>JAWZYU010000001.1:40020000-40743000 GCA_038380435.1 Ryuthela nishihirai | reverse complement strand
CGGAAGACCGACTATTCAAAACCTAACAGTTCGTGCCTTTAGTCTTCGATATTGTATTGGATCCGAAACTGTAAGTTTTAAGCACGATATCACTTCACTACAATTGTCATAGACTACTTCTTCTTCTTCAACATAAACTATTATTTCGGAAATCACTCGGGGCCTTGCGCCCCTCTCGTCCGGAAATTCTTTTAAAAAAGGTCCTTGCACTATGTCGGAGAGTTCTCCCAACTGAGTCTGGAAAACCGAAATTTCAAAAGCAAAACCATAAAATTGCCAATAGTCTTAGATTGGCGGTCAAATAGACATTCCATAAGCATTCCAGAGTTCTCTGAAGGAAGGAGGTAGTTCAGTAGAAACTGAAAGTTCTTGATTAACATCATTAAAATTTTAAGAGAGTTCAATCTCCTAATGCAGAAACATCGTGACACTATTTGGGCACTAAATCAAATTCTGTCAAACAAATTAGTATCCTTTAAAAATTGTAAAATTAATTTAAAAGTATATTTTCTTTTTATTAAATTCTGGTGTCCGAGTAGATCTTTGAGTGTAAATTAATTAATTCCAATTTCTTCCAGTGAGTGAAACATTTGATCTCTATGAGTATCAAATTTGCTGCAATTAAGTAACACATGAGAGACTGTTTCTTTTGTTCTACATGTATCACAGGAAGATGACTCAGCTCTGTTCATCTTTTGCATTTCATCATTCAGTCGTGTGGTCCCTGTTCTGAGCCTGGTAATGGTCACTATGTCGTTTTCAGTCAGTCCGAAATCTTGAAATGGATCAATGGTTTGACCAATCAAACTCCTATGATTCAGATGTGAGGAAGAATGAACTTTAAAATAATGCAGAAAATTTCATTTTAAAATTTGCTTATTTTTGCCTTTATAATAATTGAAACCTCTTGGAATATTGAGCCAGTTTTCACGTAATAATGCTTCCTTAGCAATTTTGTCAACAATTTCATTTCCTATAACGCCGACGTGGCTGGGAATCCACTGCACGTTTAACTCAATACCACTTTTCATCATTTTTTTCGCCATCTTCAAAATGTTGCAAAAAAGCTCATTGTTGCTAGATCTTCCGGGATCTCCTTGTAACAATTGAATAACTGATCGAAAATCAGACAGAATAACAACTTTGTCACAGGACAGAGTAGTAGCCCACTTAAGGGCCATTTCTATGGCTACTAATTCAGTTGTGAAAACTTCTGTTTGGTCTTGTAGTCTAACTGCTAAATGAATATTCTGATCTGGGATCCAAACTGCAGCAGCCGCTCTTCCCTCATCCTTGTTTACAGAGCCATCAGTAAGTAGTTTTGTAAAGGAAGCATACTTTGCCACAATTAAAGTTTCAGTTAAATTCTTGAGTACATAAACATCTTGATTTTTCTTAGTAAGTAATACCCTGTATCTTATGAAAACAAGGAAATTTTTCAAAAATCCATGGGGGCAAATCATCCCATTGGTCCACTGGTCGCTGGAGGCCCCGAACGTCTTCGAACAGAGGAAACCCTCTGATTGCTTTATAAATAGGACATGTTTTCCTCAGAGAATGACTGAAAATCTTCTCAACCAGTGGGTTGGTCCTCTGTTTATAGATCATTCTTAGAAAGTGTTGGAAGAGGATATTGGATCTCCTTAGAGAAAGAGGTTTCAGATTGGCTTCAACAAGAAGCGAGACAGTAGGACAAGGAGGGAGTTGGGCCAGACAGATCCTTACGGCTCTATTTTGGATTTTTTCCATTTTTTAAACTAAGGTGTAGCTAGCATTTTCCAAAAGAAATTATCCATATTCCAGTCTGGATCTTATTAAGACTTTATAAATGTTTAACATTTGTTGAATGGAGATTCCTCGTTTCCTCGGAGCCAGACATCGCAGGATATTTACCAAGGGTCTTGTAGTTTCTTCCATGAATTCGATGTATTTTGACCATATCAATTCTGAATCTAGTACAACTCCGAGAAATTTGTGGAAATTAACAACTTTCAGTACTGTATTGTTCATCCTTAACTGTAAGGAAGGAAATTTGCGGAGTTAGCAAAAGGGGAGCACAACAGTTTTTTCTGGTGACACCTGCAGTCCCCATTTATCGAAGTAAATTTCTAACTTCGAAAGCGTTTTCTGAAGCTGTTCCTCCAATGATTGTAAATTTTCCATATTGCGATATCATCCGCAAAAACAGAGAACTTGACAGTAGTAGGAAAGGCATTTGGAAGATCATGTAAAAATAAATTAAACAATAAGGGACTCAAGGATCCGCCCTGCGGCAAGCCTCTCTGAAGTTTGACTGGCCTTGAGAGGATGTCATTTAGTTTAACTCTCATATTTCTGTTGATTAACAAAGTTTGTAAATATTTCAGTATTTTACCTTTAATGTTAAGCTTTAGAAACTTATAAATCAATCCTACTGTCCATACATTATCATATGCCTTTTTTTAAATCCAAGAAGACTGCAATTGTATAAGAATTTTTTATTCCGATGTTGACTTGAACATCTGTGACAAGGTCCAGTATACTATCCTCTAGGTGTGCTCTTATGGTTATATGAATGTTATTATTGCTAGGGTAGTCAAATCTTTTGTAAATCCTAACTATCATAAATTTCGTATTAAGTTTTGAAAGTAAATTAAAAAATTATACGAAATATGAACTTACTGTAAGTTTTTTTTTAAAGTTTTACCACCTACACAGTTTTTGTTGTTCTTAAAGTATATTTCTGCATGACTTGTTCCAGATTACTATGTTAAACGAACGCCACTCAGATTACTATGTTAAACGAACGCCACTCAGATTACTATGTTAAATGAATGCCACTCAGATTACTATGTTAAATGAATGCCACTCAGATTACTATGTTAAATGAATGTCACTCAGATTACTATGTTAAATGAATGTCACTCAGATTACTATGTTAAATGAATGCCACTCAGATTACTATGTTAAACGAACGCCACTCAGATTACTATGTTAAATGAATGTCACTCAGATTACTATGTTAAATGAATGTCACTCAGATTACTATGTTAAATGAATGTCACTCAGATTACTATGTTAAATGAATGTCACTCAGATTACTATGTTAAATTAATGCCACTCAGATTACTATGTTAAATGAATGTCACTCAGATTACTATGTTAAATGAATGCCACTCAGATTACTATGTTAAACGAACGCCACTCAGATTACTATGTTAAATGAATATCACTCAGATTACTATGTTAAATGAATGTCACTCAGATTACTATGTTAAATGAATGCCACTCAGATTACTATGTTAAACGAACGCCACTCAGATTACTATGTTAAATGAATGTCACTCAGATTACTATGTTAAATGAATGCCACTCAGATTACTATGTTAAATGAATGCCACTCAGATTACTATGTTAAACGAACGCCACTCAGATTACTATGTTAAACGAACGCCACTCAGATTACTACGTTAAATGAATGCCACTCAGATTACTATGTTAAATGAATGCCACTCAGATTACTATGTTAAATGAATGCCACTCAGATTATTATGTTAAAAGAACGCCACTCAGATTACTATGTTAAATGAATGCCACTCCGATTACTATGTTAAACGAACGCCACTCAGATTACTATGTTAAATGAATGTCACTCAGATTACTATGTTAAATGAATGCCACTCAGATTACTATGTTAAAAGAACGCCACTCAGATTACTATGTTAAATGAATGCCACTCAGATTACTATGTTAAATGAATGCCACTCAGATTACTATGTTAAACGAACGCCACTCAGATTACTATGTTAAATGAATGTCACTCAGATTACTATGTTAAATGAATGCCACTCAGATTACTATGTTAAAAGAACGCCACTCAGATTACTATGTTAAATGAATGCCACTCAGATTACTATGTTAAATGAATGCCACTCAGATTACTATGTTAAACGAACGCCACTCAGATTACTATGTTAAATGAATGTCACTCAGATTACTATGTTAAATGAATATCACTCAGATTACTATGTTAAATGAATGCCACTCAGATTACTATGTTAAACGAACGCCACTCAGATTACTATGTTAAACGAACGCCACTCAGATTACTTCGTTAAATGAATGCCACTCAGATTACTATGTTAAATGAATGCCACTCAGATTACTATGTTAAATGAATGCCACTCAGATTACTATGTTAAAAGAACGCCACTCAGATTACTATGTTAAATGAATGCCACTCAGATTACTAGGTTAAACGAACGCCACTCAGATTACTATGTTAAATGAATGCCACTCAGATTACTATGTTAAATGAATGCCACTCAGATTACTATGTTAAAAGAACGCCACTCAGATTACTATGTTAAATGAATGCCACTCAGATTACTATGTTAAATGAATGCCACTCAGATTACCATGTTAAACGAACGCCACTCAGATTACTATGTTAAATGAATGTCACTCAGATTACTATGTTAAACGAACGCCACTCAGATTACTATGTTAAATGAATGCCACTCAGATTACTATGTTAAATGAATGCCACTCAGATTATTATGTTAAAAGAACGCCACTCAGATTACTATGTTAAATGAATGCCACTCCGATTACTATGTTAAACGAACGCCACTCAGATTACTATGTTAAATGAATGTCACTCAGATTACTATGTTAAATGAATGCCACTCAGATTACTATGTTAAAAGAACGCCACTCAGATTACTATGTTAAATGAATGCCACTCAGATTACTATGTTAAATGAATGCCACTCAGATTACTATGTTAAACGAACGCCACTCAGATTACTATGTTAAATGAATGTCACTCAGATTACTATGTTAAATGAATATCACTCAGATTACTATGTTAAATGAATGCCACTCAGATTACTATGTTAAACGAACGCCACTCAGATTACTATGTTAAACGAACGCCACTCAGATTACTACGTTAAATGAATGCCACTCAGATTACTATGTTAAATGAATGCCACTCAGATTACTATGTTAAATGAATGTCACTCAGATTACTATGTTAAACGAACGCCACTCAGATTACTATGTTAAATGAATGCCACTCAGATTACTACGTTAAATGAATGCCACTCAGATTACTATGTTAAATGAATGCCACTCAGATTATTATGTTAAACGAATGCCACTCAGATTACTATGTTAAACGAACGCCACTCAGATTACTATGTTAAATGAATGCCACTCAGATTACTATGTTAAACGAACGCCACTCAGATTACTATGTTAAACGAACGCCACTCAGATTACTACGTTAAATGAATGCCACTCAGATTACTACGTTAAATGAATGCCACTCAGATTACTATGTTAAATGAATGTCACTCAGATTACTATGTTAAATGAATGCCACTCAGATTACTATGTTAAATGAATTCCACTCAGATTATTATGTTAAACGAATGCCACTCAGATTACTATGTTAAATGAATGCCACTCAGATTTCTTCCCGTTATATTTTTCAGAACGTTCAAATCACTAACTCACAAAAATTCTGTTCGTATTTTTTTATATAAGTTGAAATTTGGTATGAAATAAAAATATGTTTTAAGTTTATTGTTTAAAATGTTAGCATCAAATCAGTTTATGTTCTTAATTGAATGCAACTGAATGAATTTTTCGCAAGAAAAATATTTCTTCCCGACTCTCTTTTTTGTACGCATAGCAGATTCTTACGAAAAATAAGTGAGGATTAATTCCATCTGTTTTTCTGCACGTTTTAAGTCACCATCTCACGTAAATTTTTAACCTTAGTTTTCTAGGGAACTGAAATCTGGTATGAAAGATGTTTTCAGTTTCTTGTTTAAAGTTCTATCATGAGATCAGTTTATGCTCTTAATGAAGCAACTGAAAGTATTTCCCGCACGAAATATCGTTCTTTCAGACTCGATTTTTCCCAATTATAGAAGTTGTTTTTGGGTTGTTGTTTTGCCTCTGAGCGGCACTTTTTTGCACACCATGGGCTAAATGGCCAGGTCACATGGACCCCGAAGTCCCAGAAAAGGTTGGGGGAGGGGACCCACTGGAGACATATGGTAGCCTTCCGTCAAGGCCTTTCAGTGTGTTCTTTAACGTGCACAGAGTATGGCTCTCCAACACAAGGGGGCCACGGCTTAACGTCCCATCCGACGGACGGCGGCCTTTCCAATCCCATCGGTGTCCCCTATTGACGGTGGGCAGGGAATTTTGCGGAGAAAAATCTCAACGTTGACTCAGCTGGGACTCGAACCTGGGAACTACAGATTACGAACCTGGCGCGCTACCGATTGAGCCACCCCCTCCCCAATTATAGAAGATTCCTGTGTTAATTCAACGAGGGAACAAATGTCTTCCAACCATTAATTAAATTATGAACGTTTTAAATCATTGTATCGCATAAATTCTGTCCTTAATATTTCAAGGAAATAAAACCTGATATGAAATTTAGAGTATATTTTCAGTTTCTAATTTGAAACTTTTTCCATTGAATCAGTTTCTAATTTTAATAAATGATTATGAACGTATTTTCTGTTTGAAGTTCCGCTTTTTCCTGGCAACTTATAAAAGCTTCTTGTGTTAATTCAACGAGAGTCAAATTTCTTCACAGCGTTTTTCTCAAGAAGGGTCTATCTTGCTTAAATTATATTATGTCAGAATTCCTTCTCAGTCCTTCTCAGTCGGAAAAGTGTTTCGTTCTACGAATTTTTTCATAAGCTGTTGAAAGTTAAAATTACATCTTTTCTAAAAGAACTATCTTAGTTTTCTGTCAACTGAACTTGTAGTTCTCCTTCCTTTCTTACAACGGATATTGGCCACTGTGCTATGTCGTACAGTCGCTCAAAAAAGTATCCGAACACTATGGTTGATTACAGAATTCAGAAAAAATATCTGGCAACGATTATTTTAGAAATTAGTAATCTGGCAACCTTCGTGTCACGTGATTACAGAATTCAAGAAAAATATCTGGAGCGTGTACAGTTGCTGTACACGCTCCAGTTACCGTTCACAGCAAACTGGAGCGTGTGCAGTTACTGCACACGCTTCAGTATTTCCGTGAGTGAGCCCACACGATCTAGTATCAAAATAATATGACCACCTACAGTCGCTCAAAAAAGTATCCGAACACTATGGTTGATTACAGAATTCAGAAAAAATATCTGGCAACGATTATTTTAGAAATTAGTAATCTGACAACCTTCGTGTCACGAAGGTTGCCAGATTACTTTATACGAAATTTAACCTTCATACGAAATCTCAAAGTTTTGTTCCTGCTTTGTAATTAAAAACAGTTGCCTTTGTATAATTTTAGTTTAGTCCCATATTTTATGCCCCACAATAAATATAGTTATTTTTAAATAAAGCATAAAATCTTTTTCCAAATATAGAATATCTTCAACCTTTCCAATTCGGCCCAATATTTTAGTAATTGGGAAACCCTGCTCAAGTCTTATTCTCAGCTCCCCCCCTACCAGCGGAAACAAAATTTCCCCCCCCCCCCCCCCCCCCCCCCGAAACAAAACCCTAGATACAGTCGCTCCAAAAAGTATCCGAACACTATGGTTGATTACAGATTTCAGAAAAAATATCTTGCAACGATTTTTTTAGAAATTAGTAATCTGGCAACCTTTCTGTCACGAAGGTTGCCTGATTACTAATCGTGTCACGTGACACGAAGGTTGCCAGATTACTAATTTCTAAAAAAATCGTTGCCAGTCAACCATAGTGTTCGGATACTTTTTTGAGCGACTGTACATCCCCTGGACTTTCATGTCAGACGCTGTTCCTATGTATGACTGCCTACTGATAAGAAACGGTGAAACTACAAAAAGGTTAACTAATTGATCTGAAATATTACGATTTCAAGCTTTTATCGAAGATTTTTAGTAGATATGTAAAATATATATATTAAAATATGATTAGCTTTTAAAGCGTACACGTTAGAATTTTTTTGGATCAGCATGAAAGCAATACATTCGCCAAATACTATTTGAAGTGACCCCTTTTTTATTGAAGTGGTGAATCTCTCTTTTTCATAGGTATCGGAATAAATGACGGTATTAATTAATTGGGAGGGCTTTGTGGTTCATAGTCTGGAAATGTTTATCCCCAAGAAATAGTTTTTCCGAAATAAATTTAGATCATAATTATTATTCAGAGTAAAGAGTGTAATTCTCCATTTGGAAAAAAAAATGTTTCAAAATATTTCGTGGTCTCTTTCGTAGCGTCGTCCCTCAATAAATCGTGGTTCTATGTAAACAGGGAGGGTGCTGAAATAAATTATTCCATAAGTGATGGCATTAATCAGATGGGAGAACTTTGAGGTTTACAGATTGGAAAAGTTTATTCCTAAAAGTATTTCCAAAGAATTTTCGCCGATATTTATTTTTTAGAGCAAGACATGTAATTCCCAGTTTGGAATAATGTTTATTCCGAAATATTTATCTCTTGGTCTGTTTCGCAGATGGGAGAAATTTTTTAGTTCTCAGATTGCAAAAAATAATGCTTTTATTAGCACCCTCCGTCAATAAAACGTGGTCCCTTGAGTGACATAAAGGAAGAGTGAGATACGATGTAAAACTCGAAATTCGACAATAAGTCCGTCGCGAGTACACTTTGTAAACGTAGTAGCCGTGAAACGAAAAAAACTCGCTCTCCGTCAGAGCAAGGAGTGTGGCTCGATAATTGGAACTTTTCAAAACATTTACTTCCGTGTTTGTTTATTACGACGTTCATCAATAAAACGTGGTCCACAGGATGGTGGGGCGGGGGTGGCACAGTCGGTAGCGCGCCAGGCTCGTAATCTGTAGTTCCCAGGTTCGAGTCCCAGCTGGGTCAGCGTTGAGATTTATCGCCGCAAAAATTCCCCACCCTGCCCACGGTTAGTAGGGGACACCGATGGGCTTGGAAAGGCCGCCGTCCGTCGGATGGGACGTTAAGTCGTGGCCCCGTGTGCGGGAGAGCCATACCCTGTGCACGTTAAAGAACACTCTGGATGGCCTTGACGGGAGTCAAGTACCATCTGTCTCCCAACAGCTGTTCCAGTGGGTCCCCTCTCCCAACCTTCTCTGAGCCTTCGGGGTCCATGTGACCTGGCCATTTAGCCCATGGTGTGCAAAAAAGTGCCGCTCAGAGGTAAAACAACCCAACCCAACCCATAGGATGGTTGAGATAGGGAGTTGAAGTATGAGAATAAAATGTCCGAAGAGGTTTTAAATTTATTTCTAAAGTTCAAATGTTTGTGATGATATAATTTAAAAGGAGTAAAAAATAATATTTGTTTATTAAAATTTATTCCTTCTGACGGAACTTTCAACGAGGTCATTGACCTGTAAATAATTCGATCATATAGCATCCATAGCGTAGTGGATAAAAGTATTGTGACCCGATAGAAATTAGGGACGTTCAGAGGATGTTTTTAAAAGAGTGGGCTACGCTGCAGGACTTTTCAAAATGTTGTAGTGGTTAGCATACTTGGCATGTTTTTAGGTGTGGGTTCGAATCCCACTCACGACAAAACCAATATTTTTCAGCTTATTGTTTCACGTTGGGTTGTTTTACCTCTGAGCGGCACTTTTTTGCACACCATGGGCTAAATGGCCCAGGTTACATGGACCCCGAAGGCTCAGAGAAGGTTGGGGGAGGGGACCCACTGGAACAGCTGTTGGGAGACAGATGGTAGCCTCCCGTCAAGGCCATCCAGCGTGTTCTTTAACGTGCACAGGGTATGGCTCTCCCGCACACGGTGCCACGGCTTAACGTCCCATCCGACGGACGGCGGCCTTTCCAAGCCCATCGGTGTCCCCTACTGACCGTGAACAGGGCGGGGAATTTTGCGGAGATAAATCTCAACGCTGACCCATCTGGGACTCGAACCTGTGAACTACAGATTACTACTGACCGTGAACAGGGCGGGAATTTTGCGGAGATAAATTTCAACGCTGACCCATCTGGTGTAGGCGAAAGGTGGCGCGCTACCGACAGAGCCACCCCCGCCCCTCTTATTGTTTCACGAGTTCCATGTCTACAGAACATCTCCTGTGATACTTGACTACTGAAATACTTAAAATTATTCGGACCTTTGATATTGTTTACTTCCGACGGATTTGGGCAGAAAATCTGGGATCCTTTTGAGAGGAATGCTAGCACTATAAACGAACTCGAGAGGGTTGTTTTGGGTTGTTTTACCTCTGAGCGGCACTTTTTTGCACACCATGGGCTAAATGGCCAGGTCACATGGACCCCGAAGGCTCAGAGAAGATTGGAGGAGGGGACCCACTGGAACAGCTGTTAGGAGACAGATGGTAGCCTCCCGTCAAGACCATCCAGCGTGTTCTTTAACATGCACAGGGTATGGCTCTCCCGCACACGGGGCCACGGCTTAACGTCCCATCCGACGGACGGCGGCCTTTCCAAGCCCATCGGTGTCCCCTACTGACCGTGGGCAGGGCGGGGAATACTCGAGAGGGTTTTATGTCAGGAGGTGGGTGTGGCACTATTAAGAAATATCTGGCACCTTTTGATAGGGAGACGTGATCGAAAGCTCGATATCGGGGAACTTTGTTTGGGGTCAAAAGTCACAGATCAAATCACTAATAGGGGAAATGGTTTGATAGTACTTGCATATATTATATGAAATTTTATATAACTTACTGAACACAGAGGATATATTATATGGCACGTATCCAGTATTCCATAAGTATTCATTTATAGTCAATCCTTGACGAGCCTAAGAAAACAGAAATCAAATTTTTAGGTCTGACACTTTTAAAATGGCATACAAGGTACCAGTTACAGAAAAGCAGCTAAAGTTGAATATATTATATATAATAAGGTATGCTTATACATTAATAGAATCCTTGTTACTTAAATGTGTCATTTATTTACTCATCCCATAAAGGATTGTTGTGACCTCTGAGCGTCACTTTTTGCACACCATAGGCTAAATAGCCAGGTCACAAGGACCCTAAAGGCTCAGAGAAGGTTGGGGGAGGGACCCCACTGGAACAGCTGTTGGGAGACAGATGGTGGTCTCCCGTAAAGACCATCCAGCGTGTCCTTTTAAGTGCACAGGGTATGACTCTCCCACACATGGGGCCACGGCTTAACGTCCCATCGGACGGACGGCGGTCTTTCCAAGTCCATCGGTGTCCCCTACTGACCGTGGGCAGGGCGGGGTATTTTGCGGAGATAAATCTCAACGCTGACCCAGCTGGGACTCGAACCTGGGAACTACAGATTACGAGCCTGGCGCGCTATCGACTGAGCTACCCCCGCCCCTCTCCCCATAAAGGAACGTCTTTTTCTATCCGAAGTTTAATTTTCCTAGATATTTGTTCTATTATTCAAGAAAAATTTAATGTCAGAAAAAAATGAAAGGTGAAATATTTTGGAAAATGAATTTTTCAGAAGAAATTGCAATATCAAAACTAAACGGCAAACAACACCGATTCAGGTTTCAAAGTAAACATTTTATTTGATATTTACGTTCATAACAAATCTCTGTCAGTTGTCATATGTTCGATATTGAAGAGTGATGGAAATGTTTCTGTTGTCACATGGCTGACTGAAATTTTGAATACTTTTTTATGATAAACGTATTGTTTCTACGGAATTCCCTAAAGCAATTATAATCTCTATTTTTCAAGTAGTCATCGTTATGTTCCAGGTAAAGTTCTTTGAATTATTGTGCTTAATAGAATAAAGGATTTGGTTGATACATAACTGCGTGAGGAGCAGTGTGGATTCAGAAGTGGTAGGAGATGTAGAGATCAAATATTTTCACTTAGACAGATTCTTTAGAAATGTTTAGAGTTTCAGAAACCTGCGGTTACGAGCCTCACAGATTTCAAAAAGGTTTTTGACTCTGTTGATCGACATAATTTATGGTTGATCGTTAGATCATATGGAATACCTGACAAGTTAGTAATATGATGGCTCTTTATAATAACACTGAGTCCTGTGTGAGAGTTGGTAAGGGTTATAACAATTGCTTTAGCCCTGCTGCTTAGTCCGGCAAAATGGGGAGGCTCCGTCGGTAGCGTGCCAGGCTCGTAATCTGTAGTTCCCAGGTTCGAGTCCCAGCTGGGTCAGCGTTGAGATTTATCTCCGCAAAATTTCCCGCCCTGCCCACGGTCAGTAGGGGACACCGATGGGCTTGGAAATGCCGCCGTCCGTCGGATGGGACGTTAATCCGTGGCCCCCTGTGCGGGAGAGCCATACCCTGTGCACGTTAAAGAACACGTTGGATGGCCTTGACGGGAGGCTACCATCTGTCTTCCAGCAGCTGTTCCAGTGGGTCCCCTCCCCCAACATTCTCTGAGCCTTCGGGGTCCATGTGACCTGGCCATTTAGCATATGGTGTGCAAAAAAGTGCCGCTCAGATGTAACCCAACCCAACCTAGTCCGGCAAAATGTGAATTTTTTTTCAGATTTTATATTTAGTTTGGTTTCAGTTATGTTATTTGAATTCAATGCATGGGGAAGATTTTGACCATAAATGATCTAGAAATTCGAAAATTTCTGATTAAGATTATGCTGGTGATTTGGTTCTGTTAGCTAATGATATTGATGATATGAATTATTTCATTGGAATTGTTGATGAGATGAATTTTTTTATTGGGGGTTGTTGATAAGACTGGTAAGAGAGTAGATTTTGTGATAAACAGAATAAAAACTAAAGTGATGAAGATTGGCGAGGCAGATAGTGCTTCAGTTGCTTTGAACAAGTCTCCATTGTTTCGGTAGCTGGTTAACCGATACTGGTGATTTGCAGTATGGAATAAACAGAAGAGTAGGGAATGCTGCTGGGACTTTTAAGAATCTAGGGAGACTGTGGGAAAATGGTGTACACACCTAAAGATTGAAATTAGTCTGTATAATAATTTTGTCTTTCTAGGGTTAGTGGGGCGGGGGTGGCTCAGTCGGTAGCGCGCCAGGCTCGTAATCTGTACTTCCCAGGTTCGAGTCCCAGCTGGGTCAGCGTTGAGATTTATCTCCGCAAAATTCCCCGCCCTGCCCACGGTCAGTAGGGGACACCGATGGGCTTGGAAAGGCCGCCGTCCGTCGGATGGGACGTTAAGCCGTGGCCCCGTGTGCGGGAGAGCCATACCCTGTGCACGTTAAAGAACACGCTGGATGGCCTTGACGGGAGGCTACCATCTGTCTCCCAACAACTGTTCCAGCGGGTCCCCTCCCCCAACCTTCTCTGAGCCTTCGGGGTCCATGTGACCTGGCCATTTAGCCCATGGTGTGCAAAAAAGTGCCGCTCAGAGGTAAAACAACCCAACCCAACTCTAGGGTTAGTTGGTAGCGAAACATGGACTCTTTGTAAACAAGATAATAGGAAACTTGACGCCTTTGATTCTAGATGATGACGCAGTATCTTGAGCACTAGGTGGTTCAGCTATGAGTAATGATGCCGTTAGGCAAAGAAGTCAGCAGCCACCTCTGGGCTGGGTTGTTTCACCTCTGAGCGCACTTTTTTTTGCTCACAGTGTGCTAAATGGCCAGGTCACAAGACCTCCGAGGGCACAGAGAAAGTTTGGACGAGGGAACCCACTGGACAACTGTTAGGAAACATGGTAGCCTCCCATCAAGGCCATCCAGCGTATTCTTTAATTGCACAGAGTATGGCTCTCCCACTCATGGGGCCATGGCTTAACGTCCCATCCAATGGACTGCTGCCTTTCCAAGCCCATTGGCATCCCCTACTGACTGAAGACAGAACAGGGGTTTTGTGGAGATAAATTTGATGGGATTTGAACTTGGAAACTGCAGACTACAAGCCTGACGCCCTGCTAATTGAGCCATCCTGGTCTCCAACCACTTCTGAGTAACGTATCTGAGCAAAAGAGACTGTGGTTGGTTGGTCTTGTCGAACATATGCATAACTGTAGATTAGCAAATAAGACTATGAACAGTAAGCCTAAAGGCCCAGAAAAAGGGGGAGACTCGGGATGCAGCAGTCAGAAAATGTTAGAATACTTTGTTATAATAGCCTACAGTGGCCAAATATAGCAGCTGTACCTCAGGACAGACCTCTTTGGATAACTAAATTACGCATTTTGGAACAGTCATTTCATAATCAGTCCGTAGCGAGCCAGACTCGTAATCTGTAGTTCCCAGGTTCGAGTCCCAGCGGGGTCAGCGTTGAGATTTATCTCCGCAAAATTCCCCGCCCTGCCCACGGTCAGTAGGGGACACCGATGGGCTTGGAAAGACCGCCGTCCGTCGGATGGGACGTTAAGCCGTGGCCCCGTGTGCGGGAGACCCATACCCTGTGCACGTTAAAGAACACGCTGGATGGCCTTGACGGGAGGCTACCATTTGTCTCCCAACAGCTATTCCAGTGGGTCCCCTCCCCCAACCTTCTCTGAGCCTTAGGGGTCCTTGTGACCTGGCCATTTAGCCCATGGTGTGCAAAAAACTGCCGCTCAGGTAAAACTGAGGTAATACAACCCAACCACACTTTCATAATTTCTTCCTTTATTGCGCATGCGCCAACCCCTACAGCCTCCAGAAGAGGTCAAGAAGGAAATCATTCTTCTTCACGACAACCCCCATCTGTTCTGCTCTTCACTGACAATAAGACAATCGCAGCACTCAACATTCTGGGTTAGGAGAATCTGGATCACTCTCTTCACGTTGCAGATATATAAATCCTTCAGATTTTCACCCCTTAGGACAATTGAAAATATTTCTGTAAAGACGGAGAGGCAGGGGTTGCTCAATCAGTAGTGCGCTAGGCTATTGATCTGCCAGTTTCCAGTTCGAGTCCTACCTGTGCTAGCGTTGAGAATTACAGTATCCCCGCTGAACCCCCATCTTGTTCTGTATCCTAAAGGGCAGTCAATGAGCTTGGAAAACTCACCGTTTCTCGGATGGGACGTTAAGCCGTGCTTTCGTGTGCATTAGAGAGCCATACTCTATGCATGCTAGGGAACATGCTAGATCAGGCGTCGGCAACCTATGACCCGCGGGTCACCATAAATTATACTTTATTTGCGGAACTCAAGTGGGTCACTTGAAATTATTAAATGGGTCACTTGGTGACGCGCGGGTCATAGGTTGCCGACGCCTGTGCTAGATTATCCTTGACGGGATATTTACATCTGTCTCATAAAACAACTGTCCAATGGGTTCCTTTCCCCAACCTTCTCTGAGCACTTGGGGTCTTTGTGACTTGGCCATTTAGCCCATTTTGTGAAAAAGCAAAGTATGCTCAGAGGTAAAACAATCCAACACATTATGCTATAATGGAAGTTTGGCATTAATTCTGCGATGCGTAGGGGGTGGCTCAGTCGGTAGCGCGCCAGGCTCGTAATCTGTAGTTCCCAGGTTCGAGTCCCAGCTCGGTAAGCGTTGAGATTTATCACCGCAAAATTCCCCGCCCTGCCCACGGTCAGTAGGGAACACCGATGGGCTTGGAGAGGCCGCCGTCCGTCGGATGGGACGTTAAACCGTGGCCCCGTGTGCGGGAGAGACATACCCTGTGCACGTTAAAGAACACGCTAGATGGCCTTGACCGGAGGTTACCATCTGTCTCCCAACAGCTGTTCCAGTGGGTCCCCTCCCCCAACCTTCTCTGACCCTTCGGGGTCCATGTGACCTGGCCATTTAGCCCATGGTGTGCAAAAAAGTGCCGCTCAGAGGTAAAACAACCCAACCCAACTGCGATGCGTACGTATATTCTCAAGTGGCTGTGTACCAATCTTAAAGAATTCTGTACTGCTAAGATACTAGCACTCTCACGTCGATGTTGTAGATAATAATGGAAGTTTAGGGGGAGAGTGTCTAAATTTAAACATGCAGGACAGGCCTGTTCAACCAAAACTCAGTGAAGAGCTATACAGTGTTTTTAAAAAGCCGCAGGTAAATTCTCTACCTGAAAACATAAAACATGCATTTCCAATGAGTAATGAGAGGAAAAAAACTAGTTTTAATGATTTGAAAAGATTAAAAAACAGAAAAGCGCATTTCTAAGGTATACTATGAAGTGGTAAAATCGTTTATTTATGCCCCTAAAAAGGTTTGGTCAAAAAGTTGGAAGAAATGAGTCAAATTCAGTATATTAATTATACTGGTTTAAGAGGTTTTTATAACATGAACAATTGTAGCTGCTTTTAACTATTTTTCATGTGCTGATTTCAGATCTGGCCTTAAGAAATGGCTAGCACGTCACGTTTTTATGTTATTGGTCATTTTGACTCCTATTAACCCTTTCACGACCAAGGGAAACATTTTTCCCATTTTAAAATTGGTGATTGTCGTATTTAATTATAACCTTATCTGCATTTTTTATACAGAATGTCAAAATAGAACGTATGCCGAACGCAATTACGTAAACGGGAACGTTTAGAAAACAAAAACAGAACTGTCAGGACGCATAATATATGTACTATGTGCAATGTCCATCTTTGCCTCACAACCAAAAGAAATTGCTTCGCAGAATATCATAATTAGCACATCATTTTGTATAGTAATTTTATTTCATAATTTTGTATTATTTTAGTTAACATTTTGTTCTAATAAACCAATAAATAAAAGACATTGCATAATAAGCCTAACTATAATTTGTGTTACCTTTATAGTCCATTGGGAAAAATATTTCCCATAAAATTCCAAAAAAACTACACATTGTTATGTATTTTCTTATGATTTTTATTTATTTTACGTCTAAACAAACTAAAATAAACAGTTACATATAATCTCTCTTAGACAGAAATAGAAAACAAACTAAAATAAACAGTTACATACTAATCTCTCTTACTCTTAGAAACCTTATGGTCCTGAAAGGGTTAAGATCTTCCTATACCAACACCTCCAGGCAACTGGGAAGCACAGATTAGTTAGAACAGATTCTTTCCCATGTTTCCTTATTTTGCGTTTCAATGTTATTTCATTTGTTACTTAACGTTCAGTGGTCTACAACTGTAAAGTTTCTAATTTTTTTCACTGTAATCATGTAATTAATTAATGAGTTTTAAGTTGCAATTTAATAAAATAGTCACATTTATTTTTATTTCCCAGATATGCGTGTTCATTGAAATTTGAAATACATCAATCCGTAATTTAAAGAACAAAACTGTACGCGCTGCAGTTTTTTCACAGCCATATTTAAATTCAGCACACCAAAATTAGTTAAAAACATTCTATTTGACCAATGTTATAAAAAAAATTCAATTTTTTTGTCTAGTGTGACTGTTAGAGGCGCACATTTTTGTGCAACTAGCCGCGGGTAACCGTATAATTGATTATCCGCGGAAACCCCGATAGTCTTCAGGGCTTCTATGATGTCTATCGGAGAATATGTAAATAAAGTCTCGTTGGTGAAAAAAATATATATATACACATGGTCAGTTAGCAATCGTCGGTATTTTGAAAGCTCATAACAATACTCGAAAAAAATAAAAAATTTTTAGCCTTCTTAACTTACCGATTCTTGCTCAGGAGTCAATACGATGTCACCTTGAAATAAACCTAAAAAAGGGAACATTTCCACACGTATATTGTACGATAAAAAATTGTCTTTAATATCATCACACTACAATACACTACATACACTTAAAAAAAAAACTTATTGGAAAAGCATAATATGCTAAAAACTCAATGAGAACTAATCCAATAAATTTCAATCTCTTATATCTCACCGAAGTAAAAGTACCAAAGGAGCAACGTGGCGTAGCCAGTAGGGTAGGATTGGAGAGTTCTGGATTCGAATTCCAGTGGTGTCCTCGAAGAGGGTCGGGGGGTTCCGAGGCCTTCCTGCCAAATGGATACTGCGGATTTTCCCTGGGGGTTAAAGAGGCAGTTGGAAGCTAGCGAATTCCCTCCTCTGCCCGTCCGGGCAATGAAGAGTGAAATCCTTCAAAGACTTGAACTTGGATCCTATTACTTTTAAAAGTGTTAAATATGATTATGCACCTTGCTCCTCCAAAGGTTCGGAAAACATTACTAAGTAAACTGTTGAAATACATTTAATTTTTGCTACTTCAATATGGTCAATAAGGTATTTCAGTCCAAAGTACTGAAAGTGCATAAACACTTCTACTTTCTTAATCAAAGATTTTTAATTCATTACCTTTATATATACGAAATGAATCAAATGACTATCATTTTAAATGTCTACTGAAGGATTATCTTAAAAATATCAGCAATGTTGAGCAATTTCTCGCTATTTCAAAATGATTCAAATCATCAATTATTTTGTCTCAAGAAATTAAATCTATATATTCATTGTACTTCTAAAGATAAAACTTAATACTCGCTATTCTAACCTAGACGAGCTTATTACTCTTGGGTTATAAATATCACTTCAGAAGAAAATATATTAATATGTTTTTCATCTACATAAATATGGAAATATATATATATGCATTCTTTCTTCATCTGCATCAATGTACAAAAATATAAGTAAATGCCTAAAAGTTTATTATTAAAACAATGTTTAAGGAACTGCATTGTTTAAAAAGAAAAATTTAATGATCGATAACGTGTGACGTAATAGAAGACCATATCCCACTATGCAAAAAATAAAACATTTAGGCCAAATTTTAATTGCACACTAAATTAATTAGACGGTAAAGACAATGTTTAACTTGCGAACTGAAATGTACTTTGCGCTGCACATCTCTGTACATAAGCCAGATCTACTAAAAAAATATTGGTGGAGGGAGCTCAATTGCCATTCCCTTTATTCATCTCGGATCAGTTGTGGACCCCCCCCCCCCCCGGTCACAATTGAGCCGAAAAAGAGCAAAAGGTCAAGAATCTGGATTTATAATGTAGTGTAACATTTTCCAATTTGTTTTAGAAGTTTTTCAAAAAATCGTGAAAAATGGGTGAAATATGTACAGTTGCTCAAAAAAGTATCCGAACACTATGGTTGATTACAGAATTCAGAAAAAATATCGTGTCAGGTTACCAGATCACAAATTTCTAAAAAAATCGTTGCCAGATATTTTTTCCGAATTCTGTAATTAACCACACGAAGATTGCCAGATAACTAATTTCTAAAAAAATCGTTAGCAGATATTTTTTCTGAATTCTGTAATCAACCGTAGTGTTCGGATACTTTTTTGAGCGACTGTACAACTTTAATAAGTTTTGGTTTCCATTTCCCTTAATAACATTCTGAAAGGTAAGGGGATGATCCTATCCTTCAGATTTATAGTCATAGCTATGAAGATCAACTCGGATTTTCGCAGCTCTGACTATAAATGTTTTTGAATAAATTTTGTTCGAAAAACAAAAATTATTCAAAAACGCAAAAAATGCAACAAACATGTCAATAATGTGACACAAGTTTCTCCTCCTCAAGACGTTCAGAGAGAGAGACTTATTTTTTTCCGCTCTTTTCATTAGTTTGCAAAAACATCACTGGGAGGCTTCAGCTTTCACCGCTTAGACCATAAATAGAGTAAACGGAGCATGCTCGTGATGTTGCAACACCCAACGTCGAAAGCTGTGGTATCACATCACTGATGGAAAGAAAGTTTTAAGAATGGTATTGTGATGATAAAGGTGTTTCTGAAATTTTTTTATAAATATACAGAGTGATTCAAAACTCTTGGGCCAAACTTTAAGGGGTGATAGAACACACCTAAACAAGCACTATTCATCATACAATGCGTGGTCGGAACTCAAGCGGTGAAGCGGTAGAGGGCGCTTTCCACTGAACACTTATAAGCGCTGGTCTGGTCGGAAAGCGCTCCCGGTACAGTCTTTGGGCTTCCCTCGCATTCCCGACCGCAGCTCCGTACTTGAAATGCATGTCCGCCTTCTCCTGATTCGTGAAACAATCCATCCGTTCTGCAATCCACGGTAGAAATGACGACGAGTGCGAAAACCAGCGCTTATAAGTGTTCATTGGAAAGCGCCCTCTAGCGCTTCACCGCTTGAGTTCCGACCATGCATTATATAACGAAAAGTGCTTGTTTAGGTGCGTTCTATCACCTCTTAAAGTTTGGCGCAATAGTTTTGAATCACCCTGTATATAGAACGAATGGTTAGCGTATAAATAGTCCAACTCCATATACCAACTTTTTCTCAATAAATGGTTGCATTAGTATTAAAAAGAGAAGTTCTGAAATTTATTGATTATTTAATTACTATTAAGCTGTGAAAGTAACAGGATGAAGATGAATGTATTCAGGGTCGGCCAAGGGGGCCATGTCCCCTCTCCCACTTTTAGAATGCTAGTATAGGTAATAGAGGCAAAACTTATTTAAATTCCACTTTAAAGACCTGTAAAACGGATGGGAAAATGTTACACTCCCTTGGAAATCCAGCATCTTGCCTCTCCCCCTCCTCGATTTTTTTTCTAGATCCGTGCCTGGGTGTAGCGATCATATCAGAAGTGAAGCAGATTCAGATTTGCTCACACAAAAAATATCAATCAGGAAGTTGGGCTGATCGTGTGCACATGTTCGGGATGACTGCGAAGAAACGGAATCCCCAAACGCATTCAAAGAATAACATCAACGATATAGGAGAGATTGATCCATGTCCGGTATCTCAGTGGTCAGAGCACCTGACATGCCATTAGAGGGTTGTGGGTTCATATCCCACCCAGCTCAAGACAATTTTTCCTCTACGTCATCCAATTACTTAATAGTGATTAAATAATTAGTAAATGAATGATGAACTGTGGATTCATTTGTCTAAATTCTTAAAGTGTTTCAGTGATCAAAGTGACCAATACCTCTTATTGCAGGTTTGTTTTTGAGTTTACTGTTTTTAAAGATTAAAATGATCGTTTTTGTTTACTTACCCTTTCACGTAAAGAATGGAGGAAATTGCGAACTTGAAAAAAGTTCAGTCTCGACAGTTTTAATGGGGAATTTTCAATCAATAAAACAATTTCATATCTGTTTGTATGGGGCGGGGGTGGCTCAGTCGGTAGCGCGCCAGGCTCGTAATCTGTAGTTCCCAGGTTCGAGTCCCAGCTGGGTCAGCGTTGAGATTTATCTCCGCAAAATTACTGCCACGGTTAGTAGGGGACACCGATGGGCTTGGAAAGGCCGCCGTCCTTCGGATGGGACGTTAAGCCGTGGCCCCGTGTGCGGGAGAGCCATCCCCTGTGCACGTTAAAGAACACGCTGGATGGCCTTGACGGGAAGCTACCATCTGTCTCCCAACAGCTGTTCCAGTGGGTCCCCTCCCCCAACCTTCTCTGAGCCTTCGGGGTCCATGTGACTTGGCCATTTAGCCCATGGTGTGCAAAAAGTGCCGCTCAGAGGTAAAACAACCCAACCCATATCTGTTTGTCCCCGTTTCTGGCGTCTGAATGATTTAAGTTAGTGAGTTGAAATTCTATCTTTATGAAGTGGCGGAAGGTTATCTCAGTCGGTAGGGCGCCAGGCTAGTAACCTGATATTTCCAGTTTCTAGAAGCGCCAGGCTAGTATCCTGATATTTCAAATTTCAAGTTCTAGCTATGCCGATTTTCTCTGCTGACTCTCCCGCTCATCTCACCCGGCCTTGGCAGGACACATCGATGGGCTTCCAAAGGCAGCCGTTCATCGGATAGAAAGTTAATCTATGATCTGTGTGCGTTAAAGAACCTGCTGGATATCCTCGATGATAGGGTTCCATTTGTCTTCTAACAGCTGTAGAGTGGATAATTTTTTCCGAAGTTTCTCTGAGCCTTTGGGGTACTTGTGACGTGGTCGTTTAATCTATTATGTGCAAAACAATGTCAGTCAGATCATTTTTCAAACTATGGATAGCAAAGTCTTTGGAAAGAGAAAGAGCATATTAAATTTTCACTTTCAATTGTCGTACTGTAAATAAAGGGAGTCCTACGGCCGAGTGGTTAGCGTGCTTGGCTACTGATTTAAGGGACCTGGGTTCGAACCCTGCGTAAGACTTAGATGTATGTGTGGTTTTTCTACTGAGATCCTGCCATCTTCTCAGACCTACTATGGCATATACTGACAGCCTCCTGTCAGACCCCTGTGGCAAGCAGCTGCTTGAGGGGGTATTTTTATTATAAATAAAGGGGGAAATTTCATAGTTAAAACGCATCCATCATAAATGGATTATAATGAATGAATAATTAAATAGCTCAATTTAATGAAGGTTGAAAAGAACCAAGATTTTTTTCACGAATATTGAAATCAGTGTCAGTTTTATTTCCTGGACCCATCCGCTCATCATTGTGAATACATAGTTGAAACTAAATCTGATTATATGAAGTTCAAACATACACTAAATGCGAAACTTTTTCATTTAGTATCTATATTGTCATTCTGAAAATTTTCCATTCTACGAGCACCTGCAAATGTTGTTATCTTTTTTTTTTCGGCCCACTAAGAAAGAGTTTCAAAACCTTGAACTAAATTAAATGTTAAAGATTATTTTCTTCTGAACTATTTTGGCAAAAAAGAACTGTGACGATTTTTAGCAAAATCTACCTATTTTTAGCGAAGGTATTTCCAAATAGTACATTTCATGTGAGCCAAAAATTAAACGTGCTACTAAAACAACGCGTACAGTACAGTCGCTCAAAAAAGTATCCGAACACTACGGTTGATTACAAAATTCAGAAAAAATATGTGGCAACGATTTTTTTCGAAATTAGTGATCTGGCAACCTTCGTGTCATGTGATTACAGAATTCAGGAAAAATATCTGGAGCGTGTACAGCAACTGTACACGTTCCTTTTACCGTTCACAGCAAACTGGAGCATGTGCAGTTACTGCACACGCTCCAGTTTGCTGTGAATGGTAACTGCACACGCTCAATATTTCCGTGAGTGAGCCCACACGATCTAGTATCAAAATAATATGACCACCTACAGTACAATCATTTATTTTAAAGGAATCTTTAATTTGAAAATTATTTGAGACTAGGGAATACGTACAATTCGACAAAAGAAAATCCAAATCAAGATTGCGTTTGCCTGAACTTGCTATTTTCTTTAATAAAATCAATAGTGATGAACCTCGACTTACCAACATTAAAGTTGTCAACAATTCACACTTACGAACTGTATGTTAAAGAAATTCTGAATACCTATTCAATTAGTGAATGAATTAAGTCAACGAATGAATCTGTTTGAACATGCAATGTTATGTATTTTACCCTCTTACCCCGTGTTGTCAACCTAATTATTTTATAGTCAAATTTAGCAACTTTTGAAAACTGCCCAAAAACTTTATATTTCGTAATATCTATTAGCTATGTCTTTGCCTTCCGTCGGCAATATTTAGCCAGTTGTTTTTTTTCAATCGTGAGAAGTTTGAGAGTTGGATTAGTGACGACTACAACACATCTAACAGCACAACTATCGATGTGTTTCACAGCATCTATGTAACTTATGAGCTGCAGAAAGATACAGGACTTCAACGCTGGCAATTAAAGTGTTTCAAGCCATAAGTGAATGCTCAGATTTTGAATTGGGTCTTTTTACCATTGAGAGGCACTTTTTTTTTGCATACAATGGGCTAAATGGCCAGGTCACAAGGACCCAGAAGACTCAGAGAAGTTTCGGAAAAGAGAATCCTCTTGGCAGCTGTTAGGAGACAGATGGTCTCCATGCTACCATCTGTCGTTCGGCTTTTTAACGTCCAGAGAGTGTGGCTCTTTCGCTAAGGGTCCCATCCGACGAACGGCGGGGTTTCCAAGCCTATTGGTGTCCATTACTGACCGAGGGTAGGGTGGGGTTTAGAGGAAATAAATCTAAAAGCTGGCAAAGGTGCGACACGAACCTGGGAACTATAGATTACGAGCCTAGCTCGCTATCCACTGAGCAAATCCAAGCTCCGCTCAGATTTTGAAAGTTGAGCAAAATAACATTATATATACTGCACACGAGTACTATGAGTAACCAATTTATAATTTTCTATTAAAAATATAAGAACTTATTCTAAAAGTGTTCATTGCATTAATTAATGCTATAAAAAGGAAGTTGATTTTTAGTAGTAAAGAAAGAACGCAATAAACTGGTTGGGATGTAGTTTCCGCTGATATTTGAAAAGCGAAAATTGTGAATGGTAATTTTTTGCCTGACAAGGTTAATTTCACGAGCGATGCAAGAACACTTTCGAGAGCAAGAAAAGTTCTTGAATTCTCTGTTTACAGGTAATTCTGTTCCTCTGTCATTGACGTTTTGGAGACATTTTTATTTATTCACCTGAAGGAAATGAATCTAATTCCATAAATAAACAAATTTACCTTTGTTGAACTCAGGATTCTGATTATGATCTGAAAAATAAAAGACAATGATGCACTTCATGAGATCTACTTGCTGAATAATATTAAAGAAATATTTATGCAAAATTCTTTGATTATGATCAATAATAAAAAATATGTTTAGGTAATTATTTAGGATATAATTAGTCCTACCGCCATTTTATTTTTTTGCAAAAGTAGTTCGTTGAAAGCAGATCCTTTTCCACCATTACAATCTCAAAGCCAAAGTACAGGGATTGGTTTTCAGAAGAAGGGAAAAAAACTACCGAAAACAAGAAAAAAAAAGGAAAAATATTTTATGTTAAACAGAAGTGAGTTTTATTCGATTGAATCATTTAGCCCATGGGCTTTTTAAGTGCGGATCGGGGGCGCATTTGATGTCATTTTGCTTTGTTATGGTACAGTCGCTCAAAAAAGTATCCGAACACTATGGTTGATTACAAAATTCAGAAAAAATATCTGGCAACGATTTTTTTAGAAATTAGTGATCTGGCAACCTTCGTGTCACGTGACACGAAGGTTGCCAGATTACTAATTTCTAAAAAAATCGCTGCCAGATATTTTTTCTGAAGTCTGTAATCAACCATAGTGTTCGGATATTTTTTTGAGCGACTGTACATTTTCCTTTGTTTTATGGTGTTACGGAATGAAAATTACTTTAGGGACTATTTTATCGCGAGATAATGTATTCGTTACATAAAGTAATAAATTTACGATAACTTATGGTCCAAGTTCTGAAGATACATCGTTGATTGAATCTGGAGGTTTTTCAAAAACGTAAGAAATGAGTTTATGAGTGATTTTTTTATGATTCTACACTTTACTAATTCACTATCTCTGTAACTTTATACATTTTGGTGGTTTTTATAATGTTTCCGACGGATCCATATGAAACGAGAATTCAGGATTCTATGATTTAAAATTTATAACGTTTTGGTACAAACTTATTAACAAATTATATTCCTCATCGCCTTGTTTGAACAAGGTAGTTAGAATGGCGACAGTTATTAACCAGAACGAGCAAGCAATATAATGAATGCTTATAATTACTCTTTTGATAATAATTCAAACGCTCAATTCTAACTTTCTCTGTTCACATGAATCCGTCAGTTGTATTATCTAAAAAACAAACCACCAAATTATTTTAAGGTCACAGAGAGAGCGAATCAATAAAGTGTGAAATACTTTATATATCACATATGCCAAATGTATTCTCCTACAATAAAATTGTCCCTTCCAAAATATTTCACTCTATAACATCACAAATGTTAAACATGCCATGACAAAAAAACAGCGAAAGCGAAGTAAAATATTTAAAAAAAAATGATATTTAATGCATGCAACTCATTTCAACGGAAGGTTGGGTTGGGTTGTTTTACCTCTGAGCGGCACTTTTTTGCACACCATGGGCTAAATGGTCAGGTCACAAGGACCCCGAAGGCTCAGAGAAGGTTGGGGGAGGGGACCCACTGGAACAGCTGTTGGGAGACAGATGGTAGCCTCCCGTCAAGGCCATCCAGCGTGTTCTTTAACATGCACAGGGTTGGCTCTCCCGCACACGGGGCCACGGCTTAACGTCCCATCCGACGGACGGCGGCCTTTCCAAGCCCATCGGTGTCCCCTACTGACCGTGGGCAGGGCGGGGAATTTTGCGGAGATAAATCTCAACGCTGTTCAACGGAAGGAAAACAATAATAGAAGTAAAAATAAAAACGCTAAATGCAGTTTTATTTCAATAAATGGTGGTATTAGTGATTGTAGAGTAATTAAGATTGAAAACGAGAAATAGTGAATGTTGTTTGTTTTTTGAATAATGAAGATCTAATTGTATGTTTACAAAGTTTTCTACTTTACACGTGATAAGTTACAATCTTTAACCAATCAGGGTGAATTTGTTTGTACGCGCATTGTCATCAGTCAGCGATTAAAATGTTATTTATTGTTTAGAAGTATTTTACTTGTTATAGCTATTTAAACACACTAATTTGTACAGGAAAATGTAAAACGTCTTTTTTGGAAGTATTGAAATGATGAACAGTGGAAGCATCCAAGGTGTCTTACTGCGTTGTATAATGCAATACTTTGAACCAGTGGTTACCAATCGAGGTATATTTGTAAATTCCTATACATCGAAAATATTTTTTCAACTCTTTTTATAGAGAAAAAAAATCATTTAATTTTCGTAATGTTTTTTGGTGAAATGGTGCGTTCTGCCCGAAATGTTTGAGAACCACTGATTTAAAACATTTTTTTTTTGATTTGCGACATATAGGACAGAGAAGAATCCTGGAAGCTACTCCTAGCTTAATACAGGCCTTCTCATACAAGGACATGCCCTACTACGACGAAAGTCACTGCTGACCACTGCCTTAGTTAGAGCTAACACAACACACAAAGTTTGCCTTGCTGGAACAGTCGCTAGCTGCCTAACCACTATGCCAGTTAAGGCTTCATATAACATCGTAAAGAAGTAGAACTGTATTAAATAAAATATATAAAAATATTCAAATAAAAACCTATAATAATAAGCCAACTCTAACTGTTTAACTCAGTCCGATTGCCAAATTGTCAAAGGAAACTAGAAGTCGAAATATATTTTACAAGATTATGAGAATATTAGTTTTCGTTGAATGGCAACTTCACTTTACCGTCACAGGTAAACTGTTGGTACGTTGCCTTCTAATCGTTCTATTTTGATAACGTTTTTGTTTTGGTAACGTGCTAATTTGGTAACTACTATTTTGCTACTATTTTGGTAACGTGCAGAATTCCAAAATTTAAAGCATTGCTTTACCCGACTGCTGATAAGGGGCCTGATGAGCACTTCTCTGGAAAGAGCGAGCCAACAAATGGAGATCAGGAAGGTAGGTCTTTTTTAAAAATGTGATCTTAAAAAAAAATCAAACTTCGTCAATGATGCCATCATTAAGTACGATTGAATTTTTAATGTAAATTTTTTTCAGCTTCAGTAAAAGCTCTTTCCGACTCTACATTAGTCGGAGGAACAATAAGGAAATTGTTATAAGCTAACTCCAAATACTTTCCTCTAATTCCTTCACTTTTAAATAATAAGTCTTTGAACTAGGGTAAAAATTATTGTTTGTAGACTATCTGTAGTTTGTCTTTTCCATAAATCGAAAAGTTGAACCCTAGATGTAAACGATTTAGATTTAGAATAAATACCGAAATTGCAATAAAAAGAACTTACCGGTATTTTGACATTTAAAAATAGCACATTATATACCGAAAATCGGTATTGCAACACTACCTAGTTTTTAATTATTTGTAAGCAAGGCAACAGGGAGGTTGATGCCTTTGATTCTAGATGCATAACATCGCAGTATCTTAGCATTAGGTGGTTCGAACTTTGTAAGTAATAATGAGGTTAGGCAAAGGAGTCTGGATCTCTCGTTTAAGCAAAATGGCTTTACTATTTTTCAAAACAATCATTGAATTTTTCTATTATATAATAATGTACGTATAATAAGAGAAGTGTCAGGTAGCCATTTTGTGGAGAGTCAGAAAGAACTGTGGCTCCGAAGTGAAAGTATCAACACTACCCCATTTCGAAAAGCAAATATATAACATTTACACTTTATGTGAATGAGAAGCCACATTCAAATCTCCCTGATTCGGGAAATCTGCTTTTTACAGAAACTATCACTGAACATAAATTGAAGATATTAATATCTCCCTAAATGTCTATTTTCAAGAATATTTGTTTAATGCTTAAGGAGTTATTGAAGCTGGGATATTTAACAGCAGACCCTGCTATCACATTACTCCTAAACATCTTTTTCCCAAATTGACAAAAATTTAAAAACCTTGGTTACACAAACTTCAAATATTGCATTTATGTTAGTAAACAATGTGTTATAAGAGTTGTACTTTAACGTTTGAGGTAAATATTCATGACTAACGTAAGTTATAATTAAATGTTTCAACTTGACAAATTCTTTAAATATTCAACGAATATTGAGGAAAATAGAGATCTAGAGTGAGATCTTCAAATTATGTCAAGTGATTGTTTTTCGTCAAGTGATTGTTTTCGAAAACGTATTTTCGAAGTTAAAGAGCTTGAATATGGCTTTCCATTCACATATCATGGAAGTGTAAGGTTACTTTTTGTAATATAGTGTACATATTAAAACAAGGTTTTTCTTTTTACTTACGTATTTGGACGTTATCCAAATCTTCCATAGGTAGCGATACAATTGTGATCAAGAAGGTCGACAGAATTGCAAGAAGAAACGTCATTTTAATTTCTTTTGATCCTTTGAAATCAGAAAGGATAATTATTAACGAACAATATAAATATATCTTTCAGCGTTATAATTAAAACACAATTTGATCCAATATATTTTCTAGGAATGAAGTAGTTAAATGGGAAGTCCTCAGTTTTATGGAAACCTGCGAAAATTGTTCTGAATTAAAAACGATAATAATAAAATAAATAAATACCCCCTCAAACAGCTCATCATTCATAATTTGTTGATCCAAAAAACGACTTTGGGACTGTGTACGAACCCACGACCTCCTGGAAACTTATCAGGTGCTATATGGCTCAGTTAAACTTCATCAAGATCTGCACTAACAATAATATAAATGGGGGCGGGGGCGGCTCAGTCGGTAGCGCGCCAGGCTCGTAATCTGTAGTTCCCAGGTTCGAGTCCCAGCTGGATCAGCGTTGAGATTTATCTCCGCAAAATTCCCCGCCCTGCCCACGGTCAGTAGGGGACACCGATGGGTTTGGAAAGGCCGCCGTCCGTCGGATGGGACGTTAAGCCGTGGCCCCGTGTGCGGGAGAGCCATACCCTGTGCACGTTAAAGAACACGCTGGATGGCCTTGACGGGAGGCTACCATCTGTCTCCCAACAGCTGTTCCAGTGGGTCCTCTCCCCCAACCTTCTCTGAGCCTTCGGGGTCCTTGTGACCTGGCCGTTTAGCCCATGGTGTGCAAAAAAGTGCCGCTCAGAGGTAAAACAACCCAACCTAATAATATAAATGACTCTAATCACACTAGCTGCTTGCCACAGAGGTCTGACAGGAGCCTGTCAGTTTATATGCCATAGTAGAAGGTCTGTAAGGATGGCAGGACTTCAGCAGAAGTAACATTTAGATTAATCTGCCTACAACAGAAACCCAAATTCTGAAGTCAATTATCTACTTTAGAAGTGTTCTGTGCTACTAGATCTACTCGCAGCAATGTGGATATTACGTGTTGTGTTGTTTTGCCTCTGAGCGCCCCTTTTTTTGGACACAATGGACTAAATGGCCAGGTCAAGGACCCCCTAGGACTCAGAGAAGGTTGGGGGAGGGAACCCACTGGACAGCTGTTAGTAGACAGATGATAGCCTTTCGTCAAGGCCATCCAACGTGTTTTTTAACGTTCATAGGGACGACTCGTTTTCGTACGACGAGAGAACTTGATGTATCCTTCTGAAGCCAAGATGTTTCCCTTCTCACTGAGGATGAAAATTAGCTAAGATAAATCTCAACGCTGCAGAATTGGGACTCGAACCTGGGAAATGCAGATTACGAGGTAGGTCTTGGGCCGATAGGATATCTTTACTGTATTGTTAGTGCAGATCTTGATGAAGGGTAACTCAGCCATGTAGCACCTGATAAGTTACCAGGAGGTCGTGGGTTCGTACACAGTCCCAAAATCGTTTTTTTTTTTGCTAACATAAAATTGTACTTGGATCAACAAATTATAAATGGTGAGCTTTTCACATCTTCCAAACATAAAACGATTCTTCCTGAAACGGTGAAATAATATGAAATTTTCATCTGAAACCGTTATCTTGAATTTATACTTAACTACAAAAATTAAAACATTGTTGGTTTATGAGAGGCCTTTTTGTTCGAAATGTGAACGACATCGACAGGTTGAAGAATCCCAAGCTCAGAACTAGATACAAAATCTACTGGACAGCTATTAGGATACAGGTGAACACCTTTTGTCAAGACCATCCAGTGTGTTCTTTACATTGTATAGGTGTCTCCTGCACATTGTCAAGACCATCCAGTGTGTTCTTTACAGTGTATAGGTGTCTCCTGTACATTGTCAAGACAATCCAGTGTGTTCTTTACAGTGTACAGGTGTTTTCTGTATATGAGGCCACGATGTAACATTCCATCTGATAGACATTAGCACTTTCCAAGCTCACTGGAGTCTAATATCCTACTGAGAGGAGGCTGGCGGAGAAAATCCCAAACGCGTACTTGGATGGGCTTGCAAAGACTGCCGTCCGTCGGATGCGACACAAAGCCGTGTCTCAGTGTCCCGGAGAGCCATCGGATAACCTTTACTTGACTGGGAGGTTTACCTTTATCCCCTAACAGCTGTGAAACGGATTCTCTTCCCCTAATCAACTCTAAACATTGGAGTCCTTGTGACCTGGACATTTAACCGATAGTGTACACTAAAGCGCTAATGAGTTAGGGTTGGGGTCAGAGTTAGGGTTGGGTTGTTTTCCTCTGAGCGGCACTTTTTTGCACACCATGGGCTAAATGGCCAGGTCACAAGGATCCAGAAGGCTCAGAGAAGGTTGGGGGACCCCTCCCCCAACCTTCTCTGAGCCTTCTGGATCCTTCTGGATCCTTCTGGACCCACTGGAACAGCTGTTGGGAGACAGATGGTAGCCTCACGTCAAGGCCATCCAGCGTGTTCTTTAACGTGCACAGGGTATGGCTCTCCCGCACACGGGGCCACGGCCTAACGTCCCATCCGACGGACGGCGGCCTTTCCAAGCCCATCGGTGTCCCCTACTGACCGTGGGCAGGGCGGGGAATTTTGCGGAGATAAATCTCAACGCTGACCCAGCTGGGACTCGAACCTGCCAATTACAGATTACGAGCCTGGCGCGCTACCGACTGAGCCACCCCCGCCCCCGCGCTCAGAGTTAAAACAACCCAACAGCAACTGATCGCAGTCACATCTGATTCGAACCTAGGAACACTAGGTAAGAAGCATGGCGCGATATCAGCCTATCCATGTCCTGATCCATATTAAAATATGTAAGAGACTTACTTGATGACAATCGGCGAAAACTGTGTGAAAAATTGCTGCTTGTAACTATTGCTTTAATCGAAACGTTTGGCCATATCCCACGACCTTGATTGCATATATATAGATGTTAGAATGATGTTGTTTCCCTTTCATTTGATTTGTCAGGTATTAACCGCAGCAGTGCTTAAACATATGTTTGCTGCCCTTTTGTCTTTGGACAGCAGATGTTTCGAACAGAAAACGTTGACAGCCTACACAAAGAATGAGTCTGTTCGCCGGAAAAAAACGTCATAAACATATTTTGGCAAAGACGAACTTTCAAAACAATCTGTAGTCTAATGTGGATAAGATGAATACATCGAATCTTTCTGTGACAGCTCCTAAGGAAACTATTCAGAATTGCTCTCGTGACTTGAGGTTATATTTTTCTTCGTGGCGTTTTACGTAACAATGTTAACGTCAAAAGTTGGGTAGGATTGTTTTTCTCGATGAATATGATTATCAGAGGATACGCGATTTGACTTTTCCTGCAACAATGTTTTTCATTCTTGTTCTTCCGCATCTTAAAGAAGTTGACGTCACTGTGGATTTTGTTTAGGGGATCATACATAAATTGCGTCACAGCTCGAGGAGATAGATGTTAGTAATTATGTTACATCGTGCTACATGGGAAGGACAGGAAATTAGTAATGACGACAAAAGCCGGATGCTCCGCTATACATGGACAGCACTACATCTATAGTGATAATGCCATAATATCCACTACCTACGTTGAGGGCAAGACAACACCATATAGATGCAGCTCGCCCCACGACTACCTAATGGCGAACAGCACTATAGAAGTAAAGTTCATCCATTAGTCAAAACCTAAATTTAATCTGTGCCCCGGTTAGGCACAAACAAGGATATATATAAATCCAAGTTGCCTCGGCTCCCGTGGTGGGAACTCTTAGTCGGCCTTACCAGGCTCCTCCGCCGGGGCCCCGTCCAATCTAGGTGCCCCCAACACCAGTCAGCGGAGCCCTCAATTTCACCGAGTTGGGTTGGGTTGTTTTACCTCTGAGCGGCACTTTTTTGCTCACCATGGGCTAAACGGCCAGGTCACAAGGACCCCGAAGGCTCAGAGAAGGTTGGGGGAGAGGACCCACTGGAACAGCTGTTGGGAGACAGATGGTAGCCTCCCGTCAAGGCCATCCAGCGTGTTCTTTAACGTGCACAGGGTATGGCTCTCCCGCACACGGGGCCACGGCTTAACGTCCCATCCGACGGAGGGCGGCCTTTCCAAACCCATCGGTGTCCCCTACTGACCGTGGGCAGGGCGGGGAATTTTGCGGAGATAAATCTCAACGCTGACCCAGCTGGGACTCGAACCTGGGAAGTACAGATTACGAGCCTGGCGCGCTACCGACTGAGCCACCCCCGCCCCACGGAGGTGATGGAGTAGTCGGTGGTTCTGATAGCATGATGCTCCCGGAACAAAGTTTCTCTTTCGGCATTGTAGCGGGAGCAGTTGAGCAGAACGTGGGATACAGTCTCAAGTGTGCTGCAATGTGGAACAGTTCGGACTGTACTCTCTGCCGAGAGTGGAAGCGTAGAGTTGTTGTAGATGACACCAACTCGGAGACGATGAAGGAGGGTCTCCTCAGGTCTGTGGAGGTTACCGAGGTTAGGAACAGTGAGAGAATGATCAACCAGTTACCTGAATGAGGAACAGCAGGAGTGCCACTGGGCAAAACGGTACTGACTCATCAGTTGTGAGTCAAAATTCTTGCAGTCGCTGATAGAGAGTGGGTAATTCGCTACATACCTCTGATTCTCAAGTGCTTCCTTCACGGTACGATCAGCAAGATCACAGCCAGGTATCCCTACATGGGAGGGGATCCACTAGAAATGAACTGTGATTCCGACAGAAGTGACCTTGGAGCAAGTCTCCGTGATCTTCTGGATGAGGAAGGGGTTGCAGCTTTTGTTGTCTCACTTCTGGAGAGCTTCCAAGTTCAGAGGATGACAAAGATGCCACTCTCGAGGCTGAGGATGAAGAGTACAGTTTCAAGGATAGCATGAAGCTCTGCAGAGGTGGAGGAAACGAGATTCGGAAGATGGAAACCTCTGGCGATGTCCGTATTGGAGATGGCAAAGGCAGAGGCAGCACGTAGCCTCTCCCGGTCCCCAGATCTGTCAGTGTAGACCTCAGTACATCTCTCATATCGTGCAGTGACAGAGGAGGTGGAGAGAAGTCTGACTGCAACTGGATCTGAGTCACTCTTTCGACCTAGAAAAGGGACAGTGACATTGATTATAAGACCACTGTTCCTCCAGGGTGGAAGTTCAGGGAAGAGTGTATTGCCAGCAGTGGAGCTGCCAGGGATGACTCGGTCGTATAAGTCAGTGGCAGACACGGCGATGGCAGAGTCTGTCCTGTCTTGCAGCTTTCTGAGAAGCTCGTGGTTAAAGTGGAGGGAATGGAGCCTCGAGAGATGACACAGTATATCTCTCTTCCGTTGCAGGTGGAAAGGTATGTCATCAGCCTCTGGAACGGCAGACGCATTTGGTGTGTTAGGGTAGAGTCCGAGACAGAGGCACGGAGATGTAGTGTGTATAGTGGACAACTTGCTCAGCAGTGAAGCAGAGGCATTACTCAGAAGATGACCACTGCAGTTGATGCGGGAGAGGATCAAGTGCCGGTACAAGACCAGGAGGGTCTTACAGGAACTTCTCCAGTGGGTACCAGCAAAGAAAGACAGTATATTTCTCTGCGCTGTGGCAACTGTCTTAAGATGTTGGATGTGAGGTCCCCAGGTCAGCCTGTCCAGGACCACACCAAGGAATGTATGCTGTATGACGACCTTGATGTAACCTGGTCCAAGCATGAGGCCAGGGAAGGTGGGTGGAAGGCGTCTCTTCGTGAGAACCATGGCCATAGTCTTATCAGTGGAAAGAGTGAGGCTTAGGTTGTCGAAGAACTTGACGACCATGGCCACAGTTCGTTTCATCTTGAGCTGAGAATAGGAGGGTTCCTGTCTGGAGAACCAGACGCAGATGTCATAGCGTAGATGAAAATACCCACTCTATTCTCGAGTCGAGAGTAGAGTTGTCTAGGTCGAAACTGCACTTACAGCAAGATGTTCAGTAACATCGGGCTGGGGACACCCCCTTGAGGTACTCCATGATTGATAATGTGAGAGACACTGAGCGTGTTGCCCAGTGGATGATATTACTCTGAGGTCGAGATCATGGAGCCTGCAGAGAATATCCGAGTGGGACAGGGAGTCGAATGCCTTCTGAATGTCAAAGAAGACAGCGACTGTAGTCTGTCCCTTGGTTAGCACCTGATTAGCAGCGGAGGTGAAGTCGATAAGATTATTAGACGTGCACCTCCCTTTGCAGAAACCTGAGAGGCTGTCAGGGAGGAGGCCATTGGACTCTAGATACCATTCTAGGCGTCCAAGGACCAGTCTCTATAAGATCTTGCAGAGGCAAGATGATAGAGCAATGTGCCTGTAAGAGGACAGCTCAGTGGCGGGTTTTCCCTGCTTCAAGTCAGTCACGATGTGTGTTGCAAAACTGTCTTGAGCCGTGTAGGATACGAACCCACGACCTCCTGATAGCATATCGTACTCTGACTGCTGAGATAGCCGAAAGGCGATTCTACGCTGATTCTCGCTCAACAGATGGCGCTGAATATCGCCAATTTCTTAAGGGGTGGTGAGGGTTGGATTGACTAGAGGAGGGAGGACATCAGGAGGTTCCGTACTGTTTGTGCTAAAGTGGGGTCAGGAATGGATTTATAAAAATAGCCTCAATAGGAGGAGAAAGCCCCAGACAAGGTAAGTACCCTAAGTCTCTTCTTCCTTGAGCTTCCTATTTCTTTTGCTTTTCACAATTAAAACGGTTCTTACGACAATTTTGCTCTTGAATATTTTTAGTTTCATTGAGTAATTCTTTTGACGCAATAATATAGACGAAACTTCTTTACGTATCCATAGTAAACACACAGATAACTTGTAGTAGTTCATATCTTACAACGCATTGTTTTATAAGCATAAAGATTTTTTGCATGAGCTGAGATAAATTTTCCTATCTGGTGTTTACTTAGAAGGTATTTATTACTTATTTCAAAGCTTTCAGTTCCGCTCTTCGACCTTCATCCAAAACGTCATTGAAATTATTTCCATTCATAGCCTACTGTTTCACCCTTTACAGCTCTTAATAACCACTGTTTCACCCTTTACAGCTCTTCATAACCACTGTTTCACCCTTTACAGCTCTTCATAACCACTGTTTCACCCTTTACAGCTCTTCATAACCACTGTTTCACCCTTTACAGCTCTTCATAACCACTGTTTCACCCTTTACAGCTCTTCATAACCACTGTTTCACCCTTTACAGATCTTCATAGCCCCTGTTTCACCCTTTACAGCTCTTCATAGCCCCTGTTTCACCCTTTACAGCTCTTCATAACCACTGTTTCACCCTTTACAGCTCTTCATAGCCCCTGTTTCACCCTTTACAGCTCTTCATAACCACTGTTTCACCCTTTACAGCTCTTCATAACTACTGTTTCACTCTTTACAGCTCTTCATAACTACTGTTTCACTCTTTACAGCTCTTCATAGCCCCTGTTTCACCCTTTACAGCTCTTCATAACCACTGTTTCACCCTTTACAGCTCTTCATAGCCCCTGTTTCACCCTTTACAGCTCTTCATAACCACTGTTTCACTCTTTACAGCTCTTCATAGCCCCTGTTTCACCCTTTACAGCTCTTCATAACCACTGTTTTACCCTTTACAGCTCTTCATAGCCCCTGTTTCACTCTTTATAAACGATACTTTACAGCTACGACCACAAATTCTTAACTATGCAGGTAAAGTGTGGGCGATTATATTATCAAAGCTTGCAAACATGAATAAACGAAGTTAAAGTGTGGGCGATTGTATTATAAAAGCATCTGTTTCACCCTTTACAGCTCTTCATAGCCTCTGTTAATTTGCGGGGCAAAACAGTTTCATCACTTACCCTTGGAAATTTGCATTTAATAATTTGCAGTGTTGTTGAATAATAGGCAATCACAGGTAAGCACCTGTAGGTTCTCTACAGTACATTAAATGAATATAATTTGTCATTAGCTGAGTGGGATTCGAACTCACGACCTCCTAATAACATATCATGTGCTTTGACCGCTGAGTTATCGGCTGCTGATCAAGATCTGTTCTATTGGTAGCTTTAAGCATTATTCCACGGTGTTAGTCATTGGAAATGTATCTGATTGCAAATGAAGATTGTAGTCTAAAAGGCACCTGCCCCATTATTGCACCCTACAAAACGCCAAGTCGTGGTGAATAATATAGCTGATTCTATGGTATAATGCTTAAAACCAAAAATAGACATCATGATCAGCGGCACGTAGTTCAGCGGTCAGAATACCTGACATGTTATCTGGAGGTCATGGATTCATCCTACCCGACAAAAGACATTTTTTTCCTCGATGCTCATTTATTTTGTCGTATTTTTTAAGATTTCATAAAATTCTCTATAAAACTCAATTTGATATGGAGCAGTGTTATCTATATAGTTAGAATTGACAGTTTGTGTCCATGTTTGATGAAGAACAGCTAAACTGTAACAGCTACGACCACCAAATTCTCAATTATGCAGGAAAAGTGTGGGCGACTGTATTATCAAAGTTTAGAAACATGAATAAACGAAGGTAAATATAAATAACAGCAATTTATTATTAATATTTGATTTATTCACAATGTTCAAAGAAATTACATACACAAATCAAAATATGAAATATTCACAAAGTATACAATATTTTCCTTAAATTTCTTTAATTAAAAAAAAATATTAAAATAAATTGAAGGCAATACCAGAACTGAGGTAAAAAATGCAAAAAAAAAGTAAATTTAAGAACTCAAAGAATCACACAAAAAGCATATTTCTTTAAACTTTTTTGTATTTTAGTTATTGGGATGGATTTCCATTCTTAAATCTAACTCTGAGTTATTAAAAATTTAGGTGCCAAATCAATAAAATGTATTTTTTTAAATATTTTTTATAAGGCAGTGGTACATGAAATGAAAGGCTAGCTTTTGTAGAATTATGAGGCAAATATAAATGAACCATCCAGTGCTAATTTAAATATAAAAAAGGCGATATTTTAAACATATAAATGTGTCTAATAAATAAAAAATTATCAGTATTTATTAAATTCACAGCAGAAATGGTTTTAGTATCAAAAACCAGTTTTTAGACTTTTTTTATGTCACAGTCACCACCCCAACTAGCAATCTTATATTGTACAACAGAAAAGATCTGTGCACAATACAGCATGATCAGAATTCCATGAGGAATAATTAAAAAAAATGAAATTTGTGTCAACATCAATCTAAGTTTTCTACCTAAGAAATTTGCACGAGTTTTTCGTTTCAAATTCTGATCTATAGTTAAACCAAAGTTTTTGAAATTAGTCGTTCTTTCTATAGATGGATAATCACAATAAAAAGAATTTTCACAATCAATATTATAATATTTTAGGATGATTTCTGTATCAAATTAAATAAGATAAGTTTTTTTGGCGGACATTCAATTGGATTTTATTTGAAGAAAACCAGCAATATATTTGTTGTAGATCTTGTTCAACTTTAAGCTGAAGTTCAGTTGCATGTATAGCAGAGTATAAAATAGCTGCATCGTCTGCATATACCAAGTTATTGAACCGCTCAACTTTAAATTACAAAAATCATTGATAAAAACCAAGAATTGGACAGGACCCAAAATAGAGTCCTGTGGAACCCCTCTATTAACAAGCACGTAATCACTTGTTTTCTATTTTTCAAGTAAAACTTTAATCATTCAAAACAAATACCTCTTATACCACTTATATAAAGTTTATCTAAGAGAATTTTATGATGTACAATATCAAATGCTTTCTTTTGTCAAGAAAAATGATTAAACTTTTCTTTGCTTCATTTATACTCTCAATTATCTTTCTAGCACCATCTAGTACGCCTGCGCTGTGCTTCTTCTTTCCCTAAATCCAAACTGTGAGTGACGGAAAAAATTCAGTTTCTCCTAAAAACTAATAATTTTAGATTTCACAAACTTTTCAATTACTTGGAAAAAGGCTGGTACGATGGAAATTGGTCTGTAATTGTTTGCTAAAATGTTTTCTCCCTTTTTACATTTTACAAAGCATTTTTCAAAGCATCAAAGAAAAAATCTTTTTCCAAAAAGATATTTACCAAATGTGTTAAAATATAAACATGGTATCTACAAAAAAGTAACATATCAATTGTAATCACATCACAACCTACAGTTTTATTACTGTCTAATTTATTTATCACAGTGGTAATCTCACTATCAGTAGCATCAAAAAATAAATTGAGTTTTGAGAGTATCTAAGAGTTATTTGGTTAGACTGCACGGAAGTATTATTCATATTAAAATATGTATCAAATTCATCTGCAGAAAAAAAAGAGTTAATTTCATTAGCCAAAACACAGTAATTAGCATGTTCAGGAACAATCTTCTCCTTTTGTTTTAAACCAAGACTATTATTTAGAAACTTTCATTGTGTCTTACTGTTATTAACACAACTATGAAATTTATGAGTGAAAATGTTATGTTTAACCTCTTTAATAGGTTTTTTTTTATAAACTTACAGTAATCTCTATAATTCAATTCAATTTGGATATTATCAGGATATTTTTTAAACTGAATATAGAGATTTTCGTTTTTACCCATAAAAGTTTAGCAGCTCATCTGTCATCAATCGTTATTTACATTTTACCCTTTGTTTATTAATTTTATATATATATATATAAGATAGATTCAAATTTTGACAGTCATTTATCGTATGATAAATTTAAATTTTTAATAGTGTTTCCAAATTTAAAATATCAACTTGTGTCTTTATAGAATTGTTATTTAAGGTCTTAGCTTCCTTAAAATTTGAATGTATACTGCAAACAATAGGAAAGTGATTTGTAAGAGGCGAAAGAAAAATTGCAACATCAAATGTCATACCTGTATGACTCTTAATAAAAACATTCTCAAGATAACTAGAACTGATCAGTGTTACTCTAGTTGGTAAATTTTTATATTGTTTAAAACCAAAACCACTTAATATATTTAAATTATTATTTCTATCTTTAGAGTATAATAAGAGATCAATATATAAATCTCCTATCAAAATATTTTTGAAATATATATTCAAATAGTTAATTCTCTGTTAAATAATTCTATGAGATCTATAAATCAGAATAAATGAAATATTTAAAACTGATTTATATATATGAATAGCTTCTCAATACATATATATTCTCATATATGATATTCTCAATATATATATATATGTATTTAAACTTTTTCTGTTGAAAATGAGAGCCATTTCTTACATAAAGAAATATAAGGTTCACTTATAATATATATCAAAATCTTTAATCCTATATATTTCAGTCTCTTTTTCATTTATCCATAAATTCAGATTTTGTAGAACACTATGCAGTTGGTATGATCATAAATTTAGAGACGTTTTGCTTGATGCTTCTCATATTATAATGTACAAAATTTATTTTTACATTTCTTTCATATAAAGTTTTTTGGGAATGATCTTGATTTTCTAACACAAAAGTAACATTTCCATCTGTTATGCTATCCAATTTAGAGTCAATGCAATGCTTGGTCATTGTAAACATTTCAGGTCTTCCCCCCCCCCAAAAAAAAAAAAAAAAAAAAAAATTCCTCACTCCTTATTCTAAATACTTTTGTGCTTTGATTCTCTCTTAAAAATATTTTCCCTTCCTTGATCCAAGCAAACTGATAGCCCTGAGACGATTTGAACTGCTTCACTGCACAGAATAATTTCTAAGTGTATCTAGTGAGGTGTTCATTTATAAATGCCTTAGTTTCTTTAAAGTTATGGTTTATCATATTTGCTTTTAGATATTTTTTTCTTTGCACTCTGAATCCATTTCACTTTTTTCAAATTATTTTTCAACATAATTATTATAGGCTTTTTCTTCCCCTTTTGTTAACCGTTGGAACTTATGAGCCACTTCAATTTCATCTTTTCCCAAAATGCCAAATAGACTTGAGACTTCACGAACAATAATATAAAGATTCTCCTATGCATCTTCTGGGATACTTACAATCTCAACATAGGAACTCTTTTATATCAGCTCCATTTCATTCATATCAATCATTAGTTCCTTCAGTTCTTGCCTAATAATATTATTTTCTTTAACAGGAGCTAAGTTATCCTGTTTCAACCGATGAATTTCTTCTTTTAATTCATTAAGAGCTCTCATAAATTCTTTCGTTTGACTACGGTTAAATTATATAGAGTCCTTCACATCTTTGATATCCCTACTAATAACAACAAAAGTTTTACCTATGTTGTCTGCTTCAACTTCCTTCTCCAAATTTTGATCCCTTAGAAGTGGAGCAATTATCACAATATTTACATATTGCATTTTGAACAGCCACTTTCCTTTAAGCTCTTTTGAAAACCTCCTGAAGTTTGCTTCAGAAATTCTTTCACATTTGGTATGATGGAAGACTTTTCATTCAGATTTGCAGTGAACTTCATTTTCTTCAAAAGATTCTTATGAACAAATAACGAAAGACAAAATTCGGCATCTTGAATAATATTTACAATTGAAAATTTAATTTGGAAAAAAAATTGTATTCAGATCTGACAATATTTTCGAGTTTGCAATTTTAAGTAATAGATGGGGAAACAAGCAGATTCTTAAAAATAATTACTTTTTTTATCAATTCCTAACTCAAAATGTAATGTTCACCTCATATTTCTGCCATCTACATTAAACACATGATATTTTTTGGATTTAAAGATTTACCCAGTCACTAATAAACCCAGTAACACAACACAACAAAAGTAAAATTAAAATTAATCCAAATATTAGCAGCTATCGATCGTTAGACTTACGAATCCTCAACTAGTGTTAACTCATTATCAACGCTGAATCATATTTATTAATAACACATATTTTTCGATCACATAAAAAAAACACTCAGTTACAATATTCAATTTTTAAAATTTCGATTAAATTGGAAACGGTGAAGAAGAATATCAAAGAAGTATACCCATTCCTTTACAAATCTAAATAAAACAGTTTTGGTAAAGAAGCAACCTTAGGGATTTGGGCAATTATAGATAATTTTAACTTTCTTTTTGTCCATTTCGGTCATGCTATTTCTTTGACCAATATCTCTGACGTTGACACCGCTCTTTATTACGTCAAATGCCATCTTGCTATTGCTTCCTGGAGCATTCGGAGGGTAATGCATGACGGACCTGTAATCGTAATCAGCTTGAAGTCCAACTCGACTGTTGGGGGCTTTCTCGTATTGCGCTTTCCATTCTAAGAAAAAAAGTTTTAAAATGGAAATGAATTAGTAGTTTTATAATTTTAAGCTGGAGTGGACAACACAAAAGCAAAAGGCAACTAGAAAAACAGTAGTATACTACGTTTCATATAAAGAATGGAGCGCAAGTCTTCTTGAAAGAGTTTCTTATTCAATGTGGCTTATTACAATTAATTATTTAATTAATAGCAATTAATAGAAGGTAAATATTATTTTCACTGATTACATTTGGGATAATTTACAAAACAAAGATATATAACAGTGGCGGTCTTAAGGACGGGGCCAGGGGGACCATTGTCCCTTGCAAAAGACCTGCGAGTGGTTTGTTTTTCAGTCATTTTTTTATTCCCGAAAGAGAATTAGGGGTGCAAGATTTAGGCGAAATTTTCTCTTTTAAGAAGGAAAACCCCCTAATACCCTCAGAAATCAAATGACAAGCTGTTAAAAAGTAAATCGATTGCTAAATAATCCATTAATAAAGTTAAAAGTATCATTTCTGGACTGCAAAATCTTTCATACAACCCTAAATGGTCCCCTCCAGGCTCGAGACTTATGACCGCCCCTTATATATAGCATTACAAACATAAAACGAACTCATTGGCTGTGTAAAGCATCACATATAAGAAAATGGACTGAAGATAAATGAATCCTTTGACAATCTTGAGATGAAGGCTTGTTTTACCTCTGAGCGGCACTTTTTTGCACACCATGGGCTAAATGGCCAGGCCACAAGGACCCCGAAGGCTCAGAGAAGGTTGGGAAAGGGGACCCACTGGAACAGCTGTTGGGAGACAGATGGTAGCCTCCCGTCAAGGCCATCCAGTGTGTTCTTTAACGTGCACAGGGTATGGCTCTCCCGCACACGGGGCCACGGCTTAACGTCCCATCCGACGGACGGCGGCCTTTCCAAGCCCATCGGTGTCCCCTACTGACCGTGGGCAGGGCGGGGAATCTTGCGGAGATAAATCTCAACGCTGACCCAGCTGGGACTCGAACCTGGGAACTACAGATTACGAGCCTGGCGCGCTACCGACTGAGCCACCCCCGCCCCCGCCCCCGAGAGATGAAGGCAACAACATTTGAGTAATGTTTTAAAAAATGGCTATGGTAGGAGAAATGCTACCATCTGCCTCCCAACAGCTGTTCCAGTGGGTCCCCTCCCCCAACCTTCTCTGAGCCTTCGGAGTCCATGGGACCTGGCCATTTAGCCCATGGTGTGCAAAAAAGTGCCTCTCAGAGGTAAAACAACCCAACCTCAACTCTCTCTGTGTGTGGTTCCCATAATTTTTCAAATAAAGGTGCCAGGAAGCAGAAAATTTGGCAGAAGGTTAAGAGTACTGAAAGAGTTAATTGGCAGAAGGTTAAGAGTGCCATGAGACTGTGCACTCAAAATATTACTCGATAAGTGCAGTAGTATAAAAATAGGTATTTTGGATAAAATGTATTTCTCCTCCGTTCTGCATTCGTAACCTTTTCATTCACAATTTCTAATCGCTAAAGCCACCAACTGGTCCAAATACATTTTCAAAGATATCATTATATTAAGCGTCCCATTGCTACTACAAAGTTGATTTTTTCCCACAATATGGGGTCAGACAGGAGAAACCAGTTCGTGTACGAAATTTGGCACCATTCGGTCAAGTAGTTGGGGAACTGCAGGAGAATAAAATCTGTCGAAACGGAAATAAAACTTATAATAATTTGCGTACAAACGAAGCAACGGGCTATGAGAGCATGCGCTGAGTCAGCAACGGCGGTTAATTCTAGTCGCTAATATACTGGTTTAAAAGAAATTATGAAAGCTGCAATATTCGAAAATTAAAAACAGCAATTTTAATTGCTCATTCGACTTTTATAAACCTTCCCGTGACCGAGTGGTTAGTGCACTTGGCTACTGAACTAAGGGACCTGGCTTCGAGCCCCGAGTAAGGATTGGATTGGATTGTTTTACCTCTGAGCGGCACTTTTTGCACACCATGGGCTAAATGGCCAGGCCACAAGGACCCCGAAGGCTCAGAGAAGGTTGGGGGAGGGGACCCACTGGAACAGCTGTTGGGAGACAGATGGTAGCCTCCTGTCAAGGCCATCCAGCGTGTTCTTTAACGTGCACAGGATATGGCTCTCTCACACATGGCCACGGCTTAACGTCCCATCCGACGGACGGCGGCCTTTCCAAGCCCATCGGTGTCCCCTACTGATCGTGGGCAGGGCGACCCGAGTAAGGCATGTATGTCTGTGATTTTTATTCTGCTGAGGTCCCGCCATCCTCTCAGAGCCTCTACTATGGCGTGTAAACTGACAGGCTTCTATCAGACCTCGGTGGCAAGCAGCTGCTTGAGGGTGTATTTATTTATTATTTATTACATTCTTCGGAAATTAAAAACAGCAATTTTAATTGCTCACTAGACTTTTATAACCTATACATAAAAATAATGTACATTAGAAAAATCACTTTTTTCTTGCATAAGATGTGGAACTATTTGCTGTGGCGGAATTGCATCTGCGAGTTGTTCTTGCTAGAACTCGTGTAGGTGTGGCAGCTTTTCATTAGTTGTTGACTTTTTTGATTTTCGGATTTTGCCGCTCTATTGTTTATCTGAACAGGAGTGTATATCATTAAATAGCCGCAGAAAACAGTATTTACTTAAAAACAAAAACATACATTCCAAATGAGTAATGCAGTGGTTTTTAATCTGTTATGCTTCCCGTAACCCCTGGAAATGTGTATGTAATTGGCGTACTCCTCGTATAGATAAATAAAACTATAGTTATAGTATAACAATGATTATTTTTACTTTGTTACTAGATCTAGCGACTTTTGAGCTCTCACGGCATACCCCATAAAATTTTACCGCGTACTCCACGTTGAGAACCCCTAGAGTAATGAATTGGACGAAAAAATGTTTTTACGAATCAAAAAAATATCTTCAGTAAAATATGAACTCGATATGAGCTAGCTTGTATCTAGCTATAGATCGAGTGTAGCCTACTATTTAGGTTGGGTTGTTTTACCTCTGAGCGGCACTTTTTTGCACACCATGGCCAGGTCACATGGACCCCCGAAGGCTCAGAGAAGGTTGGGGGAGGGGACTCACTGGAACACCTGTTGGGAGACAGATGGTAGCCTCCCGTCAAGGCCATCCAGCGTGTTCTTTAACGTGCACAGGGTATGGCTCTCCCGCACACGGGGCCACGGCTTAACGTCCCATCCGACGGACGGCGGCCTTTCCAAGCCCATCAGTGTCCCCTACTGACCGTGGGCAAGGCGGGGAATTTTGCGGAGATAAATCTCAACACTGACCCATCTGGGACTCGAACCTGGGAACTACAGATTACGAGCCTGGCGCGCTACCGACTGAGCCACCCCCGCCCCCTACTGTTTAGGTCACAACGCGTTTAATACGTAACGTTCGGTATATGGAGTTAGATTGAACAGCGAAGTTTTGCCTATCACAGATAAACACATGCAGTGAGAGATGTTTTAATTCATTATATGAAAGATAACGACTCAATAGTAAATGAATTTCGTGGGACAGTTGAAGGTGGATGGTGGGCACGAAACAAATCAATGTTCTGCGGGAGAGTCCCGCAGATTCTAGGATGTCTGGCATCCCTGTCTGAGACCTGTCACTATTTACAAATTATGAACACTACACGCCTACAATTCAAACGCAGGCTATTTATACCTCCCAGCGTTTAATATGTCCTATAAGGTTCCTTTAAATCTAACTTGAAGAATGGTTAAACCAAATTACCTCTAGCATGCACTGACACAGATTTTGAAAACGAAAGTCTAAGTGTGTTTAGCTGTGGTCACTTTCGTTTCATGTTTCATTTTCTTACAGACCTGTGTTATCTTCGTGAGTAAGTGGCTTTAAAGAATTGTTGTATAAATTTTTGTGTAGTGTATGAAGGAAATAAATTATAATATGAGAAGAGAAATTACGATTAAATTTAGCTACTGTTTTTAGGGACGAACGCATGGGAATGTTCTTGTTGAATAACCGTCTTTCTGCTGTTATTCGGGAACATTTTTATATACTCGATAAACAGATTTTAATTTCGAAAATTGTAGCCGTATGAACACAAATTTTAATGTGACTAGCTCCCAGAAATCCTAGGCTTAAATAGACATACGTATTGAATATATCTATATGTAAAAGTCTGTTTGTGAGTCCCAGATGGTGGCTTTGAAATTTATCTTCGCAAAACTCACTGCCCTGCCCACGGTCAATAAGGGACACCGATGGGCTTGGAAAGACCGTCGTCCATCGGATGGAACGTTAAGACGTGGCCCCGTGTGCGGGAGAGCCATACCCTGTGCACGATAAAGAACACGCTGGATGGCCTTGACGGGAGGCTGCCATCTATCTTCCAACAGCTGTTCAGTGAGTCTCTCCCCCAACCTTTTCTGAACCTTTGGGTCCTTGTGACTGGCCATGTAGCCCATTGTGTACAAAAAAAGTGCCGCTCAGGGGTAAAACAACTCAACCCAAAGTCTGTTTGTTACAACTCGGCTGTCTTCCACTGTTCTCGTGTTGCTTCAGTCTACTTGGCAACATGTTTCCTGTAGTATTAGAGGGAATGCGGTGTTAAATATTGTAAATGGATAAAAGTCACATAGCTACGTAGATAAACGATTAGGCACTTGTGTTGTGATGCTTTAAGTTATCTTAGAAACATGTTTCATGTGATGTGACAGTGGTGTATTAAAATTACTGTTAGGTGTTTACAAAATTACACCATCGTATTGCAAAACTATGCAGTATACATTGAAGTGACACTGAATTAGGGATAGCAAACTAGTAACGTATTGGACCCCCTCTGGCCCTGATAACGCCGCCACACGACGAGGCAAGGACTCCACAAATTTGCGTAAATGTTCCACGTGTATGGCGGCCCATGCATCCAACAGAGCTGTCCACAACTCTCAAAGTCGTCGGTGATGGGACATGGGGCCCGAACTCTATGCTCGACGGTATCCCAAAGATTTTCGATGGGATTTAAATCTAGGCTTCTAGGTGGCCAATTCATTATTTCAAAGTCAGCAGAATGCTCCTGTAATCATGCAGTAGCAAACCTGGACGTGTGAAAGGTCTTGCTGGTAGACGCCATCTTCATTGGGATGTATGATGGCCATAAATGGGTGTAAATGGTCAGCTATGAGTTCTACGTATCGGGGTGCATTGAGAGTCGTCGGTACACGCACCAAAGGTCCCACACATCCAACTGAAGACACCCCAGGACATCACTGAGCTACCACCAGCTTGTACTGTTCCGACCTGACATGAAGGATCCTTGGCTTCATGGGGTTGGCGCCATACCCTCAGTCTCCCGTCGGCGTGATGAAGTTTAAATCGCGATTCATACTCAAGGCTATCCGTTGCCAATTTTCGATGGTCCAGTTTCGATATTCTTTAGCCCAGGGAAGTCTCAACGCCTTGCCGGTATCGTGCTATTAAAATAGGGACTCTCGTAGGTTGGTGGTTCCGGAAGCCGAGACAATGAAGTGAGTGTTGACGGTCCATGCACTGACTTCCCAGCTGGAACACGCGTTCAGATGGAAAGTGATTTCAGATAATGTCTGGTCCCTATCGGTCCGTTGGGTTGGGTTGTTTTACCTCTGAACGGCACTTTTTTGCACACCATGGGCTAAATGGCCAGGTCACAAGGACCCCGAAGGCTCAGAGATAGTTGGGAGAGGGGACCCACTGGAACAGCTGTTGGGAGACAGATGGTAGCCTCCCGTCAAGGCCATCCAGCGTGTTCTTTAACGTGCACAGGGTATGGCTCTCCCGCACACGAGGCCACGGCTTAACGTCCCATCCGACGGACGGCAACCTTTCCAAGCCCATCGGTGTCCCCTACTGACCGTGGGCAAGGCGGGGAATTTTGCGGCGATAAATCTCAACGCTGACCCAGCTGGGACTCGAACCTGGGAACTACAGATTACGAGCCTGGCGCGCTACCGACTGAGCCACCACCGCACCCCTATCGGTCCGTATCATGTGGGTCAGATGGCGAAGCCAAGGATCATTCGAGGCTGGTTGTCCTTTGCAGCTTGTCCGGGTGCTTTTTTTTTTGCCAGAATTTTCATATTCCCGGAACACTCTTGAAACTGTCGTATGATCCAAGTTCTTTGACCTTTTCGGAGATCGAGTGTCCCATCCATCGGGCACCTACGATCTACCCTCTGTAAAATGCATCTAAATCCCGCCCCTTTCCCATTACGCTTCTCACGACGAATGCTTGGGGAAGCCAAAGATGACAGCTATATATGACGAGAGTTTCAACCACGCATGCGCGCAAATGCAGGACTTACGGTACTGAATTTGGATAACGTCTCCTATAACCTAATTCAATAGCATTTCAGTGCAGTATGTCAATTAATATCTCCTGAGTGTTTTGTGTTATACTGGATATACCTAAAAAATGATACATTTAATGCTGACCCGTCCAACCCAAACTCAGTACGGCGGGGGGTGGCTCGAAATCTACAGAATTACGACACATTATGTTAGAATCCCATCTGGGTTAATATTGGGATATATCTCTGCTAAACCTCTGGGGCGGGGGTGGCTCAGTCGGTAGCGCGCCAGGCTCGTAATCTGTAGTTCCCAGGTTCGAGTCCCAGCTGGGTCAGCGTTGAGATTTATCTCCGCAAAATTCCCCCGCCCTGCCCACGGTCAGTAGGGGACACCGATGGGCTTGGAAAGACCGTCGGATGGGACGTTAAGCCGTGGCCCCGTGTGTGGGAGAGCCATACCCTGTGCACGTTAAAGAACACGCTGGATGGCCTTGACGGGAGGCTACCATCTGTCTCTCAACAGCTGTTCCAGTGGGTCCCCTCCCCCAACCTTCTCTGAGCCTTCGGGGTCCATGTGATCTGGCCATTTAGCCCATGGTGTGCAAAAAAGTGCCGCTCAGAGGTAAAACAACCCAACCCAACTGCTAAACCTCCATCATGTCGTCGGCCAGAAAGGAGACTTGGGAAGACACCGTCCTTTGGTTAGGACGATACACAGTGACTCAGTTTGAAGGAAAGCCATACCCTATGAACGTTAAAAACACACTGGATGGTCTTGAATGGGCTACCATCTATCCAAATGACAGAAAATTTTGTAATCTTTGCAACAAATTTAATAAATGTAAGGAATTTTTTAGAAACCATTTGAAACTTAGATTTAAACCACTTTTTAACAAGATTGCAGGTATACCTTATCTTCATTAGTATACCTTATCTTGATATCGTTACCAATTTCCTACTGATGAAAGTAACAGTTTGCAACGATATTCTGCGGAATATTTTGTTTTTCGACACAAAAAGCATTTAAATATAAAAACAACAAGCTATCGTGACAAAAGCGACTCCGAAAATATCAGCCTTTTTTGGAATTTATATCAAATTGGAATCTTAATAGTCAACATCCTGCTTTTACTATGAACCGAAGATCAGTTTTACTAAAAATTCATCAATTAACTTACCCGGAGAAATATTCTCCCATCTCATCTTTAGGTAGTTGTCTCTGTCTGATCTGCAGTGCTCGTGCATCATTCCCGCGGCATGGTTCATCTCGTGAATGATGGTCCCCATTCTGAAGCATCCGTTTCCTAGGCAAAGAACTTGCATGCCACCTGTCATACCCAAGTACGAATAACATCTGTATAGAGAAAAAGTTGTTGATTAATAAATATTTTGCTGTTTACTATTTAGCGGCTTAGTTATAAGAATGTAAATTATTGATTTCTTATAATTTAAATGAGATATCCAATTATCGTTCCATTCACAGAGGCAAATAGTTCACCTATAGATCAGAGACCAATTCTAAAGCTGCAAAATTGTTCTATAGAAAAGATTGGGTTATTTTATCTTTGAGTAGCACTTTTTTTTGCACACCATGGGCGAAATGGCCAGTTCACAAAGACCCCGAAGGATCAGAGAAGGTTGGTGGGAGGGAACCCACTAGACAGCTGTTGGTAGACAGATGGCAGCCTCCCGTCAAGACCATCTAGTATGTTTTTTAACGTACACAGGGTATAGCTCCCCTGTACACGGAGCCACGGCTTAACGTCCCATCCTACAGACGGCGGCCTTTCCAAGCACATCGGCATCCTCTACTGATCGAGGTCAGGGCAGGGAGTTTTGCGGAGATAAGTCTCAAAGCTGGCCCAATTGGGGCTCGAATCGACTGAGCAACTCCGGACCAGACAGAAAGGAAGACCTAGGATCAGAAAATATAGCAGCGGAAATTGGAACCAAGATTTGGGCAACAAAAGACTTTCATGAATGCGCAGCAAATCTCCCTAGCACAATATATTTTCAATGAAAACCGCAGAATAACTTGCGTGACTTGAACAAGAATAGTTCCAAGCAGGTCCGGAACTCGAACAAATAAGGAGAGTGGCAAGAAACTGAATTGCCATTGCAGTATGACATTCCCCTCTCTGTTTTAGAGATGTTTAAAACATTTCTCGAAAAATTCATGGAATAGAGAGAAATTTAGCATTTCTTCCTCCCTATTACCCTTAGTAGTATTTTGAAAGGGGAAAGCATGGCTCCTTCCACCCACTCACCAAATCCGCCCCTGGTTCCAAGTAAATTTATGCGGATCCTATGTTACGCCTGTGTATGTTCAGCTTTCGTTATGGTTTAAGTATTTGAGAGGAGAAAGGGAGATTAGAAAAGGGAACCTTGTAAAACTCAACAGTGTCTATTCCAAGATTGTTAAAAGAGTTTTTAATAAATCTTGCAAGGTTGGGTTGTTTTACCTCTGAGCGGCACTTTTTTTGCACACCATGGGCTAAATGGCCAGGTCACATGGACCCCGAAGGCTCATAGAAGGTTGGGGGAGGGGACCCACTGGAACAGTTGTTGGAAGACAGATGGTAGCCTCCCGTCAAGGCCATCGAGCGTGTTCTTTAACGTACACAGGATATGGCTCTCCCTATATGCAAAATATAAAATGCGGGAGAGCCATACATTGTGCACGTTAAAGAACGGCCACGGCTTAACGTCCCATCCGACGGACGACGGCCTTTCCAAGTCCATCGGTGTCCCCTACTGATCGTGGGCACGGCGGGGAATTTTGCGGAGATAAATCTCAACGCTGACCCAGCTGGGACTCGAACCGGGGAACTACAGATTACGAGCCTGTCGCGCGTACCGACTGAGCCACCCCCGCCCCAATCTTGCAAGGTATATTTAATGAATGAGCTAAAGCATGTTTCGGAAATTAAACAAATTTACTTGCATAGAATACTCTTGTTCCTTTCCTTAAATCCTTTTGGGTTGATGCAAAATATAAAATGCTTAACTCTCGAGTGCTTAGAACTTTGAATGCTGTACTCAAGGCAAAAAAAATATTTTGTAGGGCAATTTTCGATTTCTGGCTCCAAAATTGTTTACTTCCATAGATTTCGACATAAGAAATGATAAAATAATTTCCATCTTTAAAAAATAAACTAAAGATTCATTTATTAAATACATTTGATATTGAAAATTAAATAGCTATTAGTGGGTAAATTGAGAACTTTAAGTAAACAAATAATGTTTGTTAAAATATGCTAAAATTTGTAACTGATGCCCATTGGAAAGCTTTTGCTAAAAACATTTTTCAGACGAAATCTTTGAAAGCTGAACTGGCATATTTGCATCTTAGTTTTCCGATATACAACAAACACAGTTTTTTTTTTAATTTTGAACTGAATCTCAATTTCAGTTTTTATTTTTAAAATTATTATTGTTTACTGCTTCTGTTTTTGTGTTAGGCTGAAATGTAAAACATATACGTATTTCGTACCTTTTTAACCAAAACTAAATATTTCTTTCACTCATTCATTAATTTGTGCTCGTTGGATCCCAAATAACCTGGGTGAAATATTCCTACAGAGTTTTGTGACTGGAGACGAGATTTGGATTTTCCACTGAGATCGGGAAACAAAACGCCAATCCAGCGAATGGAAGCACTCAAGATTATTGTTGCCTACGAAATTTCGAACTGTGAGTTCTACTGGGAAACAAATGGCTCCGGTGTTTTTTGATTCAAAGGTGTTCTCATAGCACATTTTATGCCACTGCGGTTAACAGCGATTCTGGAAGTTTATGCAAAAGCCCTTCGAACAACACTTCGTCGTGCAGTTCGTGAAAAACGACCAGAATTCCGACGGGGAAAATGATGTCTGCAACACGAGAACACGATGCTCCACAAACTACTGCTTTGGTTTAAATTGTTGTCACCAATATCGGTGTTGAGACGCTAGAGCATCCCCTTCACTACAGCGATCTTGCACTTTGCGATTTACACCTGTTTCCAAAGTTGAAAACAGATTTCTAGTTCAAAACCATCGCTTTGGAAATGACAAGGAGGCTCGAGCGGACACAACGATGATGTTCCGAACATTTTATCAAAAGGCAGGATGCATTCGATGTCTGGGTTAGGCGATGGTGTAAGGAAAATACTTGCAGACTCCGGCGATGGTGCAAGTGAAAACACCTGCAGACTCCGGCGATGGTACAAGTGAAAACACCTGCAGACTCCGGCGATGGTGCAAGTGAAAACACCTGCAGACCCCGGCGATGGTACAAGTGAAAACACATGCAGATTCCGGCGATGGTACAAGAAAAACACCTGCAGACTCCGGCGATGGTACAAGTGAAAACACTTGCAGACTCTGGCGATGGTACAAGTGAAAACACCTGCAGACTCCGGCGATGGTACAAGTGAAAACACCTGCAGACTCCGGCGATGGTACAAGTGAAAACACCTGCAGACTCCGGCGATGGTGCAAGTGAAAACACCTGCAGACCCCGGCGATGGTACAAGTGAAAACACATGCAGATTCCGGCGATGGTACAAGAAAAACACCTGCAGACTCCGGCGATGGTACAAGTGAAAACACTTGCAGATTCCGGCGATGGTGCAAGTGAAAACACCTGCAGACTCCGGCGATGGTACAAGTGAAAACATCTGCAGACTCTGGCGATGGTACAAGTGAAAACACCTGCAGACCCCGACGATGGTACAAGTGAAAACACCTGCAGACTCCAACGATGGTACAAGTGACAACATTTGCAGATTCCGGCGATGGTGCAAGTGAAAACACCTGCAGACTCCGGCGAGGTGCAAGTGAAAACACCTGCACACTCCGGCGATGAAGACTAAAGGAAAGACATCGTCAGTCCACGAAATAAATGATCCACGTCGTAATTTGTGTGATTCTCAAAAAGTCGATTTCCATGTTTCTTAACGCTATATTTTTCCGCTTTTGCAGCACTGTAGGATGGCGGCCTTTGGAAATGCGATGGTGTCCCCTTTTACAATGAAGGCAGAATAAATCGCAAAGCTGGGACAGTGGGACTCAAATCAGGGAACTGCAGATTACGAGCCAGCCATCTCTCCATCTGGAATGGTATTCTTGATTGATATGTTACTTTTATTAGACGAATACGAAGAACGAAATGGCGATAGCAGTACTTCTAGGTGTCAACCCAACAGATTGAGAAAAATATTTTCTTCTGAACAGGAAAACCAACATAACTGTATTACATTTTTAATCACTGTATGTGCTTTATAGCGGTTATCTTAGAGTACAAGATACACATAAGACAAGAAATTGTGATAATAAATGTTGCAACTACTTAGATTAACAAAAGATGCATACTTACCCATCGCCAGTAGTGAAGTTAACATAGTTTCGCTCATTTGTTCGGGGTATCCACGTAAGACAATTTGGAAAGTCTTTATTCCACTGAGTTATGGCTTGTTGTATAATATTTTTATTTGCTGCAGCTGTAAATCAAATGGGGACGTTATTTAATAATAATAATGTAATAATGATGCTTTCCTTGCTAAGGGGTTAGTCAGGTCCGTCCTTAGACAGGGGTGAGACCCCCCCCCCCCTCGATAATAAAATCCCTATCAACTGGAGGGTTGAGTTATTTTACCTCTGAACAGTACTTTTTTTGCACACAATGGCCTAAATGGCCAGATCACAAGGACTCTATGGGATCAGAAAAGGTTGAGGAAGGTGACCCACTGGGCAGCTGCTAGGAGATGGATGGGAGTCTGTTGCCAAGTCCATCTATCATATTCTTTAATGTGCACAGGGGATGATTCTCCTGCACGTCGGACCATAGCTTTATGTCCGAATCCAGAGGGACTGCGGCCTTTCGAGGCCCATCGACCTTCCCTTTCCTGACTGAGGGCAGGATGGGGGGTTTGCGGAGAGAAATCTCAACATTGACACAGGTGGGACTCGAACCTAAGAACTACAGATTACAAGACAGCCCTGGCGTGCAAGAAACTGAGTGCAAGATATACATAAGTTCAAAGAGGAACGAAGACGCCTCAAATATTTCTTGGAAAAATGAAAATTGATTTTTTATTCTAATTACGATCTTTTAATCAGTCTTTAGTAATTTAAAATAAGCATAATTCTCTCTTTGATTATCTTTAATTTCTTCACCTCTTTCTTTAACGAATCATTCTTAGCTTTTAAGACATTGTTATTCAAGAACTTTCAGTTCCTGCTAATTATTTCTAAGCATTTTTTTGCTCCAAATAATATTAAGTTTTTTAATTCTGTCAGTAAATAATTATAAGTGTTTTAAATCTTGCAGTAGACTGTAATACGAAGATTTAACGGCGGTTTAGCGGCAATTCTAAATGTTTGAGATATTTTTTTCCTGGAGTCAGGCTCAAAAACTTGAGACCCAACTTTCAGACTCAAAAACTTATCTCTAATATGTATAAAACAAATTTATTGAAACAGAATTTTGAGACTACCTTTAAAAATTAACTGAAGTTTCATAAGTGCATTTTATTAATCCACTCTCAAAGTCTTTGTGGAGAAGTTTGGCTTGGTAGTTTTCATCTCAGCGACACTTTTGTGCACAGAATGGACTAAAATGACCAGGTCACAAAGACTCCAGAGGATCAGATTTGGATGAACGAGACTCACTAGACCAGTGGTTCTCAACCTTTTATGCTTCACGCATCCCCTGAAAATGTGTATGTAACTGGCGTACTCCTTGTACAGATAAATAAAACTATAGTTACAGTATAAAAATGGGAATAAAATAAAACATATATATATGTAACATATATCTAGCGACGTTTTAGCTCTCACGGCGTACCCCAAAAATATTACCGCGTAACGCACGTTGAGAACCCATACAGTAGATAGAATGTTCAAGAGGGGAATCTTTTGCATAAGAGCCACACTTTACATCTCATCCGGGTATTTCCATTTTTAAAGGGAATGAAGTTTTATATTTTCTGCCTTTAACACTCTCTAAGAGTGTAAATTGGAACTAATGGATGCATCCTGGTGGTAAGACAGGGGGGGGGGGAGGGCGAATTCATTACAGCCAATGCAAAGCTCTTGACCATCATACCCTACTGGGTCGGGGGTGGCTAGCAACATGTAGTTCCCAGTTAGCGTCCCACCCGGGAGAGTGTTGAGATTAATCTCCGCAGAAGTAAGGGGATACACTTACGCTATTATTTCAGGCTTGAAAAGGTTGCTGTCCGTAGGATGGGACATAAAGCCGTGGGATCGTTTGTGGGAGAGCATACCCGGTGAATGTTAAAGGAGGAGCTGGATGACATTGACGGGAGGCTTCCATCTGTCTTCTAACAGCTGTCCAGTGGGTCTAGAGGAAAGATTGATAACTGTTCATGACAAATTTTGCATCACAGAGTTCTGTAATACTAGAGACTGTTTTGGCAACAGTACCATAGGTCACAAATGATCAGAGCTAGTTGGATAAAAAGATAGCAATAGCATATTGTTTAACGTAGTAACAGTCGAATTTTTTTTGTAATTATTCTACATGGTTCAATCAAAGGTAAATCTCTTAATTTCTTCAAGATTTTTAATCTCCCTTTTTAAGCAAAATCAAGTTTCGTAATTAATGATTAAGATTATTGTATTTGCTCTTGCCGTCCAAATCATCAGCCGCATGAGTCTCTAATATACTGTATATATATAGGGTAGTTATAATTAAACTGCAGTACTCAGCGATGTAGAGAAGGATCTACTCGATAGATCACAGCGAAAAGTGGTGGATACCTTAATAAGAACCTGTGGGTAGAAAATTTGCGAATAAAAAAATTAGTTAGTGTTAGAGCCTCCAGGTGGCGTGGGTGCGCTAAAATAAAGAAAATACCGAGTTGAACAAGGATAACTTTTATTTTACTAATCAAGATTCTCAATATGTGAATCATTCGTATGCAATATGTGCTGGAAACGTAATACGGCATGGTCCATAGTTCCTAGAAACTTCACGAGGAATGGCTGCAACATGCTGTGTTATTCTTGTCCCATCTGAGCTTGACTAGCGATTACAGGGAAAACATCACATATTTAGTTTGCCTCATTCGACTCTCACGTGTAATTGGCTGCAACGAGAAATTAACATGTTCTATCACGTTTTTAGCGCACCCACGCCACCTGGTGGAACTAAAACTAACTTTTTTTTTTCGCAAATTCTCTACCCCATGTTCTTATTACGGTATCCACCACTTTTTTGCTGTGATCCGTCGAGTAGATCCTTCTCTACATCGCTCTGAGTACTGTCGTTTAATTATAACCACCCTGTATGTAGAGTAACTCTGATGTAAACCATATCTTTCAACGGTAATCATTCTTGTAATCTCTTTTAACGCTTTATGGAGCTAAAAACTGCATAATGTATAGATTCATTGTAAAATAATGCACATGTGCTGACGTGTTTATCCACTAACTTTTATGAAATAGCTAAACGCTCGTTTTCAAAATATATGTATTTTTATATTTTTGTATTCAATAAATAAACTTTTATAAATAAATACTCCCTCAAGCAGCTGCTTACCACAAAGGTCTGACAGGAACCTGTCAGTTTATATGCCATGTAGAAGGTCTGAGAGGATGGCAGGACCTCAGCAGAAAAATGACGCACACACATCCGGGGCTCGAACCCAGGTCCCTTAGATCAGCAGCCAAGCACGCTAACCACTCGGCCATTGGAAGAAGGCTTTTATTTGATAAATGTGCCATCAAAAAAATACCTGACATTACGAACATAAACGACTTATGACTGGTCACATTGCACAGAAAAGAATTTGTGTCAGAAGTGTTTTTCCATTTTTTAAGATGCTTTCTTTGCCACTGATTTTCAATTCTCGATTTCGGTTAGTGGAATATCAAATAATATTTATTTAATAGTAATATCTACTATTGGAACAATGAGTTCCTTCATATTACACAATTTGTTTTTGTGTAGAAAACATGGAATTTTGTTTTGAAAGCAATCTTTGTTGATATTTCGTTAATCAAACGAATTAGAATTTAGTGGAACTTTCTCTAAAGAATTTTCTCTTCAGCATCAGAGAAATATTCTTTTCTTTCATATAACGCAGAAATTAACTTATGGAAAACGAAATTTTTCATAAAGGCGTCAAATTTGTCTTGTGAAATAAAAATTAATAATCTTAGAAGGAGAATTATACTCTAAAGGAATCGTTGTAAGATGCTTTTTTTTTACATTCTGTACTGATATCAGATTTTAAAAATACTTCATTGACATCATCAGAATAAACCGCTGACGGAATTTCAGCCCAAGTATACTCTCAGCATCTTTCTGATAGATTAGTAATCTGGAAATGGGTATTTAAGTTCCAAACATTGGTCACTTATTCTTGAAATGGCACTTGCAAAAGGGGAAATAGAACTATCAAAGCCTACAAATTTGCCACTGTTTCGTGCCATTTACCTAGTGGAAAACGTAACAGAGCTCTCTGTTACATTTTCCGCTAGGTAAATATTTTTACCGCCAAATGCTATTAAAAACCGCCAGATATAGCGACGAATCCGCCAAAACAGCACAATTCTGGTTCCCACCGCATATTTTTTTTTTCTTAAATTTCTTTTCTTAATTATAAGAAAACAATAAAGTGTAAACGTGAAAAATGATTTATTGTTACAAGAACAAATAAGACGTGAAAATTTATTCTTTTCTTTATACGTATTTTTATTTTTGGGCCTCAGAAAAAGTTCCGAAAAAAAAAAAAGAAACAAACGAAAAACGGTCCCCAGATACACAAAGTTTGTGAAACCCTAATATAAGGTATTATATCACTTACAGAAGCTCGAAGATATAAAATATGGCACGAGAGCTTTCCACAAGTATTGTTTTCCAGTCAATCCTTGACGAGCCTAAAAGGAGAAGAGAAGTTACATTTTTGTCTTCGCTGGCTCTTGTTAATAAAATATACATTTACAACACATCAGTTAGAGGAAAGCAGCCAAAGCTGAATATATCATACTAGAAATTAATCAACCGTCACTTCGATCGTTATTTGACCTTGAACGCTACACGGAATCCGCTCGAAATATAGGGCGGGGGTGGCTCAGTCGGTAGCGCTCCAAGCTCGTAATCTGTAGTTCCCAGGTTCGAGTTCCCAGTTCGAGTCAGCGTTGAGATTTATCTTCGCAAAATTCCCCGCCCTGCCCACGGTCAGTAGGGGGCACCGATGGGCTTGGAACGACCGTCGGATGGGACGTTAAGCCGTGGCCCCGTGTGTTGGAGAGCCATACCTTGTGCACGTTAAAGAACACGCTGGATGGCCTTGACAGGAGGCTACCATCTGTCTTCCAACAGCTGTTCCAGTGGGTCCCCTCCCTCAACCTTCTCTGAGTCTTCGGGGTCCATGTGACCTGGCCATTTAGCCCATGGTATGCAAAAAAGTGCCTCTCAGAGGTAAAACAACACAAACAACCGCTCGAAATAGCCCTATTCACCAAATCTCTCTAGCACTAGTATATCAAAATTTGATTTTGATCTCGAATGACCTGTGATATCTAACCTTTCACACTATTTCTGATATCTACTGCCCATAATACCCTTAGCATCAATTTTTAGCTCTCTGGCACCGGTAGATCTAAATTTGACCTTTGACCTCGAAGATCCGCGAATACGAAAATTCGTAACTTTTTTAGATGATGGTAAATCAATGGGTATGATCCCATTTGCATGGCAATGGCTCTGGTGCCATCAGAAGAATGCTCGAATGAAAGGATAGATGGATCTGCCAACTAGCAACAGGAGACAGATCTGTCAGAAGTCACCAGATTTTCAACATCATAACTCTATCTCTGTCTGCACCTCGGCGGGGAAGCACGAATAGAAAATGATTGTAAGAATCGGGCTGCATTCATTATATCCCTTTGTCTCGTGTATATCTAATCCCATCCCATTGTAGTCTGCAGTGGTTCAAGGAGAGAGATGCTTAGGGACAAGACCGATATTTTGCCATATTTAATGGCAAATCACGTTTTTGTTTGGTATCCTATGAGGTAATCCAGCTTGCATCAGGTAGCATTATACTGGATCAATACCCGGAATCATGACATGGCAGTCATCAGTTTCAATAGCCACTTATTTCTGGTATTATATAGTGTGTACATTATATTGGAACCATTCTGAGACCAGTGTTTCTATCCTTTCTACACTCCATGCAAAACGCTATTTTTCAGCAGGATTGAGTTGTTCCGACTACTGAGTGGCACAGTTTTTCACACAATGTGCCAGTCTGCCAAGTCGCAAGGATCCTGAGGTTTCAGAGAAAGTTTGAGGGAGAACTCACTGGACAGCTGTTAGGAGACAGATGATAGCCTCCTGTCAAGGCCATCTAGTGTGTTCTTTAACGTGCACAGAATATGGCTCTCTCGCACATGGGGTCACAGCCTACATACATCCCATTGGACTGATGGTGACCTGTCCAAGCCATTGGGTGTCCTCTACTGGCTGAGGACAGGGCAGGGAGATTTTCGGATATAAATCTGAATGCTGGCCCACGTGGGATTCGAACCTAGGAACTACAGATTACAACCGTGGCACGCTACCAGCTGAGCCACTCCGTCCCATTTTTCAGCAGGACAATACAACTTACGTACCACTCTCATATCCTAACAGTGCCAACAAGCTGTTGGTGTCTTTCTCTAGCCTGCATGTTCACCAGATCTATCGCCCACAGACTTTCAGTCCCCTACAGTTGCTGCCCGCTCACGGCACAGGTGCATGAACATGTTCATCAGGATGGCATTCGCCACCTTTTCGGTACCACGACGTTTGGCAGCTTGCATACCGGTTCATGGAGACGATACGGATAGATGTTTTTTTTTATTGATGTACACCGCATTTTCGTTAATAAATTCCTCTGATTTCTAACACAAATCTAATCATCTATTGTCTACTACATTGCTATCTATCACTCCTGTTTTGAACTCAAAGTAAGCACTCATTGTATACAGTCGTATCAGAATAATATGACCACCTACAAGAGTATATGTATGTAGACATATTATTTTTATACGACTGTGTATGTGTGGCTATTTCATTAAAGAGCAGTATATGAAGGAAATGCAAACATTTTTATTTACACAAAATTCAATTAACCAAAATGAGTTCATTTAAACTAATAACAAAAGAAGTAAATAGTAAAATTCAGTATTTTTCCTCAATTCTTAATTTATTTAATATCTTTTTTTTTTTTTTCAACATTTTTGGTGACTTAAATGTAAAGTAATACTCGCGACAAGGCTTAATAACAGTGAAAAATTTACTGTCTTTTTATTTTCACTCTTGAATAAAAGATTTTAACATAATATGAAAGGTGCGGGGCCGGGGGTGGCTCAGTCGGTAGCGCGCCAGGCTCGTAATCTGTAGTTCCCAGGTTCGAGTCCCAGCTGGGTCAGCGTTGAGATTTATCTCCGCAAAATTCCCCGCCCTGCCCACGGTCAGCAGGGGACACCGATGGGCTTGGAAAGGCCGCCGTCCGTCTGATGGGACGTTAAGCCGTGGCCCCCGTGTGCGGGAGAGCCATACCCTGTGCACGTTAAAGAACACGCTGGATGGCCTTGACGGGAGGCTACCATCTGTCTCCCAACAGCTATTCCAGTGGGTCCCCTCCCCCAACCTTCTCTGAGCCTTCGGGGTCCATGTGACCTGGCCATTTAGCCCATGTGTGCAAAAAAAGTGCAGCTCAGAGGTAAAATAACCCAACCCATAATATAAAAATAAGCTTTATAGAATCCTTTTTACATTCCTTACTTTTTTAACCTCGCCCAAGATAATCCAACCTATGCTAATATTCTTGTTATTAGCATAGGTCAGACCTGTTAGTACCCGCGTCCTTGGCTCATACCGTGTTATTCAATAAATCTCTTTGAGCTGTTCAGTCCCATCCGCTACAGTTATATGAGGGTGTTTAAAATTTGATCCGGAATTTTCGTTCTTTCTCGTAAACAATGTTGTTGATACTATCACAATCATTTCATAATTCCCGCTATTGCATATCGGCCATATTTGTGAGTATGAGCTTAGTCATACCGCATGCCGAAAAGTCATTCTTCTCGACAACGTTTTTGCATTGTAAAACCAATATCACCATAGCAACTCTCAATATTCTGAGTTTAGAGATCCTGGATAGCTCCCCTTTTAGTGCAGATATGTATCCTTCGGATTTTTATCTTCTACGTTAAAAATACACTTTTGTGATGACAGAATTGTCACAGCAACCCGGCAATGCAGACGTATATTTTCCAGTGGGGCTGCGAACCAGGGTCTGATCTGGGGGGGGGGGGGATTATTCTTTGGTTATGTTAATAACGATAATGGAGGCCAAAAATGATTAAACTTTCCACATTTCATGTATTTTCGAAGATATTTTTTAAAATCCTCTGAAACAAAGGGAAACGCCCCCCCCCCATATTCTTCTAGATCTTGGGCCTGCTGCGAACCCATTTTAAAGAATTCTGTGCTGCTCAAATATCATTTTCATGTCGATGTGTGAATAAAAGTACACGTATAGAAAACTATCTAATTTATTGACGCAAAATGTTCTATAATCTGGGTCAAATTTGAAGAAACCTTCTAAATATAGACATAATCAGTAATCGTTCGCATTTTGAAAGCTCTTAAAACTAATGAAAAAAGAATCACAACTTACCGATTCTTCTTGCTCAGGAGTCAATATGATGTCACCTTGAAATAAATCTGAAAAATTGGGAAATTTCCATATATTTATCACATGAGAAAAACCCACTTCATTTATTATACGAGTGTGATTCATAAGTCTATGCGTTTTATCGTGTATTAAGAATTGAGATAGCAGGAAGCCCATTGTTGAAGGGTTTCTAAACTTCCCATCACATTTTATCACATCGTATATTGAAAAATGATTATTTACAATACACACACAAGGGCCACTGAATTAGAAACCTCTATGCAGATGTACGTAAACGTCACTTGCGCAGCATATATGAAAAATACGTGGTCACGTGCATCATCACGTGATCTAGAGAACTATTTAAGACTGCTGCTCGTCGGTAATCGTCATTAGTGTTAATCACGATGAGAAAAAACAAAAGATCTTTCGGTGTTCGATAAAAGGCTTCCTGTCTGGCTGGGGAGACGATTTTAACAACAGCAGGGCTGAACGATTTCTCAAAAGGTGAGTTGTTGTCCTTTTTACCTCTGAGCGGCACTTTTTTGCACACCATGGGCTAAATGTCCAGGTCACATGGACCCCGAAGGCTCAGAGAAGGTTGGGGGAGAGGACCCACTGGAACAGCTGTTGGGAGACAAATGGTAGCCTCTCGTCAAGGCCATCTAGCGTGTTCTTTAACGTGCACAGGGTATGGCTCTCCCGCACACGGGGCCACGGCTTAACGTTCCATCCGACGGACGGCGGCCTTTCCAAGCCCATCGGTATCCCCTACTGACCGTGGACAGGGCAGGGAATTTTGCGGAGATAAATCTCAACGCTGACCCAGCTGGGACTCGAACCTGGGAACTACAGATTACGAGCCTGGAGCGCTACCGACTGAGCCACCCCCGCCCCTCAAAAGGTTAGATATCTCGGGTTTTTAATCAGTGGATAAATAACCCATATTGCTTGTGTAAGAGGCATAAGTGTGGCGCAACGACAATCCTACGGAGAAGTAAGACTTCTTGCGTGCAGAAATTGACCGAAGCATTCAATGAAAGATGTTTCCGACCCATATCTCAGCGAACTATGCGCAGAATGAAGAGGATCAGCATTAGCAGTCGCATGCCTATACGGAAACTGCGGATTTCTGTGAAGAACCGGAAAGTTCGTCTACAGTGTCCAGTCACGGTGTGAGGAATACCGTGACTGGACACCGGAAAACTGGAAAAAAAGTCATGTGGTCCGACGAGTAGCAGTACACCTTATTCTGTACCGATGGTAGGCAGAGAATTTGGCAGGAGCCCTCATGAAGCAATGGACCCAGCTTGCCTTGTAAACAAAACTCTAGGTTCTGGAAGCTGTGCCATGGTGTGGGGCATGTTCTGTTGGTACGGAACTGGTCCTCTGATATTTCTGGAAGGTCGGGTGTCCTCCAAGGATTATCTGAACATTGTTCAAGTCCATCCTGCAATGTTGACTTTTTATCCAGCAGTGACGGCTGTTTCATGGACAACAATGATACTGGCCATGCACAAGATGTGTTCAGCAGTGATTCAGTGAGTATGACAGTGACTTACACCATCTTCATGGCCATCACAAATCCCGGATCTGAACCCCATTGAGAATGTACGGGACATGTTAGAAAAACAGATCCTGGAGCAAAGTCCTCTTCCATCAAATCTGAGGTAGTTAAAGGACTATCTGGTGAACGCCTGCCTGGTATGCTGGATATGTAAAGACACTTCAATACCTTGTGGAATCTATGCCAAATCATGCTGTAATTCGGGTTTTGAATAAAGGTTTCTATTTGAATGGCCAGTGTGTATATCAGTGTCTCGCAAACTTTTTTACTCTGCGGCACACTGAATCTAATTTTTTTCCGCGGCACACTGAATCTAATTTTTTTTCCGCGGCACACCTTAAAAAGAATTTTTGATGGTTACCTAAAAAGAGGAAAATTGAAGTTTCGTTAAATGCATTTTATTTAAAATAAATATAATAATAAATGTAATTAATCATAACTCGGTGTTTGTTTTAAATATTTGTCCATTCTATGGCTTGAAATAATCAAAAATTAATACCAAAATTTGGAAAAAGCTTAATAAATACAAGATCCCAGTTGATAAAATCTGAAAGATTTTTATTAAAGCACGTCGATAACACAAGTCGAGTGAAAATGAAATCTTTGGAATATCTAGTGTCAATTTGAAAATCTCTCGCGGCACACAGTTTGCGAGACACTGGTGTATATGTAACGAACTTTACTCAGGTAAATATAAACTAGCACTTTAAATAGTTTAACCATCTGTCGGCAAGTTGTTCGATTCCTCTTCAATACCATGCTTGATCCTTGGAGGTGAAAAATTTCCGACATTCGTTTTCGACTTCCTGAAACTTCGAACAAAATGAGCCATGGAGCAAAAGAGGTGGGTAGTCCGAAGGAGTTAAGTACGACTATATCTGCTGGGTGAGGAAGAAGCTCAAATTCCAGTTCTCGAAGTTTTTCTTTGGTCCGAAGTGCGTTGTCTTCTTGGAAGAGATTCATACCTGATGTCTGTTTAAAATCCCGAGTAGCGATGAAGTACCTGAGTAGCTGTCGTCATTGATAGCACGTCCATCGAGAGCCTGTTCGAAGTACACTATATCCTCAAAATTCCACTAAACAAACAAGATTGCCAGCGTTTCAAAATGTCTTCTCTTTGGGACAGGAAGTGCAGGCTGGCCTGGATCAAGCTATTGATTTTGGATGCTCGGATTGTTATAAAAGACCCATTTTTCATTGAATGTAACAATTCGCTTGATGAAATGGTTGTCGCGTGGATTAACGAGGAGTTTCCTACAGACTTCGATACGACGGTTTGTTTGTTTAGTAGTCAGTTCACGCAGAACAGTTCGGCAACTCCTGGCTACGTTATCGATGCTTTGCAAATGTCGCACTGTAAGTTACTTGTGAGCAACCAAGTTCGTATGACAGCCTGCGAGTGCTTGGCGATGGATCAGCTCAACAGCAAGGCACAGAATGTTGTGATCGACCGATATTGTCCGTCCAGATTACAGTTTAGTTTCAAGGCTCCTATCACCCTTTTGAACTTCTTGAACCAAGCTTGAGCAGCACGAATGAAGACAGCATCTTCCCTAATTCAATGGCACCTCAGTGTTCATATATATATATTATATATACACAACAACAAAAATGCAATAATAAATAAATTAGAGGAACACTACCTCCCCCTACCTCTAGGAGTTAAAAAGACCGTAGGACAACAGTACTAGCCCAACAACCTTCCATTACCCATTCGGGCTACGAAGCAGAGGAACCCTAATCTGGAATAAATGTTGTTTCAAAGTTTTGTACTATAAATTTGCAATTAGATGAGGAATAAAGATTATATTATTATTATCTTTTCTAAGCCGCAGTGCCAATGAATAGGAATGCAGATTTTTTTCTATGAAATTCTCCACCTGCCTTTTAATATTCCGCTTTAGTATGTATGGATAATAATTTTTTAAATAATTTATAATAATTAATTAATAATTTTAATTATCATTTGCTTACTATAGGGTGAGAAACATTTTTTCGTCGTATATTAAGCGAACACGAGCTTTCTAGTAGAAATAGCTGATTAATCAGATTTTTCAGAATATCCACACCCCGGCTATTATTACCAGACACAATGAACTCGAATTTCGCGTGTTCAATATCTTTTTGTAATAATTTATCAGCCACCTAGTGTACTATCCGCAACCAACTCACCCGACTTAATAATTCTCGATAAAAGGCCATGTTAGTATTTACAATAGAGAAATTCCAAAAGCATTTCAGAAATCAAATCGACCAATACCTTTTAGTTTGCTAGCGCCTCTTTGTTTCTGAGTATCTTCATTAATTGCTTTTAAAGTTCAAATCTGTGTTTGTTTTTTTTTAATCTTTCATGGAAATCACTAAGAAAAAGAAATCGTATCTTGAAAACTTACCTTTGTTGAACTCAGAGTTGAGATTAAAGGCTTCTGAAAAATAAAATGATAATAATAAACTTCATTAGATCTACTTGCTGAGTAGTACTAAAGAAAGAGTTATGTCAACGTCATTATGATCAATAGCAATAAATGTTTAATCTTCAAGAGAAAGTTAAAAGCTTTTAGGAAAATCCAAAAAATTTTATAGGGCTTAGGAAAGAGAATGCATTTCTGAGTTAAAGGAAAATTAATAAAAGGTTATAAACCCAATTTCTGTGTTATTAGTATACCTTTGCTGCAGTTGAAGGGAATAACAATCATATTACCCTCACCAATGACTACGTCACTTATGTTCGACCCATACTCGATATGCTTCGGGGCGGGGGTGGCTCAGTCGGTAGCGCGCCAGGCTCGTAATCTGTAGTTCCCAGGTTCGAGTCCTAGCTGGGTCAGCGTTGAGATTTATCTCCGCAAAAATTCCCCGCCTTGCCCACGGTCAGTAGGGGACACCGATGGGCTTGGAAAGGACTCCGCCCGTCGGATGGGACGTTAAGCCGTGGTCCCGTGTGTGGGAGAGCCATACCCTGTGCACGTTAAGCCGTGGTCCCGTGTGTGGGAGAGCCATACCCTGTGCACGTTAAAGAACATGCTGGATGGCCTTGACGGGAGGCTACCATCTGTCTCCCAACAGCTGTTACAGTGGGTCCCCTGCCCCAACCTTCTCTGAGCCTTCGGGGTCCATGTGACCTGGACATTTAGCCCATGGTGTGCAAAAAAGTGCCGCTCAAAGGTAAAACAACCCAACGATATGCTTCGCCAGTGTGCTGTCCTCACATGGTCTGTGATATTGTCTCATTAGAAAGGCCACAGAGATGGTTCATTAAAAGACTAGCAAGTTACTTCAACTTGACATACGAACAAAGGCTGGCAAATCTTGATATACAATGGTGGAAATTAAAAAAAGAACACCATTAACAATTGAAGGGTAATCTGTGAGATTTATTTAGTAGAAACAACTTGTTGAGAAAGGAGAGTGATCACATAGTGAAGTGATTCAATGTTGATTTTACTTTTTAATGAATATTACATTTTACAGAATGCGCTTTTTAATAAGGTGTTGAATCTCCTCGAGCAGCAATACAAGCTTCCAATCTGGCATGCAATTGGTCATACAAATGCTGGATATCACGCTGGGGGATACCATTCCATGCGCTTTCAACTTGGACGCGTAATTCAGCGATGGTCGTTGCCTACCGCGTCTGCTGAAGAGTCTTTGTCTGATCCTTTCCCAGATATGCTCGATTGGAGACAAGTTCGGTGAGCATGCTGGCCAAGGGTGTTGGTGCACTGCCTGAAGAGCATGTTGAGTTGTCCATGCGGAGTGTGTGTGTGTGGGGGGGGGGGGGGGGGGGGGGGAGGGTTATCCTGCTGGAATATCGCATTTGGAATTACGCTCAAATATGGCAGGACGACCGGCTGTACGATGTCACTGACGTATGTATTGCTATTCAGTGGGTTGGGTAGTTTTACCTCTGAGCGGCACTTTTTTGCACACCATGGCCTAAATGGCCAGGTCACATGGACCCCGAAGGCTCAGAGAAGGTTGGGGGAGGGGACCCACTGGAACAGCTGTTGGGAGACAGATGGTAGCCTCCCGTCAAGGCCATCCAGCGTGTTCTTTAACGTGCACAGGGTATGGCTCTCCCACACACGGGGCCACGGCTTAACGTCCCATCCGACGGACGACGGCCTTTCCAAGCCCAGCGGTGTCCCCTACTGACCGTGGGCAGGGCGGAGAATTTTGCGGAGATGCTATTCAGTGTACCCTGTACAAACACGAGACATGTATGACAGTGATAGCTCGCTTCCCACACCATGATGCCCAGCGTGGGCCCTGTGTGTCACTGGCGGATGCACGATGGAAGAAGCCGCTCACCTTGTCACCTTTGGACATGTAAATGACCATCAGATGCTCCTAAGCAGAATCGGCTATTATCGGTTGAAGACCACAGACTACCATTCTTCCTCCAATGAACTCGTTCTTGACACCACTGCAAACGTGCTCGGCAGTGACAAGGTGACAGTGGTAACCATGCCCATTGTCCTGCTTCCAAAAGACGATTGCATATCGTTCTTGTATTTGTTTTTGTAGGATTGTCTAAGATAAGAGTCAAACCCTACTTCTTCCCTCCTGCTCTGTGCCTCAGGTGTAATAAATTTGGACATACGGGCAATGGCTGCAGGGGCAAATTACGATGCAAGAGATGCTCTGGGCAGCATTATTACAAGAACTGTAATGCCGAAAATCTCTGCTGCCCAAATTGCTCAGGAGAACATCCTGCAACCTTTTACGCCTGTCCTATAAAGCGAATAGCTTGCAGAGCTAAAAGGATTCAAGACCTACACGACTGTAATTGGAACGCTGCTTATAAAATTGCTTTATCTGAACTAGCTCCAAAAATCGGAAAATGTCATCCTCAAACGAAAATACATTGGTCAAAACCTACACTGGTAAAAATTAGAGGAAAATCATTGACATTCGCGCATGTAATGAAAAACCTAAAGAAGTCTCAACACAAGAAGAAGAACCTTCTAATCTCATTGCATCAACAACTCCAACCCAATCAAATGAAAAAACAAAACTTAAAAAAAGCAAAACTTCAACTAAAAAATACAAGTCTTAACACAACCAAAGAAAATCAAAATGCTACTGATCCACAACCTTCAACTAGCAACTGTCATCAAGATACTTATGCACAAATAGCAAAAAAATCTCTTCACATTAACCATCCTAAAAAAACTCCTTCAATCTCCTTCAAGTATTGAAGATAACATCAAAAATGAAAACATCTCTATGAATTATAGACTTAATTCTCCAACTTTGTAAATACATCTGTAAAACAGAGGATGAATACTCGATCATTGAAGATATCATACTAAGCTTCAAAATATAAACCACCTAGTGAATTTATTTTTTTACAGTGGAACTGCCGAGGCATTGTCTCCAAGAAGGAAGAAATCGTTCTACTCGGTAAGTACAAAAGGTTAAGTGTGGTAGCCCTACAAGAATTGTTCACCAAAAAACATTAAGATTTCACCTTACTTATTTTATTCCAGTTTTACATCTGAAAAATCCAAGGGGGTGGGTTTTTATGTAAAAAAAAAAAAAAAAAAAAAAAAAAAATATCCTACACAAAATTATTTACATTAAAGTTAATAATTCTGATCTTGATGTTTTAGGACTTGAAAGTTTACTAAAAAATTTTAAATTTACAATTATTAATTTCTATAATCCTTGTAAAGTTATTAATGAAAATATTATGCTGAAATTCTCACTCAGGTATCACCTCCACTTTTTTTTCGTTGGTGACTTCAATGCATACCATTTAGCATGGAGCTCCTATCATATCAACAGAGCTGGAACCCAACTGAATAATTTTATCACTAAAAATGAATTTATCATTTTAAACGACAAACAGAGTACCCATGAAAATACATATAATGAACGATCAATTATAGACTTATCCTTTTGTTCACCCGATCTTTATAATAAATTCTCATGGTCACTTCTTCAAGATACTAGAGGCAGCGACCACCATCCGATTTTAATTTCGTACAATTCACATATATCAGATAAAAAAAACTACAAAATTAAATAATTGGTATCAGTTTCATAAACTATTAATTCAAAACCCCCCAATCCTGACACTATTAATTATAATATTTTTTTAATCATATCGAAAATATTACTAAATCCTGTTTCTCAGAAATCATTAATAAAAACCCGAAAATTCATTAAAATATATGGCATATGAATAAAATCACAACCATCCGTAAAAAAGCTGAAAACAAATCCAAACGCACCAGAGATTTTAATGACATTAATTATTTCAAAAAAAATTAAAGCCCTAGTTAGAAAAAAATTAAAAGAATTGTATCGCGAAAACTGGAAAATTTTTTCAAGTTCTCTAAGTCCTCACTCCTCAATTACAAATATATGGAGAACTTTCAAAAAACTAAATGAAACTCCACAACAAACTTGTCCTTTAGCAAAAATTGCATTAGATAAAAATTTAAATTTGTCGCAAACTGCAGACCTCATGGGTTCCAACTTAAAAATCGCTCAAAACATTAACCTTACTCAAAAAGAAAAAATCTTAGAATACTACGTTAATAAAACAATTAATTCGGGAAAATCGGACATTCCTATAATGGATGCTAAATTTTCTTTAAATGAATTTGACAACGCTATTAAAAAAATAAACAAAAATGCCACCCCTGGCCCCGACAAAATTTCAAATAAATTTTTTCTCAACCTCCCAACTACTTGTAAATCCAAATTACTTGAAATCTTTAATTTTATCTGGTCACAACACAATTTTCCACTCGCCTGGACAAATTATTCTACAATATTTCTCAAAAAACCTGGTAAACCTCCTTCTGACATTAAATACTACAGACCCAAATCGTTATTATCTAATAGTTTAAAATTATTTGAAAAATTAGTTTTTCGACGTCTAAATTGGTTTATAGAAAGTCAAAAAATCTTTCCTAACAATTTTTTCGGATTCAGAAGAGGTATGTCTTCTAAGGAATGCGTTTCAACTTTAATAACTGACTGTCAAATTGCAAAAAATAAAAAACAATACCTTGTAGCCATCTTTTTCGATTTATCCTTAGCATTCGATTCAACCTGGCATAAGGGCTTACTACACAAAATTATTAATTTAAATATTAGCTGTAATACCCTCCAATTTCTTCACTTCATCTTAACTAAAAAATTCTTCCAGGTAAAAATTAATAACGAATTCTCCTCCACTTTTAAAATGACTCAAGGAATTGCTCAGGGCTCAATATTGAGCCCGATTCTTTTTAATATTTATTTACATGATCTCTTTACTAACTTTGACCCTGATATTAAATTTGCCACTTTTGCCGACGACATCGTCATTTGGGGACACGACAAACCTATTCCAATTCTCACCCACAAACTTCAATCCCACATCAATTTAATAATAAATTTCTGTAGCACCTGGCACTTATCCATTAATCAAGAAAAAACTTATTGTCTACCCTTTACTTATTCAAAACGCCCCCCACCTGAAATAATTTTACATTTAAATAATCAACAAATCAAACAAGTTACCTCATTTAAATATTTAGGCATACAACTAGATTCCAGACTTAACTGGAATGATCATCTTACATACCAATATAGCAAAGGCTGCAAACTAATAAATTTTTTTAAATGCTCGTCAACCACAAATTGGGGAACTTCTCCTGAATTTTTAATATCTCTTTACAAAAATTTAATCAGACCTAAAGTCGAATACGGCTTAGAATTCGCTCTTGGAACAAGCGACAATAAACTTAAAAAATTCACAACCCTACAAAATCAATTTATAAAATCAGCTTTAGGTCTCCTAAAATTAACACCTTCAATTGCCTTAATAGGCGAAACAGCCATTGCTCCATTTAATATTAGAGTCAAAATTCTATTAATAAAATATCTTTCTAGATTACACTTCAAAATTCCGAATCATCCTTTCATAATAAACTATCAACGCAACTCAAATATTTTTAAAAAATATCGTGCCACTTTGGATAATGACTCATTACTAAAAGTCATTTTTAATACCTCCACCTCTGGTGATACATTTTATCACATTGCGGACTGGAGCTTTTATAAACCTGAAATTCATGACAACCTTCTGAACATAAATACCAAAAAAGACTTCGCCCCTGAAGTATTACAAATTTTGTCTAATTCATATTGTAATTCAAAATATAAAAATTGCATTAGTATATACACTGATGGCTCGCTTCAATCTAATGCTGCTGCTGCAGCAGCTTTTTACATACCAGATTTATCTGTTTCTCACTCATTCAAACTTCCATCAATTATTCCCATTACGCACGCAGAAATTATTGCTATAATAGAAACACTAATTTATATTACGCAAACGTTCTCCAATAAATCAATTGTTATTTACAGATTCCAAATGCGCTCTAAAAATATTTAATCAAGATTACTACTGTACAAATCATACTCAATTTATATACCAACTTCTAACTTTAACTAATTTTAATGTAAGATTTTTAAAAAATGACATCTCCCTTCAATGGATTCCAGCCCATTGCGATATCCCTGGCAACGAAAAAGCTGACAAATTAGCTAAAAACGCAATAAACTTTCCTAATTTTTCACAAACTATTTATTTTTATAACCAATTCAAAAATTTAATAAATAAACACGAATTTTATCTAACAAATATATATTTCAAAGTTAACGGTTGTCTAAAGAATAATTTTAGATTCAATCTAAACCCCAATATTCAATACATCTTCAAATATAAATTGCATAGACCATTAATGTGTAAAATCTACAAACTAAGATCAGGAGCTACCACACTTAACCCTTTCTTATTCAAAATTAAACAAATTACGTCTCCAAATTGCCCTTATTGCAATACTCTAGAATCCATTAATCATGTCCTGTTAAATTGTCCCAAATATACTTTTGAAAGAAATATTTTATTTAAAAACCTAATTTTACTTGGAATTGATGAATTTACCATTTCTAATTTATTAGATTTTCCAAATTCAACAATTAAGCAAAAAATATTTTGCCTTTTAGAACGATTTCTTAAAGATACGAACCTTTGGAAAAAAATATAAAATCTTCAACCTAATTATGTATTCATAAAGTTCTATTCTCAACTAATTTATTCAGAAAATATGCAAATATTGCCAAATGAAGTTTCTTCCCTTGAGCTTAACTCCGCCCATTCCACCTCGCACAGATTTAGAGAATTTTGATTGGAGAGTTGAGAAAGCCGGCAACGGAGGTCTCAGAAAACTGTAACGTAAAACAACAACAATATCGTTCTTGTAGACACCCTTGGTACGACAGAGGATTGGATTTGTCACCATGGCCATCCGCTCTGGATATACCAATCGTCTTGTGTATCCGTAACTCTGTATTGCCCGGAACCACGTCTGCGAATATGCGAATGCTCTTCTGACCATCAACGCCACCATCGTACCACTGCCGATACCTCTCGTCCAACGCGGTTTGCAGTTTGATGAAAAGACCAACCTGCTTCCCGAAGACCCACTATAAGACATCGTTCAAACTCTGCTAACTTAATAAATTAATAAATGTTGTGCGCCTGCGTCGTCCAGGCATGGTAGCTTCTTCAAAGAGCCTGAACAACACGACACAAGATGAATAACTTCTTTCTTCACGCCCTATCCTTAAATATGCGTTGCGTACATTTGCGTGTTGTCGTCCTCAGTGACGTTATTATTTCATTCAATGACTTTCAATCATGGATCACGGTTTCTGCTGCCCTTAACTATTAACATATTATACTACGATGTTCCTAAAGGAATTCCTTCTAGGTGTTCTTTTTTTCAATTTCCAGTGTATATTTATGGGAAAGAAGACTTGAACCGGATCAGAAAACATGCCCAAACTCATTTAATAGACAACTCATCAGGACATACAAACAGTCCTTGTTAACAATTTCAAGTAGCAACACGAGAAATAACCCCATGTGTTTTAACATACCACTGGCCAAGAAAATTTTAAATGTAATTCTTTCGTCTGCAGAGCAGGGAGGGTTTGGAACCAACTTCCAATTAAATATTTATTTACATGTATTTACGCATATATGTACAATAGAAAGACCAATAATATGGTCTCCCATTCGGTTCGTTTGCCTATCCCGGCAAATCGCACTCAGGTCTACACCGGCCTCGTGGCGGGACACAGCCTCGCTGATAAAACAAAGGGTATATCAGAGCAGTCCCTGCTTCGGGAAGCAGCTATAGCTGCTGTATTTGGCTGAATTGACTGCTCTAGCCGAGTATCAAACACGCAGAAAAAGAAGCGCTCTTTCTCTCACTCAAAGTTCCATGGCGGCGGTCAGGTTCTACCTATCCTGTGGCCTCTCGCTGATCTCACGAATCACCTGTTGCCACGACTGTCCAGTTAGATGGCATTCAGTCCCCTTTTGATTCCTGATATCTCCTTCGTGGACAGCCCCGTTCCAAGAATCGTAGAACGGCCATGCCAAGAAGCATTATGCTGTGTTCCATCGATAGGAAGTTAGGAGGAGAGATATTGCCCCTTATAGTGGTCAAATGATTATAATTAATAATACAGGGTGTTTCAAAAAGGATGCAACCTTCTATTGTATTTTTCTGTTCAAACTTGGCAAAAGATACAAATTTCAAAAAGATGCAAATTAGACATATATCTACCTTTACAACAGATGTTGAAAGTGACTACCCAAAATAGGAAAATCATGAACAATGCGACTTCGATTGCCAATTAAAAAACCTGAATCTAAATAATCTCATCAAAAGCAACTAGTTTTAAAACATGAAAATTATAGACATTATATTGCTGATCCGCATTTAACGAACTTGAATAACTGAATAAACACATCACAAACAACTGGGGGGCGGGGGGGGCTCAGTCGGTAGCGCGCCAGACTGGTAATCTGTAATTCCCAGGTTCGAGTCCCAGCTGGGTCAACGTTGAGATTTATCTCCTCAAAATTCCCCGCCCTGCTCACGGTCAGTAGGGGACACCGACGGGCTTGGAAAGGCCGCCGTCCGTCGGATGGACATTAAGCCGTGGCTACGTGTGTGGGAGAGTCATAACCTGTGCACGTTAAAGAACACGATGGATGGCCTTGACGGGAGGCTACCATCTGTTTTCCAACAGCTGTTCCAGTGATCCCCTCCCCCAACCTTCTCTGAGCCTTCGGGGTCCATGTGACCTGGCCATTTAGCCCATGGTGTGCAAAAAAGTGCCTCTCAGAGGTAAAATAACCCAACAACACAAACAACTGTTCTCAAAACACGAAAATCTTAAACAATGCATAGGTGATAAAGAGTAAATAAATGAAGCAAAATAATCACGTTAAGCATAACTATTCCCAAACACGATAATCGTAAAAAAAAAATGAACTAATCTTAACTTGAAAAAACTAAACAATTACATTAGAGACAACTGCTCTCAGAACACAAAATCGTAAATAATGGACCAATAATTTACACTTAAAAAAAAAAGCCCTAAAATTGAATAATTAGTGAGGTAAAATTACTCCGAAAAGACGAAAATCGTAAACAATGCACTACCGATATGTAAAAAAAAAAAAACTGGGAAGCTACACACTCACATACCTAATCCTCATTAAGCCGTGTGCTACGGAGGTCCAACCAAACGCTCCCATGTAGTTCTCCAAATATGTCTATCATGATCTATAGCTGCTGTATTTGGCCAGTTCTAACCAATCGCAAACCATTAAATTTACTTACCTGTAAGAGACGTTGTCCATTGCCATTTCAGCTATCAATACCAAAGGGACCTATCACTCCTCCCTAAATGTCAGAGTCAGTACCAACTTTGGCACTGATGTCGCCTAAAACCAGGATAATATCTCCTTTCTTGACTGTATTCAAAATATCCTGAAGTTGTCCGTAAAACCTATTTTTCTCATCGTCATAGGCGTCCTCAGTGGAAGATAACATTCAAGTCTTTAATGCTTGTCTGAAATTTAGCTGTGAGAAACCTTTCATTAATGCATTCATATTCTAGAAGTGCATCACTAGTGTGTCTGCTGAGAAGCAAACCATATGCTTTCCATCTTCCCTCCTCGAAAAAAAAATTCAGATTATTTTTAAGTATCTGACCTTTACCTGTCCATTTGTTCTCGTGCAAGCATCAGTAGCCTATACCTGCCTGAGGATTCTATAGGACAACACACGAACCCTTTAAGGCTATGGAGTAATGTGTGTTGTGCACGTTGAACACGCTGTAAAATGGTCGCAAGTAACATCAGAAAAGTACACAGTCAGTCTTCTCATTTTCTCCCTTTGGAAAAGTGTTCATTTTTGTGTTTGCAATTTTTTTTCAGGCTATGGGTGATCTGGAAACTGAGCAGCAGTATGTGTTACGTTACTGTGTGCACAGACAGTCTCGGAAAGGTCTCAAGTAAATGGAGAACAGTTCTTGGTTGCCTATGGAATCGCATCCTTCTCTGAAGCATTTCTGTCATTTAAAAGTCGGACTTTGTTTCAAGCATATTCTCCAATACACTGGAATCCAATACACTGTGATTGCCTGTGCAGCACTTAAGCGTCGCCAACACAGTAATGTATCACATACCGTTTCCCAGTTTCCTGATCAACCATAGCTTGCAAAAAATCCTATACGAAACAACGAACACCTTTCCAAAGCGAGAAAACGACAGAAGTTGACTGCTTCTATTCTACTGTTACTTGCGACGTATCGCAATCTGTTTCAACTTGAACACACTTGCTCTGTGCCCTTGAAGAGTCCTTGTGTTGCCCCATATCATATAATAACTCGTACCGAAACTGTTAATTATTGCCGAAGACATTCCACCAATTAAATGATCCATCTACGTATATTTATAGAACGGAATATTGTTCTGGTCTGCTCCCTTCTCGTCAATGATGTCATTTGCATCACTCGCTTTCCCTAATTTCTTTCCTGACTGGCGCTGCTAGTATCAGTCTACCATTTCAAAAGGAATGTATTTTAATGGAAGATTGGATTGTTTTACCTCTGAGCGGCACTTTTTTGCACACCATGGGCTAAATGGCCAGGTCACAGGGACCCCGAAGGCTCAGAGAAGGTTGGGGGAGGGGACCCACTGGAACAGCTGTTGGGAGATAGATGGTAGCCTCCTGTCAAGGCCATCCAGCGTGTTCTTTAACGTGCACAGGGTATGGCTCTCCCGCACACGGGGCCACGGCTCAACGTCCCATCCGACGGACGGCGGCCTTTTCAAGCCCATCGGTGTCCCCTATTGACCGTGGGCAGGGCGGGGAAATGTTTGCGGAGATAAATCTCAACGCTAATCCAGCTGGGACTCGAACCTGGGAACTACAGATTACGAGCCTGGCGCGCTACCGACTGAGCCACCCCCGCCCCTTTAATGAAAGTGAAATGCCTTTCAGTAACTGCATTGAAGTCCGATCTGCCAACCTCATAGAGATATTCTTTAGTTAGCAATAAAACATTTTAGCAGCGTTAAAAGTGTATTTTATATGTTTTACACTTATAATTAATTTTTCCATTTTAACACAGACTAGGAAAAGAACAATCAAAGCAAAAAAACTTACCGTAGTTAATTTGAGGAATATCTTTTTCCAAATCTGGAAAGGTAAGAAAAAAAAATATTAATGCACTATCAGAATGTTAAACATTATTTTAACAAAGTCATTTCATTCAAGGTTTGGTGATACAGGAAAACGAAATTAATCGAACCCTTTAATTTGAAATTTCCATATACAGTAAAATCTCGATTATCCGGATCAACTACGGATGTAGGTACAGTCGCTCAAAAAAGTATCCGAACACTGTGGGTGATTACAGAATTCATAAAAAAATATCTGGCAACGATTTTTTTAGAAATTAGTGATCTGGCAATCTTCGTGTCACGTGACACGAAGGTTGCCAGATCACTAATTTCTAAAAAAATCGTTGCCAGATATTTTTTATGAATTGTATCTGGAGCGTGTATAGTTGCTGTACACGCTCCAGATATTTTTCCTGAATTCTGTAATCACGTGACGCGAAGGTTGCCAGATCACTAATTTCCAAAAAAAATCGTTGCCAGATATTTTTTCTGAATTCTGTAATCAACCATAGTGTTCGGCTACTTTTCTGAGCGACTGTACTTTGGGAAATCGAAATCCCGGATAATCGATTTGGATCTAGTTTATGCGTGTTTTGCATTATCCGAACAATCTGTTTGGATGTTGTTGGTTCATATAATCAAAACCTGAGTAATCAATTTGGATATAAGTAGTTTGGATAATTGAAAACCCTGATAATCGATTTGGATGTACTTAGTTCGGAAAATCGAAAACCCGTAAACCGAAAATCGGTAATCGATTTGGATGTAGGTAGTTCTGATAATCAAAAACTCAGAAAATTAATTTGGATGAAGGTAATTCGGATCATCGAAAATACGGATAATCAATTTGGATGTAGGAAATTCAGATAATTCGGAAAATTGATTTGCATGTAGGTAGTTCAAATAATCTAAATCGTCGATTTTCAATGAAACAGATATACAGGGTGAATCTGAAAAAGTGGGCAAAACTTTACTGGGTGGTAGAACGCAGCTATACGAGCAATATTCGTCATAGAATGTATGGTCGGAACGCAAGCGGTGAGAAGTTAAAAGGTAGTTTTCCACTGTCACATTTAAAGAATTAACACAAGAAGGAGAGGAGACGTCTCTGTGCCCCACTTGCATTCCCGTCCGCCGCACCGTACACAAAGTGTATATCCGCCATTTCGTGGTTAGTATAACCAGCCATCCTCTCGGCAATCCACGGTAGAAATGCCGTTGGGTGCGAGGACCGACCCTTTTATACCATTTCCAACGCCACCTAGCGGCTCGCCGTTTGCTTTCCGCCCATACTTTCTATGACGAATATTGCTTGTATAGCTGCGTTCTACCACCCCGTAAAGTTTTGCCCACTTTTTCAGATTCACCCTGTATATGTATTCATCATCATCATCATCCTCAAGCAGCCATGGGCTACGGAGGTCCAACCAGACCGTGCAATTTGGTTCTCCAAGCAAGTCTATCCTGAGCTACATCTACTGCATCTGGCCACTGCACACCAATTCTAACAAGGTCCTGTTTGACATTGTCTGCCCACCGCATCCTAGGTCTCCCCTTCTTTCTGAGGCCTTTAGGCGCACTGTTCATAACCCTATTCGCCAATCTATAATTATTCATACGGGCAACATGGCCAAACCAACGGAGTCTCTCTCTGCACAATATGCTGCTTAAAGGAGGTTGCAAACTCCTTTGCCTAATCTCATCATTAGTTACAAAGTTGAACCACCTAATGCCCAAGATACTGCGTAAGCATCTGGAATCAAAAGCATCTAGTTTCCTGTTATCTTGTTTACAAAGTGTCCAAGTTTCACTACCATAACTAACCCTAGAAAGAACCAAACTATTATACAGTCTAATTTTAGTCTTTAGGTGTATACGCCTATTTCTCCACACTCTCCATAGGTTCTTAAAAGTCCCGGCAGCAATCCCTATTCTTCTGTTAATCTCATGCCGCACATCACCATTATGTTACATAGCTCCCAAGATAATTAAACTGTGACACCTGCTCAAGACTGCAACCATTCAGATTAACTGAATCACAGCCTGCCTGACCAATTTTCATCACTTTAGTTTTCTCTCTGTTTATAACCAAACCTACTCTACTACCAGTCTCATCAACAGTTCGAATGAAAGAGTTCATCTCATCAACATCATTTGCCAAAAGGGCTAAATCATCAGCATAATCTAAATCAGAAATTTTCGTATCTCCAGCCCATTTAAGGCCAAAATCTTTCCCTAGAAGTGAATTTCGCATAACGTAATCAATAACCAAGCTAAAGAGAAAAGGAGACAAAATGCACCCTTGTCGAACACCAGAAGTAATGCTAAACCAATTGCTACAAGCCTTACCAACTCTCACACACGACTCAGTGTTATTATAGAGAGCTTTCATTATGTTAACTAACTTGTCTGGTATACGATATGATCTCACAATCAACCACAAATTATGACGATCAACAGAGTCGAAAGCCTTTTTGAAATCAACAAAGCTAGCAACCAAAGGTTTCTGAAACTCTAAACATTTCTCAAGAATCTGCCTAAGTGAAAATATCTGATCCACACATCCCCTACCACTTCTGAATCCACATTGCTCATCACGCAATTGACTGTCAACCAGATTCTTAATTCTATTAAGCACAATCATGGAAAGAACTTTACCTGGAACAGAGAGTAGGCTGATACCCCTATAGTTATCACAAGAACTGCGATCACCTTTTTTGAAAATAGGGATAACAATAGCTCTGGTAAAATCCTTAGGAACCATGCCTTTATCATAAAAGATATTCAGAATTTCAGTCAACCAAGTGGTAACCGAAACATTCCCAGCTCTAAGCATTTCCGTAGTAATTTCATCTACCCCTGGGGATTTATGAAGTTTAAGTTTAGAAACAGCCAAAAGAACTTCAGATTGTGTTATAGGGCCAACATTAAAGCCACCAATGCATCTATCATCATTGCAAACAATGGGAGTAGAACTAACTACATTGTTTAGAACATCACTGAAATGCTCAGCCCACCTAGCCATGACAGAATCCTCCCCTTCTATAACCTTACCTTGTTTATCCTTCAATCCTTGTATGCCTGTCCGTTTTCTACCACACAAAACATTAACTATCTGGTACAGCTCTCTGCTGTTGTGCTGTCTAACTGCTTCCACGGCTTTGTCAGCCAAACCATCAAGCCAAAGATTTTTATCAGCAGCTAACTGATCCTTTACAAGTTTATTAAGGTCTCTGTAATGCTTTCTATTAGGACTAGTAGGGTATTGATTAAGAGCATTCCTGCAGTTCTTTCTTTCCGAAATAAGCTCAAGTGCCTTATCACTCAGATAATTTTGCCTCTTCTGCTCCTTTTTTCCTAAAAGAGTACTGTTAGTGTCCAAAAACGCCTGTTTAAAATGATCCCATTCTTCCCCAACTTCAGTAGTAAGCAAACCATGACTGTCATAATGACTAAGTAACCTATCATGGTAAGCTTTGGCTATAACTGGATCTTTCAGAGCTTCAGTATTAAAAGTAAATTTTTTAACCCTAACACAACACTTTTTAAGTTTAAGTTGCAACACACTTTTAACAAGGTAATGGTCAGATCCAATTTCAGCTCCCCTATATGCCCGGGTATTCCTAACAGAACTAGCCCATTTGCTGTTAATTAATATGTAATCAATCATATTCTTATGCAGCCCATCAGGTGAAACCCATGTGTACTTATGTATGTCGCGGTGTTTGTAATAAGTGTTAGTTATTCTGAATCCATTGAGTTTACTTACCTGTAGGAGACGTTGCCCATTGCCATTGCAGCTACCAATACCAAAAGGGCCTATTACTCCTCCCCAAAGGTCAGAGTCAGTACCAACTTTGGCATTGAAGTCACCAAGAACAAAGGTAATATCTCCTTTCTTGACAGAATTCAAAATATCCTGAAGTTGCTCATAAAACCTATCCTTCTCATCCTCATCGGCATCCTCAGTGGGGGCATAACAGCAGATAACATTCAAGTCTTTAATGCTTGTCTGAAATTTTGCTGTAAGAAACCTTTCATTAATGCACTCATATCCTAGAAGAGCATCACTAGCGTGTCTGCTGAGAAGCAGACCCACGCCTTGGTGATGCTTATTGTCGTCCCTCCCTGAAAAGAGAAATTTAAGATTATTTTTAAGAATCTGACCTTTATCTGTCCATCTGGTCTCTTGCAAGCCGAGAATATCTAAATTATAACGGTGGAATTCTTGTGTGAGGACATCAAGAGAAAAAGCTCTGTGCAGAGTCCTCACATTCCAACTACCTAAGGAGAGAAAATGGTTAGTGGGATGTTTAAAGAAACTATGTTTATTGAGAGAGGGAATGCCGACAATATCAAACAGCCCCCTAATCGCAGACATGGGGCAAAGACCCGTTCCCCTACTACTAAAGGCTGAAGCCATCTACACTGGAAGACTTCCTCCAATGTAGAATTTGACGATGCCAATAGAAGCAAAGAGTCCAGGTGCCTGCGATGACTTCTGCTCAGGATTATCCACCAGCTGATAAACATATCCTGTGAATCTGTTCACTTGGGGCTGTCAACCCACAAACAAACAGAAAACACAGCGGAAGATTTTCCCTCCACAGAAGCCCACCAGTGCAGCAAAATCAGGATCCATAATCAAGCTCAGAGCCATATATCTGTCCAGTCCAGTAGGTTTATATGGTCAGCACCAGGACCCTGTGTGGTTGACCACTCCTCAGCAGGGTAGAAAAAAAAAGAAAAGTAGCCATAGTTGTCCAGATCAGTAGGCCACACTAATTTGGCAGCCCTCCCCTTCCGTTCACTTCCACAAGAGAGTATATCTTTTGAAAGTTACTAACGGTCCGCACCACGAGAAGGCGGGGTCGGACATTAGGTGCTAGGCCTGGCCGGTTCTATGCATCATCACAGGGGATTGGTGCATAGCTCTCCTTCCAGTGACTACCTAGCTACCTTACGTAGAGAAAACTTTCAATGAGTATTACAAAAAAAAAAAACATTAAACTATATAAATTTTGGGTAATTGCACAAATAATATCAAATATTACTTACAAAATCGACAAATAAAAACACCGTGAGCCATTTTTCAAAATGTGTTATGCAGTCCGATTGATGGGGTGCGGATAAATGGATTTCTACTGTGTTTTGAATAGGATTTTGGGTGTGTTGTTTTACCTCTGAGCGACGCTTTTTTGCACACAATGGGCTAAATGGTCAAGTCGCCAGGACTCAAAGAAAGTTGGGGAAAGGGAGCCCACTGGAGACAGATGGTAACCTCCTGTCAAGACCATCCAGCATGATCATTAACGAACGCAGGTTATGACTATTCCGTGCACGAAGCCACGACTTAGAAATTTTCAATGATTTTTTTAAAAATGAGCCGTGTACGAAGCCACGACTTAGAAACTTTCAATGAGTTATTGAAAGTTAACCATCATTTCGACGGACGGCGTTTTACCGTGGCCACTAATGGCCGATAGGGCGGGGAGTTGTGTAGATTAATCTCAACACTTGCCCAGGTGGGAATCGAACCGGGAACTGTAGATTAAGAGCCTGAAGTGCTATTGACTGAACCATCCTCGTCCCTAGGATTTAGGGAAGACATATTAACTCTATGTATTCCCTAAATATGTATACTGTATATTTATAATGCAAATAGATATTTCTCAGACTTTTGTTCAAAATCATATGCGAAACTGTGTGGTGCATAAAGATATATATTTAAATAAAAATAATGAATAAATACCCCCTGAAGCAGCTGCTTGCCACAGAGGTCTGACAGGAGCCTGTCTGTTTATATGCCACAGTAGAAGGTCTGTGAGGATGGCAGGACCTTAGCAGAAAAACAACACAAACGTCCATGCCTTATCCGCGGCTCGAACCCATGTCCCTTGGATCAGTAGCCAAGCACGCTAACTACTCGGCCATGGAACGGCAAAAAAAAAGGAGTGTCTTCCACGGTTGGTCTCGACCCCGCAACCTCACGCTTATCAGAGCGTTTATCCATTACACCTATATATATCGGGGCGGGGGTGGCTCAGTCGGTAGCGCGCCAGACTCGTAATCTGTAGTTCCCAGGTTCGAGTCCCAGCTGGGTCAGCGTTGAGATTTATCTCCGCAAAATTTCCCCGCCCTGCCCGCGGTCAGTAGGGGACACCGATGAGCTTGGAAAAACCGTCGGATGGGACGTTAAGCCGTGGCCCCGTGTGTGGGAGAGCCATACCCTGTGTACGTTAAAGAACACGCTGGATGGCCTTGACGGGAGGCTACCATCTGTCTCCCAACAGCTGTTCTAGTGGGTCCCCTCCCCCAACCTTCTCTGAGCCTTCGGGGTCCTTGTGGCCTGGCCATTTAGCCCATGGTGTGCAAAAATGTGCCGCTCAGAGGTAAAACAATCCAATCCTATATGTATCATGGGCAAAAATTAGACAGAAAATGTAAACAGTTCCATGTTATATAATTAAGGAATATATTAAGAATGTTTATTTCTTCAAAAAAGCTTATCATATAAAAATGTAACTGAAGACAAATTGAAATCTCAATTAACCATATCCAAATCTCGATTTGAACAATATTTATTCAGTTTTCAAAGATATAGGAAAACACGAATATATTCAATAAGTTAAAATCATTAATTTGAAAAGTGAATTCAAACTGCTTAAAATGTAAGAAATAACCATTACATAATATTAAACTTTCCAAAAACGTATGAGTATATTTAAGAGTTTGAGCAATGATTATTTAAACGCCTGCCAAGTCTTTCAGTTATTTTTTTGTCGAATGATCTAATTTATTGTTAAATATGTTGGCTTCCATAATCATTGACGTCCACACAGTCCACAACTAACGTGATAAATACATTCTTAAAAAATATTGTGCAAAATGAAATCGTGTTAGTCGGATACGAATTTCTTATACGAAATAATGCAAATAGCGGGATATGCATTCCAGAATTACAATCCGATTGTCATATTTCTATTTCGAATCCTTTATGATGACTATACTTCGGTTAATGCTTGTGCTTTTTACATGTATATTTTACACATGAACTCATTTTTACAGAAAAGGTTGGGTTGTTTTACCTCTGAGCGGCACTTTTTTGCCCACCATGAGCTAAATGGCCAGGTCACATGGACCCGAAGGCTCTGAGAAGGTTGGGGGAGGGGACCCACTGGAACAGCTGTTGGGAGACAGATGGTAGCCTCCCGTCAAGGCCATCCAGCGTGTTCTTTAACGTGCACAGGGTATGGCTCTCCCGCACACGGTACCACCGCTTAACGTCCCATCCGACGGACGGCGGCCTTTCCAAGGTTGACCGTGGGCAGGGCGGGGAATTCTTACGGAGATAAATCTCAACGCTGACCCAGCTGGGACTCGAACCTGGGAACTGCAGATTACGAGCCTGGCGCGCTACCGACTGAGCCACCCCCGCCCCTTACAGAAAAGTAAAATGATAAAGCTAAATGCAAAAAACGACTAAATGCAGTTTTATCTAAACATACGGTACAGTCGCTCAAAAAAGTATCCGAACACTATGGTTGATTACAGAATTCAGAAAAAATATCTGGCAACTTTTTTTAGAAATTAGTGATATGGCAACCATAGTGTTCGGATACTTTTTTGAGCGACTGTACACATATAGATGATGTCGAGTAATGAAGACTGCAAAGGAAAAAATGGTGTAAATATTGTTGTCGAGTAATAAAGATGACTAAATAGGTGTTTACAAGTGTTTCTACTCTACACGGGATAAGTTAGTCTTCTACCAACCAGGATAAATTTATAGATGCCAGTGGCGGCTTGTCTATTATACCACTGTGGTCCTGCCCAATGTGGTACACGCCACTGTGGTCCTGCCCCACCAAAAATAATCGCAAAAAAACAGTAAACTAATTTTAAATTTAGTATTTATTTTTTGTCATATCTAAATCACATAATATTTTATATCCGTTTTGTAATCGTTATTTACCGTGTTACGTAGACAATCGCAGTATTTACTTTCGGCGTTGCCCTGATTCGCTGAAAATTACCAGCGAATCAGAGCTACACTGACTATTTTCGTATTGTCAATGCAAATTTTAACATTATAGCCACTGTCCGGGATCTTAGCATTATCTATTATAGCGATGACACCAAATGCGCAGGGGCGGGGGTGGCTCTGTCGGTAGCGCGCCAGGCTCGTAATCTGTAGTTCCCAGGTTCGAGTCCCAGCTGGGTCAGCGTTGAGATTTATCTCCGCAAAATTCCCCGCCCTGCCCACGGTCAGTAGGGGACACCGATGGGCTTGAGAAAGACCGCCGTCCGTCGGATGGGACGTTAATCCGTGGCCCCGTGTGCGGGAGAGCCATACCCTGTGCACGTTGAAGAACACGCTGGATGGCCTTGACGGGAGGCTACCATCTGTCTCCCAACAGATGTTGCAGTGGGTCCCCTCCCCCAACCTTCTCTGAGCCTTCGGGGTCCATGTGACCTGGCCATTTAGCCCATGGTGTGCAAAAAAGTGCCGCTCAGAGGTAAAACAACCCAACCCAAATGCGCATGCGCTGAAATGAAATCGCGATGAACTGCAGGAGATGGGTTACTCTTTTGTAGTGGCCCGTGACACTTGATTGCCTGGTTCTACCACTGCAACCAGTAGATCTTGTTACTTAGCGAATATCTTCATTTGACTGTGGCAGGTTCAATAAGACTAAAAGGTTCTGACAAGGATCGATACGCATGTATGAAAGAATTTAAGAACAACATTAAGTATGAAAATATAAAACATTTGGTCTATAATTATATATTAATGAGCTACATCATCAGGGATAAATAGTTTAGTCGACTAAACGCAGTGTTCCTCTTGGATAACATTTATTAAAGGTCTTCGGTTAGATCCCACCAGCTGTCGTTATAATTCATTTAACTATATCACATTTTTTTACAATTCCTTGTAAAATAAATTAATATATGTAATAAATTAATATGTAAATTAAATATTTACCAAAATAGACAATTTTTCAAGTGATAATTAAGGACGAGTGATTCAGTTTAAAATCATAAATATAAATTTATAATCGGAACGTAGTAAAGAAATTAGTGAACCTATATAACAGACGTAATTTTGCGAATAGTTTTTTTTAAAATACTACTTTCTGCTGAGGTCCTGCCATCCTCTCAGACCTACTCTGGAAATAAACTGACAGGCTCCTGTCAGACCACTGTGGCAAGCAGCTGCTTTAGGGGGTATTTATTTTTTTTTATTTTTACTAGAAAGGAGAGGAAAAGTACATATATAGGTAATTATTACAGTGAAAGAGAAAATCACTAAATTAAGTAGAAAGGACAAGAAACCTTTTCGAGTTTATTTTATTTTTCTCAAATTTTTTTTGTTTAAATAGCTGAAAAAAAAAAAGCTTCAACAACATACGCATTTCGAAACGTCTTTTCAGTTCTATTCGGTTTAACTGAACATTGAGACATCTCCTCAATTTTCATCCTACATCCAAGCTCTGCCTATAATAGTCAAAGTGTCCCAACAAACATTTTAGTCACGAGCCGCCACTGTTATATGTATACATTATCATTGATCAGCAACAGTTCACATGTATTACTTGTTATAGCTGTTTAAAACACACTAATTTGTATAGGGAGATGAAAAAAATCATTTTTGGAAGGGTTTAAATCACGAACAAGGATAGGTCAAATAAAGAAAATACCCAAGGAGTCTGCTTATGTGATAAACACTATAATAAAATAGTCATAGAGAAGTGATTGAAATATCGTGTTAAATTGGGGCGGGGGTGGCTCAGTCGGTAGCGCGCCAGGCTCATAATCTGTAGTTCCCAGGTTCGAGTCCCAGCTGGGTCAGCGTTGAGATTTTTCTCCGCAAAATTCCCCGCCCTGCCCACGGTCAGTAAGGGACACCGATGGGCTTGGAAAGGCCACCGTCCGTCGGATGGGACGTTAAGCCGTGGCCCCGTGTGCGGGAGAGCCATACCCTGTGCAGGTTAAAGAACACGCTGGATGGCCTTGACGGGAGGCTACCATCTGTCTCCCAACAGCTGTTCTAGTGGGTCCCCAACCTTCTCTGAGCCTTCGGGGTCCATGTGACCTGGCCATTTAGCCCATGGTGTGCAAAAAAGTGCCGCTCAGAGGTAAAACAACCCAGCGTTAAAGAACACACTGGATGGCCTTGAAGGGAGACTATCATCTGTCTCCCAACAGCTGTTCCAGTGGGTCCCCTCCCCCAACCTTCTCTGAGCCTTCGGGGTCCTTGTGACCTGGCCATTTAGCCCATGGTGTGCAAAAAAGTGCCGCTCAGAGGTAAAACAACCCAACCCAATCGTGTTAAATTGAAAGGCTAATCGTGTGAGTCGAAAGGAAACCCTATTTTAAAAAACGTGTTAAACCTAACTCGTGTTGCGCGTATTACTCTGTGACTGGATGTACTGAAGAAATGTTGTTGGAAGTATATTTTCAGTCACACTTTTCCGTAAAAGTTTAAAACGTTACTGAGCATTTAAACTGACTCTCCGTTGGCATTTTCTGGAACTATTCCTATTTGTCTGATGAGTATCTCAATATACACGTTTAACATCCAAATTTTCTATTTTGTTTAGTTAGAGCGATCAAAAGTTATAAAACAGACTGCATTTACAGTCTAGTTTAAATTTTTCTTTTCCAGTCGGAACGATATGCCTATGTCGTCTTTATGGGAAAAAAAACGAAAAAGGAATGAGATAGATCTATAAACAATCGAAGTATGTTAACTATCAGGATGTCTCAATGTTGGTGTGATAGCTTCTTGTACGTAAAGCAGGTATGCTACACGTGGATTGGATTGTTTTACCTCTGAGCGGCACTTTTTTGCACACCATGGGCTAAATGGCCAGGTCACAAGGACCCCGAAGGCTGGGGAAGGGGAGTCACTGGAACAGCTGTTGGGAGACAGATGCTAGCCTCCCGTCAAGGCCATCCAGCGTGTTCTTTAACGTGCACAAGGAACGTGTTCTTTAACGTGCACCGTGGCTCCGTGTGCTCTACCGCACACGGAGCCACGGCTTAACGTCCCATCCGACGGACGGCGGCCTTTTCAAGCCCATCTGTGTCCCCTACTGACCGTGGGCAGGGTGAGGAAATTTTGCGGAGATAGATCTCAACGCTGACCCAGCTGGGATGCTACACATGATTTTAACTACAGTTAACATATTCCGGTTTAGAGACTGGAGAAAGTTTCCATGTCTTTCTCTCAATCATCAATTATGGAGCGGTTTTCAAAGATTCGGAACCTCTCAAGGACGGATTATGGAGCGGTTTTCAAAGATTCGGAACCTCTCAAGGACGGATTATGGAGCGGTTTTCAAAGATTCGGAACCTCTCAAGGACGGATTATGGAGCGGTTTTCAAAGATTCGGAACCTCTCAAGGACGGATTATGGAGCGGTTTTCAAAGATTCGGAACCTCTCAAGGACGGATTATGGAGCGGTTTTCAAAGATTCGGAACCTCTCAAGGACGGATTATGGAGCGGTTTTCAAAGATTCGGAACCTCTCAAGGACGGATTATGGAGCGGTTTTCAAAGATTCGGAACCTCTCAAGGACGGATTATGGAGCGGTTTTCAAAGATTCGAAACCTCTCAAGGACGGATTATGGAGCGGTTTTCAAAGATTCGAAACCTCTCAAGGCACCAAAAAATTTAAAATTCTCATTTTTAATAAAATGTTAAGTCAATGAAGAATCGTTAGAGAAAACAAGTATCGTAATATTTCTCTTTTAACTCTTGTATTTATGAACAAAAAAAATATTTAAAAATAAATTTAAAATAAAATATTAAATAAAAATAAGTAAAAATGAAAATGTTATAATGGCAAGTTGTCATCTGGGCTTTTTAACGTCATTCTAAAACAATAAAGGGTAAATCTCTTCCCAAGATACCCTAATAATGTTTAAAGAGATCCCAGGTACAAGATATCTCAAAGATCCACCATTTAACATCCCAAATAGATCTCACGGATTCATCATCAAAATTCTCAAGAGATCTTCGAGTTCCCTTGCTTAATGCCTTGAGAAATCTCACAGATCCACTGTTAAAATCTCAAGAAACATCAGAGATCGTACGTTTAAACTTTCACAGACATCTATTGTATATGTTTTGAAGAAATTGTAGAGATCCACCATCTAACGCCTCAAAATGTCTGAGAGATCCACTGTTATACGTCTAAAGAACTAGCAGGCAATCACCGTTCAACTTTTGGGGCGATCCCTGAGATCCACTGTTGTAATATTTGCAGGAATTGCAGAATTCTATCGTGTAACATTCCAAGAAATCCAACTGATCCGCTGTTTAACGTCCCCAAAGCTCAGCAAAAGAAGCGTCACTCAGAAGGGAAAGTATCGCTTCCTCCCCATAAAAGAGGACATTAAAACACAAATATTAAAAATAAGATATTTACTTACCTTTTTCACCGTTATTAAATTCGTCCATAGGAAGCGATGCTGCGATGATCAGTAATGTTGATAGAAAGAGATGAAGAAACGTCATCTTTAATTCCTTTTTATCCTTCGAAATCAGAAATAATAATTATTAATGAACAAATAATTGAATGGACAATCATAAATATTAATTATTTGCATAATTTTCATTTTTGCATGTTATATTTGAAGCAGAGTTTGTTGCAACAAACTCTGTTGGAAGTGATAAAGAGTTGGGTTGTTTTACCTCTGAGCGGCACTTTTTTGCACACCATGGGCTAAATGGCCAGGTCACATGGACCCCGAAGGCTCAGAGAAGGTTGGATGAGGGGACCCACTGGAACATCTGTTGGGAGACAGATGGTAGCCTCCCGTCAAGGCCATCCAGCGTGTTCTTTAACGTGCACAGGGTATGGCTCTCAGCCACGCGGAGTCACGGCTTAACGTGCCATCCGACGGACGGCGGCCTTTCCAAGCCCATTAGTGAAAAAGAAATCGTAGTTTTCTTGCAACACTTGAAAAATCATTTGATATTAAAAATCAATATTTATATTAAACAGCAACTGACAAAAAATATAATAATTTCAGTAAATTTGTCTTAATTTGCGTTAAATTTGTCTTAATAGGAATCCAAGACTTCTTGATTAAAATCAGTTCTGTACGTTGGAACTGCCCTGTGCAATTTATACGAATTGGATATCAACATAGAACTCATTAGTTCAGATCTTGATAGATGATAGCTGATTGGTAGAGACCAGACATATTGTCAGAGGTCTTGAATTCTTAGTCAGCGAAAAACGCCGACTTTTGTCGATTAAGTTAAAATTGTGTTTCGATCAGCAAATTATGAATGATGAGTTTTTCAAACATAAACACGTTGTTGATGAGTACCAAACATAAAACAATTCTACTTGAAATGGTGTAATAATATAAAGTTTTTAGCTGAACACTTTATCTTGAATTTACACTTAACAACAAAAATAAACACATCGTTGAGTTCTCAGAGGCAGTTTTGTGCATATTATGAACTACACGAACAAGTTAAAGAATTCCAAGAGCTGATAACTGGATAGGAAATCCAAAGAACAATGGTAAGGACAGATGGAGGGCTCCTGTGAAAACCATCCAGAGGATTCCTTACAATGCACAGGCTGAAATAATATCTCGTGATTGGTATGTCCCATCTTAAAGACAATCAATGCATATTCAAGTGCATTGATGGTTCAATTTCTCACCGATAGCGGAGAATATTTCAATGCAGTCCAATGGGTTTGGAAAGGCCCTCGTCATCGAATTCGACATTAAGCCTTGACTCCGTGTTCAGGAGACTCACATTCTGTGCACATTAAAGAACATTCTAGAAAGCCTTGACTTGACTGAGAGATTCCCGTCTGTCTGCAAGCAGCTGTCAAGTGGGCCCTCTTCCCCTAACAGCCTCTGAATCATGGAGTCCTTGTGACATGGCCATTTAGCCCATTGAGTACACAATAGGGCCACTCAGAGTAAAAAAATCCAACAACTCCACGCAGTCACGGTAATGATTCGAACCTGTGCACATTTTACAACGAGTCTGACGGGGGCGGGGGTGGCTCAGTCGGTAGCGCTGCCAGGCTCGTAATCTGTAGTTCCCAGGTTCGAGTCCCAGCTGGGTTCAGCGTTGAGATTTATCTCCGCAAAATTCCCCGCCCTGCCCACGGCCAGCAGGGGACACCGATGGGCTTGGAAAGGCCGTCGTTCGTCGGATGGGACGTTAAGCCGTGGCCCCGTGTGCGGGAGAGCCATGCCTTGTGCACGTTAAAGAACACGCTGGATGGCCTTGACGGGAGGCTACCATCTGTCTCCCAACAGCTGTTCCAGTGGGTCCCCTCCCCCAACCTTCTCTGAACCTTCGGGGTCCATGTGACCTGGCCATTTAGCCCATGGTGTGCAAAAAAGTGCCGCTCAGAGGTAAAACAACCCAACCATGGGCGGGACGTCAACCTAGGCAATCCCTGCCCCATATTAAAATATGTAAACGACTTACTTGATGCCAATCTGCGAAAAATGTGTGCAAGTTTGCTGCTTGTAATTATTGCTTTAATCGAAACGTTTGGCCATAACCCACGACCTTTATTGCATATATACATACACGTGAAAATGATACTTTCCTTTTCATTTGCGTTGTCATGAATTAACCGCAGCAGTGTGCTTAAACATATGTCAATCTTTGCTGACCTTTTGTGCTTGGGCAGCAGATGTTTCGAACAGGAAACGAAGACAGGCTACAACAAAGGAACGTGTCGGTTGCATGGAAGAAACGTCATAAACATATTTCATCAAAGACGAATTTCCAAAGCAATCTGTAGGCAGCGTGGATAAGATAAATTCCTTCCTTGTGACAACGCCTAATGAAACTGTTCAGAACTGATGTGGTGAATTGACGTTAATGCTGTTTACTATCGCCTCAGAATGTTTACCGCAGCGACGGATTGTTAGCAACAAAAGTTGTTTTTCTTAACGAATATGATTATCAGAGTACACGAGATTTGACTCTTCCTGCAATGCTTTTCATTCATTATCTTCCCCACCTGAGAGAAGTAGACGTCACTGTGGATTTATTTTAAAGAATCATCCATAAATTGCGTCAGACCTCAAGGGTTGGGTTGTTTTACTTCTGAGCGGCACTTTTTTTGCACACCATGGGCTAAATGGCCAGATCACAAGGACCCCGAAGGCTCAGAGAAGGTTGGGGGAGGGGACCCACTGGAACAGCTGTTGGGAGACAGATGGTAGCCTCCCGTCAAGGCCATCCAGCGTGTTCTTTAACGTGCACAGGGTATGGCTTTCCCGCACACGGGGCAACGGCTTAACGTCCCATCCGACGGACGGCGGCCTTTCCAAGCCCATCGGTGTCCCCTACTGACCGTGGGCAGGACGGAGAGTTTTGCGGAGATAAATCTCAACGCTGACCCAGCTGGGACTCGAACCTAGGAACTACAGATTACGATACTTTCGCGCTACCGACTGAGCCACCCCCGCCCCAGTGCTCAAGGAAATGTTAGTAATTATGTCATATCGTGTTACATGGGAGGGATAGGTGATTCGTAATTACGTTATGCAGCGTTGTTACATTAGGAACAAGGGTTGGGTTGTTTACCTCTGAGTGGTACTTTTTTTTACACACAATGGGTTAAATGGCCATGTCACAAGAACTGCAAAGACTCAGAGAAGATTTGGGGAAGTGCACTGTAATGGGCTTCTCGAATGGTAGGGGCCCCCGAACTTCTTTTAAATTTTCCTCAATTATTTATTTTAATTAATCATCACCCTATGTTTAAGGTGAATACACAGATCCACGGATTGTTACACCCGTGCTTCGATGTGTGTCAGACGTAATCTGACTTCGATATAAGAAGTAAATATCCACTGCACTGTGTAGAGGAAGACGCATCATTTATTTGCATATGTTACATTCACACATATACCGTATTTCTCCGATTCTAAGACGCCATCGATTGTAAGGCGTACCTTAATTTCAGTACCACCAACAGAAAAAAAAGTTTTGATTCTAAGAAAAAAAAAAACTCTAAAACATATCTAACAAATATTTTTATTATAATAGAATTCAATTTACTAACAACAATAGTGTCTATTTATCAGTAGGTATGTTATTCATCACTTCCTTCAGAATCAATATCAGAGTCTGATTCTTCTAAGCCATCTTTATCTCCATTATCCCATAATGTATCGTCTTCTGAGCCATCGAGAGCGTTGGTGATGCAACTTTTTTTAAATGAGTGCTGCACTATTCTTTCTGGGATTAGCTTCCAAGCTGTTGATACCCATTCCGCCAATTTTGATGCCGGCACTTTCTTAATTTTTCTGGAAGGTGTCAGAGGAAGGTTGTTAGTCAACAGCCAGGTTCCAAGCTCACTATAATTCACTCACAGAGCTCCACTACAATGAAATAACGGTGGCTTCACATTTGGAAAGCACGGGAAAATACCTACGCCACTTTATTCTACAATGGAATTGGAGAATGCGATAACGGTAAAAGATCGAGAGCGTTGGTGATGCAACCTTTTTTTAAATGAGTGCTGCACTATTCTTTCTGGGATTAGCTTCCAAGCTGTTGACACCCATTCCGCCAATTTTGATGCCGGCGCTTTCGTAATTTTTCTGGAAGGTGTCAGAGGAAGGTTGTTAGTCAACAGCCAGGTTCCAAGCTCACTATAATTCACTCACAGAGCTCCACTACAATGAAATAACGGTGGCTTCACATTTGGAAAGCACGGGAAAATACCTACGCCACTTTATTCTACAATGGAATTGGAGAATGCGATAACGGTAAAAGATCGAGAGCGTTGGTGATGCAACCTTTTTTTAAATGAGTGCTGCACTATTCTTTCTGGGATTAGCTTCCAAGCTGTTGACACCCATTCCGCCAATTTTGATGCCGGCGCTTTCGTAATTTTTCTGGAAGGTGTCAGAGGAAGGTTGTTAGTCAACAGCCAGGTTCCAAGCTCACTATAATTCACTCACAGAGCTCCACTACAATGAAATAACGGTGGCTTCACATTTGGAAAGCACGGGAAAATACCTACGCCACTTTATTCTACAATGGAATTGGAGAATGCGATAACGGTAAAAGATCGAGAGCGTTGGAGATGCAACCTTTTTTTAAATGAGTGCTGCACTATTCTTTCTGGGATTAGCTTCCAAGCTGTTGATACCCATTCCCCCAATTTTGATGCCGGCGCTTTCTTAATTTTTCTGGAAGGTGTCAGAGGAAGGTTGTTAGTCAACAGCCAGGTTCCAAGCTCACTATAATTCACTCACAGAGCTCCACTACAATGAAATAACGGTGGCTTCACATTTGGAAAGCGCGGGAAAATACCTACGCCACTTTATTCTCCAATGGAATTGGAGAATGCGATAACGGTCAAATTTGGAGGCGGGGTTTCGCGTAAGAACAAAACGTGTGGTGTCGTGTGCAAAGCGCGGGAAAATAATAAAAAAAAAACTGCGATTCTAAGAAGCACCCCCCCCCCCCCCCCGTTTTTTGAGACGTTTATATGGGAAAAAAAGTGCATCTTAGAATCGAAGAAATACGGTATACAGGGTATTTCAAAACTCTCTGTAGAAATTTCAATGGGAGCTAGGGAATACCAGGATGAATCTTTTTCGTCTATGAATGTATGTCTGCTGATGTAACCCTTCGGTGCTAAAGGGTGCTGTTTGGAGGAGATGCAATTCGCAAGAAGGGCGGAGTGGGAACAGAGAACGGACTTGTATTTGCCGTCGGCATTTTAATGAGAAACATTACGTGTAACATGGAGTGTTTCACGACTGCTGAGATGGCTGACATGCATCTTGCATATGGGGCTGCCAATGGAAATGGAAGAGCTGTTGTGAGTTTGCACTGACAGCGCTTACCAACCAGACGTATGTCAAACCACCAAACATTTGCGCATTTGTACTGGCAACTGCGAGAAACTGGAACATTCCATGCAAATATGCGTGACACTGGTCGGGATAGAACCATGCACACTCCTGACATGGAAGAAGAGACCCTACGGCGAAAGGGGCGGGGGTGGTTCAGTCGGTAGCGCGCCAGGCTCGTAATCTGTAGTCCCCAGGTTCGAGTCCCAGCTGGGTTCAGCGTTGAGATTTATCTCCGCAAAATTCCCCGTTCTGCCCACGGTCAGTAGGGGACACCGATGGGCATGGAAAGGCCGCCGTCCGTCGGATGGGAGGTTAAGCCGTGGCCCCGTGTGCGGGAGAGCCATACCCTGTGCACGTTAAAGAACACGCTGGATGGCCTTGACGGGAGGCTACCATCTGTCTCCCAACAGCTCTTCCAGTGGGTCCCCTCCCCCAACCTTCTCTGAGCCTTCGGGGTCCATGTGACCTGGCCATTTAGCCCATGGTGTGCAAAAAAGTGCCGCTCAGAGGTAAAACAACCCAACACAACTATACGGCGAATTGAGGAAAATTCAAGCACAAGCACGTGAACTGTTGCATGTAGCTCGGTGTGAAGCACGCCCTAGTGTGGAGCACTCTCCACACTAGGGCGTGCTTCACAGTTCAAGTGCTTGTGCTTGCACGAGCAGCAGTTACATCTATTTCATCGTCAGAGAGTCCAGACATTGCAACCTCAGGATTACCCTCTTCATGCGGAATTAGTGCACTGGTTTCTGCAGTAGACTGCGGTGCAGCTTGATTTTTCAGCTCGTGTTCTCCTATCAGATTAGGCCTCTTTCACACGTGAGGGTGTGTTTAATGTACACAAATGTCACGTTTGGGGGCACGAAAATCCACATGCCACAATGGCGCATGGTCAGCAACAACGGTTCGCTGTCAATGTATAGGCGGGTATCGTCCATGACATTTTGATCAGGCCATACCTGCTGCCTCCCACTCAACGGGCAGATTTATCGAACATTTCTTGAAGAAATGTTGCCGGAACTGCTGTGAGATGTTGCTGTGGCTCTTCACAGACGAATGTGGTTTCAACACGACGGGGTGTCAAAACACACAGAAATGATGTGCAGGATTATCTGAACGCCACTTTTGGGGACCGATGGATAGGCCGGGGTGGACTCGTCACCTGGCCACCAAGATCGCCCGATTTAACAAGTATCGATTTCTTCCTCTGGGGACACATGAAGAATCTCGTGTACGAGACTCCCATTGACTCAGGTGAAGACCTCGTCGCAAGAATCGCTGTCGCCGCTGCAACTGTTCGCGAAATTCCTGGAATCTTTCAACATGTACTGCAATCAATGCTTCGATGCTGTATTGCATGCAAGCTGTTGTCGGTCGCAACTTTGAGCTCCTTCTTTAAATAAACGTGTTGTTCAGCCTTGTTTCCATTCATTTAATGTACCAGCTCCACCGATATTTCTGTCAGCGCCCTCTAGCACCGAAGGGATACGTCAGCGGACATACATTCATAGACGAAAAAGGGTTTTCTTGTGTTCCCTATCTCCCATTGAAATTTGTACACAGAGGTTTGAACACCCTGTATAAACACCCTATGGGAATGCTCTTGATTCTGTGAATCTTAGCTGTGCTCATTACTTTGCTGAAAGAAATGGTTTAATTGAGTGCTTTGAAGTATTTATCCTGTCAGCTTAATGTATCTTGAATGCTGCTTTGCTTTTACAGACATTCACTTACTAACTTACTAAGGGGGGGGGGGGGGCTCAGTCGGTAGCGCGCCAGGCTCGTAATCTGTAGTTTCCAGGTTCGAGTCCCAGCTGGGTCAGCGTTGAGATTTATCTCCGCAAAATTCCCCGCCCTGCCCACGGTCAGTAGAGGACACCGATGGGTTTGGAAAGGCCGCCGTCCGTCGGATGGGACGTTAAGCCGTGTCCCCGTGTGCGAGAGAGCCATACCCTGTGCACGTTAAAGAACACGCTGGATGGCCTTGACGGGAGGCTACCATCTGTCTCCCAACAGCTGTTCCAGTGGGTCCCCTCCCCCAACCTTCTCTGAGCCTTCGGGGTCCATGTGACCTGGCCATTTAGCCCATGGTGTGCAAAAAAGTGCCGATCAGAGGTAAAAAAACCCAACCCAACTTACTAAGGTGGAAATCTGTACTTTTGAGTACAGAAATCACTTTACAGACCTCGGGACTCGGCGAGAGGATATTCTAATCCTTATTTACCTACTCTGGTTCTCCATAGAACCAAATCCTGCTCCTGAAGGGTTTCTGAGAAAGAACTAAGTCACTTTGACGAGATAAACGAACGTAAATTTCTTAGTTCTTCAGTTGCTTTCTTTCACAATTAATATTCCCGCTTTTCTCAACACTTGATGGGCTTGGAAAGGCGGGAAAGGCGTGACCCAGTGTTCAGGAGAACTAAACTATATTTAGTTATTTCCGCATCTCACCATCCTCTCTCTCAATGATTCGCATTCTAACCATTACAGCTACAAATGGGGACCAGTGATAGAGAGCCACAAAACCATTATGCTGGCTCTCACTTCTGCAAGCATCTGAAGAAGTACACAGCTAAGCCACGAATGACAATTAACCAGTAACTTCCCATTTAAGACACTTCTGAAAATTGCCCATATAACAGAGATATATGCAATAACTATAAATCAGAAAATAAAAATTAGACGACACTACAGGGCCCACTAGACCGCTGTTTGGAGGGAGATAGGAAGCATCCCCTCAAGGCCATATAGCGTGTTATGTAATGTGCACTGGATATAGTTCTCCTGAACACTGGGCCACGCCTTTCTAGCCTTTCCAAGCCCATCAGTGTTGAGAAAAGCGGGAATATTCGTAAATAAAGTCTACATAATATTTAATGGATGAAACTGGGAGCTTCGGGGCGGGGATGACTCAGTCGGTAGCGCGCCAGGCTCGTAATCTGTAGTTCCCAGATTCAAGTCCCAGCTCGGTCAACGTTGAGATTTATCTCCGCAAAATTCCCCGCCCTGCCCACGGTCAGTAGGGGACACTGAAGGGCTTGGAAAAGCCGCCGTCCGTCGGATGAGACGTTAAGAATTGGCTCAGTGTCGGGAGAGCCATACACTGTACACGTAAAGAACATGCTGGATGTCCTTGACGGGAGGATACCATCTGTCTCCCAACAACAGTTCCAGTGGGTCCCCTCCCCCAACATTCTCTGAGCCTTCGGGGTCCTTGTGACCTGGCCATTTAACCCATTGTGTACAAAAATGTGCCTCTCAGAGGTAAACAAACTCTGAGGAGAAATACGATATTAAAGATAAACGAACGTGAACCCCGGGATCTACGGAAATATATGGCGGACCACTAATCAAACATCAGCTTTACTGCGGAATCTATCTAACGATTTTACTGAAAACTCATTTTGTTACAACAACTAATTGTAAACCTACAGGAGAGCTCAAAGTATCAGTCACTTCAACATTTTTTTTTTCAGTTTTATGCATCGCAAAAAAATTTCATCCGGACTTTGGTCACAAGGTGCTTAATTTTCGTCAACTACATATAAAACATGGATAAATATATTAGTATCAGAATTACTGCATTTTATAGTTGGCTTACAGAGGAAATAGAATTACAACATTATGTGCTGTTATTGGCTTTTGATAATAATGCCTAGTAATTTAATCAGCGCGAATAATTATATCCATAATTCTAGTGAGAAAATATTTTTCATATAACTGTTCAATACTATTTCTGAAGAAGAAGTTTACAAGAGGCCTAAAATGATGGCTTTCAGCAAAGATAGTCATCCATTTTAGGTCTCTTGTGCATCCTTACTGTTTTTACTGTTGATTTTTATTGTCCTTCGGGACCCATCACTGGTGGTTCATTTCATTTAGTTGTGTTTACACTGATGCCAATTAGGCGCATATTTAGATGGAAGAGGTAATGGGTAGACATGTACCTGGTACTCTATGATATCAATGACCGATCTACGATCTAAAATGAAGAAGAATTTTCAAATTAGCGGAACGACTTGCGGTCTCGTCACCTTATGTAGTTCCTCGTCTTGCGGTAGTTATTCTACAATATCAATTGGATTGGACCAGCTTATAGGAGAAAATTGACAACTACTGCTACGGCCTTTGGGCATTCGGAGTATTGGCTCCCAACCTATCCGTGACGTAACCGTCCGTGATTTATAAATTTTAACCCTAGAGCCCGATATTCATACAAATTTGCCATTGAAGCCCGATATCGCTAAAATTTGCCATTGAAGCCCGATATTGATAAGTTTTTGACGTTGAAACCTGATATTTATAAACATTTGATAGAAGACAAGCACAGGGTTGTCATTAATAAAAATCATTGTCATAGCAACCAGTAGGGGTCTACGTCACGGTATAAAAAGAAGTTACAACACAGTTTGTTATTGATCCTTCTCATTCTTTTTTTCTGAATTTTGAAAAAGTGATATTTTTTGTGAAAACTTGAGATATCGATTAAAAATATATTTAGCGATAAATGATTGTCTTACTCTAATGATTGCGTTACACTCATATAAGATCACTTCTTAATGGTAATATTTAACATACCTTGTAGTGATAGACATATTCAAAATTGCTTTATTGTGCATATATTTACCTATAAATTTTATTTGCCTTAACTAATTTTTTTATATAATAGTGGTTTACTGAAATATGAACTATCTTTTTTATTAAAAAAAGGAGCCGGACAATCTCCTCCACAAGGGATGGGGGATAACCTGGAAGTTCTATTTTGCTTATCGTGGTTAATCATAATAAAAGTAATAAATATTCCCTCAAGAAGCTGCTTGCCACAGAGGTCTGACAGGATTCTGACAGTTTATACCCAGTAGTAGAAGGTATGTGAATAAGGGGAGACCCCAAAAGAACGAAAATGCAAACATCCATGCCTTACCCGGGGTTCAAACCCAGTTTTTTTTTTATCAGTACCCAAGTAGTCAGGTACAGTCGCTCAAAAAAGTATCCGAACACTATGGTTGATTACAGAATTCAGGAAAAATATCTGGCAACGATTTTTTTAGAAATTAGTGATCTGGCAACCTTCGTGTCACGTGACACGAAGGTTGCCAGATTACTAATTTCTAAAAATATTGTTGCCAGATATTTTTTCTGAATTCTGTAATCAACCATAGTGTTCGGATACTTTTTTGAGCGACTGTAGGTGGTCATATTATTTTGATACTAGATCGTGTGGGCTCACTCACGGAAATATTGAGCGTGTGCAGTTACCGTTCACAGCAAACTGGAGCGTGTGCAGTTACTGCACACGCTCCAGTTTGCTGTGAACGGTAACTGGAGCGTGTACAGTTGCTGTACACGCTCCAGATATTTTTCCTGAATTCTGTAATCACGTGACACGAAAGTTGCCAGATCACTAATTTCTAAAAAAATCGTTGCCAGATATTTTTTTCTGGATTCTGTAATCAACCATAGTGTTCGGATACTTTTATGAGCGACTGTACATTAACCACTAGACCAGTTATGTGGCATTTGATGCCCTATCACATTATTACATTGGAACCATGTGTGATCGTTCGTCATAACGTGTGCACAGTGGTAGAAATAAGGTGTGACGCGATAGAATAGCTTGTCGCTAGTTCCGAAGACGAAAAAAAAAAGGGGACAAGTTACCCTTCGCTTTATTTCGGGTAAACCTTTTTCTTTGTGCAGGGGTATCATACAATCGATGCATTTTATTCGTTCAAAAAGCCCATTTCCAGCACTGCGTGTGAGTATTATATCACGAGGTTCTCCACGTGTTGTGAAGAATACTTCATGCATGCACGAGTAATAGAACAGAGTGTTGAATTTAAATTTTGATTGAATTCAGTGTTGTTAAATTTTGATGTGTGAGCGGAAGCTAATTAATGTGCCTCGTGCAGGAGATTATGGAAAACGGTCATTTCGTTAATTGCTGAATGAGAACAAGTTTGTATTTTATTTCTGATGAAATTGGTTCCATTGGTTATAATAAAACAAACAGGAAAAAGCAAAGAGATTGCACTCCAGTTGTAGGTCTGTGTCTTGTACTAAGAATGCTTATTTTGTTTGCTTAAGTATATCGTTATTTAATAGTAAGTGAGATGAAGTGTTATTAAAATAAAATAAAAAATAAATACCTCTTCAAGCAGCTGCTTGCCACAGAGGTCTGACAGGAGCCTCTCAGTTTATACGCCATAGTAGAAGGTCTGAGAGGATGGCAGGACCTCAGCAGAAAAACGACACAAACAGCCATGCCTTACCCGGGGCTCGAACCCAGGTCCCGTAGATCAGTAGCCAAGCGCGCTAACCACTCGGCCACGGGGCGGAAAAATAAATACCCCCCTCCAAGCAGCTGCTTGCCACAGAGGTCTGACAGGAGCCTGTCAGTTTTATTACTGAGCTTTTAATAGGGTGCTGAACCGCAAATAACATGTTTTGATTTGTAACTAGTTGGTTTGAGTGCAGCCTAAAAGTGGTTTGAAGAACAATTTTATTTTTCAGTTTTCGACAAAAGTTAATCATTAAACGATTTTATATGAATGTGATCATTTATTTATTAGTAAATTGTCATACTTCTTGTAAACATCGTCTTGGTTTATCTATTTAATAAGTTCATTTAATATCAGTTTGATTGTACATAATAGTGTAAAATAATTGTTGCTGAATTTCTGCAATAATGCATATGACTAAAAATGAAATTATTTTTATTTACTTATTTAATTTGCATATTCAAATAACTCAAATATACATTGAGTTATCAACATCCCCTTGTGTAGGAATGGACTGGTATGTGGCGCGGGTGATTATCTCGAGGTCGTGAACGGCTGATATACGATTGAAGAGTGCACACTGGACAATCAGTTTTCGCGTTAATTCGAGGAAGAATGGGTCAGCATCTTGATCTTTCCGACTTCGAACGTAGTATGATTGAGGGGGCAAGACGTTCAGGTGCGAGTATTTCGACAACAGTCGGCAAGGTGAACTGCTCCCCTTCTGTGGGGTCACAAGTCTACCTTGACTGGTTCAACAGCGATTGAACAACCAGCGTAACGTTACATGTGGGACAGCCATGTATAATCGATGGTCGTGGTGAGTGACGTGTATTCCATCTCGTAACAGAACACGACCCACCACAGTGGCCCAGCTAACCACCCAGTAACACATTGGAATGGCAAGAGTACTATCCACATGGACCTTGCACCGGACATTAACTCATATGGGTTATGACAGTCGATAGCCGTCACAAATATACCCATGCTCACTGTGGGAGACCAGAATTTATGTCTTGCATGATCATGTTAGCACAAACACCGAACCTCTGATGTGGGAATCTGTCGCTTGGTCAGATGAATCCCATTTGCAAATCCATCATGCTGACGAACATGTTCGAATTTGGGGAAAGCAACATGAGGTCATGGCATGTCTTGAGTCCTCTGATTACAGTGAATCACTGGCTAGACAGGACTGTATAACTTCCTATCACTGCTAACCAAGTACACTCCTTCATGATGATAGTGTATCCAGACAACTCCATCGTCTAAGAACAAGATAACGCACCATGTCAGACAGACAGGTTGTAAACTGGTTTTACGAACATGATAATGAATTCTTTATCTTTCCATGGCTGTCCCAACTCGCCGGATCTCAACCCAATTGAGCATATTTTGGACCTACTGGAAAAGGCGAGTCGATGCTCCAATCCTTCACCTGGCAATGTGCAGGCATTACAGGACAGGTTATCAAACTCATGGATAGCACTACCACACGACACATTGTAGTATAAATGCCCCGATGTGCAGCGGCTATATTAAGGGAAAAAGATGGCTCCACGAGGTATTGGTTTGGTATTGCTAATAAAAAGCCAACTCAGTGTTTAGCTATCAGTCACTGTAGGATAAAATTCTAGAGTTTAATTGTTTTTCTGCTGAAAGAGGTTAAAAATTATCTTTGCCACCGTTGCACGCATTGTGAGAAACCTGACCCTTCAAGGGTTAAATATTAAACTAATGTTGTCTAAAATCGGGAAATATGGATAAATTTGATTGAAATTTAGAATTTTTCGCCTGTAACAATTTTCTGCAAAAGAGCTTATTTTCAATGTAAAATAAAAATAATAAATAAATACCCCCTCAAGCATCTGCTTGCCACAGAGGTCTGACAGGAGCCTGTCAGTTTATATGCCAGAGTAGAAGATCTGAGAGGATGGCAGGACCTCAGGAGAAAAACGACACATACATTCATGCCTCACCCGGGGCTCGAATCCAGGTCCCTTAGATCAGTAGCCAAGCGTGCTAACCACTCAGCCACTGCTTGAAATATGTTTATCATTCACAAAACATGGACGTAACTCAATACCTGTGATAAATTAGTGTAAATTCTCAAAATCCACATTATGAAAAGTTCATTTTCGATTTTCAGGAGAGAGACTACTTCGAAAAGAGAGGAGTCACTCCTTACGCCATGGATACTTACAACTGGTTTTTCACTCCCAAGAATTGAAGATAACGTATTTTTGCTGTTACCTAAACAAAATGCAACACATAAATGCTGGCGCCCCTTTGATTTTTGCTGACCGAGAGCAAACGTCTAACCTCCTTGTGGAAAATTTTCCCTTGGGCGCATCCTAAACCAAAATAACGTTAATCAAAGGCATAGCTAATCAAGAGACCATTGTATTTCAATTTTATTTCGTGTTTCCATTTTGTCTTTAGTAGTATGTGTATATGGAGATTGCAGGGGCGTATCCAGAAACGTTTCTTGGGGGTGGGGGTGGAGACAGGTTGTTGACAAGCAATGCCATCTCCAGTAACCGACCTTCGATTATCCGATCATTTTAATAAATCGGTCTGTTGAGCGTCAAATTTTCTACACAGTAATAGAATTACGTTTCCTAGCATCCCCCCCCGATACAACTCCTTTAAGATAATGCTAAAAATTTCTTAGAGGAAAAACAGTAGATTACAGTCAATAAATATTCAAATTTTAGCATTAATTCTTTGTTTTGAAATCATTTTAGGGTACATTAATCAGTACCACACTTTTCATCATGGACGGAAAATTATTCAGCATATTTACAGCGGAAGTCACTGTTTTATAAAAGGAGAACTTTTGATTAAATTATATTACGTTTCTTTGTAGCAATTCCTGTACAGTATTAAGATGACGTTACCTCTCTTTGACCCCAGTTGGGTCAGCGTTAAGATATATCTTCGCAAATTTCCCCCGCCCTGCCCACGGTCAGTAGGAGACACCGATGAGCTTGGAAAGGCCGCCGTTCGTCGGATGGGACGTTAAGCCGTGGCCCCATGTGCGGGAGAGCCATGCCCTGTGCACGTTAAAGAACACGCTGGATGGCCTTGACGGGAGGCTACCAAATGTCTCCCAAGAGCAGTTCCAGTGGATCCCCTTCCCCAACTTTCCCTGAGCCTTCGGGGTCAAAGTGTCCTGGCCATTTAGCCCATGGTGTGCAAAAAAGTGCTGCTCAGAGGTAAAACAACCAAACCAACCTCTCTTTGATAGTTAATCACTGCGTGTAGAAATGCTCTCGATATAATTTTATAATTATCATTATACTTTATTAACATGTTTTTTCGTTTTCATTATAGTTCATAATTAAGCTGTATTTAAAAAATTTCCCAGCCTTTCTACATTATTCACATTTCCTCTCAAATATACGATATTTCGACGTATCCGAACCATATACAGGCCGATTAATCGAAGCTCTATTGTACTCGAATACCCATATTATCAATATCCATCTGAGGGATATTGTCGCCCTGGAAATAATGCCAAGTAACACCCATTTTCATTTTATTTTAAAGAGGAAGAAGTTTCTCCCCTACACAAAGGACGGAGATAACCTGAAAGCTCTATTGGGCCGATTCGTCAGTTAAATATTGTATCTTTTATTATTGAATCTAATATCAAGTGGGTGGGGTTTGTCTCAGTCATCAGTGTGCCACAACATCAAACACATACATGCCCGCTGCATATGTCAAACACAACATTCCACACAGCACAGTTACATTAAAAGGATATCTACAAGATATCCTTTAAATGTTCCTGGATATCCCACTTTTTGTCGGTTTACCTTTTATGCACGTGCATAAGTAGTTGAGACATTCGCTTATTTATATGCCAGAAGACATCCATAGTCTAACTGCTCTAGATATTGTTGATTTGTTAAGGACGTTTATAGATATCTAATATGTCTTATGAATGTTTTATGGACATATTACGGATGGTACTGATTATTTTGGAACGTCCGGTGGACGTAGGTTGCTGATAACTCACAGCTGTTTTATGGATTTTTTTGACACATTATAGGCGTCTTAAAGTTATTGCAGATATATTATACATGTCTTACACATGTTATTGATAACGATATGAGTAGCCAACGAATGCTCTTTATAAGTTTCATAAATGTTTAGAATCACCCACTTATATCCGGTAAACATCCATAGGAGATCGTTACTTCACAGATTCTCTTATGGATATCCTACACCATTTTAAAGCATTCAGTGTTCACTAAATTACGACCACCTCTCTCCATGTTGTCAGTGTAAGCTAACTTTCAAGTTCCATAACTTCTAAAAAAAGTTATGCCACAGAATGTGATTGGAGATAAAGATATCATGAAATCTATTTAAATCTCGATTTTCAAAAATAGACATTTAGTATTTGAAGAATTATGAAAGTTTGAATATTTAACAGCATGTCTAGTATTAGAATTCAACTCAGAATTATAATTTGAATAAGATATATTATTTCATACCATTTAAAATAACAGATGTATGTCGAAGAAGATATAATTTTTTGATATTTTTCAGTTTTCCTAATACTTACATTACTGCTGTTAAATAAACAAACTTGCACAATTCTTTAAGTACAAAGTGAACTTTATTGAAAACAGATCCTTATCTTCTATTACATTTTCTCATAAAATACTCAGAAATTATAGAGCAATGAAGTTAGCAACATATAGAACAAACAAAATAAATAAGAATTAGAAAAATACCTGGAATCAAGGAGTACGTAGCTCGTCCAGATTCCAAGTAGAAATAAATAATTCTTAAAACTTTAGTAAGAGTGGTAAGTAAAAGGCAAACTAAAACACTTTCCACTATATAAAAAAAATACGTTTGATATAATTGAGTTAAGACACGAAAACTAAAACGTTACGGCTAAGTCAGCAGTTTGACAGATTACATCGCGAATTTCGGTTTTGAAGACATGAGGGCTTTTCTCGATTATGATATCATAAGATAAGGATTTAAATAATTTCGGAGCAATAAAAACAAAACAGCTTTGCAAAATGTATTTTGTAACCAAGGAACATATAAAGGGACCTTTTTTTTCTCATATTGTAATAAATTTTTTTTGGGTAACCAATGACTAAATTTAAATAAAAATAACTCTTTTATACATATAGGTCTGTCTAATATCACTAAAAGAGTATATAGTGTATACAGGATTAGTATAACTGAAACAAGTCTAAAAACATTTCTATGAACAATGGTTAAGTTATGAATGTTATGCTCGTAAGCACATCAAGAGTATAAATCTTAATTTCTCTGTTAATTTCAAGGAATGAATGCACCATTTTAAGTTAGAGGCTATTTCAACACCTAGGTAATTACAACAAAAAGTAATCTCTACGCTTGGACAAATACACGAGTGCGAATCTATCAATATATCTATATCTTCAAAAAAACTTATTTTATTGTAATATTTAAAAAAAATCGAAAAAATTCTTTCATTCTTACACTTTAAATATTTTTTAAATTTTAAAATATTATAGAAGAGTGAAATCAAATTGAAATCCAAATCCTGGAATAGGGGTTTACTTCAAGGTGGTGTGTGAAATTCTTTCAGGTGGTTCCAAATTCAGGAATATGGTGTTACTCTTCAGGGTGGTAACTAAAGCTTACACCATAATATGGTGCTAAATATGAAAACGGTGTAATCCTAAAATTATATGAAAACGGTAAAGTCGCACCATAAACTGGTGCAGCATTAAATACTATATTTATAGTATAGTAAGTTCGCATAGGAAAAGGTGTAGAAATACCTCTGCAACTTAGGGATAGAAAGCAGATTTATGTATAAAGAATGAAAAACAAAACTATTTATCACTTATGTTTATTGTTCTTTTTATAAAGAAATAAAAAACATATTTTGGATCTGATGAAAAGAAAGAATTTAAAAGAAATAACTCTCGTGACGAAGCAAAATATCTTCATAAAAAGAGCACCGGACATCAGAATTATTCACAGTATTGTGCGAAGATCTTCTCTAAGTCGGTGTCGGTAAAGGTGTTTCCATAACCAATCTTGCTCTCATCTACTCCCTTTCGTAGCACTTTAAAGGCTGGTCCGTCTCCAATACATAAATCTGGATGCCATTTTGGATAATGCATGAGAGATTCGTAGTCGTAATCTCCTTGGCAGCCAAACTCTTCTTCTGATACTTTTTCAAACTGGGAAAGCCAATCTAAATAAGAATAAGACACAGAGTATTAAATACTTGCCTCCATTGCAAAATTTCTTGGCTATATATGCACACGGACGATCTAGGGGGGAGGGGAAGGGGCCATGATCCCCCCACCTCTTTGAGAATGCTAGTAAGGGTAATGAAGACCAGATATTATTAACCTTATGCATATTAAAGTTATTTTTCATGGAAATTTTTGAAAACTTCTAAACGAAGGGAAAAATATTATACTGCAATGGAAATTCACTCTCCCCCCCACTCTTTTTTTTTTAATATGGGCCTGTATATACGTATTATTCTATATGTAGTGGTGTGAATCTATTTATTGTAGTGTGAGTATTCGAAAAGTATTATTAGTAAGAAGATATTTCTTGAATCAATTGTTTCAGAATTTTTTCTTTTCGATTGTACTGTTGTTTGCAGGTTTTCAAAACATTTTACAGGTTCAGTACCTCGTAATGGCACAAATGACTATTGCATTTCAACTATCTATGTTGTACATTATTTCTTTGTTCCGGAGAAGAACGTGCAACGATGTTTCTTTTGACCCACGACAACGCATATTGACGTAGCGCTTGGTTCCAACCAGATAGCAATTGTCTGGTTGGAATTTTTCTGGTTATCATTCAACAGAGTCCCACTGGAACAGCTGTTGGGAGATAGATGGTGATCTCCCGTCAAGGCCATCCATCGTGTTCTTTAATGTGCACGGGGTATGGCTCTCCAGCACACAGGGCCACGGCTTAACGTCCCATCCGACGGACGGCGGTCTTTCCAAGCCCATCGGTATCCCCTACTGACAGTAGGCAGGGCGGGAAAAATTGAGGAGATAAACCTCAAGGCTGTCCCAGTTGGGACTCGAACCTGGGAACTACAGATACGAGCTTGGCGCGCTACCGACTAAGCCTCCCGCCCTTGAGCCCTCGGGGTCCTTGTGAATCATCCCTGTTATACAAATCATTTTCGCTTACTCGGAAAATAATTCTATGTAAAGCTTTCTGGGTTCGATTTTTTTTTAGCTAAAACGGAGCTTTCGTGAAATCGTTACCTTACCTTTATTCAGGTTCTCCTCTAACAATTGGATGTAGTCGTCTCTATCCGACCTGCATTGCTCATGCATAAAACCAATTGCATGGTTCATCTCGTGCATGACGGTACCTTGGCTTATGCATCCGTTTTCCTGAAGGGAGAGAGGTTGCACCCCTCCTGTTTTGCCCAGATGGGAATAACACCTGAAAAGATATCAATATTGGATTAGCTTGCATTTCAAAGACAGTAACATTAAGTCCTTTATAAACTACGTAGTCACACCATAAACTGTAGGGGCGGGGGTGGCTCAGTCGGTAGCGCGCCAGGCTCGTAATCTGTAGTTCCCAGGTTCGAGTCCCAGCTGGGTCAGCGCTGAGATTTATCTCCGCAAAATTCCCCGCCCTTCCCACGGTCAGTAGGGGACACCGATGGGCTTGGAAAGTCCGTCGGATGGCCATACCCTGTGCACGTTAAAGAACACGCTGGATGGCCTTGACGGGAGGCTACCATCTGTCTCCCAACAGCTGTTCCAATGGGTCCCCTCCCCCAACCTTCTCTGAGCCTTCGGGGTCCTTGTGACCTGGCCATTTAGCCCATGGTGTGCAAAAAAGTGCCGCTCAGAGGTAAAACAACCCAACCCATAAACTGTAAGAAGAGTTATGATGGTTTTGCTATTGTGTGATTTGTCCCCTCATTGCCTCAAATGGTAGAGTAACTGGCGCGTAAATAAGAGATTTCGAGTTCGAATCCGAGAGGCGGACGAGTGGATTTTTTGCACACTTAGATAGATAGATTTATTCTCAGAATCTCTAGATAATAAAAATACTTTTACGTTTACATGTTTTTACCTTAGAATTGGAATTACAACGAAATATACACAATCTTGTATATCCTAGATACACAGTTTTAAAGCATTACATTTTCTTTCATTTATATTCCTTTTTATACATAGTTTCTCTATTAAAAATCATATTTTCATTCGTACCAATATATAAAAATATGTCAAAATTATATTTCATTAGTGTTGGAAGTGGCGCTGCTATTGGTCACTAAACGCGGTGCGATTTTTACCCACTTTTGCACATTTCGAACACGTGTCTCCAAAGCAAGTGACTCACTTCTGCCTAGCTTTGGGCTTCGAACACGTGTCTCCAAAGCAAGTGACCTCACCTTTGCATAGCTTCAGGTGTCGAATATGTGTCTCAAAAGGAAGTGACTTCACTTCTGCATAGCTTTGGGCGTCGAACACGTGTATCCAAAACAAGTGACCTCAGTTAGGCATAGCTTTGCATATCGAACATATGTTTCCAAAGCAAGTGACCTCGATTTTTGCATAGCTTTGCACGTGACAATCGTGAAACGAATCATAGGTGTTCACATGACTTTAATTCTTTTCCACTTACGCTTGATGTCGCTTCTGTAAGTCGTCGACTCTTGTCATTTGATGTGCATTTTCACCCAGCATTTTGACATGATGAAATAAAACTGCTACTCAAGTTAACACTAATCTGGCTGGAATGGCAATGAGTTCAAAACAGTCACGTGCTCCTTTATAGTAACCCTAATTTACATCCACATAATCGAGTCGGTTAAATGTTTCCACACTTTTTTCTTTCGCACTGCAAAATTGAACATATCATTCGTTATACAGTTTTCCTGATGTGACATTATTCTTTGATTAGCCAATTAATAAGTGTAGTTTAATTTCACACTGTGTAAACAAGAGGAATATTAACTAAGGGACTAATTTTTAAGTTTGTAAAGAGTATAATTTAACTTTTAAATGTAATACAACTTTAATTTTAAATTACCCCTCTCCCGGGAAGATGTATACCCAGTCGTTTTCATAACTCTGTCGAGGTACCCACGAGATACAGCCGTCAGCAAGCCAGTTGAACTCGTTTATAGCTCGGATAATGGCCTGGATACTGGAAAAATCTAAAGAGATAAAATTCGATATACTGCAGAATTCAGTAACTAAATCCATAAAAATTATGATTTAAAAAAAAATACATATATATATATAGCAACTGAAAAATGAAAATTGCTAAGTACCGTAAATGTTCGAAAAGTAGCCAGGGGCTACAATTTCTTTCTTGTACCCAGCTGCTTCATTTCGAAGCCAGGTTGGTGTAAAAGCCCAAGTTATAAGTTAAATTAAGACCCACACAATTATTGCACAGAGTCTTCAATTTGTTTATGAATATTTATAAAAAAAAAGAAATAAATACTCCCTCATTCAGCTGCTTGTCACAGAGGTCTGACAGGCTCTCGTCAGACCTTTGTCTAACAGTAGTTTATATATACACTGCAATAAACAATCTGTGAGGATGGCCGAACCTCAACAGAAAAACACACATTCCTTACCCGGGACTTGAATTCAGGTCCCTTTGATCAGCAGCCAAGCGTGCTAACCACTTGGAAACATAAATATTCCCTCAAGCAGCTGATTGCCACAGAAATCCGACAGGAGCCTGTTAGTTTATACATCACAGGGAAAAATATCTGAATATGGCAGAACGTCAGAGGAAAACAAGACAAACATCCATGCCTTCACTTGGTTCGAATCCAGTTCCTTTTGCTCAGTAGCGAAGCATCATTAACCACTCGGGCACGGGATGGCACTACATAAAAATGCACACTAACTTTCCATTACTGGGGACAAAATTGTTGAAAAACACAAATCTCAACAGTTTGTATAGAAATTAGGATTTGGAAACGATTGATTGGTTGAAGTTTTATGGCGCATGATCAACTAAGGTCGTGTTGCATCTGGCCAGGGGTGAATCCAGAAAATGTCTTTAAGAGATAGAGCTCCTTTTCGAATTAGAGAGATCCGCTGAAAAAATAAATTTCCCAATTTTACTAGGCTTTTTACCCGAAAAACAGCCTTTTTTTAATTATTTTCTTTTCTAGACACAAAAACAATTTAATAAAATAAGATTACACCCATCCCTCGAGTGTCATGGTAGAGAGGTTACCGGATATCATCGTATAAATCGAAACCGTAGTAATCAGGACCAACAACTTATGGAAAAATGGGGATTGGTCCCGAAAACAAGAAGCTTGTTGTGAATAAAACGTACATTGAAAGTTTTATTTCAACATATTTCTCAAATCCATCTCGATTATCAATGTGACATCTGATTTTGTTATCAATAGAAGAAATTGTTTCATTATATTTACCTAAATCATTCCTCTCAGATACATTATTAAAGATGCAAGAACTAGAAATAGCCGTTTTAACCGATGTACCGTCAACTGAAGTCGAACATTCTTCATGTACTTCGTGTTTTATTTCACTACTAGCTGAACTTACCCGGCGCTGCCCGGGTGTCACTTTTAATCTGTATATTCATTTCACTGCACCAAAGTTAAATTTTGTAAGCCTCCCCCCGACATTTTACCACTGATTTTCAATAGGAAGAAATTTGCCCGGTGTTGACTTGGATCGTTGTCGACGTCAGCGAGCTCTCTCATAGCCCGTGGCTTAGTTTCTGTGTAAGCTTTTGAGATTTTTATTTCCGTTACCACAGACTTTGCTGCCCTATGACAACCGTGATATTCATCCGCACGGTGGAAATTTCATGCACAGCATCCCCCGTGTGCACCGGTGATTGGTTTAAAAATCAGGTTCTCACTTGGCCCATGGCATCGTTTCTACACAAATTGTGACAGTTCGTGTATCACTTTTAATCTGCATAATTTGTTTCGCGCACTAATGGTTAGTTTTCTAAGTATCCCCCCGACATTTTATGATAATTTGAACACGAAGAATTTCCCGGTGTTGCAAAGGTTATTGCTGATTCGGCGCGCCCTCAGAGCCCGTGGCAAACGATCGAGATATTTTTATTTCGTCAGATTTTGGCATTCTGTAATTCCCGACGTATTTCACTGAAAGGTCCCAAATTTCGCAAGCCGGTTCCCCGTGCCCGACCCCATTTTTGGTTAGAAATTCAGGTCCCTAACTGCAATGGAACGCCTAAATAGTGCTTTTGGAAATGTGGGGAATCTGGCAATGGCATCAGATTTGCAGCAGAAAATTTAAATGCTATTTTAACACTTTACTTTCACAGTTAGGGAGCAATAAATGGCAACAGTAAATTTGACAGCGATTCTCGTTTCCCGTAGGAATAGCATGGTAAATATTTTTGGTTCTAGCAAGCCTCCCTTTTAGACTTTCGACCTGATATTTCGCACTAAAATCCGGACCACAACCAGATACGTTCTGTGAAAATTTGGAGTGTGTACGTTGAATTCCCGATGAGTTATGGCTGCCACAGACAGACTCACAGACAGACACCTTTTATTATATAGATAGATGTTGTTACACGGCAGCTAATTCATCATCTACAGTTTTGCAAATGCCATTCCTTCTGTTGTACCGCACACATGTAAGGATTTACCGTTGGATTCTTCAATTTCTACAGCTGCAAAATTACCTGTACCTTGGCTTTACTGTAACACCCTGCATGAAATAAATGATTATTATTGTTATCAAAATCGGTGGTAGAAGGGCAATCACCACTCTCTTAAACAAAGGAAGGGTGATGCAGGCTGAATTGATGGGATTTGGGCTTGGCGACATTAGCAACCACAGAAATGCCGTCTGGGAATTTTTTTCAAACTGTAGATGACATTTAAAAGTAGTTTTTTTATAATTTTTTAGAAATGTATGATTTTGTTTTCAAGTTGAGAATTTTTCCTTTGCTACTCTTCTTAGAATACAGTTTTTTTTAGTGTCTCATAAATAAGTTTTGGTTGGACTGTCCTGATCTAAACGAAAACAAAATGAATACGAATCTAAACTGGAACCCTATCAATAATATTAATGAAATATGGGAATTCTTCAGCATTTTTTAATTATGAGAATTTAAAGATAAAAATTTCCTCGCTTAAAACATAATTGTTCCAATAATTCCATTTTGCGAAATCAAATCACCAAATACATCATGCCTCTTGATCATTAATTGATGATTTATATCTGTCGAGGTATTTTAACCTGTCTGATCGAAGTTTTGTGCACCACGAGCATATACATAAGGCAACCAATAAATTCATAAATGCTAATCAATTTTCCCTCTTTTCTTCCTCGAGCTCTAGGGAGGTCGATCCCCCTGGATCCGCCGCTTCATCTGACAACATACCAACTAACGTCAGCATGTGCAATGAGTGGCGTACCGGAAAATTTCTGGGGCCCTTTTCGGATTGGATTGTTTTACCTCTGAGCGGCACTTTTTTGAACACCATGGGCTAAATGGCCAGGTCACATGGACCCCGAAGGCTCAGAGAAGGTTGGGGGAGGGGACCCACTGGAACAGCTGTTGGGAGACAGATGGTAACCTCCCGTCAAGGCCATCCAGCGTGTTCTTTAACGTGCACAGGGTATGGTTCTCCCGCACACGGGGCCACGGCTTAACGTCCCATCCGACGGACGGCGGCCTTTCCAAGCCCATCGGTGTCCCCTACTGACCGTGGGCAGGGCGGGGAATTTTGCAGAGATAAATCTCAACGCTGACCCAGCTGGGACTCGAACCTGGGAACTACATATTACGAGCCTGGCTCGCTACCGACTGAGCAACCCCCGCCGGCCCTTTTCGGAAAATCCATTAGGCTTCAATTATTGAAATTTTAAAATTATATTTCATATTGATACCATTGTTTTCAAGAAATTAAATATTTGGAACCCATAGATATTTTGCGTAAAATCAAAATTATCACACTACAATAATACAAATGTCTGCATTTTGATTCAAACGGCACTAAATACCTATAAAACACTTATCTAAATGTTAATCATATTGTATAAATTTCATTCTATAGAGAATTAAGGGAAAGGCCTTCGAGGTCAATGAGTTTTGACCTACATGCAGCAAGGAGAGAAATTTTTATTAAGGAAAATGATGCAGGTTGTTCACAATCTGTTATTATTTCTTCAAATATATGGGGAAAAATTACGGAGAATTTCTTTAAATATTTGTGTATCAATTTTTCGACATAAATTTTGTCAAAATATTTTTGCAGAAAATCGCCTATTACCGAAATTATTATCCGAAACGCAGAAGGTTATGGGGCCTATCAGCACGCTATATATGTAGCATAAAATATGTCAGAATGTCGTACGCTAGCATGTGAGCCCTCAGCGACTAAATGACATGAGAATGATGGCGTTTTAAAGGAGATTTATTTCAGTTCTTATTTTCTTCATTTACTATTTCATTTGTCTCTTCCTGTTGAATTTCTTTCAACGCAAGTCACTGGTTTTTCTTTTAAGTTCGATTTCTTGAACATTTCATAATAAAATGGTCTGCAAATTGACATTCTTTTTACACACTTGTTATTATCCTACAGTAGATTGTGGCTGTATAAGATCCAATACCAATAGAATTTTGGATTGGGTTGTTTTACCTCTGAGCGGCACTTTTTTGCACACCATGGGCTAAATGGCCAGGTCACATGGACCCCGAAGGCTCAGAGAAGGTTGGGGGAGGGGACCCACTGGAACAGCTGTTGGGAGACAGATGGTAGCCTCCCGTCAAGGCCATCCAGCGTGTTCTTTAACGTGCACAGGGTATGGCTCTCCCACACACGGGGCCACGGCTTAACGTGCCATCCGACGGACGACGGCCTTTCCAAACTCATCGGTGTCCCCTACTGACCGCGGGCAGGGCGGGGAATTTTGCGGAGATAAATCTCAACGCTCACCCAGCTCTCGAACCTGGGAACTACAGATTATGAGTCTGGCGCGCTACCGACTGAGCCACCCCCGCCCCATAGAATTTTGGACATAATTTTTCATGCTTATCGTAGCAATATCCTTCCTTGATTTAACCTCACCGTAGCTTGTTATTTTTTTTTAAAGGAAGTTGTTCCTTTATACAAAGGACAGAGATAACCTAGAAATTCCATTGGATTGTCATGTTTATACAACATACACGCTGGTTTTAGTAGTCAGGTACGTTAACCACTAGACCAATTATGGGCTTTTTGGATAGTTGAGTTTACATTTAAAAAGGGTAGCATACTTATAAACAAATTCTAATTGATTTTCCTAGTTGCATTATTTTCATTCTTTCTATCTCGTTTTCAAAATAATTTCACTCTGTTGTCTGTCTGTCCGTCTGTAGAATCAGACTTTTTTGTTTATAGAGATAAAAATTATTTTTGTGTTTAGTGAAGAAAAACTGATCAAAATATTACTAATAAAATACTGTTATTTGCATTCTCCCTCCCATCATCCATTAGCTACAATTAAAACTTGTAAGGATGAAAAGAATTATGTAAACGAAAAACTTCATTCTTTTTGGAAACGCGATTCTCATATGCATCAGAGGCAATATGCGCTCTTTTATTTTCATTTATAATTAAATTTTCCCATTAAGGAATTTTCGCAGATGAATTTCCGTCCATGAAGAGGAATATCGTTTTCGATTTATTAATAATTTTAGCAATTTCAATTTGCTGAATTCCACATGCCTTAACCATTTTTTATTACTTTCATTGCATCAATGTCTTACTGAATGATGTCGAAGGATCTTACTAATATTTATTTTTCTTTGTAATCACTCTTATCGCAAAGGCATTACTCTGGAAAAAGAGTTTTGCAGAAGAGATGTGCTGAAAATGACGGTGAACGAATGATCTAGCGTTTTGGCTGTGGTTCCGGCCGTTCTTCGGAAAGCAAAAATTAAAAAAAAATAGAAAAACAGCTTATGAAACCCTACTCGTCTTTTACCGTGACTTCTCTAACTCTCCAAACGTGGGTCGTTCCAAAAATATTACCTTTTCTTATAACTGTGTTGCTTCACCAAAGAAGATTCCGCTTCACATCAACTAAAAAAAAATAATTTGAATTCTAAAAGGCAACATGAAACGAACTTGAGCTTCTTTAACTAATATTTAATTTCAAATCAAATTTTTATTTAAAACTGTCATTTATTATTTTGTAATTTATCCATCGATTAACTTACTGAACTCTCTGGAAATTAAGAACGGGACATGAGGATACCATTTCATTTTAGGGTAGTTCGTGAAGAGGATGCCTTGACGAGCCTAAAACAAAAGCAAGAAAACCACCGAAATAAACATTCATGAGAATGAAAAATTTTGCATATTCAAGAAATCATCAAATTACATTGATCATAAGAGTCGGTTGTGTAATTCAGAAAGCAACGTTTCAGTAACTGACTGCTCTTAAAAACTAGGCCCTTCTTTTGAATAGCTCCAGTGCTGTGCATTGGCTCATTAAACCAAGAGGCGATATGCTGTACATTAATTCATTAAATTTCTTTCAGAGATTAAATTTATAAATTTATTCAAGATAGAATAAAATTTATAAATTTATTTAAGACATAATAAAATTTTAAAATTTATTTAAGACATAATAAAATTTTAAAATTTATTTAAGACATAATAAAATTTAAAAATTTATTTTAGATATAATAAAATTTTAAAATTTATTTTAGATATAATAAAATTTATAAATTTATTTAGGATATAATGAAATTTATAAATTGAGTTCATTAAAATTGTTTGGAAATGCTTAATAAAAATAAATTAGAATGGTGTGGATAATTGACTTAAAAATCTTAGAATAGTTTAGAAATAAAGTGATGATAGTTAAAAACATGTACGATTTTAAAATAAAAGATAAACAGATTAAAATATTAATTAGAAATGAATGTGGATATAAATATTTTGTTGTATTTATTTATTGAAAAGAATAAATTATCGTAATAAACAATTTAACATACATGAATTCAAAATTAAATATTATGTTAAGTTGGAGTACTTTTGGCAATGGTTAACAATTTTTGATTATTCGATACAGTAAAACCCGGATTATCCGACCTAAACTGAACCGAAATAGGTCGGATGACCGAAAATGTATAATACAAATAACATTAAAAACACGAAAACCTTATTGAATAGTCAATCAATCTACCAGTCCCGTGTTAATATGACTTAATTGCTGTCAATGTACGTATTTGGATCTGGTTGGAAATTACGGCCAACGTTAAGAAATCGTTCGTTTGTTTATTACGTATTAATCCGTTTTTTATGAGAGGGGACTAAAATTTGCGGGGTAGAAACCCTTACATTACAATGAGATGAAATTGTATACCGAATTTTTGTTCCTAGCTCTTACTGATTAGGAGGAGATTTTGAAGCAAAAGACAACTTCTATGCCTGGTTTTCGCGAGCGCTCAAATAAAATAACACGGAATGTCGGATAACCAAAAGTTGGATAATTGCGATTCTACTGTACTCAATACTTGAAACCAGATTTTAACTAACTACAAGAATATTCATAGAAAAATCATGTTAAGATTTAGAAATAAAGCAAATTAATAAGAGACGGAAAGTTGGTCAGGGTTGGGTTGTTTTACCTCTGAGCGGCACTTTTTGCACACCATGGGCTAAATGGCCAGGTCACAATGACCCCGAAGGCTCAGAGAAGGTTGGAGAAGGGGACCCACTGGAACAGCTGTTGGGAGACAGATGGTAGCCTCCGGTCAAGGCCATCCAGCGTGTTCTTTAACGTGCATAGGGTCTTTTGCATTCTTTAACGTGCATAGGTCTCCCACACACGGGGCCATGGCTTAACGTCCCATCCGACGGACGGCTGACCGTGGGCAGGGCGGGGAATTTTGCGGAGATAAATCTCAACGCTGACCCAGCTGGGACTCGAACCTGGGAACTACAGATTACGAGCCTGGCGCGCTACCGACTGAGCCATCCCCGCCCCGAAGTTGGTCAGGAATTCTAAAATGCTAGTTAAATTATGAGGCGCATGAAATTTATCCGAGAAGAAAGCTACCCTTTTCCAGTTTTGATTAACATATTAAAAAATATCTTCTTTTGGGGAAATATCAGGAACAAACTTATCAACTTGAGCACAAACTCAAATGCTTGTTTGGTGAATAAAACACATCCATGGCATTAACCGACAATAAGTGGCTGATGAAAATTGAAAATAAAAACAAAAAAACTAACAGATGTATTATTCAGTCCCAGATCTAAACAAAATAAAGGGGAGGGTGGAAAATGACGCAACCGAACCGGAAAGAAGTAAAAAAAAAAGAGGGGGGGGGGGAGGCAAAAGACTGGATTTTCCATTGAATATAACATTTTTCATCCGTTTTTAGATATAAACAATTTCTCGAAAACTGCACGAAATATGCACAAGTTTAATAATTTTTTTGCCTCTTTTACCCTTACAAGCATTATCAAAGTTGTAGGGCATGGCCCCTTTCCCCTCTAGATATGGCCCTGGTATTTTCTAATTCGCACAAGGTACACCCATTGTGTTTAAAAAAACTCCCTCTTTGTATTCGAATGGTTTAGAGCAGTGGTTATGAACACAAAATGTATTGCGGAATAAAAGAATTTCAACTTCCTGCCACGAAATAGTTCAGAAAATATTTTAACTACTCTCTCAATATAGTTGAGATGTAATTCATTTGTCCGTCGAGAGTCAATACTTTAAGTTTATTGGTTTTAAGGAAACCTTTATAATAGAAAACTTTTCTCGGGCAGTAAACATTTGACTCTGACCGATGGTTCAAGAACATACCGTATATCTTCGATTCTAGGACGCACTTTTTTTGCCATATAAACGTCTCTAAAAACGGGGTGCGTCTTAGAATCGATGGCGGCTTAGAATTGCAGTTTTTTGTTTTTTACTTTTTCCGCGCTTTTCACAGGGCATCGCACGTTTTGTTTTTACGCTGAAACCCCACCTTCAATTTTAACCGTTATCGCATTCTCGAATTCCATTGTAGAATAAAGTGGCGTAGGTATTTTCCCGTGCTTTCCAAATGTGAAGCCACCGTTATTTCATTGTAGTGGAGCTCTGTGAGTGAATTATAGTGAGCTTGGAACCTGGCTGTTGACTAACAACCTTCCTCTGACACCTTCCAGAAAAATTAAGAAAGCGCCGGCATCAAAATTGGGGGAATGGGTATCAACAGCTTGGAAGCTAATCCCAGAAAGAATAGTGCAGCACTCATTTAAAAAAAGGTTGCATCACCAACGCTCTCGATCTTTTACCGTTATCGCATTTTCCAATTCCAATGTAGAATAAAGTGGCGTAGGTATTTTCCCGTGCTTTCCAAATGTGAAGCCACCGTTATTTCATTGTAGTGGAGCTCTGTGAGTGAATTATAGTGAGCGTGGAACCTGGCTGTTGACTAACAACCTTTCTCTGACACCTTCCAGAAATATTAAGAAAGTGCCGGCATCAAAATTGGCGGAATGGGTATCAACAGCTTGGAAGCTAATCCTAGAAAGAATAGTGCAGCACTCATTTAAAAAAAGGTTGCATCACCAACGCTCTCGATCTTTTACCGTTATCGCATTCTCCAATTCCATTGTAGAATAAAGTGGCGTAGGTATTTTCCCGTGCATTCCAAATGTGAAGCCACCGTTATTTCATTGTAGTGGAGCTCTGTGAGTGAATTATAGTGAGCTTGGAACCTGGCTGTTGACTAACAACCTTCCTCTGACACCTTCCAGAAAAATTAAGAAAGCGCCGGCATCAAAATTGGCGGAATAGGTGTCAACAGCTTGGAAGCTAATCCCAGAAAGAATAGTGCAGCACTCATTTAAAAAAAGGTTGCATCTCCAACGCTCTCGATCTTTTACCGTTATCGCATTCTCCAATTCCATTGTAGAATAAAGTGGCGTAGGTATTTTCCCGTGCATTCCAATTGTGAAGCCACCGTTATTTCATTGTAGTGGAGCTCTGTGAGTGAATTATAGTGAGGTTGGAACCTGGCTGTTGACTAACAACCTTCCTCTGACACCTTCCAGAAAAATTAAGAAAGCGCCGGCATCAAAATTGGCGGAATGGGTATCAACAGCTTGGAAGCTAATCCCAGAAAGAATAGTGCAGAACTCATTTAAAAAAAGGTTGCATCACCAACGCTCTCGATCTTTTACCGTTATCGCATTCTCCAATTCCATTGTAGAATAAAGTGGCGTAGGTATTTTCCCGTGCTTTCCAAATGTGAAGCCAAATTTATTTCATTGTAGTGGAGCTCTGTGAGTGAATTATAGTGAGCTTGGAACCTGGCTGTTGACTAACAACCTTCCTCTGACACCTTCCAGAAAAATTAAGAAAGCGCCGGCATCAAAATTGGCGGAATAGGTGTCAACAGCTTGGAAGCTAATCCCAGAAAGAATAGTGCAGCACTCATTTAAAAAAAGATTGCATCACCAACGCTCTCGATCTTTTACCGTTATCGCATTCTCCAATTCCATTGTAGAATAAAGTGGCGTAGGTATTTTCCCGTGCTTTCCAAATGTGAAGCCACCGTTATTTCATTGTAGTGGAGCTCTGTGAGTGAATTATAGTGAGCTTGGAACCTGGCTGTTGACTAACAACCTTCCTCTGACACCTTCCAGAAAAATTAAGAAAGCGCCGGCATCAAAATTGGTGGAATAGGTGTCAACAGCTTGGAAGCTAATCCCAGAAAGAATAGTGCAGCACTCATTTAAAAAAAGGTTGCATCTCCAACGCTCTCGATCTTTTACCGTTATCGCATTCTCCAATTCCATTGTAGAATAAAGTGGCTTAGGTATTTTCCCGTGCTTTCCAAATGTGAAGCCACCGTTATTTCATTGTAGTGGAGCTCTGTGAGTGAATTATAGTGAGCTTGGAACCTGGCTGTTGACTAACAACCTTCCTCTGACACCTTCCAGAAAAATTAAGAAAGCGCCGGCATCAAAATTGGCGGAATGGGTATCAACAGCTTGGAAGCTAATCCCAGAAAGAATAGTGCAGCACTCATTTAAAAAAAGGTTGCATCACCAACGCTCTCGATCTTTTACCGTTATCGCATTCTGCAATTCCAATGTAGAATAAAGTGGCGTAGGTATTTTCCCGTGCATTCCAAATGTGAAGCCACCGTTATTTCATTGTAGTGGAGCTCTGTGAGTGAATTATAGTGAGCTTGGAACCTGGCTGTTGACTAACAACCTTCCTCTGACACCTTCCAGAAAAATTAAGGAAGCGCCGGCATCAAAATTGGCGGAATGGGTATCAACAGCTTGGAAGCTAATCCCAGAAAGAATAGTGCAGCACTCATTTAAAAAAAGATTGCATCACCAACGCTCTCGATCTTTTACCGTTATCGCATTCTCCAATTCCATTGTAGAATAAAGTGGCGTAGGTATTTTCCCGTGCATTCCAATTGTGAAGCCACCGTTATTTCATTGTAGTGGAGCTCTGTGAGTGAATTATAGTGAGCTTGGAACCTGGCTGTTGACTAACAACCTTCCTCTGACACCTTCCAGAAAAATTAAGAAAGCGCCGGCATCAAAATTGGCGGAATAGGTGTCAACAGCTTGGAAGCTAATCCCAGAAAGAATAGTGCAGCACTCATTTAAAAAAAGGTTGCATCTCCAACGCTCTCGATCTTTTACCGTTATCGCATTCTCCAATTCCATTGTAGAATAAAGTGGCGTAGGTATTTTCCCGTGCTTTCCAAATGTGAAGCCACCGTTATTTCATTGTAGTGGAGCTCTGTGAGTGAATTATAGTGAGCTTGGAACCTGGCTGTTGACTAACAACCTTCCTCTGACACCTTCCAGAAAAATTAAGAAAGCGCCGGCATCAAAATTGGCGGAATAGGTGTCAACAGCTTGGAAGCTAATCCCAGAAAGAATAGTGCAGCACTCATTTAAAAAAAGGTTGCATCTCCAACGCTCTCGATCTTTTACCGTTATCGCATTCTCCAATTCCATTGTAGAATAAAGTGGCGTAGGTATTTTCCCGTGCTTTCCAAATGTGAAGCCACCGTTATTTCATTGTAGTGGAGCTCTGTGAGTGAATTATAGTGAGCTTGGAACCTGGCTGTTGACTAACAACCTTCCTCTGACACCTTCCAGAAAAATTAAGAAAGCGCCGGCATCAAAATTGGCGGAATAGGTGTCAACAGCTTGGAAGCTAATCCCAGAAAGAATAGTGCAGCACTCATTTAAAAAAAGATTGCATCACCAACGCTCTCGATCTTTTACCGTTATCGCATTCTCCAATTCCATTGTAGAATAAAGTGGCGTAGGTATTTTCCCGTGCTTTCCAAATGTGAAGCCACCGTTATTTCATTGTAGTGGAGCTCTGTGAGTGAATTATAGTGAGCTTGGAACCTAGCTGTTGACTAACAACCTTCCTCTGACACCTTCCAGAAAAATTAAGAAAGCGCCGGCATCAAAATTGGCGGAATAGGTGTCAACAGCTTGGAAGCTAATCCCAGAAAGAATAGTGCAGCACTCATTTAAAAAAAGGTTGCATCTCCAACGCTCTCGATCTTTTACCGTTATCGCATTCTCCAATTCCATTGTAGAATAAAGTGGCGTAGGTATTTTCCCGTGCTTTCCAAATGTGAAGCCACCGTTATTTCATTGTAGTGGAGCTCTGTGAGTGAATTATAGTGAGCTTGGAACCTGGCTGTTGACTAACAACCTTCCTCTGACACCTTCCAGAAAAATTAAGAAAGCGCCGGCATCAAAATTGGCGGAATGGGTATCAACAGCTTGGAAGCTAATCCCAGAAAGAATAGTGCAGCACTCATTTAAAAAAAGGTTGCATCACCAACGCTCTCGATCTTTTACCGTTATCGCATTCTGCAATTCCAATGTAGAATAAAGTGGCGTAGGTATTTTCCCGTGCATTCCAAATGTGAAGCCACCGTTATTTCATTGTAGTGGAGCTCTGTGAGTGAATTATAGTGAGCTTGGAACCTGGCTGTTGACTAACAACCTTCCTCTGACACCTTCCAGAAAAATTAAGGAAGCGCCGGCATCAAAATTGGCGGAATGGGTATCAACAGCTTGGAAGCTAATCCCAGAAAGAATAGTGCAGCACTCATTTAAAAAAAGATTGCATCACCAACGCTCTCGATCTTTTACCGTTATCGCATTCTCCAATTCCATTGTAGAATAAAGTGGCGTAGGTATTTTCCCGTGCATTCCAATTGTGAAGCCACCGTTATTTCATTGTAGTGGAGCTCTGTGAGTGAATTATAGTGAGCTTGGAACCTGGCTGTTGACTAACAACCTTCCTCTGACACCTTCCAGAAAAATTAAGAAAGCGCCGGCATCAAAATTGGCGGAATAGGTGTCAACAGCTTGGAAGCTAATCCCAGAAAGAATAGTGCAGCACTCATTTAAAAAAAGGTTGCATCTCCAACGCTCTCGATCTTTTACCGTTATCGCATTCTCCAATTCCATTGTAGAATAAAGTGGCGTAGGTATTTTCCCGTGCTTTCCAAATGTGAAGCCACCGTTATTTCATTGTAGTGGAGCTCTGTGAGTGAATTATAGTGAGCTTGGAACCTGGCTGTTGACTAACAACCTTCCTCTGACACCTTCCAGAAAAATTAAGAAAGCGCCGGCATCAAAATTGGCGGAATAGGTGTCAACAGCTTGGAAGCTAATCCCAGAAAGAATAGTGCAGCACTCATTTAAAAAAAGGTTGCATCTCCAACGCTCTCGATCTTTTACCGTTATCGCATTCTCCAATTCCATTGTAGAATAAAGTGGCGTAGGTATTTTCCCGTGCTTTCCAAATGTGAAGCCACCGTTATTTCATTGTAGTGGAGCTCTGTGAGTGAATTATAGTGAGCTTGGAACCTGGCTGTTGACTAACAACCTTCCTCTGACACCTTCCAGAAAAATTAAGAAAGCGCCGGCATCAAAATTGGCGGAATAGGTGTCAACAGCTTGGAAGCTAATCCCAGAAAGAATAGTGCAGCACTCATTTAAAAAAAGATTGCATCACCAACGCTCTCGATCTTTTACCGTTATCGCATTCTCCAATTCCATTGTAGAATAAAGTGGCGTAGGTATTTTCCCGTGCTTTCCAAATGTGAAGCCACCGTTATTTCATTGTAGTGGAGCTCTGTGAGTGAATTATAGTGAGCTTGGAACCTAGCTGTTGACTAACAACCTTCCTCTGACACCTTCCAGAAAAATTAAGAAAGCGCCGGCATCAAAATTGGCGGAATAGGTGTCAACAGCTTGGAAGCTAATCCCAGAAAGAATAGTGCAGCACTCATTTAAAAAAAGGTTGCATCTCCAACGCTCTCGATCTTTTACCGTTATCGCATTCTCCAATTCCATTGTAGAATAAAGTGGCGTAGGTATTTTCCCGTGCTTTCCAAATGTGAAGCCACCGTTATTTCATTGTAGTGGAGCTCTGTGAGTGAATTATAGTGAGCTTGGAACCTGGCTGTTGACTAACAACCTTCCTCTGACACCTTCCAGAAAAATTAAGAAAGCGCCGGCATCAAAATTGGCGGAATGGGTATCAACAGCTTGGAAGCTAATCCCAGAAAGAATAGTGCAGCACTCATTTAAAAAAAGGTTGCATCACCAACGCTCTCGATCTTTTACCGTTATCGCATTCTGCAATTCCAATGTAGAATAAAGTGGCGTAGGTATTTTCCCGTGCATTCCAAATGTGAAGCCACCGTTATTTCATTGTAGTGGAGCTCTGTGAGTGAATTATAGTGAGCTTGGAACCTGGCTGTTGACTAACAACCTTCCTCTGACACCTTCCAGAAAAATTAAGGAAGCGCCGGCATCAAAATTGGCGGAATGGGTATCAACAGCTTGGAAGCTAATCCCAGAAAGAATAGTGCAGCACTCATTTAAAAAAAGATTGCATCACCAACGCTCTCGATCTTTTACCGTTATCGCATTCTCCAATTCCATTGTAGAATAAAGTGGCGTAGGTATTTTCCCGTGCTTTCCAAATGTGAAGCCACCGTTATTTCATTGTAGTGGAGCTCTGTGAGTGAATTATAGTGAGCTTGGAACCTGGCTGTTGACTAACAACCTTCCTCTGACACCTTCCAGAAAAATTAAGAAAGCGCCGGCATCAAAATTGGCGGAATAGGTGTCAACAGCTTGGAAGCTAATCCCAGAAAGAATAGTGCAGCACTCATTTAAAAAAAGGTTGCATCTCCAACGCTCTCGATCTTTTACCGTTATCGCATTCTCCAATTCCATTGTAGAATAAAGTGGCGTAGGTATTTTCCCGTGCTTTCCAAATGTGAAGCCACCGTTATTTCATTGTAGTGGAGCTCTGTGAGTGAATTATAGTGAGCTTGGAACCTGGCTGTTGACTAACAACCTTCCTCTGACACCTTCCAGAAAAATTAAGAAAGCGCCGGCATCAAAATTGGCGGAATAGGTGTCAACAGCTTGGAAGCTAATCCCAGAAAGAATAGTGCAGCACTCATTTAAAAAAAGTTGCATCACCAACGCTCTCGATGGCTCAGAAGACGATACATTATGGGATAATGGAGATAAAGATGGCTTAGAAGAATCAGACTCTGATATTGATCCTGAAGGAAGTGATGAATAACATACCTACTGATAAATAGGTACTATTGTTGTTAGTAAATTGAATTCTATTATAATAAAAATATTTCTTAGATATATTTTAGCGTTTCATTTATTTTTTTTTCTTAGAATCAAAGCTTTTTTTCTGTTGATGGTGCTGAAATTAAGGGGCGTCTTGCAATCGATGGCGTCTTAGAATCGAAGAAATACGGTAGTTTAAAGGGAGACAATTTAGTGCATTTTAGGTTGATCCAATCATTTAAAATGATTGAAAAATTATCCCACTGGCAAATAATAATATACAATGCGTAATGTTTTAAATTTATTATTCAAAAATATGTAGAAATAATAAATATGCAATATGTGATGTACAAAAATAAATACTTGATTTTTTTGTGTGTCCTTTTATTATTGAAGAAATATTTATGTGTGTATATTTATACCTTTAGGATTATTTACATCTCAACAAAAAATATTTGAATAAATGAAAAAAAAATTAACAAAAACTCTTACATACGCAAAAATAAAAAAATATCGAAAATGTTAACGAGAGGTTTCATGGTTTTTAATTTTTTTTTGCCAATTTAGTAAAATTAGCTTTAGAGTTGGTATTACGTGTTAGCACTTAGGGTTAAATGCAAATGTTCTTCTGTCATTTTTGATTGCAATCTGCTTTTTGATAAAAATTAATTCGAGAAAATGTTTGTTCCCACATATAGGTGCTAGCAGACGTAGTCATTATTCGGGTAGAGAATCGTTTGACAAGAGGAAATGTAGAAGGTTGAAAGTTCTACACAGAACTGCACTAGCTCCATAACTATAAATCATTCTTTGAATTTATCGTGCGTTTGTAAATCAAAGATTCCGAAAATAAAATTATTTTATAGTTGTTACTTAAAATTTTATTCATTACCAACATTGCTTGCGGGACAATTTTATCTTGTAAAGCCCAAATGATTTGAGGAATAGATTGAAAAGGCTACAGGGGCCGAATGTTGCGGCACAGAATTGAAAAAAAACGTTAATATTACAAAAAATTAACTGAGGGTAATAAAATGGTTTTTAATTCACCAGTAATGTGTTGTTGGGTTGTTTTACCTCTGAGCGGCACTTTTTTGCACACCATGGGCTAAATGGCCAGGTCACATGGACCCCGAAGTCTCAGAGAAGGTTGGGGAGGGGACCCACTGGAACAGCTGTTCGGAGACAAATGGTAGCCTCCCGTCAAGGCCATCCAGCGTGTTCTTTAACGTGCACAGGGTATGGCTCTCCCGCACACGGGACCACGGCTTAACGTCCCATCCGACGGACGGCGACCTTTCCAAGCCCATCGGTGTCCCCTACTGACCGTGGGCAGGGCGGGGAATTTTGCGGAGATAAATCTCAACGCTGACCCAGCTGGGACTCGAACCTGGGAATTACAGATTACGAATCTGGCGCGCTACCGACTGAGCCACCCCCGCCCCTCAGTAATGTGTTAAGAGTAATAAGAGAACTGTAAGAAAAAATTAAAATGATGTAACTTAATACATTCGTACCTGTTCAGCTTGAAATGGTGTCAGTAATATATCCCCCTGCAACAAGTCTGGATAAAGGAAATGTTAAATAATGAATATAGAAAAATTGTAAAAACTTGTTATACAATATCTGAAGCATTAACTTTGTTTGTTATTTGATAGAAGTCGAACAGTAGTATGAAAAATAACGGAAAGCGAAAATAGGAGAAATTATTTAATAACAGAAATGTAGCTCAAATATTAAATCTAGCAACATATATGTAGAATGAAACATTAAGAAGGAAAAGGAACAAAAATTGTAATTTTTTAATATATATATATACGTACCTATATACGCTTTCAGTTCGAAAAAAAAATTCTACGTCAGTTTCGAGTTAAAAATTCTTTTATAAATTGATTACGAATTTTGCGTGACTTTTACCTTCGGAAACTTATTAGTCTGTTTAATATACCCATATGGTAATTTATTTTCTTTTATAAATTTTTAACTCTAATTTCAAATCTACAAGCTGCTGCTGTAATGTAATGTCTACACAGACAGGTTTCGGTATACACGAATTGGTTGTAGAAATGTGAAGGGAAAAAAAGAAATGGCGCCATGAGTGATTCAAATAGCACAGAATTTGGAGATAAATGGTCTGTCACTAATCACACTAAAATTTTATATTCCGAGGAAAAGGGTTAATAGCTTCAAAGCATTCGTCACTTAGTTTTTCAATTGTCATTCAATGAGCTTTAACTGTTTGGCTCCAAATGTGTGCCATAATAAAGGAAGGTGAAGTACAGTACGATTTATATTTGCATAGGATAATTTAAATGCAGGGTCATTGGAAAAAAATACCTATATTTTAAAGTGTTATATTTTAAAAATAATAAAGTAACAAAAGTATGTTTACGAAACGTCAATAAACTCTCAAACTTTCTTTTTTGTGTTCAACAGACTTCAGTGTAGGTGCCATTGATGGCGTGAGATTCAACTTCAGTCCATACTCGGCTCAGCAAGTCTGGTGTAACACTTACAGCACTTGTGTTGATTCTTTCCTTTAAATGCTGTAAATCGCGATTTTTTTTGGAAATAAACATTTTTTTTGCATATCATAAAAGAAGTCCAATTGGTAAAAAGTAATCACATTGGTAAAAGGTATCATAAAAGAAGTCCAATTGGTAAAATTTTGCATATCATAAAAGAAGTCCATATCATAAAAGAAGTCCACTGGGGCCGCAAGATCGGCCAACCTATAACATTCAAGAGATTTGGAAATTTGGCATTTAAGACATGACATATAACACTAACACCACCATGCGATACTAATTCTACGCCATCATAACAAGAAAATTTGAGAATTTCATAACATTTTTGACATGTAGTTAATTAATTGTTTAATAAAACAATTCGAAATAGAGATATTCGTTTTTAACGATCCTGTATAACAGAGTTCTCGATTCCAAATTTGTTATGGGTCTTTTGTTTAGATTTTAAACTGACTATTTTGCAATTAAAAAAACTTGTAAATAAAGCGATTATTTTTTTTTCTAGGAACGTGATTTTGCGTAATCTTTTGAAAATCCCCACTATTGAATTCTTCGAAAATTAAAATGCTTTCGAGTTTAGAACTGAGTTCATATTTTTTAATAGATTGGCGAATAGAGTTATGAACAGTGTGCCTAAAGGCCTCAGAAGGAGGGGGAGACCTAGGATGCGGTGGGCAAACCGCATCCTAGGTCTCAAACAGGACCTTGTTAGAATTAGTGTGCAGTGGCCGGATGCAGCAGATGTAGCTCAGGACAGACATGCTTGGAGAACTAAATTGCACGGTCTGATTGGACCTCCGTAGCCCATGGCTGCTTGAGGATGATGATGATGATGAATACAACTTACGACTCGACACGTACTTTATTTAATAAAATAATTCCAACTCACCAAAATTTAAATAACAAGTTCAAAAAATGGCTGACTACTTACGTTTATTGTAACGAGGATCATGAGTGTTGTTATCTGGAAATATTTCATAAAAGTTTACAGTCATATAAAATAATATTCAATATTTATTTTACAAATTGGACTCATCCTGAAAACAAGAAACATTTTATAAAAGTTGCTTTACCAATCGTAAGGTTCATCTCATTAATAGTGCAGAGTCGTGAGAAAAGTTAGAAATAAAAGATGATGACTGAATCAGCTACTCACACACGGTTCTAAAGATGCCTTCCAACACAACACGCCGTAGAGAAGGTCTGTGAGGAATCTTTCTTGTCATGCGAAACTCTGGTGTCGTGTTTTTCTGCATACATAAACTTAATGACTATAAAAACTAAATGATTATTTGGTATAAAGTAAGCAGTGGTAAAATTTGAAGATCAAAGAAGGCAACAACCAATGAAGAGATGCCACAAGTACATGAGATCTAGCAAGAAAGTGTCGTCCTATAGAAGTCCTCAGGATTTGCTTCTCAGTAATCCAGATAAAATCTGCAGTGTTGAAGTACCAAAGCTGAATAGAATCAGGGCTGACAATATACAGATGACAGGCATTTCTTTCCTCATCCTTATCAGGGTTGAGGAGTGACGGTTGGTAGTGCGCCAGGCTCGTAATATGCAGTTCCCAGATTCAAGTCCCACTTGAGCCAACATTGAGATTTACCTCCACAAAAACTCTCCGCCCTGCCTCTCGGTCAGTAGGGGACATCGATTAGCTTGGAAAGGCCGTCATCCTTCAGATGAGAGGCTAAGCGATGGCACTGTGTGGGGAGAGCCATACCCTGTGCACTTTAATGAACACGCTGGATGGCCTTAACAGGAGACTACCATCTCTCCAAACAGTTGTTCTGCATCCATAAAAGGTTGCAACATGCATCTAATTTTACGCTCATTAATGAAGAAGCTAGTCTGGTACACTCTGTCAACGATGAACCAAAAGCTCAAATGGGATAAACACATCTCGTCTTCTGTACATAAGGGGCGGGGCTGTCTCAGTCGGTAGCGCGCCAGGCTCGTAATCTGTAGTTCCCAGGTTCGAGTCCCAGCTGGGTCAGCGTTGAGATTTATCTCCGCAAAAATTCCCCGCCCTGCCCACGGTCAGTAGGGGACACCGATGGGCTTGGAAAGGCCGCCGTCCGTCGGATGGGACGTTAAGCCGTGGCCCCGTGTGCGGGAGAGCCATACCCTGTGCACGTTAAAGAACACGCTGGATGGCCTTGACGGGAGGCTACCATCTGTCTCCCAACAGCTGTTCCAGTGGGTCCCCTCCCCCAACCTTCTCTGAGCCTTCGGGGTTCATGTGACCTGGCCATTTAGCCCATGGTGTGCAAAAAAGTGCCGCTCAGAGGTAAAACAACCCAACCCAACCTTCTGTACATAAACGTTTGTGCAATATAGTTCAGGTTATATTCTCTTATCTCTAGAAAATTGAATATGTTATTAAAGAACAAATTGGCTATCTCTCACAGGGGTGGCCAAAACAAACCTAAACAGGAGCCAATAAAAAAAAAATTTGAAGAGCCGCAAAAATTTTGTATTTAAAAATGAAAACATACATTTGCGATGAGTTACGAATTGGAAAACAAACACTGTATTTTAAAAAAATTAAGAATATATCTACTTATGATGTAATTCTAAGACCCATCATTCTCTATGAAGCTCCAATTTGAGATCACTGCTCCCAAACCGATATCAAGAAGACCTTCCAGAATCAGATTTTGATACCAACTTTGTCAGCGCCTGTTTTTTCAGAAACACGATCTTCCTTTGAAACCTGATCGCGCAACCAATTCAGGAATGCATCAGAGCCCAGGCAACGACGTCTTCCGTAAAAACAACAGAAATCACCAAACCTACATTCGCCGTCAACTATGATGCGTATTCACCAAAATTATAAAAGATTATATTAAATATAAAAGATTGTAATCAAAACATTTATGCTTGAAAAAAGGTCATCTAAATTAGTCTTCTTAGGAACAAAAGAAGCTATCACTTTTAGAAGCAGTAAAAACATTAATACGGTTGTACTGATTGATACTAATTTAGAAATTTGGAGATACACTTGATTATTCAAAAAAATTAAACAGACATGAAATTCAAGAATCTTATCTTTAGTAAAAATTCGATTACAACTATTATTACAATAGGGGTGGCAGTATCGCGCGTGCGACCGCACTGGGCGGCATTTTTTTGAGGGCGGCAAATTTGCAAATAAACTAACGACCATAGTTGATAATTTTAACTACAAGGTCGGCTATAAGGTTAACTGGAGAGAGTACGACCTATTTTCAAATAGATTTTCAATTCCCTTTAAAATAACACTAAATTTAACTCAATTAATGATTAATATTTACGATAAATCTTGGAAAAAGGGGCGGCAGAGTCCAAGTTCGCTTCAGGGACAAAATAGATAACGCCAGCCCCGATTACAACATCGACAAAGGAATTTGTTTGACGACAGAATTATGAATTAATTATAAGGAAACCTTTGTAAGATACAAAAGCGACCAAAGGCGTAGAGGCTGATAAAAGGGTCAAATGGGGAACCGCATCCCACCCCCCGAAAACACGGTCGTCTTATAGGAAATCTCGCACTTGTCTACCTACTTTCAAATCCAAAACAATTGTCTTTGTAAAATTTTATTTCGGCCTCATATTTTACGTCTGACACAAAATATAAATCAGAAAAAAAAACAACTATAAATTCTTATTCCATAGAGAATATTATTTTAATCTTTCCTGTTCGGTGGAATATTTTAGAAATTGGGAAACCATACTCATTCTTTTTCTTAGATCCCCACCCTCCCAACACCACTCCCCGAAACTAAATTCTTGGAGCCTCCTTAAACTGAATTCTCGGAATCCACCAATACAAAATTCTCGAAGCCCCCCCCCCCCTCCCCCATCCTGGGTACGTGACTGCCCTATCGTTACAGGCACGGGGCGACTGCACCTTCTATAATATTATAGGTACTCCACTGGTTCGGTTAAGCAACAAAGAGCAGAAGTTTAAAGATCGGTAGGTCTACTTACGATCTTGTGGGAGACTTAAGTGATGATGTTCGATGCCCAAAACTAGAGACAAAGAGGAAAAATACATTCAAATTAAGAAAGAACGATTCACAATACCATTTAAAATATTAATTTACGAACTGAAAACATTATTCTTAAACACTTCTCTAAAGACCTATAAGGATTTAATAAAATCTGAAAAACTCGCTTGAAAAATCCGCAAAAATTTTGAGTTGATGTCTGCATTTCAACTGTCTGATACAAGGACATAAATTGTGGCGAGTGCTTGTGTGTTTAATTTTCTTTAAATCAATGGACTTAAAATATTGCCTATGATTTTGGATCTGGATCTAGAAAATAATAAAGGGAAGATGAATTGATACGAGTGAAGCGAAGGTCAATACCGAGTCAGAATGAACCGGAACGCCATTCAAGTTAAAAAAACTTTGCTTCGTTTTCTACTGTTTAACAAATTCTTGAAAACAACGGGAAATAAAATTAGTTATCCCCAAGCCAAAAGTTTGGCGCGAAACGTATGCCCATTGATAAGTTCACTCATAGCTTTCCATCGTTAACGTAATATTCAAGTCGCAAAAATAAAATCCCGTTAAAAGTTTGGTGTCAAACGTATGTCTATTGATAACTTCTTTTGTTGCATTCCTCATGTACTCCTCCCAACATACTACTCCGTTAACATAATAGGCGACGGCAGTGCTCCTGAAATTTCGGATATTTTTCAAAGTGATCACTATCAAGCAGCTAGGAACCGGATCTTTTACCCAACAGGTCTAGAACTAAGTGGGACCACTCCACCAAATTTGGGACCATCAATTTCTGCCGTAGATGACGTGTGCGTCATCTATGGTCCATTCGTCCGTTCGTTCGGAATTATGCCTGTTATAAAATATGATGTTCAATACTTTTTTGTCTCCATTCCGGTTAGTAACATTTTCAAGTGGAAGAAATGCCTCCTTGCCTTTCCCCCTCCCTCTAGATACGGTTTTCTTTACATTCATTGTTTTTGTTTATAAAAAAATAAATACCCCCTCAAGCAGCTGCTTGCCAAAGAGGTCTGACAGGAGCCTGTTAGTTTATATGCCATAGTAGAAGGGCTGTGAGGATGGCAGGACCTCAGCAGAAAAACAACACACACATCCATGCCTTACCTGGGGCTAAGAACCCAGGTCCCTTAGATCAGTAACCAAGCGTGCTAACCACTCGGCCATGGGACGGCTACATGGTAATATACGTTGCGGAAGAATCATTAAATCACGTTATCAATGGGATAATAGAGGATGTTAAGAAGTAAAATTTCTTTGCTCATCAAAGTTAGGAATATTTATGCACAGTTTTCGAAAGTTCTTAAATGAAAGCTACCTTTGTTGTCATGTGTTAGACGTAGAGGAAAAGAAATGATTCTAAACAGCATTTGTCGCACTTTTAGTCTTTCATTTTTTTGCCATTTGCTGTCATAACTTTAACATCAAGCTTCTCGTTTAGGTTATCGTCTTGGTGCATTAATTCTTCGGAAAATTATTCTTCTGTAAAATAAAACAGTAATAGGCAAGCATACGATAAATCTGAACAAAGTAGTCCTCGACGATGCTTTCATTATTGAACACAAAGACTGGAAACTTTGCCTAGTGTAAGGAAACAAACATAAGATTTCTGGAATCCTCATAAGGTCTTCAGAGGAAATAATTTAATTTATCTTTATTAATGAAGTACCCTTAGACCATGTGGTAATCAAAGTCCACAGGTGATTTTTGTTTTCGAATAACTTCAAGATAATGAAATACATTTCTTGAAAATTACTCGTACACTTGGGTGATGTGGTAATCAAAGTCTACAGGTGATTTTTTTTTCGAATAACTTCAAGATAATGAAATGCATTTCTTGAAAATTACTCGTACACTTGGACGATGTGGTAATCAAAGTCCACAGGTGTTTTTTCTTTCGAATAACTTCAAGATAATGAAATGCATTTCTTGAAAATTACTCGTACACTTGGACGATGTGGTAATCAAAGTCCACAGGTGTTTTTTCTTTCGAATAACTTCAAGATAATGAAATACATTTCTTGAAAATTACTCGTACACTTGGACGATGTGGTAATCAAAGTCTACAGGTGATTTTTTTTTCGAATAACTTCAAGATAATGAAATGCATTTCTTGAAAATTACTCGTACACTTGGACGATGTGGTAATCAAAGTCCACAGGTGTTTTTTCTTTCGAATAACTTCAAGATAATGAAATACATTTCTTGAAAATTACTCGTACACTTGGACGATGTGGTAATCAAAGTCTACAGGTGATTTTTTTTTCGAATAACTTCAAGATAATGAAATACATTTCTTGAAAATTACTCGTACACTTGGACGATGTGGTAATCAAAGTCTATAAGTGATTTTTTTTTTCGAATAACTTCAAGATAATGAAATACATTTCTTGAAAATTACTCGTACACTTGGACGATGTGGTAATCAAAGTCTACAGGTGATTTTTTTTCGAATAACTTCAAGATAATGAAATGCATTTCTTGAAAATTACTGGTACACTTGGACGATGTGGTAATCAAAGTCCACAGGTGATTTTTATTTTCGAATAACTTCAAGATAATGAAATACATTTCTTGAAAATTACTCGTACACTTGGGTGATGTGGTAATCAAAGTCTACAGGTGATTTTTTTTCGAATAACTTCAAGATAATGAAATGCATTTCTTGAAAATTACTCGTACACTTGGACGATGTGGTAATCAAAGTCCACAGGTGTTTTTTCTTTCGAATAACTTCAAGATAATGAAATACATTTCTTGAAAATTACTCGTACACTTGGACGATGTGGTAATCAAAGTCTACAGGTGATTTTTTTTTCGAATAACTTCAAGATAATGAAATACATTTCTTGAAAATTACTCGTACACTTGGACGATGTGGTAATCAAAGTCTATAAGTGATTTTTTTTTTCGAATAACTTCAAGATAATGAAATACATTTCTTGAAAATTACTCGTACACTTGGACGATGTGGTAATCAAAGTCTACAGGTGATTTTTTTCGAATAACTTCAAGATAATGAAATGCATTTCTTGAAAATTACTCGTACACTTGGACGATGTGGTAATCAAAGTCTACAGGTGATTTTTTTTTCGAATAACTTCAAGATAATGAAATACATTTCTTGAAAATTACTGGTACACTTGGACGATGTGGTAATCAAAGTCCACAGGTGATTTTTGTTTTCGAATAACTTCAAGATAATGAAATACATTTCTTGAAAATTACTCGTACACTTGGGTGATGTGGTAATCAAAGTCTACAGGTGATTTTTTTTTCGAATAACTTCAAGATAATGAAATGCATTTCTTGAAAATTACTCGTACACTTGGACGATGTGGTAATCAAAGTCCACGGGTGTTTTTTTTTTTCGAATAACTTCAAGATAATGAAATACATTTCTTGAAAATTACTCGTACACTTGGACGATGTGGTAATCAAAGTCTATAAGTGATTTTTTTTCGAATAACTTCAAGATAATGAAATACATTTCTTGAAAATTACTCGTACACTTGGACGATGTGGTAATCAAAGTCTACAGGTGATTTTTTTCGAATAACTTCAAGATAATGAAATGCATTTCTTGAAAATTACTGGTACACTTGGACGATGTGGTAATCAAAGTCTACAGGTGATTTTTGTTTTCGAATAACTTCAAGATAATGAAATACATTTCTTGAAAATTACTGGTACACTTGGACGATGTGGTAATCAAAGTCTACAGGTGATTTTTTTTTTCGAATAACTTCAAGATAATGAAATACATTTCTTGAAAATTACGGAAAAAATATAGCTATGTTTTTATTAATGAGATTTACCTAAGTAAGAAGCAGTGAAGACTTACTTTTGTTGAATTCATGATATCTCTTCTCCCTCAGCAAAGTATCCAAGTATTCTGGTTCTACAGCTGGGTCAAAAGCCAAAATAAAGCATTTTTATAAGGCTACGATTTTTAATAATAAGAAAGAAATAAAACATTTCGGAAAAAAAACCTTATTTCGTAACAGAATATTGCGTAAACAAATATTCAAAACATTTGCAAATTTTTTTAAATATTCAGGGGATTAAAATAATTAAATATACTTTTTATTATTATCACAATATATTAACCATTCAAAAAATATTATTCACAAAAAAAATTCACAAAAAAAATTAAAATATTCATAGGAATGCTGGTACTAAAAAGAAAACATGGTTAAAAGAACGACAAAAATTGTAGCTGGAAGAAAATATAACATCTCTGTCAAATATGTATAGGAATCTTGTTTTCAAAGAGAATGAAGTTTTCCATTTGCCGTTTTTTGCTCTTTAAAAGTTTTAATTCGAACTAATGGCCGAGTGGTTAGCACGCTTGGCTGCTGATCTAAGGGACCTGGGTTTTCGAGCCCCGGGTTAGGCATGGAGGTGTGTGTTGTTTTTCTGCTGAGGTCCTGCCATCCTCTCAGACCTTCTACTATGGCATATAAACTGATAGGTTCCTGTCAGACCTCTGTGGCAAGCAGCTGCTTGAGGGGATATTTATTATTTATTTTTAATGGATGATTGGGGAAATGCGAATAAAAATACTATTAATACTTATACGATACAGAAAGTATTTCTCTTTTATTCCTAAAATGAAAAAGTTGCCTTTCTCATACCTCTCTTAGAAAAGGGGGCAGATTGTTGCTGACAGTGGAATATCTCTTAACATCCTACCACCGAAATTTCAAATTTCTACCGTAAATAATCACTCGCAATATTCATTAAAAATTTCGTATTTTCCGTATTTAGGATCCCCTAATAATGTAAATTAAAACTACCTAAGTATTCGGAAAATGTGAGAATCATAATATTTCATTAATAACTACCCAATTAAAAATGAATTTTTCGTATTCCTTAAACCAAAACAGGTGCATTTTTCAACCCCCTTTTGTAAGGTTGCATTGGGTTGTTTTACCTCTGAGCGGCACTTTTTTGCACACCATGGGCTAAATGGCCAGGTAACATGGATCCCGAATTCTCAGAGAAGGTTGGGGGAGGGGACCCACTGGAAAAGCTGTTGGGAGACAGATGGTCAAAGCCATCCAGCGTGTTCCTTAACGTGCACAGGGTATGGCTCTCCCGCACACGGGGCCACGGCTTAACGTCCCATCCGACGGACGGCGGCTTTTCCAAGCCCATCGGTGTCCTACTGACCGTGGGCAGGGCGGGGAATTTTGCGGAGATAAATCTAAACGCTGACCCAGCTGGGACTCGAACCTGGGAACTACAGATTACGAGTCTGGCGCGCTACCGACTGACCCCTCCCCTTTGTGTAAGGAGGTTGTCAATGCAAACCTCATGACCTTCACATTCCACCACTGAAAGTTGAGATTTCTAGCTTAAATACATCGTTTGCAATATTCGTTTAAGAGGCTGCATTTTTCAAAGTTTTTCACTGTTAAAGAGCGCAACTTTTGGCATATACGATTTTGGCGAATTATAATATTTTATTAATAACTATCCAACACAAAAAATATTTTTAGGAAAACATTTTCCCTCCGTTTAGCGGTCTGTAAAGAATTTTTATTTTATTTTTAAAAAAGTTTAAATATCTACAGATGGACAGACAACGGGAAGACACTATCTCTCTTTTTTACTTAAACAATTGTCATTTAAATTCAGAATATAATAAAATTCTGATATAATATTCTAGCTTCTATAGCTTGTTAAATACTAAACAAATATTGTTGAAAGTCGAGTTTTAAATGGATCTGACTATAATCTTTATCTTCAATCACATTTTTCTATTAAATGCGTTGATTAGAAGCTTCGTAGTTATATCCACAATGACATAAATGGAAATTCTGCAATACGGTGTTTTAGTAGGGTAAGTGTATGATCAAAATGCAGCAGAATACTGGCCACTAGGCAAGGGTCTAACGTGCCTCATGAAAAATCATGAAAAATCCATCCCTGTCCATCGAATATCTCTGGAACGTTGTGGTACGGTCAATCCGATGAGCTGATACACTAGTAATCACTGTTACGCAAAAATAGGTATTTTTACAGCCATCTCAGATGAACATATTACAGGAGATATATTATAACTTAGTAGCATCCATATCATGTATTCAGGCAGTTATTCCAGTTCGGTGAGGCCTCGCATGGCATCAGCTGAATGGTCATAATTCAACTTTTTGTCAACTCTCCATTATTTTACAAAAAAAAATTTAAATTTTTACATCTCACCGGAATTTTGCCAAGTCGCTTCGAATTTTGTCAACACCAAAAGATTTTCCCAAGTTACCTCGATTTTGCCAACTCCCCAATATTTTGCCAAGTTGTCCCGATTTTGCCAAATCTCCTTAATTTCATAAAACCAATTCGCAATTTTTGCAACTCACCTACATTTTACCAAGTGGCTTCGAATTTTGTCAACTGCCCTAGATTTTGTCAAATTACCTCGATTTGGCCAACTCCCCTAGATTTTGCCAACTCGCCATAATTTTATAGAAAAAAAAATACACTTTTTACATCTCACTGGAATTCTGCCAAGTCACTCCTAATTTTGCCAAATCCTCAAGATTTTGTCAAGGTGTCCCGATTTTGCCAAATGTCATAGATTTTGCTAAGTTGCCTCGATTTTCACACCCTAGATTTTGCTAACTCTCTTTAGTTTAACTAAAAAATCCCAATTTTCACAACTCATCTGAATTTTTACCAAGTGGCTTCGAATTTTGCCAAATGTCCTAGATTTTGTCAACTTGCAATAATTTTACAGAAAAAAAAATCACAATTTTTACATCTCACCGGAATTTTTCCAACTTCTCAAGATTTTGCCAAATTGTTTCCATTTTGTAAACTGCCCTAGATTTTGCCAAGCTATCACGATTTTGCAAACTCTTAGATTTTACCAAGTTGCCTCGATTTTCGCACCCTAGATTTATTAAACTCCCTGTAGTTTAAAAAAAAATCCCAATTTTCGGAGCTCATTTGGATTTTTACAAAGTCGCTTCAAATTTTGCCAACTCCGATTTACTTTTTGGGGGGAAGTCTCCCCCCCCCATCCCCCCATAGCTACACCCCTGATCTCGGAAGACATGTTCTGTAACTGCGGTACATTGTGTGAAAATGTGAAGGGTCTACCACAATTTCCTGATGAGTTATGGCTGCCACACACAAGCAGACAGATATCTTCATGCATTATCACAAATAACTCACATTCCTGTAGACTTAATTTAATATTTTTTGAATCTAGTACTTTCTAGTATCTAGTACTTCTCTTTTAAATCAAAGGGCCTTCTATTGCGGAAAAAAACCGAACGATGTTATGAAACTTTTAGGAGTTACAGAACACTCAAACAAACTCCAAAAAATGCAATATATAACTTGAAGCGAAATATCTAACAATGCCCTCGCATTATTTTATTTTGGTCGGGAGTTTGTAGCTTTTGAGTTAGATCTATACGAAGTAGGTCCGTATCTAAAAAAATACAGGTAAAAAAAAACAATAACATAGTAGAAATAGAGCTGAATTCCACTTTAGTGTAAAAATGTTCCCTTCGTTTAGTGGTCTTTAAAAAGTTTTGAAAAATACGTGTAATATACATAGGTAAATCCTTTGATTCGTGGACTGCTGTCATCAACAATTAATAGTTTACGTTCTAGTTAATACGTGATATGTGGTAACACAACGACTCTTGAAGGCGTTTTACCTCTGACTACCTTGTTTTACCTCTGAGCGGCACTGTTTTGTACACAATGGGCTAAATGGCCAGGTCACAAGGACCCCGAAGATTCAGAGAAGGTTGGGGGAGGGACCCACTGGAACAGCTGTTGGGAGACAGATGGTAGTCTCTCGTCAAGGCCATCCAGCGTGTTCTTTAACGTGTGCAATGTATGGCTCTCACGCACATGGGGCCACGGCTTGACGTCCCATCTGACGGACGGCGGCCTTTCCATTCAAGGGCAGGGAGTAGTGTATGCAAGTTGAAACACGTTGCGATACAGTCTCAAGTAAGAGCAGAAACAGTACACAGATTATCTGTTGGCTACAAGCTTCGCTGAACATTGCAACATATCACACACCGTGCTTAGTTTCCAGATCACTCATCGTCGGCAAAAATCACCCACAGAAAAACGAACACCTTTCCAAAGCGAGAAACCGACAGAGACTGACTGCATATTCTTCTACTGTTACGTGCGACCGTATCGCAAACTCCTTTAACTTGCACACACTGCTCCGTGCCTTTGAAGGGTTGGGTTGTTTTACCTCTGAGCGGCGCTTTTTTGCACACCATGGGCTAAATGGCCAGGTCACATGGACCCCGAAGGCTCAGAGAAGGTTGGGGGAGGGGACCCACTGGAACAGCTGTTGGGAGACAGATGGTAGCCTCCCGTCAAGGCCATCCAGCGTGTTCTTTAACGTGTACAGGGTATGGCTCTCCCGCACACGGGGCCACGGCTTAACTTCCCATCCGACGGACGACGGCCTTTCCAAGCCCATCGGTGTCCCCTACTGACCGTGGGCAGGGCGGGGAATTTTGCGGAGATAAATCTCAACGCTGACCCAGCTGGGACTCGAACCTGTGAACTACAGATTACGAGCCTGACGCGCTACCGACTGAGCCACCCCCGCCCCGCCTTTGAAGAGTTACTATGTCACCACATATCATGTATCAACTCTTAGGAAAAGCCGCTAATTGTTGGCTACTACACGAATCAAATGATACACCATCGTATATAATATATGTTTAACATTTTTTCTCCTGCGTTCCAATTACTATCATTCTCAATGTGGGAGGGAGACAGAGCCCCCTTGGCCTTTTCCTAAATCAGACATTGATAACAAGTATTTAGATGCTAACTTTAGAATTTCTGTAATATCTAATGAGGCATATAAAGGCAAAACTGATTTAATCATACATTCTGTTGTATATGTTTCTTATTAAAAAATATTAATAACTTTCATTTATATCGTTGAACCATGTAGCCAAATTTATGTAAATAAACGTGAACAACAAAATGTTATAAAATATTTTAAATTTATAAATGATGCTAGACAATTAATTTTTATAATAGTAATTAATCTTACCTTTATTTGGTTTCTCTGCTGGTACTACCCAAGCACTAAGGGTTAGGCCAAATACAATAAGAATACTATTCATATTAATTCGTTTATTTACCACACTGGAATGAAAAAAAAAGATATTTATTTATATTCATAAATTTTTATTTCCCAAAAGCTTATAGAAGAATACACTTTCGCTTTTCAATAGCCTTTTCACAGACAGATAACACAATAAAAATGCAACGAGAAACTTAAAAAAAATTACTTTTTAGCAGAGGTGTGCAAATTTTTTTAGAAATCGGCCCGAATAGAAAAATGCGTTTGCTGTGAGCCAATAGTTGAGAGTGGAGGGCGAAATAAAAGGGAAAAAAAGAAGTTTGACCTTGTGTATTACATTTTACTTGTCATATGTACAGGTATAAATTAATGAAAAGAAATCAATAATATAAAATTTATTTCAGTGTCAATAATGAAGTTCTCTTGTCGAAGCATTATCTTGAAGGATGGGACTGGCTCCCAGAAATGAGGGGGCGGGGGTGGCTCAGTCTACACATAGAGCTCATACTACACACAATTTACGAAAGATATGAAGCTTTTCTATTAATAGTTGCCAGTATACATATGAGAATTACAGACAGGGTTGGGTTGTTTTACCTCTAAGCGGCACTTTTTTGCACACCATGGGCTAAATGGCCAGGTCACATGGACCCCGAAGGCTCAGAGAAGGTTGGAGGAGGGGACCCACTGGAACAGCTGTTGGGAGACAGATGATAGCCTCCCGTCAAGGCCATTAAGCGTGTTCTTTAACGTGCACAGTGTATGGCCCTCCCTCACACGGGGCCACGGCTTGACGTCCCATCCGACGGACGGCGGCCTTTCCAAGCCCATCGGTGTCCCCTACTGATCGTGGGCAGGGCTGGGAATTTTGCGGAGATAAATCTCAACGCTGACCCAGCTGGGACTCGAACCTGGGAACTACAGATTACGAGCCTGGCGCGCTACCGACTGAGCCACCCCCGCCCCAATTACAGACAGAAAAAACTACAAAAGAAACAACAGGAATGATGCAATTTCCGTGCAGATGCTAAAAGGAAATTACTCAGTAATTAACACTTACCAGAATCCTGCGAATTCCAACACCCAGGAGGAAATCTCGCTGGATTCTGAAATTTATATAATAAGGAAAGCATAGTTTTCTGACATTTGCTTCTACCTCTAGTAACAAAAGAAGAGCTTCAATGAGTGTCAATCACCTAGTTGTTATGGGAGTATCACCTATGACCATGAGATTCAGCAGCCATTCATGAAACTGTTTAATAAAGGCGAAAACAACAGGTGTTGTTGCTCCTAAGAAAAGAAGTTTGAGTGTCATCTGTCTACGATTTTCATAGAAAGTCATCCTTCATTGCTAGGTTAGCAGGTGCATGAACATGCAAAAAGTTTGGGCTTATGAAAGGACTTCATTAGAGATAAGTGTTTGATTTAGCATTTCCTATTTCCATGACCTATTTCGAAGCTTCGCACCCAAAAGAGAACGTTGTATGGCAGATCCGAGAGTACGATAAAGAGAAAACAACTGAAATCATCGTGTAGAACAGTGGTGGTTGCTTTTTATATTTGGGGCATTTTTAATTTTATTGGCACCTATCTTCAGAGATCGCTTCTCTCCCCAATTTTGGATATGGATGATTCCACCCCTTTTCACTTTTCACTCTAAATCCAGTCCCGTTCACTTTTCACTCTAAATACAATCTTCACTTTTCACTTTAAATCAAGCCCCCGTTCACTTTTCACTCTAAATCTAGGCCCCTGTTCGAAAAGGTTGGACACCATTGGTTTAGATTATCCTGGAAAAAATATTAAAATATTTAAGCGTGGTTTTAAATGTAGGTGAACACTTGCAATCTCACGCTTCCACTACATAATTAAGGTGGTACACAACAAATCATTTACTCTGGATGGATTTATTATTACTGCTTGCTAATAACAGAGCCACGATGGTATACAGATAGGATTTGAGTTGGCTCCTTGAGCGGAAATATTTTTTGGACACAATGGACTAAATGATCAGGTCACAAGGACCCCAAGTCTAAAAGAAGATTGGGGAAAAAGGGATCCAATGGACAGCTCTTAGAAGACAATGGAATCATTCCAACAAGGCCATCCAGCGTGTTCATCGTGCGTAGGGTATGTATCTCCTGCACATCATGGGGTCATGGCTTTACGGGGGCGGGGGTGGCTCAGTCGGTAGCGCGCCAGGCTCGTAATCTGTAGTTCCCAGGTTCGAGTCCCAGCTGGGTCAGCGTTGAGATTTATCTCCGCAAAATTCCCCGCCCTGCTCACGGTCAGTAGGGGACACCAATGGGCTTGGAAAGGCGCCGTCCGTCGGATGGGACGTTAAACCGTGGCCCCTTATGCGGGAGAGACATACACTGTGCACGTTAAAGAACACGCTGGATGGCCTTGACGGGAGGCTACCATCTGTCTCCCAACAGCTGTTCCAGTGGGTCCCCTCCCCCAACCTTCTCTGAGCCTTCGGGGTCCATGTGACCTGGCCATTTAGCCCATGGTGTGCAAAAAAGTGCCGCTCAGAGGTAACACAACCCAACCCAACCCATGGCTTTACGTCCCATACCACAGACGTCTGATTTTCTAAGCTCATTGGTGTCCCTCTCTCACCGAGGGCAGGATGGGTGTTAGCGGAGAAAAATCTCAATGCACCGTTAGGACTCGTATCTTGGAAACTGTAGATAACAATACTGGCGATTACCGACCACGTCAAACCCCAGCTCCTATAGAGACCGATGCATTCAGAAACTGCCAAAAAGGGGAAGGGGAAAGGGGTTGACATATTTGAATCTGATGGGAGGTACAATTACTACTGGCGACTGAATGGGAGGTTACAAATCCCCCCCCCCCTTGGGTACGTTCCTGCACTCTTCCATTGGATATCAATGACTAACTATTAAGTGTTAATCACTGATATCCAATGTCTGTGTTAACTAACTTAGTGTTACTGAGATGTAATCTTGTAGTCGCCAGTAGTAATTGCCAATTATATTTAAATAAAAATGATTTTTCGTGGATTTTACTGTGCAAGACACGAATTTCTTTTCAGTCGAAAGATTCGATTGAAAGTAATCGAAAATCACTCCCCGTATATCTTCCGCTCTTTCCATACACGAATACATAGCAAACAAAGGGAGTATTGAAAACCGATGATTTTATAAAGCTTCGAGAAAGAGAACTATTGCAGAAGATGAGTTCTTAGGCAGAAGATGAGTTCTTAGGCAGAAGATGAGCCACAAAGCACCGGTACGTGCAGTTATTTGTGTTTGATCAGTTGCATTCCCAGGCAGCTGTACGCATTCCTAGCTTGTACGTAGTCAGACATTGTGTGGGAGTAGTATTAACGCGTGGATATTTAGCGTTGTATACTCTCCACGGCACTAGGTAGAGTTTTATACGTAGTAGAGTTTGGATGATTGATAAATATATAGGTAATTATGCTTTAATACATGTAATGTTAGCATTGCTTATGACTATACTATGACTATACTAATGAGATATGATAATGAAATATTATGGTCTTATTTAGTTTGATGTATATATCTTTTTTAGTTCTGTATTGAAATATAGATTGATGTTTTTATATCTTTTGCAATTTTTCATTGCGATTAGAAATTTTCATGCAAGTACGCAGATATAAACAGGATAAATGAGTAATAATCCAAGCAAAAACAACCATCTAAGGAACCTGGGTTCGAGCCCAGGGTGTGGCATGGATGTTTGTGTTTATTCTGCTGAGGTCCCGTCTTCCTCACAGACCTTCTACTATGGCAGTGTCTCGCAAACTGTGTGCCGCGGCACAGTAGTGTGCCGCGAGAGATTTTCAAATTGACACTAGATATTCCAAAGATTTCATTTTGACTTGACTTGTGTTATCGACGTGCTATCGACGTGCTTTAATAAAAATCTTTCAGATTTTATCAACTGGGATCTTGTTAGTATTTCTCAAGCTATTTCCAAATTTTGGTATTAATTTTTGATTATTTCAAGCCATAGAATGGACAAATATTTAAAACAAACACCGAATTATGATTAATTATATTTATTATTATATTTATTTTAAATAAAATTCCTTTAACGAAACTTCAATTTTCCTCTTTTTACGTAACCATCAAAAATTCTTTTTTTAGGTGTGCCGCGGAAAAAAATTTATATTCAGTGTGCCGCGGAAAAAAAATTAGATTCAATGTGCCGCAGAGTAAAAAAGTTTGCGAGACACTGTACTATGGCTTATAAACTGACAGGTTCCTGTCAGACTTCTGTTTCAAGCAGATGCTTGAGGGGGTATTTATTTTATTTATTAACTTAAACTGCAGAAGCGTTTACTGTCGAAATGAAGGCGAAAAATTTGTGGATTGAAATTGTGGGGGAGAGACATTATTTTGAAATTTAGTTTACAAAAATATCGATTGCGTTGCTTATATGGTTATATTTATATGTTACTATAAAATGCAATTCCTTATTTTCAAGAAAATTGTTGAATTATATTATCAGATGTTTTTTCGTCATACAAAGCTAGAATACTGTGTTCCAGCCAGTATACTTTCTAAATAGCAGACAATTATTATTTATCAAAGCATGAAAGATGTTTCTGCATGGTGCTTTTGCATCTATGCTCCTACACAGACCAGGACTCTAGAAAAAAATCGAGGACGAGGCCAAGAAACAGAACCTAGCCGAAAAAGTGTAAAAGGATTCACTCTTCTCCCCGATTGTTATGTTTAACTGAGTTCAGTATTTGCAAGAAACTTTTATATTAAAAAGCAGCATTAGAACAAATTTCTTCAGAACAAAAATACGTTTTAGTCGGGGCCAAAACACTTTATTTTCAGTGCAATATAAAATTTTCGCCTCTGTTTTATGGGTTTTTGAAAAATATCTTGAGTTAGGCTGGGCTGTTTTACCCATGAGCGACACTTTTTTGCACACCATGGGCTAAATAGCCAGGTCACAAGGACCCCGAAGGCGCAAAGAAGTTTTGGGGAGGAAACCCACTGGAATAGCTGTTGGGAGACAGATGTTAGCCTCCCGTCAAGGCCATCCAGCGTGTTCTTTAACGTGCACAGGATATGGCTCTTTCGCACACTGCGCCACGGCTTAACGTCCCATCCGACGGTCGGCAGCCTTTTCAAGCCCATCGGTGTCCCCTACTGACCGTGAGCAGGGCGGGGAGTTTTGCGGAGATAAATCTCAACGCTGACCCAGCTGGGACTCGAACCTGGAAACTGGAAAATACTTTGAAAAATGCATGAAATATAAATGAATATAATATTTTTTGCCTCTTTTACCCTTACTCGCATTCTGAAAGCCTGAGCATAGCTTTAAATCTATCTTAATGATTAATAAAATAGCATCGTGTTATTATCTACAATTATATTCGGTTATGGTGTCCGTCATTTGCTAAAATTAAATATTATTTCAGTTTGCTTTAGATCAATGAAAGCACGGATACATGAAGGTGATATAGAACAACGATGTTTTTTTAATCATATTTCTTTCTTTATAATGCAAATTATCTAAAATAGCTTTGCCTATCACACATAGTTGGAAAACATTCTAAGAAATGTATTTTTCGTATAGCCCGTTTAAAATAGTCATCTGACAGTCTTTTTTTTGTAATAAATAAATAATAAATACCCCCTTAAGCAGCTGCTTGCCACATAGGTCTAACAGGAGCCTGTCAGTTTATATGCCACAGTAGAAGATCTGAGAGGATGGCAGGGCCTCAGCAGAAAACAACACGAACATCCATGCCTTACCCGGGGCTCGAACCCAGGTCCCGTAGATCAGTAGCCAAGCGCGCTAACCACTCGGACATGGGACGGCCAAAATACCCCCTCAAGCAGCTGCTTGCCACAGAGGTCTGAGAGGAGCCTGTCAGTTTATATGCCACAGTAGAAGATCTGAGAGGATGGCAGGACCTCAGCAGAAAACAACACGAACATCCATGCCTTACCCGGGGCTCGAACCCAGGTCCCGTAGACCAGTAGCCAAGCGCGCTAACCACTCGGCCAGGGGACGGCCAAAATACCCCCTCAAGCAGCTGCTTGCCACAGAGGTCTGAGAGGAGCTTGTCAGTTTATATGCCACAGTAGAAGATCTGAGAGGATGGCAGGGCCTCAGCAGAAAACAACACGAACATCCATGCCTTACCCGGGGCTCGAACCCAGGTCCCGTAGATCAGTAGCCAAGCGCGCTAACCACTCGGCCAATACATGCGTAAAGTAAAATTACATCTGTAACACTTTTTTGCACCCAAAGGACTAAATGGCCAGGTCACAAGGACCCTGAGAGCTCATAGAAGGTTGGAGGGAGAGGACCCACTGTATAGCTGTTAGGAGACAGATGGTAGCCTCCCGTCAAAAGGCCATATAGTGTGTTTTTTATCGCGCTCAGGGTATGTCTCTCCCGTACACAGTGCCATGGCTTAACCGATGGAAGATCAAGGGCAAGCCGTGGAGTTTTAGGGGGGGGGGGGAATATGAACACTACCCCCCCCCTTATACCGACTAAGAAATATAATAAAATATGTCTAATAAATTAAATAAATATATCTAAGGGAAAACAATTATTTTATTTACAATTTGATTTTAGGTAATTATTAAGAATTTAAAATTATTGAGAAATCAGACAATCTAGTTACACACACGATAAAAAAAAAATCTGTTTTGGTAAAAAACGTTTTTAAGGGAAAGTGAGACAACTTTTGCACTACTTTGATAATATTATATTACATATTAAAATCCATAGTTATGATAATATTAAATTACAATTTAAATACCGAATAATATAGAATTTCCGTAACTCTCTAAATACCGAAAGCATATTGATGAAAATCGAATTTGAAATTAATAGGATTGAGATCTTTAATTCTCTTCAATCACATTTTTCGTAAAAAGCTTATTTGATAAGTTGCAGAATTATGCATCAGAGTTACTCTTGACATACCACGGAACTGTACAGTCGCTCAAAAAAGTATCCGAACACTACGGTTAATTACAAAATTCAGAAAAAATATCTGGCAACGATTTTTTTAGAAATTACTGGTCTGGCAACCTTCGTGTCACGTGACACGAAGGTTGCCAGACCAGTAATTTCTTAAAAAATCGTTGCCAGATAATTTTTCTGAATTCTGTAATCTACCATAGTGTTTGGATATTTTTTTGAACGACTGTAGGTGGTCATATTATTTTGATAATAGATCGTGTGGGCTCACTCACGGAAATATTGAGCGTGTGCAGTTACCGTTCACAGCAAACTGTAGCGTGTGTAGTAACTGCACACGCTCCAGTTTGCTGTGAACGGTAACTGGAGCGTGTACAGTTGCTGTACACGCTCCAGATATTTCTCCTGAATTCTGTAATCACGTGACACGAAGGTTGCCAGATCACTAATTTCTAAAAAAATCGTTGCCAGATATTTTTTCTGAATTTTGTAATTAACCGTAGTGTTCGGATACTTTTTTGAGCGACTGTACCTAATAAAGTGACCAATGAATGTAAATTGCATGTCTAATTTTTTTATTGTAGATATATTACCTCTCTCTTTGCTTATTGCATTAGATGCTTCATCTATCGTACTTTATGACAATTGAACAAATAAAGAGGGTGGCTTGGTGGCTCAGTCGGTAGTACGCCAGGCTCGTAATCTGTAGTTCCCAGGTTCGAGTCCCAGCTGGATCAGCGTTGAGATTTATCTCCGCAAAATTCCCCGCCCTGCCCACGGTCAGTAGGGGACACCGATGGGCTTGGAAAGGCCGCCGTCCGTCGGATGGGACGTTAAGCCGTGGTACCGTGTGCGGGAGAGACATACCCTGTTCACGTTAAAGAACACGCTGGATGGCCTTGACGGGAGGCTACCATCTGTCTCCCAACAGCTGTTCCAGTGGGTCCCCTCCCCCAACCTTCTCTGAGCCTTTGGGGTCCATGTGACCTGGCCATTTAGCCCATGGTGTGCAAAAAAGTGCCGCTCAGAGGTAAAACAACCCAACAAATAAAGGTTATTATTCATATAATATGAGCTTCCGTAATGCGAGCATTAATTATACTCTCATTTTTCAGCTGACTCCGAAAAGAAATGTTCCCAAAGAGTGTCTTTGCGATGTTTGCGATACTTTTGCCTTCGGCGATGCAGCTGAGCATCGGTAAGCTGATTTTTCTAAATTTCTGTTGCTTTGTTTCTGTAGAGTGATAAAATGTTAAAGGAAATGAAAATAATTCTAAAAGTCGGGACAATAACACGTCAATCATGTTCCTTCTTTTGAGCATTGCAATTGCGTGAATTTAACCAATGGTAAAAGAAGTTGGGTTGTTTTACCTCTGAGCGGCACTTTTTGGCACACCATGGGCTAAATGGCCAGGTCACATGGACCCCGAAGGCTCAGAGGAAGGTTGGGGGAGGGGACTCACTGGAACAGCTGTTGGGAGACAGATGGTAGCCTCCCGTCAAGGCCATCCAGCGTGTTCTTTAACGTGCACAGGATATGGCTCTCTCGCACACGGGGCCACGGCTTAACGTCCCATCAGACGGACGGCGGCTTTTACAAGCCCCTCGGTGTCCCCTACTGACCGTGGGCAAGGCGGGGAAGTTTGTGGAGATAAATCTCAAGGCTGACCCAGCGGGGACTCGAACCTGGGAGCTACAGATTGCGAGCCTGGCGCGCTACCGACTGAGCCACCCCCGCCCCAATGGTAAAAGAAACCTTCCGTTGTTAATGAATATGCATCTAGTAATATATAGACCAGCGCTGTCCAACTTTGTGGCCCGCGAACAAAATCAAGTTTCTGCTTGAAATTTTAAATAAATATTTATAATCCACTTTATAATTTTTTTGTCAACTTATATTACTTTACTTGCTATGCAATCTTCAACTTACTCATTATATAAAGTTCACAAAACATTCTTAAGCCGATCAGCAAACTTCTGAAACCTTTTTGGGGCGGGGGTGACTCATTCGGTAGCGCGCCAGGCTCGTAATCTGTAGTTCCCAGGTTCGAGTCCCAGCTGGGACAGCGTTGAGATTTATCTCCGCAAAATTCCCCGCCCTACCCATGGTCAGTAGGGGACACCGATGGGCTTGAAAAGGCCGCCGTCCGTCGGATGGGACGTTAAGCCGTGGCCCCGTGTGTGGGAGAGACATACCTTGTGCACGTTAAAGAACACGCTGGATGGCTTTGACGGCAGACTACCATTTGTCTCCCAACAGCTGTTCCAGTTGGTCCCCTCCCCCAACCTTCTCTGAGCCTTCTGGATCCATGTGACTTGGCCATTTAGCCCATGGTGTGCAAAAAAGTGCCGCTCAGAGGTAAAACAATCCAATCCAATCTGAAACCTTTTAAGAGCGGTGCAGCGTCATCAGACAAATGTTTTTCTGAAGCTGCAGTAATAAGAAGCACCTAAGGATAGCACGTATCGCTCTCAGTGCACATGCATATGGCGAGGAATTTTGCCAGACGAAACTAATCGGTAAAGAAAAGATAATTTTGATCTCCGCTGTGGATATTTGGTGATATAAGAATAAGATCGGATAGGTTCTATCCGATCCTATTCCTATTCTGACCCGCGAAATATTGGTAAAAGAAAAAATGGTCCGCGGTTTTAGAGAAGTTGGACAGAACTGATATAGAGAATTTTGAGTGAATGTCAGCTGACTGACGGCTGACAGGGAATCACATTAATTCCAATTATGATGCAGAAAAGGTACACTCTAAAAATGATGATCTCGGGAAAATCGTTATTGTTGGGTTGGGTTGTTTTACCTCTGAGCGGCACTTTTTTGCACACCATGGGCTAAATGGCCAGGTCACATGGACCCCGAAGGCTCAGAGAAGGTTGGGGGAGGGGACCCACTGGAACAGCTGTTGGGAGACAGATGGTAGCCTCCCGTCAAGGCCATCCAGGGTGTTCTTTAACGTGCACAGGGTATGTCTCTCCCGCACACGGGGCCACGGTTTAACGTCCCATCCGACGGACGGCGGCCTTTCCAAGCCCATCGGTGTCCCCTACTGACCGTGGGCAGGGCGGGGAATTTTGCGGAGATAAATCTCAACGCTGACCCAGCTGGGACTCGAACCTGGGAACTACAGATTACGAGCCTGGCGCGCTACCGACTGAGCCACCCCTGCTCCCGGGGAAAATCGTAAATTTGATCTTCGACGTGCCCTTCAAGGTCAAAAGAGGTCACGTACAGGTAAAACCTAGATCTGCAATTGCTAGAAACGTGAAAATTTGTTTCTGGGAGTATTTACGGTAGTAGTGTTCCGAAATTTTCTGAAATTTGGGAAGCAATAGGCCGTCGAGGTTAAAGGTCAAATTTTGGTCTACAGGTGATAGAGAGCTAAATATTGGTGCCCGAGGGGGTATTTCGGATCATAAGTCTCTGAAACGTTTTGAAATTTGGGATGTAATGGGTTCTTTGAAGCCAAAAGGTGAAATATCAATATACCGATGGTCGAGATCCAAAAATTAGTGCCTGAGATATTTGCAATCATACAATCCACAAATGTTGTAACATTTTGCAAGTAATGGGTCCTTCAAAGTCAAAGGTGAAACTTCTATATAACATACTAAAAAAAAGTAATAAATAATAAATGCCTCCTCAAGCAGCTGCTTGCCACAGAGGTCTGACAGGAGCCTTTCAGTTTATATGCCACAGTAGAAGGTCTGTGAGGATGGCAGGACCTCAGCAGAAAAACAACACAAACGTCCATACCTTATCCGGTGCTCGAACCCAGGTCCCTTAGATCAGTAGCCAAGCTTGCTAACCATTCGGCCACGGGACGGCACTATAACATACTAGAGGGCTAAAAATTGGTGAATAGGGTTATTTCGAGCAGTAGAACACAGAACTATTAAGAAAATTTTGAGATCTGGTGTCACGTTCTAGGCCAAATAGGGGTCGAAGTGACAGTGTAGAAATCAATATGCCATGAAACATTCAGGTCCTGATTTTAAAAAATGGAGTAGGAGACAGATGATTAGGTTGAACCGAAACGCAACAGAAATCCGTCCAGGTCTATTTGTTTCTGTCCAAACAATTCAGTGAATTATTTTCCATCTGTCTTATTGCATATCTTACCTGCTTAGTTATTAACTTACCTGCTTAGTTATTAACTTACCTGCTAGTTGTGATAGAACAAACGATCAAGCCCTGGGGTGACTACACTAGCCCCGAAAATTTCAAAGTCACCGTCAACCAATGCGATATCATTGGGCCATAGAGACAGCTTTCAAAAAATATTCTTGAAAAATATGCCCGACATCGCTCGGGCCTCAGCATAATGACTTAGAGAAGCAGGTGTATTCGTAACGGGTTTGCGGATACTCGTTCATATCCGGATGGCCAGTTTTCATCTCCCCGCAATTCCTCACGTATTGGACCAATCAGTTTCCAGATTTCATGTGGTAGTCCCAGTTTTCTGGCTACATAGGATTAGATATCGGGTTCCGAGCTGCAATGGGTCACGTTTACACCTGCCGCAAGTGTCTAAAATCTCCGAGGTTTCTACTGTCGTCTGCTTTACGAATGAAGAGTCGAGAATTATGAATGGAGTAGTTCGTTATCTATACTCCAAATTATCAATGGACAGATATTTCGCTGTCGACCTTCAGCGGAGGACCTAATTCTCGGGGGTTGAAGGGGCGGGGGTGGCTCAGTCGGTAGTGCGCCAGGCTCGTAATCTGTAGTTCCCAGGTTCGAGTCCGAGCTGGGTCATCGTTGAGATTTATCTCCGCAAAAATTCCCCGCCCTGCCCACGGTCACTAGGAGACACTGATGGGCTTGGAAAGGACGCCATCCGTCGGATGGGACGTTAAGCCGTGGCCCTGTGTGCGGGAGAGCCATACTCTGTGCACGTTAAAGAACACGCTGGATGGCCTTGACGGGAGGCTACCATCTGTCTCCCAACAGCTGTTCCAGTGGGTCCCCTCCCCCAACCTTCTCTGAGCCTTCGGGGCCCATGTGACCTGGCCATTTAGCCCATGGTGGGCAAAAAAAGTGCCGCTCAGAAGTAAAACAACCCAACCCACTTCTTGCCATTCGCTGCAAACTACTTCTGTTACTTGCTTCTCTTTTTCTTGCTTTCATACGATTCAGTTCTCGAATTTTGTCAATGTAAACATAATTCTTTGCAAACCGCACAAGAAAAAAAATCTAGGGCTCCTCTGTGGCCATAGAATTGGATCACCCCTTCCAATCCATCTGTCAGGAAATGTTTGCACTAAGAAATTTCGTATCTTTTGAGAATTGTGGCGGTGCGCCGTTTTGCTGGTGGCTGGTAATGAAACTGTTTGAGTGGAGAAATGTACAGGTATCATACAACGTTCAGTGTGAGGCTTTTTTGTATATGGGGAAATGAACCCACATACCACCATTATGTGTTCGACACCTTTTATAGTTTAAGGAGGTTTATTAATGCCGATTATATATATATATGTATTGAGTATAAAATATTATTTATACGTTACTAAATAGCATAATTTTTTTGTTTATTTTTAAATGTTGCAGATCCTTCTTTTCTGGATGATATTATAAAATATGAGGATCATGAGACTTTTCGTAAAGGTAAGCAACAACTTTTCAATTTTTTTTTTTGGTATGTCTAGTAGTACAATGCAGTAGAACTTCGATTACTCAGTATAACTGGAACCAAAGATTGTTGGATAATTGTACAAAATTATAAAACTGTATTTACAGTAAAGGAGTTATATAGACTAAGTCGGCTTTGCATTAGCAACACGTACCAATACCTCTTAGCAACACATACCTAATACCTAATAATCTCTATTGCTTGTAAAGCAGTCCGTACACGACTGCACGTATTGTTGCAGGGTATCCTATGGTAGTGACTCATGCATTCCACAATATGTCCTATGGTAGTGACTCATGCATTTCACAATATGTCCTATGGTAGTGACTCATGCATTCCACTATATGTCCTATGGTAGTGACTCATGCATTCCACAATATGTCATATGGTAATGACTCATGCATTCCGCAATATGTCCTATGGTAGTGACTCATGCATTCCACAATATGTCATATGGTAATGACTCATGCATTCCGCAATATGTCCTATGGTAGTGACTCATGCATTCCACAATATGTCCTATGGTAGTGACTCATGCATTCCACTATATGTCCTATGGTAGGGACTCATGCATTCCACAATATGTCCTATGGTAATGACTCATGCATTCCGCAATATGTCCTATGGTAGTGACTCATGCATTCCGCAATATGTCCTATGGTAGTGACTCATGCATTCCACAATATGTCCTATGGTAGTGACTCATGCATTCCACAATATGTCCTACGGTAGTGACTCATGCATTCCGCAATATGTCCTACGGTAGTGACTCATGCATTCCACAATATGTCCTATGGTAGTGACTCATGCATTCCACAATATGTCCTGTAATGTTTGCACGTTGTCAGTTGGCAGGTTAGAGCATCGAATCGCCGCTTTCAGTAGGTCTCAAATATGCTCAATTGGGTTCAGATCCGGTGAGTTGGATTGCCATGGAAGGATGGAAGATTCGTTGTTCTATTTCGGAAACCAGTTTGCAGCCTGCAGGGCTGTGTGACATGGCATATTATTTTGTTGATATACACCGGAGTTGTCTGGATACACTGTAATCATGAAGAAGTGTATTTGGTCAGCGACGATAGAAAAGTAGGCGGTCCTGTCAAGCCGTTTATTCACTCTCACCGGTGGACCCAGGGCATGCCACGAAAAAAGTTTCCAAATCAAAACGCCCCCCCCCCCCCCCCTACATCCTGTCAATCACTGATTGTGCATCCCGGTGTCATGGCTTCATGTTGCTTTTTCCGGATGCAAATTCGTCCATGAGCATGATGGAGTTGGAAAAGGGATTCATCTGACCAGGTGACAGATTTCCACATGTCAGTGGTCGGTTTTAGTGCTGACATGCCTATGCAAGGCGCAGTTTCTTGTGACTCGTAATGAGCATAGATATCTGCGATGGCCGTCGACTTCATAGTACGTACGTACGAGCTAATGTCCAGTGCTTTGTCCATGTGGATATTGTTCTTGTCATTCCAACGTTGTACTGGATGGTAGTTGGGCTAATGTTTGCATTGCTGTTGTGTTACTTAATGGGACACATATTGCTCTCCAAAAATTTAAAATTTAAAATTTTAATTTTAAATTTAAAATTTTGGCAATTCATCAGATTGCTAAACCGTCATAATTTTACAGAAAATTTCCAATTTTTACCTCTCACCTAAATTTTGCCAAATCTCTTCGAATTTGGCCATCCACCAAGATTTTTCAAAATTTTCCAGTTTCTGCGAACTCCGAGTTGACTTGGTTTTACCAACTCTCCAAGATTTTCCCAAGTTGCTTGGATTTTGCCAACTCTCCTTAATTTTAGAAAACCAATCCCAATTTTCACAACTCATATGCATTTTACCAAGTGACTTCGGATTTTGCCAACTCGACATAATTTTACAGAAAGAAACTAAATCTTTACATTTCACCTCGATTTTACCAAGTCACTTCGAATTTTGTCAACTCCCATAGATTTTGCCAAGTTGTGCCGATTTTGCTGACTCTCCTTAATTTTGGTAATTTGCCATGATTTTAAAGAAAAAAAATTTCAATTTTTACATCTCACCTCAATTTTACCAAGTCACTTTCAATTTTACCAACTCCCAAAGATTCTGCCAAGTTGAGCCGATTTTGCTGACTCCTTAATTTTGATAATTTGCCATGATTTTAAAGAAAAAAAATCTCAATTTTTACATCTCACCTCAATTTTACCAAGTCACTTTCAATTTTACCAACTCCCAAAGATTCTGCCAAGTTGAGCCGATTTTGCTGACTCCTTAATTTTGATAATTTGCCATGATTTTAAAGAAAAAAATCTCAATTTTTACATTTCACCTCAATTTTACCAAGTCACTTTCAATTTTACCTACTCCCAAAGATTCTGCCAAGTTGAGCCGATTTTGCCAAACCCCTTGATTTTGCAGACTCGCCATAATTTTATGGAAAAACTCTCAATTTCTATATGTCACCTTAATTTTGACCAAGTCACTTCCAATTTTGTCAACTTCTCAAGATTTGCCAAATTGTACCGATTTTGCCAACTCTCAAGATTTTGCCAAGTTGCGCCGATTTTGCCGATTCTCCTAGATTTTGACAAGTTGTGCTGATTTCACCAACTCTCCTTAATATTACAAAAGCAATCCCAATTTTTACAATTCACCTGTATTTTACCAAGTGGCTTCTAATTTTGTCAATTGTCCTAGCTTTGCCAAGGTGCCTCGATTTTGCCAGCTCGCTATAATTTTACCGAAAAAATTCTAGGTTTTTTACATCTCATCTGAATTTTATCAAGTCACTTCGAATTTTGACAACTGTTCGAGATTTTGCCAAATTGCCTTGATTTTGCCACTCCCCTGTATTATATAAAAAATTCCAATTTTCACAACTCATCAGGATTTTTTCAAGTCACTTCGAATTTTGCCAAATTCGATTTACTTCTGGGAGAGCCTTCTCCCTCATCCCCCATAACTACGCATCTGCATATGTTTAACTGCAGATTAGCGAATAGGGTTATTAACAGTATGTGTGCCTAAAGGTTTCAGAAATAGTTGGAGGGAAACTTTGGACTACATCAAACAGAACTTCTTCACATTTGGCATTTACCTTTTGGCAATATATTATGGCCCAATCCAGCAGCTGTTGCTTAGGATAGATGTATTTGGAAAAGTAAATTAGACGGTCTGGTAGACTTCCACAACCCATGACTGCTTGAGGATTATGTGTGTGTGTGTATATGTGAACTTCTTAAAATATAGTAATAATTTATCTTATAACAGGGGAAGAGCAATTTTTTGCCACGTCCACATGTTTCTCTCAGCTAATCAGCCATCGCCTTTGTTTAGAACAGGAATTCGGTTATAATTTAATTTTCATGCATACATCACAACGTAATATAAGTATGCTCGAAAACAAAACGATAAGAAAAGAGAAACTTACTACCGAAAATGCAATGCAAAATAAATAATATATTGCCAAAGGTAAAGGAAAACGCAAAAAAAAAAAGCAAACAAACAGAATCGCATTTTGTTAGGGGAAAAGCGAAATTAATTTATGGTACAAATGACATTATTCAACATAAATTAAATTTTCGATCAATTTTTTTTCAGGGAGAGGCAACATTCCTCCCCCTGCCTGTTTCGACTTTTTCTTATCGTTAGATAGCTAATAGAAATCATAAACCTGGAATTAATTTTTATACTTTAATAATTATAATATTTTCAAATGATTTTTAATTTATTATTTTTATCAAAAATTTATCCAATATAATTTTTATAATAAAAATCATAAACCTGGAATTAATTTTTATACTTTAAATAATTATTATATTTTCAGATGATATTTAATTTATTATTTTTAACGAAAATTTATCCAATATAATTTTTGTAATAGAAATTATAAACCTGGAATTAATTTTTATACTTTAAATAATTATTAAATTTTCGATAAAATTTTCAGATGATTTTTAATTTATTATTTTTATTGAAAATTTATCCAATATAATTTTTATAGTAGAAATCATAACCTAGAATTAATTTTTATACTTTAAATAATTATATAATTTTCAGATGATTTTTAATTTATTATTTTTATCGAAAATTTTCAGTTTAATATTTTTGTTTCAGTTATGTCTGGCTCAGTGTCTTGGTATAAAGTTCCTGGATGTAAGTATCTCTGGAAATAATGCTCTTTCCATTTCTCCTTATTAAAATAGAAATCATTTTGAATATAAAATTTTATGAACATATAAAACCATAAAATAGCTCTGCGTTTTATACAGTCAATCAGTCACTTCAATTTTTATTAAATTTATTCAATCTGTAAATTGCGAAAATGTTAGAAGAAAGCTTCTGAATCAGAATGTTGTAGAAACAACATGTTTCAACTTGAATCAGCATGTTGCTGAAGTCAATCAGCATGTTGTGCAAGCTGTAGATACAAGCAGTTTTGATCATCATTTAAAATAATTGCAGTTATATTGTTTGCAGTTATATTGTTATGTAGTGTAAACGAAGTTATATTGTTATTTCAAAAGTTTTATACACTTTAACAATGTAGAGTATTAATATTCAAGCCAAATTGACTCTATTATTATAAAAAAAAAGCCCTCTAGTTAAAAACTTTAACCCAACTAATTAATTTATTAAAAAATAAATAATTTCCGATTTTTCCCGAGATCAGTGATTCGGATTAGCCCGGTGTAAATTTTCAGAGTTCTACCATTTATGCATCATGATTAAAATTAGCATGATCCCCGGTCACGCAATCAATCAATCACTCACAACCGCCCATATGTATTGGATGAATTTTAACACCAAGATTAATAATTTTTACATTAGAAATTTTCAATTAACAAAATTTTCAACAGAAGAAGAATTTCGAAAGCCGAAAGTTATAACTACGAGAATGCGAAGTGTAAGGATATAAAGACAAAGAACAAGAAGTAAATTTAATGCAAAAAAGAAAACTCTCCCAGTAATATGTTATAAAATTATTTAGAAAAACTCAAATGAAAATTATTCTAATCACCATTATTCTTATTTCGTATCTGATAGGGCGAAAGATTTTTGTCTCTTTATTTGGCTGCTAAGTTTAGGCGCAAAGTTCCAGTTGAAGTAATTAATTGAAAACAAATTGGTGGTCCTGAGTGGAATTCTAACCCATGTCTACCAGAAGCATTCTTGACCTCATAACCGCTAGATCCCAGAAGCTAACCATTTCTTCAACAATGTTCCACTGAGGACAACTAATTATTTCAAGTGTTTCTTGTCTACAGGACATTTTCCTGCGATACCTTTCTACCGAAAAGTTCCAGTCTAAAAGAACAGATATTTATAATGACCTAATAATATTGATCACTGATATTAACACTACTGAAGTAATTTAAATATAAAATGAACTTAAGAGAAGAAATTCCGTTACTTGTGAATCATCATCATCCTCAAGCAGACATGGACTATGGTGGTCCAACCAGATTATGCAATTTAGTTCTCCAAACACATCTCTCCTGAGATGTGTTGATTTATATCTTCTGCATCTCGCCACTGTAGACCGATTTAACAAAGTCCTGTTTGATATCTTTCCACCTCATTCTAGGTCTTCCCCTCTTTCCGAAGCATTTAGGCACACAGTTCATAACCCTATTCACTAATCTATAGTTATGCAAAGGGGCAACATGGCCAAACCAACGGAGTCTCTCTCTGCACAATATGCTGCACAAATGAGGTTGCTGACTCCTTTGCCTAACCTCAATCGAAAACGTTAATGAACTTTTGAAAGATCAAGTGATACTGGACGTTCGCGAAGTGTGCAGACACCGGAAATGGAAGAACATGTCTTGCAGCGATTTGCAGAAGTTCCTTCCACAAGTACGCGAGTGGTGTCATCCGAAATGGGAGTTTGTCAAACCTCGATGTGGAATGTCCTACATAAGGCACGGATGCATCCCTTCCATGTGCAGAAGGTTCAAGCTTTTAACGAAGATGACTATCCCCGTCGGGTAGAGTTTGTTAGGTGGATGCTCCAGATGAACAATGTTAATCCGCAATTTCCCGCATTAGTGTTATTTAGTGATGAGGTCATGTTTACCCGGGAACGCATTTTCAACAATCACAACCAGCACGCTTGGGCTAAAGAAAATCCACTCGTCACTGATCCTCGTAAACACCAGCAGAAATTTGGCGTCAACATCTGGGCAGGTATCCTGGGTGATTGTCTGGTGGGACCTTACCTCTTGCCAGAACGACTGACCGGCGCAGCATACCGTGTGTTTCTGGAGCAAGTGCTTCCCAGTCTGTTGCTGGGTGTTCCACTCACCATGCAGAGGGACATGTGGTTTATGCATGATGGGGCCCCAGCACACTTTTTCATCGAGGTCCGATACTTCCTAAATGCAACATATTCCCGGTGGTGGATTGGACATGGTTGACCTGTGGCTTTGCCTCCACGCTCCCTGGACCTCGATCCACTAGACTTCTTCTTCTGGGGGCACATGAAAACACTTGTGTATGAGACACCCGTGGACTCCCTGGAAGATCTCGTCGCGAGAATCGGTGTTGCAGCGGAGACCAAACACCACACCAGGAGTCTACGAGAGGGTGCGACAGTCCTTCATTTGCCGGTGTGGGCTGTGCAACAACGCCCTCGCACGCCACTTTGAGCAGCTACTTTGAGTCTTTCTCTGACGCGAATGCAATTAAGCAACTCATAAATTGGTTAAGTGCCTTGGTTTTCACTGTTGAAGGATCAACGTGGATATGTAACTTTACACTTCTCTGGCGGAAGGAGTGGAATGAGACCCTAGGTTCTTTTGATCGTCTTGATGTGTACTATCACCCTTCTTTTTCTGTTGAAAGAGTTTACAATCACCCTGTATATATATATATCTAAATTTGAACATTGGCCTTGAAGGACCCTCCGGATCCGAAATTTTGTAACGTTTCCTACATCTACAACCCGAAACACCCCCAGACTACAATTTTCACGTTTCTAACTCTCGCAGATCAAGGTTTGATCTCTTTTTACACTAAAATGACACATCAGAAGTCAAATTTCCGATTTCTTCCGAGATCCACCAACCGGATTACCTCTAGGTGCTAACTTTCAGAGATCTGCAATTGCTTTATCAGCGTGATCTCGTCACTTCAACGTTCCAGTCAAGCAATCACTATTATTCATTATTATTAGATATGCATTTGGAATATGCCATTTGTATATAATTTGTTTCATTTTTGAAAACGTGTGTCAAAATAGTTATTGTATTTATCTATTTTAGCTCATCCAGAGAATGAAAATAAATTTCCGCAGATCTTGTGGCCAAAGAGGATTCCTTATTATATCAGCCCTTCATTCGGTAAGAAGTTCTTTCAGAGTACAGTTGTGGAAAATAGTTCTGCACCACCTAAGTAAAGATAAAAATTGTGAATTTAAATGGCAGTGTTTATTAATTTTAATAGAAAAAATACACACAAAATTAGCAAATTAATGCATACTGAGCCATTTTTCAAACCGTGCCATAAAATCCGGATAATCGAGGTCTGCATAAACGTATGAATTTAATGCCTTTATCTCTTCAGAAGAAAATCCGGAAATATGAAATTAAGTAGCGTTAGTGTTATATATCAACAAATGCAAAATTTAATACCAAATTCATTTGTTTCTACCTTTACAGTAAAAACTCGATGATCTGGATTAATTGGGAATGTAAGTAGTTCGGATAATCTAAAATCCGGATTAACGATTTCAAATAAAACAGGCAAGGGGGGGGGGAATACGTGGCTAATTGGGAGGGGAAAAACTGCACTTAAAGTTTCTCAATCCTCTTTAAGAGAGGAATTTTCGCCATTAAAAAGTAATGTAACATCTGATTAAACATTGATTACAAATTCTTTGAAAAAATTACCTTGACTTATCACTTACCATAAGTTATGGATCTATTTATCTTAAAAAGAAGACGTACATTTTACTTTTCCTGTGTGTTTCAATGTGCATGAACTTGTATATGTGAATGCTTACTTTTTTTTTTACGAAAGAATCATTAATTAGATTGAACAATTTGCTTTTATAAATTGTTTTCACACATTGCAATAATTTTCATTATACACCTTCAAATCAAAAGTGTTGGGTTTGATTGGATCGATGGAGGTTGATGTTGGGGGGGGAGCATCTAAATCCGTCTCTTCATCTCCTCCTTGGTATTTCAGGTCAAATTTAAAATTGTGGTTCAGATTCTTCAGTGATAGATTTGTGCTTTACAAAGAAAGAGTCCAAAGTAGTTTGATTTCCTATTCGTATTGTTGCTTGTAAAATTGCTTTGTACAGTCGCTCAAAAAAATATCCGAACACTATGTCACGTGACACGAAGGTTGCCAGATCGGTAACTGGAGCGTGTACAGTTGCTGTACACGCTCCAGATATTTTTCCTGAATTCTGTAATCAACCATAGTGTTCGGATATTTTTTGAGCGACTGTAGGGGTCATATTATCTTGATACTAGATCGTGTGGGCTCACTCACGGAAATATTGAGCGTGTGCAGTTACCGTTCACAGCAAACTGGAGCGTGTGCAGTAACTACACACGCTCCAGTTTGCTGTCAACGGTAACTGGAGCGTGTACAGTTGCTATACACGCTCCAGATATTTTTCCTGAATTCTGTAATCAACCATAGTGTTTGGATACTTTTTTGAGCAACTGTACCGTGACAAAGTATCACATAGCTCACGTTCAGAGTTGGCAGAACGATCAAAAAGAGGATCATGGTTACTAAAATAATCCACAGTCTCATCAATTTTGTTACGGACTCCTCTTAAACCTTCAATTGTTAAGGTCTTTTCTACTGAAATGATATTGGTCTCGTCATTCGTGGACCACGCATGAAATTCCCGGAAGTGCGGAGATTTTTTACGTAGAGTTGATCAATAATTTTACCCGTATATGCGGGGAAACGGATAACGGAACTCGGATAACGTGGACCTCATGTACACAGTCGTATCAGAATAATATGACCAGCTACCATACATACACTATGGTAGGTGGTCATATTATTCTGATACGACTGTGTATATGTATTATTCATATAAAATTTTTTACTGTGCATTAAAGAAAGAATTAATAAGATTTTCTTCAGTATTAAGAATTATTGCGATTTCTAATATTTAAAGTAATCAAAAATTGTATAAAATGTTCCCGTCTCTACATTTAAAGTTATTTTGGTCATAAAACTTCATTGGACATAGATTTTAGTCATTTTGAAATGACTTGTCGCTCATGGCGCCTCTTGTGATTGGAACACAAGGCATTTAATCTGAGGCATGAGTTCGAGTCTCACTCATCAGCCAAAACTATTTTTTTTTCCAAAAGTAATTTTTTAATTCCCAAAAATTACTTTTCAATTCTACTTTAAAAGGAGCGGTCCCGTGGCCGAGTGCTGAGCGTGCTTGGCTACTGATCCAAAGGACCTGGGTTCGAGACCCGAAAAAGGTGTGGATGTTTCTGTTGTCTTTCTGCTGAGGTCTCTCCTTCCTCACAGACCTTGCTCCTAAGGCAAATAAACTGGCAGGCTACTATCAAACGTCTGTGGCAAGCAGCTGTTTGAGGGAGTATTTATTATTAGGTCAACAGGAAATCTCTGTATTTAATATTGATTGATTCTTTATTGTGAGTGGGGCGGGGGTGACTCAGTCGGTAGCGCGCCAGGCTGGTAATCTGTAGTTCCCAGGTCGAGTCCCAGCTGGGTCAGCGTTGAGATTTATCTCCGCAAAATTCCCCGCCCTGCCCACGGTCAGTAGGGGACACCGATGGACTTGGAAAGGCCGCCCGTCCGTCGGATGGGACGTTAAGCCGTGGCCCCGTGTGCGGGAGAGCCATACTCTGTGCACGTTAAAGAACACGCTGGATGGCCTTGACGGGAGGCTACCATCTGTCTCCCAACAGCTGTTCCAGTGGGTCCCCTCCCCCAACCTTCTCTGAGCCTTCGGGGTCCATGTGACCTGGCCATTTAGCCCATGGTGTGCAAAAAAGTGCCACTCAGAGGTAAAACAACCCAACCCTTTATTGTGAGTGACTTCCTTATTTACATCTCTATGGAGCAATATTGAAAAGTTGCCTTTTCCGATCATAGATGGCACCCTAAGTGACAAGGTCGAGAATATTTAAAAATCACAATTAGTAAGTAAATAGTTGGTGATAGTTTAGTGGTAAGAATATCTGGCATATAATTGTGAGGAGAGGGTTCATGGGCCACTCACTCTTTTTCTTGGCAAAGTATTTCTCGAAAAATTCATCTACTTATCACTAATACTTTCCGAAATCTCGCGCTAGAAATGATCGGCGTTCGTACCAATTAATACAAATAAAGTCAAGAACATTTTTAAATATAAATGTTTGTCATTCTAACACTATTTTAACACTATGAAGATTTTGCTATTTTTTTTGTTTCCTCTGTTGTAGTCTTATATTGAGCGGATTTCATTTGTAATTTCATAAATTCGTAGCGTTTACCAGTGTCCTAATTTTACTTTATGTCATATCTTCTTCTGCAGGGAAATATGGTTCCAAAAATATGATCATGGATGCTATAGTGGAGTTCAATCGAGAGTTTGCAGACTGTCTTCTTTGGGTTCCTTATACCCTTGGTGATGAAACATACGTCTACTTCACTAAGGGAAAATCGTAAGTCATTAATCCCATCTCTCCTTTATCGTTAATCATCATTATGTTTGAAATTGTAAGTCGTTAACCCTTTCAGTACCATATGGTTTCTAAGAGTAAATATTAGTATGTAACTGTTTATCTTAGTTTGTTTAGACGTAAAATAAATAAAAATGATAAGAAAAATACATAACAATGTGTAGTTTTTTTGGAATTTTATGGGAAATATTTTTCCCAATGGACTATAAAGGTAACACAAATTATAGTTAGGCTTATTATGCAATGTCTTTTATTTATTGGTTTATTAGAACAAAATGTTAACTAAAATAATACAAAATTATGAAATAAAATTACTATACAAAATGATGTGCTAATTATGATATTCTGCGAAGCAATTTCCTTTGGTAGTGAGGCAAAGATGGACATTGCACATAGTACATGTATTATGCGTCCTGACAGTTCTGTTTTTGTTTTCTAAACGTTCCCGTTTACGTAATTGCGTTCGGCATACGTTCTATTTTGACATTCTCTATAAAAAATGCAGATAAGGTTATAATTAAATACGACAATCACCAATTTTAAACTGGGAAAAATGTTTCCCTTAGTCGTGAAAGGGTTAATGGTAAAACCGATAGGCCACAGAACCCTCGTAATTTTATTTATTCGTCCAAATACCCAAAATTTGGGGGTTTTGGGACCAAATTTTTCTTTTTCCATGGCTTAGAGCGGAAATAGTTAGACTTGGCGATACTATGAAACAGAGTAGATAACTTCTTAAGAATAGTTATAAGCAAAATATTTATCACGATAAGTTTACAAGAAGACATGCTAAGGGTTATGTAAAACAGCCAACATTTTAATATAACTATGCACGAAGTTCAAAAATATATCAAATACCGCACCTATTTAACTTACTTCCTATAGAAACTGTGTGTGACCTGTAGCCGAGTGGGTTTCAGGCTTAGCAACTGATCGACTGCACCTGGGTTCCAAGTCCGGGTCGGGGCGGGGGTGGCTCAGTCGGTAGCGCGCCAGGCTCGTAATCTGTAGTTCCCAGGTTCGAGTCCCAGCTGGGTCAGCGTTGAGATTTATCTCCGCAAAAATTCCCCGCCTTGCCCACGGTCAGTAGGGACACCGATGGGCTTGGAAAGGCCGCCGTCCGTCGGATGGACGTTAAGCCGTGGCCCTCGTGTGCGGGAGAGACATACCCTGTGCACGTTAAAGAACACGCTGGATGGCCTTGACGGGAGGCTACCCTCTGTCTTCCAACAGCTGTTCCAGTGGGTCCCCTCCCCCAACCTTCTCTGAGCCTTCGGGGTCCATGTGACCTGGCCATTTAGCCCATGGTGTGAAAAAAAGTGCCGCTCAGAGGTAAAACAACCCAACCCAAGTCCGGGTAAGGCACGGTTGTTTATATTTCTCTCTGTTGAGTTCTCGACTTCCTCACAGATTTTCTCTATGGCGTATTAGATTGATAGGCTCTTGTCAGAGATCAATGGCAAACAGCTGTTTGAGGAATTATTTTTTTATTCCAGAGAAACTAAACTTGAGAAGAATTTGTGATGTTAAAGAAATAACATTTGAATGGTTGATGAAAGAAATGATGTTCTAAACAAAAAATTGCTATTTTATTGATTTTTCCTTATTTTTTTTTCTTTACGTGCCACGAAATTGGTGTCATCTAGTTCCTAAGTTGTTAAAATCATGTACATTCCCGCTGGTAAACTTCGGCTTAGTGGGAGTTTTTTGTGTAAAAAATTGTACAGATGTTCCTTTTGAAATAAATTTAAATTTGAAATATATAATTATGTCTAGGGGGAATTATAACCCCCTCTTCAGAGCTCTAATATCACATTTTCTATGACACTCCTCGAAAACCTGATAGTAAATCATTTTAACATCCCCCCCCACCACCACCACCACTAGACTAAAACATATAATCTCCCATCCGTCCATGAATCCACCATTGAAACTTCCTGTACGTCACAGCTGCTGAAATTATACTTTTTAATCGGTCTAAAAGTTCGAAAAAGAAAAATGAAAAAAGGGCTGTTCTGTGCTTTCTCGAGTGGGATTATTTGTAAAGTTAGTATTTAGAATATTGTTCCTCTTTTAATTTTTTTAAGATTTTCATATATTTTAATGAAATTTAATAGCAAATGCAATTTAAACGTACATGTATCCCTTGTTGAATAAACTGAATATACCTTTATCAAAAACAATAATATTTCTCAGTGATATTTCTATGGGTTTAATTTATTTAAAATAGAAATCCACATTGGTGGCGCAGTGCTGTGGCACTGATTCGCGATAACACTGTAATTTCAAGGGTTCGGATCCTGAGATGACATGGTTATTCTGTCATAACCTGCAGACAAGCTAGTAGTTTGGTACGTCTGATCACAAACTGAATATAAAATAAAGCATTTTTCTGTATGAAATTTTCTCAAATGAGCATAAAACTCATTTGAAACTAATAAACTGCTCGTCATTGAAATTTCCCCCAAATGAGCATAAAACTCATTTGAAACTAATAAACTGCTCGTCATTGAAATTTCCCCAAATGAGCATAAAACTCATTTGAAACTAATAAACTGCTCGTCATTGAAATTTCCCCAAATGAGCATAAAACTCATTTGAAACTAATAAACTGCTCGTCATTGAAATTTCCCCAAATGAGCATAAAACTCATTTGAAACTAATAAACTGCTCGTCATTGAAATTTCCCCCAAATGAGCATAAAACTCATTGGAAACTAATAAACTGCTCGTCATTGAAATTTCTCCAAATGAGCATAAAACTCATTTGAAACTAATAGACTGCTCGTCATTGAAATTTCCCCACTTGAAAGAAGTGCTCGCTTTGAGCTCAAACAAGTGTAGTGACAGATAGGAATGTAGACAAGAAATTATTAAGTTTGCGTATCAAATAAACAGTATTTACTTTCAGAAATGCGGTGTACGTCAATAAGAATTATGTCCTCTCTGAATATTGATACTACTGGCTTGGGTGGCGTTGTTTTAACTCTGAGCAGCATTTTTTGAACACAATGGTGTAAATGGCCACGTTACAAGGGCCCCGAAGTTCAGAGAAGGTTAGGAGAGGGGACACATTGGACAGCTGTTGGTAGACAGATGGTAGCCTCCCGTCAAGGCTATCCAGCGTGTTCTTTAATGTGCACAAGGTATGGCTCTCCCCGCACAGGATACGCTTTAACGTTGGTGTCCCCTACTGACTGAGAGTAGTGTGTGGAGTTTTGAAGAGGTAAATATCAATGCTGATCCCGCTGCTATTCGAACCTGGGAACTACAATTTACGAACCTGGTGTGCTACCGACTAATCCAATCCCGCCTTAGATACTAGTGGCCAAACGTCGTGGTAATGAGTCGATAATTGAAATAATTAATTAAAAAAATAGTTGTCCTGAGTAGGACAACTATTTTTCAAATAGTATTTTTCAAATATATATGCCTCCCAGAAGCATGCCGGGCATCTTAATCACTGGACCATCAGAAGCTGCAATTTTTCAACAAAGTGACATTATATGCATTTCCGTGATTTCTGCTGATTCGCCAATGGAGCCATCTATTATCAGGGAATGGGGCAGCCAAGCCCCCATATATTATACTCACGCTCACAACGTTATATCAAGTACCACTTATATTTATTGCAATTCCAAAAGAATTACTAAATATAGATTCTTTTAGAAGAATTAAAATGGAATTAAAAAATTATTTGGTATTTTCTAGTTAATAAAAAAAATAAATAAATACCCCCTCAAGCAGCTGCTTGCCACAGAGGTCTGACAGGAGCCTGTCAGTTTATATGCCAAAGTAGAAGATCTGAGAGGATGGCAGGACCTCAGCAGAAAAACAACACATACAACCATGCCTTATCCGGGTCTCGAACCCAGGTCCCTTAGATAGCTGTTTTTTATGTGTTGTGTTTTGTGGATTTATTTGATGTACACCATTTTTGTGACTGAATGACCTATGTTTAATATAATTTATTCATTTTCCTGCAGATAAGCTATTTAGCTTTGCTGGTCAAATTGTAAATGAATTTGTATTCTTTACTCTTATGAATAAAAATTATATTCTTTAAAAAAAAACAATAATTCAGTAATAAAGTATCATAGGAAAAAACTCATGTAGACAAACTTGAAATAATTAGTGGAAAAATAATTGGTTGTCCTGAGTGGAACTCGAACCCGTGCTTCCCAGAAGCATACCAGGCATCCTAACTGCTGGACCATCAGAACCTGCAATTTTTTTCAACAAAACTCCATTCTTGCAGTCATCTTCTAATCGTGCTTCCCGACACAGGGATAGTCACGGAGGGCATTATGATGCTGGGAATCTGGTGGCACTGAAAGATCTGCCTTCTGCCCTATTTCTAGTTGACGAATGCCACCAGAGCCTTGTGACATGTCCGGGAAACTTTCTATACCCTTTGTTGTCAACAGCGTCCAACAATTCGTGCATCACCACCCACATGAACAGCGATTTGATGTATTGACCATACAGCCTCTGTCAATTCATTTTTTGTCCAGCACCAGTCAAAGCTATTTTTGTCCAGCACCAGTCAAAGCCATTAATTTAGTAAGTTATTCTTAAGCAAACAGTTATGCATTTCAGTGGATTGCTTTACTTATAAAACAGCACAAGAAATTTCTAGAAGTAACGTCGATAATTTACTTTAACACCGTCCCAATATTTATTAGTTATTACAATATCTTGACATATTTTGTCAATAGGCTTATATTTAACCTTAATTCTTTTACTTCTGGCCGATTTTCTTGCTTCTACTGATGCTATCGTCCGTAGGATGAGCCGAAACGCCTTTACCTGTGCGTATTAAAGGAAAAATAATTAATGGCTTTCACTTTGACTCTTAATGGATTTGAAGGGAAGCTACAATCTGCTTGCTAACAGCTATCCAATAGTCTATTTCGTCTATCGAATTATAGACACTTTGGATTCTAGTAGCCTTGTCATTTTAGCCCATTTGTGCAAAAAAGCGCCTCTCAGAAATAAAATCCATGGACGCTTTTTCACTGCACTAATTCATATATTGACAGATCAACACTGGAACAATCAGAGTCGCTAATAGGCTCGTAAGGTTTGTTTTTCATATAATGTGATATTCAATTACGATTCTTGTAACATTGTGTTTATGAAAGAATTCTCTGGATGGGCTACACCAGAATATCATATCTAGAAAACTTCCTTCACCCATGCTCTTTATTTTTTAATTCGATGTTCAGACCATAGTACACAAAAAAAATGATGATCGATGTTAAAAACATCAGCAGGAGATTGATTCTATTATCGCAGTTTTTATTACGATAGATCGCCAAAATAAACTGAGCTTAATACATTATTCAGGTTCTGATATTAATCATCATCATCATCATCATCATCCTCAAGCAGCCATGGGCTACGGAGGTCCAACCAGACCGTGCAATTTAGTTCTCCAAGCAAGTCTATCCTGAGCTACATCTACTGCATCTGGCCACTGCACACCAATTCTAACAAGGTCCTGTTTGACATTGTCTGCCCACCGCATCCTAGGTCTCCCCTTCTTTCTGAGGCCTTTAGGCACACTGTTCATAACCCTATTGGCCAATCTATAATTATTCATACGGGCAACATGGCCAAACCAACGGAGTCCCTCTCTGCACAATATGCTGCTTGAAGGAGGTTGCAAACTCCTTTGCCTAACCTCATCATTAGTTACAAAGTTGAACCACCTAATGCCCAAGATACTGCGTAAGCATCTGGAATCAAAAGCATCTAGTTTCCTGTTATCTTGTTTACAAAGTGTCCAAGTTTCACTGCCATAACTAACCCTAGAAAGAACCAAATTATTATACAGTCTAATTTTAGTCTTTAGGTATATACGCCTATTTCTCCACACTCTCCATAGATTCTTAAAAGTCCCGGCAGACACAATTTTGAAATTCAATGCAACGAAGCAGCTTTACGTTTTGTTTCTAAATCATTGGGCCAGGACAGGTCTCAGCGAAATTCTAAACACTCATTTACAGTAAATATATGTCAAATGCATTCCATTTCAATATATAATAATAATTTTTATTTCCATTTGATTTTGCAGCACAAATATATTATATTAATTATTATAATATAATTCATATAAAACGGAAAACGCAATACTCAGTTAAAAACTTTAAGCAGAATTTGACAAGACTGAGCACTTTAACTAAATTATATCATAAACTTTTGAAAAATATTAACTATATGACAAACCAGAAATTTAAGCATTTTAGACATTCAAAAAATGTTAATTAAGTATTGTGTACTATGGTATTGCTAATAGAACTCTTAGTACTATAAGTATCAATAAAAAAGTAAAGTTAGTATATTAGTATTAATAAAGTATTTATACTATGGGCTGAACATTGTTAGTACTTTGATAATAGAACTGTTGGTACTATTAACAAAGTGGGGCGGGGGTGGCTCAGTCGGTAGCGCGCCAGGCTCGTAATCTGTAGTTCCCAGGTTCGAGTCCCAGCTGGGTCAGCGTTGAGATTTATCTCCGCAAAATTCCGCGCCCTGCCCACGGTCATTAGGGGACACCGATGGGCTTGAAAAGGCCGCCGTCCGTCGGACGGGACGTTAAGACGTGGCCCCGTGTGCGGGAGAGCCATACCCTGTGCACGTTAAAGAACACGCTGGATGGCCTAGACGGGAGGCTACCATCTGTCTCCCAACAGCTGTTCCAGTGGGTCCCCTCCCCCAACCTTCTCTGAGCCTTCGGGGTCCATGTGACCTGGCCATTTAGCCCATGGTGTGAAAAAAAGTGCCGCTCAGAGGTAAAACAACCCAACTATAAGTATCAATAAAAAAGTAAAGTTAGTATATTAGTATTAATAAAGTATTGTTATACTATGGGCTGAACGCTGTTAGTACTTTGCTAATAGAACTGTTGGTACTATTAACAAAGTACTAACAAACTACGTTTGAATAGTAAATCAGTTTTGTATTTTTCGATCAGCTGCAAGGCAAAATTAGGGAGCCAAGGAAGACCCCAAATCCTGGAATTCGACGAGTTTGTTTGCATGTGTCCAAGAAGATTGCTTTCGGAGATGTTATATACGGTAGGGATAATGTACGAACATAGGAGACCCGATCGAAACCATTATATCAAGATTAATTGGGAAAACATCGACCCTTGTAAGTAAATGATAATTTTTCTTTTTAATTAGTCACTTGGAAAGTTTTATAACCAGTTGTATGAAAACATTTAGGAGGAACTGTTAGGAAATTAAAATATGTGTTTCGTATTAGTAAAATAATTAACTATTTGTAACTTAGTAAGTTTTAAAATTTTTGTATCCAGTTACTTCAAAACATCCAGGTATTTGTACACAGAAGTAAAATATACATTCCTCGTTTATTAGAGCTATCCGGCTGAAATTTATTAGTCATATAAAATGATTAGCAGATAGAAATTCTTTAACTTTCTTTTCATTGTTATAACCATAAACCTGTAATGCCTCAATATAGCTCGTTTGGGATGTCACTCAGGGGTTGTTGGGTTGTTTTACCTCTGAGCGGCACTTTTTTGCACACCATGGGCTAAATGGCCAAGTCACAAGGACACCGAGGGCTCAGAGAAAGTTGGGGATAGGGAACCCACTAGAACAGCTGTTGGGGGACAGATGGTAGCCTCCTGTCAAGGCCATCCAGCGTGTTCTTTATCGTGCACAGGGTATGGCTCTCCCACACACGGGGCCACGTCTTAACGTCCCATCCGATGGACGACGGTCTTTCCAAGCCCATCGGTGTCCCCTACTAACCGTGGGCAGGGCAGGGAGTTTTGCGGAGATAAATCTCAACGCTGACCCAGCTGGGACTCGAACCTGGGAACTACAGATTACTAGCCTGGTGCAGGTAAATGAAGGCGCATGTGTAGGTCAGAAACGATATAAATAACACCTGATACTGAGCTCTGTTAATCAGTGTTATTCTTGTTCTTCAGATGGGAAAGGCAGCGGACTTAAGTGAGTTTGACAAAGGCCAAATTGTAATGGCCAGATGATTGGGTCAGAGCATTTCCGAGACGGCAAGGGTTGTGAGGCGCTCATAGTCAGCCGTGGTTAGTACCTTCAAAAACTGGTCCTAAGAGGGAAAAACCACGAACCGCTGGCAAAGTGTTGGCCAACCATGGCTCATCGATGCTAGAGGTGAGCGAAGGTTATCCTGTATGGTAGGAGCCAACAGAAGGGACATTGTGGCGCAACCCACCCGTAATTGGAATGCTGGTGATGGGAGTAATGTGTCACAACACACAGTACATCGAACCCTGCTGAAAATGGAGCTACATAGTCTCAGGCGTTCCGTCAAGGCCATCCAGCGTGTTCTTTATCGTGCACAGGGTATGGCTCTCCCGCACACGGGGCCACGGTTTAATGTCCCATCCGACGGACTGCTGCATTTCCAAGGCCATCGGTGTCCCCTACTGACCGTGGGCAGGGCGGGAGTTTTGCGGAGATAAGTCTCAAGGCTGACCCAGCTGGGACTCAAACCTGGGAACTGCAGATTACGAGTCTGGCGAGCTGCCGACTGAGCCACCCCCGCCCCGTAATGACACGGGTTGGGTTGTTTTACCTCTGAGCGGCACTTTTTTGCACACCATGGGCTAAATGGCCAGGTCACATGGACCCCGAAGGCTCAGAGAAGGTTGGGGGAGGGAACCCACTGGAACAGCTGTTGGGAGACAGATAGTAGCCTCCTGTCAAGGCCATCCAGCGTGTTTTTTAACGTGAACAGGGTATAGCTCTCCCGCACACGGAGCCACGGCCTAATGCCCCATCCGACGGACTGCTGCATATCCAATGCCATCGGTGTCCCTATTGACCGTGGGCAGGGCGGGGAGTTTTGCGGAGATAAGTCTCAAGACTGACCCAGCTGGGACTCGAACCTGGGAACTGCAGATTACGAGTTTGGCGAGCTGGCGACTGAGCCACCCCCGCCCCGTAATGACACGGAAAGATATTCCAGACAATGTGTTACATAGTTGCGACATCATTTAAGAATTCAGGGAGAGTGGGTTGTTGAAACAGACAGTTAAAAAAATTACCGACTTTCTTAGAAGTAAACTCTAATACACGGTAAATTTCTTTCATAATGATTATTTTGCACTATGTAACTATCATAGCACATTTTTCAATATATTGTTACGACAGAAGAATCTGGCAACCGAAAGCAAAGTTTCAGCCAACGAAGAACGTTGGGAGAATTTGAAGAAGAAGAGTGGAGAGTTAACGGTCGTTTTGTATTGTAACGGTTGTTGTGTTGTAACGGTCGGTGAGTTCGAAAATGGACGGTGAGCTGTTCTGAGACAGTGCGCGTAAGTATCAAGAAGTAACTTGATGTGTTGTGTATACGCGGAAGGATAAAAGTGGGATCTTTTATCGTTAAGTATCAAGAAGTAACTTGATGTGTTGTGTATACGCGGAAGTATAAAAGTGGGAACTTTTATGGCTAACTTCGAATGTCTACACGGACTGTCTTTTTGTTCGGCTAGTGTGTGAAAAGTTATTAGCACAGGACGAGAATTGGTTTACGAGTGAAGATCTTCGGGTGACCTGGTAAATCAAGTAAAAGGTAGTATTTTAGTAAAATACACAGAGCTGATATTGTGTGCTCTACGCAGGAAGATTGATGACTTGTGCATGTTAATAGTTGATTTGTTAATAAGATACTTCATCCATATTTCCTTTGTAACAATTTACCTTGTATTGAATTTGGTTTTGAAATATAGCTTTTAATACTCACGCTCAGTGGCTATCCATTTTTGAAATCCGCAACAATATTTTAGTATAACGAACATCATTTGGTCTCCTACTCGATTTCTTTATACTGACCTTTCATTGTTTTTGAATACAACTTTATCTCTGAGCATTGAAGTTACAAATACAGTCTTCAAAACAAATTTGAATTTAAAAACACGAAATTTCCAGCGGTAAAAGAATTAAATCTTGAATTGTTTTTAAATTTAAAAAATTATTATTACTCATAGACGGATAACTTACTTCTAGACTTAAAACTTAACGTTCCTTTCATTTAGTTTAAAACAAACCTAGACTTAGAATAAATTTTGTTGGAGGAGGAAGAGAAAGAGAAAGATGGCAAATCAGTAGACTGAACCAGAACGCCTTCAAATGTTTTTCATTAATCAATTTGTTTTCCAGAAATTGTTCTCACCAAATAAGGTAAAATTTTTTCGTCCACCATTCTAGCGGTCTGTTAAAACAATATTAATGCAAAATGCTTTAATATATTACTTTTCTTTCATTCGCTTTTATTTCCTGCTATAAAAATTTTCTAGAAAGGTGTGGAAGCCATAACCTTCTTGACGGTTACTGTTGGTATAGTATCAGAGATGGTTACTGTTGGTATAGTATCAGAGACGGTTACTGTTGGTATAGTATCAGAGACGGTTACTGTTGGTATAGTATCAGAGACGGTTACTGTTGGTATAGTATCAGAGACGGTTACTGTTGGTATAGTATCAGAGATGGTTACTGTTGGTATAGTATCAGAGATGGTTACTGTTGGTATAGTATCAGAGACGGTTACTGTTGGTATAGTATCAGAGACGGTTACTGTTGGTATAGTATCAGAGACGGTTACTGTTGGTATAGTATCAGAGACGGTTACTGTTGGTATAGTATCAGAGACGGTTACTGTTGGTATAGTATCAGAGACGGTTACTGTTGGTATAGTATCAGAGACGGTTACTGTGGTATAGTATCAGAGACGGTTACTGTTGGTATAGTATCAGAGACGGTTACTGTTGGTATAGTATCAGAGACGGTTACTGTTGGTATAGTATCAGAGACGGTTACTGTGGTATAGTATCAGAGACGGTTACTGTTGGTATAGTATCAGAGACGGTTACTGTTGGTATAGTATCAGAGACGGTTACTGTTGGTATAGTATCAGAGACGGTTAATGTTGGTATAGTATCAGAGACGGTTACTGTTGGTATAGTATCAGAGACGGTTACTGTTGGTATAGTATCAGAGACGGTTACTGTTGGTATAGTATCAGAGACGGTTACTGTTGGTATAGTATCAGAGATGGTTACTGTTGGTATAGTATCAGAGACGGTTACTGTTGGTATAGTATCAGAGACGGTTACTGTTGGTATAGTATCAGAGACGGTTACTGTTGGTATAGTATCAGAGACGGTTACTGTTGGTATAGTATCAGAGACGGTTACTGTTGGTATAGTATCAGAGATGGTTACTGTTGGTATAGTATCAGAGACGGTTACTGTTGGTATAGTATCAGAGACGGTTACTGTTGGTATAGTATCAGAGACGGTTACTGTTGGCCCAATAGAAACTTTGAATCCATAAGAGGTAACATTGCCATAAAGCACTTTTTTTTTATCCTTTCAGATTTCCACGATGAGTTTAAAATGATAAACGAAATGGAGCTCTTAGGGCCTTACGACTACTACTCTGTCACTCACCACTCGCGCACTGCCTACAACAAGACAATGAGGCCCTATCAAAACATCTTTGATGTTCTCGTCAACCGGAAAGAAGTGTTCCAGCAACTGATTGGTCAAAGTGAAAGGCTTTCCAAACTGGACAAACTGAAGGTGCGAAGGCTTTATGGCTGCAAGGTGAATGACTTCGACAATGAGTTGTAGACTGGGATTTTGATGCTTTCTATTCAAAGAACTTGAGAAGGGATGGGACATTGTGTAATGTCTTTTATACGCTAAAAAAAATTAAATATCTCTGATAAATTTTAAAGTAATAAAACCGCAATTTCATGTAATTTAATCTAAAAAGAAACTATAAAATTTTACTTTTCATTAAAGCACATTTCATCCATCAATATAATTTATGAAAATAATGTAAACAAACAAATCTTTTCAGGTGTTTAATATTTATTTATTTATATATACATGTATCCCAAATACATATATATTATTTTCCATATATACCGAAAATATCAAAAGCATTATTTACATTATTTTCCTCTATCTTGTAAATAACGGCGAAAAAAATTACTCACCAAACGAATAGAGAAGATACAGATTTAAATATTTGTTATGAGCTATAAAACTTGTTTCTGATAAAAAAAATTATGATGTTTCTGATAAATGGCAAAGAAAAACATCAAATGCAATGTTTACAATATTTTTCTCTCTCTCATAGATCTTCTCTAAGGCTTATGTTACTCAGAAGCTCTTCTCAGACAGCTATGGTATGCAGTTGCTTAGTAACTGCACGCCATAGCGGCAAGTAATTTAAACCATAGCGGCAAATAACTGCACGCCATAGTTGCAAGTAATTTAGTAATTTTAAATTACAATGGAGAATAAAAAAAAATAGAAAAAATATATATATATACAGGAACATTTTCACACCTTTGAGCGAACTCATGCTTATCAGATATTTAAAATTCCCTAATTATTGACGTTTAATAGTCATTTAATTATGAGGATACTCTCTATCATTACCGGGACGGGGGTGGCTCAGTCGGTAGCGCGCCAGACTCGTAATCTGTAGTTCCCAGGTCGAGTCCCAGCTGGGTCACCGTTGAGATTTATTTCCGCAAAATTCCCCGCCCTGCCCACGGTCAGTAGGGGACACCGATGGGCTTGGAAAGGCCGCCGTCCATCGGATGGGGCGTTAAGCCGGGCCCCGTGTGCGGGAGAGCCATACCCTGTGCACGTTAAAGAACACGCTGGATGGCCTTGCCGGGAGGCTACCATCTGTCTCCCAACAGCTGTTCCAGTGGGTCCCCTCCCCCAACCTTCTCTGAGCCTTCGGGGTCCATGTGACCTGGCCATTTAGCCCATGGTGTGCAAAAAAGTACCGCTCAGAGGTAAAACAACCCAAACTCTATCATTACCCCTCAAAAAGTGTACAAATTCGCAGTTAATCTCAAAAAAAAAAGTTTATACCACGTCAACTATTGATGCTGACATTGAAACTGATTATGTACACTGCTGGCAAAATTTTGCTTACAACCTATATTAGGTTAATAGGTAGTTAAATGCGAAACTCTGTAACTTTTAAGATAATTCTTTAATGGAAAAATTTATCAGAAGATATTAAAGATCTTTATGAAATCTTTTGATATTTAGATCTGCATAAATATTCGTTCGGTATTAAATTAATCATGAAAACTTGAACATTTAACAGAAGAATTGCAAGTCATAAGATTTTTAACAAAATCAAATTAAAGCCCAATTAATAGCAATTAAATTAAACCGTTTACTGAAATATCAGATTACTGAAGACCGTTTACTGAAGATCAGATTTAGAAATTCGAATAGGAATCCTCTCAGTATCGATCAAATTTGAACTAAATTGTTTAGAATAACTTAAGAACAGAAACTTCTGGTTTTAAGTTTTCCAGCTTCCATAACTCAAGGGGGTGGCTCAGTCGGTAGCGGGCCAGGCTCGTAATCTGTAGTTCCCAGGTTCGAGTCCCAGCTGGGTCAGCGTTGAGATTTATCTCTGCAAAATTCCCCGTCCTGCCCACGGTCAGTAGGGGACACCTATGGGCTTGGAAAGCCGCCGTCCGTCGGATGGGACGTTAAGCCGTGGCCCCGTGTGCGGGAGAGCCATACCCTGTGCACGTTAAAGAACACGCTGGATGACCTTGACGGGAGGCTACCATCTGTCTCCCAACAGCTGTTCCAGTGGGTCCCCTCCCCCAACCTTCTCTGAGCCTTCGGGGTCCATGTGACATGGCCATTTAGCCCATGGTGTGCAAAACAGTGCCGCTCAGAGGTAAAACAACCCAACCCATAACACAAATTACCATAACTTAATTACGAATAATGTTGGTAATTACGGTTCAAAGAGTTTTCATTACAATCTTTATACCTTCTGACCGATATTTTCTTAAAGAGATTATTTTAAATACTACAGAGCGTTTAATCTGGTTTCCTATTGACCTAACGTAGGTTGTAACCTAACTTTCTTCCACAAGTGTACTTTGTTTTAAGTTGGGTTGTTTTACATCTGAGCGCCACTTTTTTGCACACCATGGGCTAAATGGCCAGGTCACATGGACCCGAAGGCTCAGAGAAGGTTGGGGGAGGGGACCCACTGGAACAGCTGTTGGGAGACAGATGGTAGCCTCCCGTCAAGGCCATCCAGCGTGTTCTTTAACGTGCACAGGGTATGGCTCTCCCGCACACGCGGCCACGGCTTATCCGACGGACGGCGGCCTTTCCAAGCCCATCGGTGTCCCCTACTGACCGTGGGCAGGGCGGGGAATTTTGCGGAGATAAATACTTTATTTTAAGACTTTATACCAAATCTGTAAAACAATTCTAATGTATGTTTTCGTTAAATACTCTTAAAAGGTCGGTTTCCTTGAATGGTTTCGATTTTTGCTCCCCAATTCCTTGTGAATATAGAATGTGAGACCGGAAAAGACGAACAAGTGGTAAAGGTTTTATTGAAGGCAGAAAAAAGTAAGATCTCGTCTTAATGATTCCCAGGTTCGAATCCGACCTGTGCCAGGGTTGAGATTTATCTCCGCTAACTGCCCTCGGTGAGAAAGGAGATAGTGATGGGCTTAAAAGTCGCCGTCCATCGAATGGGATATAAAACCATGGTCTCCGTGGGTAGGAGAGCCATACACTATCGTTAAAGAACACGCTGGATGCCCTTAATGGGAAGCTTCCATCCCTCTTATAACAGCTGTCCAATGGGTTACCTTCCCTCAACCTTCTCTGCGTCCTTGGGGTCTTTATAATCTAGCCATTTAGCCCACTGTGTTAAAAAAAAGTGCTTTTCAAACATAAAACAATCCAACCCATGTGTGTGTGTGTTTGTCCATGTCTGTGTGTGTTTTGAGTTTCACATGAATTGCCATGTTACGCCTTCAATTTGCAGTTTTTTTTTTCCAATGTCAAAGGATCGTAGATAAAATAGTAATAAACTGCTCCTGCTCAAGAAATACTCTTGTGGAAAAAATGAGTTTTACCGATGAATGGGACAGAACCCACGCCTCCCAGCTGCATGGAAGGTATTCTAACCACTAAACAAACACCAACTCTACTATTTACTTACTAATTGTTGTTTGTAACAACAAACATTTGTGTAAAAATTCGAAAGGAGCTGGTGGCTTAAAATATTTCGTAAAATTGATGGCACGACAGGGCGGTGTAAATGAAACTCGAAATGTATGTGCAGTTGGAACACGAAATTTTCGGCCTGTTCCCAAGTCGCGTATTTGGTAGTTGGGTTGTTTTACCTCTGAGCGGCACCTTTTTACACACCATGGATAGGTCACAAAGACCCCGAAGGCTCAGAGAAGGTTGGGGGAGGGGACCCACTGGAACAGCTGTTCGGAGACAGATGGTAGTCTCCCGTCAAGGCTATCCAACTTGCACAGGATATGCTCTGCAGCACACGGGGTCATGGCTTAACGTCCCATCCGACGGACGGCGACCTTTCCAAGCCCATCTGTGTCCCCTACTGACCGTGGGCAGGGCGGCGAATTTTGTCCCAAGTCGCGTATTTGATAAGATAGCGTTATACTGTAAGCAGGTGAAACGATCAGAAAAGAGAGAAATATACGATGGAGAAAAACCGTTAGAATTTAGTATTAAAAGAATTATATTTTGAATTCTGCATTCTGTTCAGACGATTACAGCCCCCATTTCTGTTCCAATCAAAAGATTTTCATCATCGAATATAATACGTACATTTATGTGACGAATCAGTGTACCAAACATTAACCAAATATTAAGATGAATAATATATACATAAATATAACTAAATAAATATTTACCATTATTTATATTAATATATAAAACCGATATTAACTGCATAAATATTTAACCAAATATTAAGATGATCAAAAGAAGCATTCGAAAGCTATTGCGAAATAAACGCACACAAACTCGTATGGGCAATGACTATTGTGGCCCCAAGGGGGACGTGTCCTCAAGAAAACTTGCCAAAAACTTCGAGCTTAGGGCATCTCCATTTGTGGGCGGGGGTGGCTCAGTCGGTAGCGCGCCAGGCTCGTAATCTGTAGTTCCCGGGTTCGAGTTCCAGCTGGGTCAGCGTTGAGATTTATCTCCGCAAAAATCCCTGCCCACGGTCAGTAGGGGACACCTATGGGCTTGGAAAGGCCGCCGTCCATCGGATGGGGCGTTAAGCCGTGGCTCCGTGTGCGGGAGAGCCATACCCTGTGCACGTTAAAGAACACGCTGGATGGCCTTGACGGGAGGCTACCATCTGTCTCCCAACAGCTGTTCCAGTGGGTCCCCTCCCCCAACCTTCTCTGAGCCTTCGGGGTCCTTGTGACCTGGCCATTTAGCCCATGGTGTGCAAAAAAGTGCCGCTCAGAGGTAAAACAACCCAACGCATCTCCATTCTAACCTTACCTCCATAATACCAACATATATGAGTGTTGAATCTGCCCCAATGGTTTGGGTGCGAAGGGAAGGTAGTGGTAGTCAAAAACCACCCCTTAGTGCATTGAAAATCAAAATTGCATTTTAAAAGTGAGACCCAGGCAGCCTCGGATCTCACTTTTAAGCTGAAGTTTCTTTCACTTTTTAGGCTGCAGTTTCTACTATTTGTGACATGTGACATATGATCAAATAAGTATAACTGCACAAATGCTTTTGGTACCATGATGTAATTTTATGATAATAATTTAATGAAAATATTTCTGATACTGAATATATAATTATAAAAGGAGGTATCTCTGGTCGACACCCCATACTATTCAATAATAAAACAAGACATTAACACCCTTAACTTCTTTAAAAAAAATTTTTCATTAGATTTGAAAGGAGATGTTTCAGAATTGATTCCAACTTGGATCTACACTTTACCAGATTGTAATCTAGAAATTCCTGCACTAAAAAAAAAATCAGATTTTTCGGAGGATGTCATTGAAAAAAATTTTTATACCTTTAAACAAGACTACTATAAAAACTCCTTAGAAATTTACACGGATGGTTCTGTTTTTACCAAACCATCTTCAGCCACTTCTGCTATTTACATTCCTAGTTTTAATTTACATTATGCTTTTAAACTGGAAAATCATGCCACTATCATTCAAGCTGAACTTTTTGCAATCATTGAGGCTTTTAAATGGACTTTAAGTAATGTCAGAGATAGGAACATTGTTATTTTTGCAGACTCCAAAGGAGCAATCCAAATTTTATCTCAACAACCAAATCAATCCCATTATAATTATTATATTACAAAATTTTTAGTTTTGAACGAAGAAAATAAAAAATCTAAGAATATTATTTCTATACAATGGGTCCCGTCACACTCTAACATTTTTGAAAATAATTTTGTGGATCATATTGCCAAAGAGGCTCATAATTTGACTGATATCTCTCCAACATTCTCTTTTTTGCACACAATTAAAACCGAACTAAAAAAATTAGAATTTTCTTTAACTGAAAATTTTTTTCAATTAGAATCCATTTTAAAACCTTCTTTCAGATATCATTTATCCAACTACATTAATAAAACTCCAAAACTACCATTTAATAGACAAGAAGCTAGAATTATTTTTAGATTAAGAATTGATAAAATAATGTTAAATAGCACTAAATTTAAAATACATAAAATAAATTCTCCAAACTGTACAGCATGCAATCTTCCTGAAAATACTTCACATATTCTTTTAAACTGTACAAAATATGAGTTATACAAACAGGAACGTTTTGATAAACTAATTGATATTGGTCTGGGGGAGCTTAGATTGGACTTAATGTTGAACCATCCACTGGAAGCTACAAGATTGAAAGCATTTTCTCTGATTCTGGAGTTCCTGAAGAGGACACATTATTGGAATCTAATATAAAAAAAATGAATAAAAATAATAGAGAATTTAAAAGAAAAAAAAATTAATTAAGAAAAAATTATAAATATATTAACTTAAAAAAAAAAAGAGGGGGAGTAAGTAATCCCCTTTAAATAAAAAAAAACAAGAAAAAAATAATAAATATGCATAAAAAATATATATATATAAAAAATAAGAAATATGCAATTTATATAAAATAAAAATAAGAAATATGTAAAAAAAAAAAAAAATTTTTTTTATCCTTACTAGTTTGTAAGGTTGACAGAAAGAGAGGAGTTTTTATATTTTCTAATTGGGAAAGTCTGCAAAAGGAGATCCCATTATACTGTAACGTAAAATAAATAAATAAATAAATAAATCTCTGGTCGACTTAATTCTTCACATAAAGGGGCTAGGAACCTGAAATTTTGGCAGAAGATTAAGAGTAGCATGAGGATGTGCAGTGCAAAATATTGAAACGAAAAGTGCACATACAACAATAGGAGCGTGACTTTTTTAATAGGAGATACGTTACATAATGTGAAAATGTACGTCATAAGGAGGGCGTTGAAAAAGTTCTTAACATGTGTCTATATATTTGCACGCTTTCCACCGAAGCTAACGACCTGTGACTTATTTGAACGCTTATCTAAACGTCATACGTGTCATTACGTGCTAAAAACAAAGGCCTTATCATCATTTTTCTCTTCGCTATAAGAGCTCGGGGCGGAGGTGGCTCAGTCGGTAGCGCGCCAGGCTCGTAATCTGTAGTTCCCAGGTTCGAGTCCCAGCTGGGTCAGCGTTGAAATTTATCTCCGCAAAATTCCTCGCCCTGCCCACGGTCAGTAGGGGACACCGATGGGCTTGGAAAGGCCGCCGTCCGTCGGATGGGACGTTAAGACGTGGCCCCGTGTGCGGGAGAGCCATACCCTGTGCACGTTAAAGAACACGCTGGATGGCCTTGACGGGAGGCTACCATCTGTCTCCCAACAGCTGTTCCAGTGGGTCCCCTCCCCCAACCTTCTCTGAGCCTTCGGGGTCCATGTGACCTGGCCATTTAGCCCATGGTGTGCAAAAAAGTGCCGCTCAGAGGTAAAACAACCCAAGCTATAAGAGCGGCGCGTAAAATTCGGTCTCAGCAATTTGCGAGCTGTTTCCCAGAATCCTATGTACTAAAGATGGGGAAAGATTTTGCGTTTTTACAAGGATGCAGCTTGGGGACGAAGCGAAAAAAATCATGCCGTTTTATCACACTTGTTTGTATAGTATTGTTACGGGATGGATGCGCAAATTCAGAGAAGGACGGCAGTGCTTCGAAGACCTCTCTCATGCAAGAAGACTGAGGGAGGCCGTGAAGGAGATAACCATCGCTGCTGTTTGTGAACTCGTTAAAGAAAATCAACACATTACAGTCAGGTAATACGTTTGGATGTCAGTGCATTGACTGGCAGTGCAGAAACAATTATTCATCAACATTTAAAGTTCCGAAAGATCTGTGCCAAATGGGTACCCGACAAACTGACAGAACGGCAAAAAAAAAGGGCTAGAGTCGACTCGTGCAAGGAGATGCTGGCAATATTAGAACCTAGTCACCCCAAACGGTTAATAGACATTGTCATAGCGATGAGACGTGGCTTTATTATTATACAGCTCCAAGGAAGATCGACAACTATGTTTGTGTTGTGGAATATGAACCGTGTCACGAAATCCTCCGACAAGACTTACTCAAGGAAGAGGATGTTCAATTTTTTTTCTCAATTCCCAATTTTTTCAGGTTGAGTTTGAAATCCTTATTCTAAAGCATCCTAAACATGCTCTATAAGAATTAAATCTGGGATCTTGCTGATCAATCCATAGAGGTTATAGTCTCACTCTGAAATAGTGGAGTAATCAGGAGGAGATTAGAGGTTTACTCCCTCCCTTGGAAAAATTTCATTCTTAAAAAAATCAAAAGTTTTTCAGTTTATATTAAACAAAATAAAAATATTTGCAAAACCCTACCGTCCTTCCATTTTTGCTAATTCTGGTGAGGCGTGGGAGGTTCAGTCCGTAGCGCGCTAGGCTCGTAATCTGCAGTTTCCAGGTTCGAGTCCCACTTAAAGTATTTATCTCCGCAAAGTCGAGTCCCACTTAAGTATTTATCTCCGCAAGCTTTATCTCCGCAAGCTTTATCTCCGCAAACTCCTCGCCCTGCTCTCGGTCAGTAGAGGACACCATCTGTCCGTCGGATGGGACGCTAGGCCATGCCCTCGTGTGCGGAAGGCCCTACCCTGTGCACATTAAAGAACATGCTGGAGGGCCTTGAAGAGAGGCTACCATATATCTTCCAACAGCTGTTCCAGTGGGTCCCCTCCCCCCACCTTCTCTGAGCCTTCGGGGTCCTTGTGACCTGGTCATTTAGTCCAATAGTGTGAAAAAAAGTGCCGCTCATAGGCAAAACAACCCAACCATTTAATCAATTATTTGCAAAACAAAATATGCCACTCAATAAGCTGTCCATACAATCCGGTTTTCTGGAATTTGTCTTAGTTGTTAGAAAACTGTCCTAGTGTCCCGAAGCAAACCTTCGGGTTGTCTAAATGTCCCGGTTTTTTGTGTCAATAATAGTTGGCTCCGATTTGCATACATAAAAAATCCTCATGCAGCCATGGGATACAGCGTTCCAGCAAGACTAGGCAAATTTAATTCCCTAAACGTGTCTGTCCTGAGCTACAGCTGCCTTATTAGGTCACTGAAATGCAATTTTAACAAGGCCTTGTTTGACATTGGCTCCCCATGTCACGCATCCTAGGTCTTCCCTTTTTCTATGGCCATTAGAACACTGTTCATAAACCTGTTCACTAATCCCTAGTTATGCATACGAGCAACATGGCCAAACCAACGCAATCTCTCTGCACAATACGCTGCTTAGAAGTGGTTGCAGACTCCTTCTTTTAACGCCATCATTACTTAAAAAGTCAAACCATCTAATGTCCAAAATACTATTAAACATCTAAAATCAAAGTCATTAAGTTTCCTGTTATCATACTTACAAAGCTTCCAAGTTTCACTACCATATCAAATTCTAGGTTGGGTTGGGTTGTTTTACCTCTGAGCGGCACTTTTTTGCACACCATGGGCTAAATGGCCAGGTCACATGGACCCCGAAGGCTCAGAGAAGGTTGGGGGAGGGGACCCACTGGAACAGCTGTTGGGAGACAGATGGTAGCCTCCCGTCAAGGCCATCCAGCGTGTTCTTTAACGTGCACAGGGTATGGCTCTCTCTCTCACACGGGGCCACGGCTTAACGTCCCATCCGAAGGACGGCAGCCTTTCCAAGCCCATCGGTATCCCCTACTGACCGTGGGCAGGGCGGGGAATTTTGCGGAGATAAATCTCAACGCTGACCCAGCTGGGATCCAAATTCTAGAAAGAACCAAACTATTATACAGTCCAATTCAGTCTTTACGTGTATACGCCTCGATTTACGTGGATTTAATCAACGCGTCTTTTGGAATAACGCAATCACTTCATTCAGGGGCGTAGCTATGGGGGGGATGGAGGAGAGATTCCCCTCTAAGGCAAATCGGAGTTGGCAAAATTCGAAGTGACTCGATAAAATCCAGGTGAGTTGTGAAGATTGGGATTTTTTTTTTGTAAAATTAAGGGAAGTTGGCAAAATCGAGACAACTTGGCAAAATCTAGGGCAGTTGGCAAAATTCGAAGCCACTTGGTAAAATTCAGATGAGTTGTGAAAATTGGGGTTTTTTTCTGTAAAATTATGACGAGTTGACAAAATTCGAAGTGACTGGTAAAATTCAAGTAAGATGTAAAAAATTGGAATTTTTTCTGTAAAATTATGGCGAGTTGGCAAAATCTAGGGCATTTGTCAAAACTGGAAACCACTTGGTAAAATGCAGGTGAGTTGTAAAAATTGGGATTGGTTTTGTAAAATTAAATAGAGTTGGCAAAATCTAGGGCAATTGCCAAAAAACGAAGTCACTTGGTTTAATATACAGGGGTTTATCAAAATAATGAAAACACCGACGGCGACTGGAGTACACGCAATGCGCCGTAGGCTTATCACAGGGACGTCGTCACTCGTGATGTTAAGTACGATGTCGGCTATCACGTAACAGTGCCACAGGCGCCGATGAAATGATCTCAGTGACCTCCGAAAAGGCGTGATCATTGGTGCGCATCTTGCAGTAGCTTCAGTAACGAGAATGGCGGAAATAGTAGGTGTAACACGAGGAACTGTATCTTAGATAAGACTATCTATGAAAAAGGATAGGGCGTTGCCTCCAAACGTTCAAATTGTGGAAGCCATACGAAGTTGTCAGATAGGGATAGGCGAACGTTGGCATGGATTGTACAATGGAAGCACAAGACCATGGCACCGCAAATAGCAGCAGAGTTGAACATCGTTTCGGAATGATCCCATTTCCGTCATAACAGTTCGTTGGGAACTTCATCGTGTCGGTATTTATGGCCATGCTGCAATCCTCAAACCTCTGATTACCAACATCAATGCAACAAAACGTGTAAGGTGATGCAAAGCACATAAGAACTGGAATGCTAAAGACTGGCAACGTGTCATCTGGTCTGATGAATCGTGCTACGCATGTTTCCCATCACTTCTAAGAGTGTACGTCTGGCGAAAACCTGCAGAAGCGTACCACCCCGACTGTTTGGTTCCGACTGTGAAGCATGAAGGTGGATCCCTGATGCTGTGGGGTGCCATATCATGGCATTCTTTAGGGCCATTAGCTATTCTGCAGGGTCATGTCACATCCGCAACGTACGAATCCATTCTTGGAGACCACCTGCACCCAATGTTGCGGGCATTGTTCTCTAATGACCATCCCTAGTTTCAAGCGAATAATGCACCCGTGCATTGTGCGAAACGTGTGAAGTTGTGGTTTGCAGAGCATGAGGATGAGGTACAAAAGCTACCCTGGCCACCTCAATCTCCAGACCACAATATTATTGAACATTTGTGGGAATATCTGGAGTGCCAGGTGAGATCACACTTTCCACCTCAAGCATCATTGGCGCAGTTGGGCCATATTTTACAGGAGGAATGGTCCCACATTCCATTTCCGAATGCGCACGACTTGTATAAATCTATTCTACGTTGAATTGCGTCTGTTCTGAACGCCCGATGGGGACTTACAGTTAATAAAATGTTCTCCAGAAATTGTGTTTCTATTATTTTCATAAATCCCTATAGGTGAGTTATGAAAATTGGGATTGATTTTTTGTAATTAAATGAGTTGACGAAATCTTGACAACTTGGCAAAATCTTGACAACTTGGCAAAATCTTGGGAAGTTGGAAAAAATTCAAAGTGACTTGGTAAAATTCAGGTGAGATGTAAAAATAGGGATTTTATATTTGTTAAATTATGACAAGGTGGCGAAATAGAGGAAACTTGGCATGATCTTGGGAAGTTGGCAAAATCGAGGCAACCTTCACGGACAGCCAACGCTCAGAGGTAAAACATTCCAACTCATGAGTTAAAATATGAAAACGTCAACGTGTCTTGAATTTCAAACAAAAAAAAAGTGAACATTTAAATTCTGGTTATTCCCTAATTCATTTATATCGAGTGAAATTCACAATTACGAAAGGAAATTCAGATTTATTTCGGAAAATTAAATTACATTTTTGAAGAGAGTGAACAGTGATAAGAAAAAAAAATTCGGTTTTCGTGCGAAAAATTCTGCTTCTAATGCAATACATTTCTGAAAAAAGGTTTTATCATCTGAATCTACATCTTCATTTGGCAGGGGATGTGGCCTTCTTTAATACTCTGTCATTAGCAGCTGTACATGTGGCGCAATTTCTTCTTATCTATTTCTGAGAAATCCTGAACTCTGCCAATCTTGCTTTCGTCGTAGCTATCTGGATTATGTAAGATTTCGAAAGTTCTCATCCAAGGTTCCGTAGTCACTCCAGAATTGTACATGTCGTAATGCATAATCGACATTATTTCATAATTACCAGCGATGTACATGTCGTGTTCTATATTCCACCACATTTTCCATTCTGCAAGAAAAATTTAGTATTTTCGTGTCATAAGCAATATACAATGGATCTTATATTACAAGGATGTGGAACACAAAACTTCCTATATATTGTTAACTAGAACACGTATTTCTCTGACGTAAATGGAAGCTCGTTTACAAAAGACAATGAAGTTTTTCATTTCATATTTTGCACCCTTTGAAAATTACAATTCGAACGATTAGGAAAGCAGTAATAGGTAATGTAAATAATAATATTTTTTAAAGAGTTATAAAACAGAAAAAATAATTTCTCTTTAACCAGAACTAGATCGCTTGCAATATTTATTTCAAGTTACTCATTTTACACATTTCGCTCCCTCTACCAAAGGGAATTAAATACTACTTGAAGATTTGAACAAAATGTGAATCATAATATACCCACCCCTCGATTTAGACGGTAGATAGCTTCAAAAAAATCACCGCTAAATTCAAATCATTAGCTTAGGTAAGATAGGGGAATAGGTTCCAAAAACAAAATCCTTATTAGTAACGAAAAGTACATTGAAAGAAAAAAAAAAAGATATATTTGTACATATTTATTTATTATTAATTTCAATTCAACAGTAACATTGAATATTAATATAACCTTATTATGTATGTTTCGTACTACAGGGTAGCCTAAAGATAATTATGAGTTTAGAGATGTAATAGTTTCTATAGTACATTGTGAAAAAAATAGTTAAAGATATAAAATAAAATTTGATTATAATTACAACCTTGTAATCAATATGTACGAAAATACTATACATATTCATGAAAATTCACCTTAATATTTTAATAGAAAATTTACTTCAAATAGTTAGGAACATGATGTGCACCATTCGTGACCCTGCATATGTCCAATCGGTTGTTTGAGTTGGGTTGTTTTACTTCTGAGCGGCACTTTTTTGCACACAATGGGCTAAATGGCCAGGTCACATGGACCCCGAAGGCTCAGAGAAGGTTGGGGGAGGGGACCCACTGGAACAGCTGTTGGGTGACAGATGGTAGCCTCCCGTCAAGGTCATCCAGCGTGTTCTTTAACGTGCACAGGGCATGGCCCTCCCGCACACGGGGCCACGGCTTAACGTCCCATCCGACGGACGGCGGTCTTTCCAAGCCCATCGGTGTCCCCTACTGACCGTGGACAGGGCGGGGAATTTTGCGGAGATAAATCTCAACGCTGATCCAGCTGGGACTCTAACCTGGGAACTACAGATTACGAGCCTGGCGCGCTACCGACTGAGCCACCCCCACCCCTCAGTTGCTTCTCTTATGCTGGGTTTTAAATGATTCAGGTCTCGAATTTTATTCATGTAAACATAATTCTTTGCAAAGCCCCACAGGAAAAAAAATCAATGGCTGTTAAATCAGAACACTTTAGTGGCAATAGAATTGGACCACCAATGTGAATCCATCTGTGATGGGAGCGAGGGTAGTTCAGTGGGTAGCGCGCCAGGCTCGTAATCTGCAGATACAGAATTGCAATTACAAGCTAGTAATCTGTTGCTTCCAGTCCCAGCTGGGTCAGCCTTGAGAGTTATCTCCGCAAAGCTCGCCGACCAGCCTTCGGTCAGTAGTTGGAAAGGCCGCCGTCCGTCAAATGGAACATTAAGCCGTGGCTCCGTGTGCGGGAGAGAGCCATACCCTGTGCACGTTAAAGAACACACTGCGTGACCTTGACGGGAGAGTACCATCTGTCTTACAACAGCTGTTCTAGTGGGTCCCTTCCCCTTACCTTCTATGAGCCTTCGGGGTCCTTGTGACATGACCATTTAGCCCATTTTGTGCAAAAAAAAGTGCTGCTCAGAGGTAAAACAAACCAACCCACCTGTCAGGAAAAGTGTATGGCAAGAAGTGGAATATCGATTGAACACATGCAGGGTCACGAACGGTTTAGATGCAGAAATTCCCTAATTATGTTCGGAACTACACTGGCAGAGGGGCGGGGGTGGCTCAGTCGGTAGCGCCTTAGGCTCGTAATCTGTAGTTCCCAGGTTCGACTCCCAGCTGGGTCAGCGTTGAGATTTATCTCCGCAAAATTCCCCGCCCTGCCCACGGTCAGCAGGGGATATCGATGGGCTTGGAAAGACCGCCGTCCGTCGGATGGGACGTTAAGCCGTGGCTCCGTGTGTGGGAGAGCCATACCCTGTGCACGTTAAAGAACACGCTGGATGGCCTTGACGGGAGGCTACCATCTGTCTCGCAACAGCTGTTCCAGTGGGTCCCCTCCCCCAACCTTCTCTGAGCTTTCGGGGTCCATGTGACCTGGCCATTTAGCCCATTGTGTGTAAAAAAGTGCCGCTCAGAGGTAAAACAACCCAACACTGGTGGACAAAGGTTAAGTTAAAACTCTATGTTATGTCAACAGGAGACTAACTTTGAAGCTAAACATCTAAAATAAGCTTTTTATGGTAAAATATGACTGAGGATGAAATAAAATCTCAATTAAATCTATCTAAATCTCGACAATAATAGCTTATTTAAAGAGTTATGGAAGCTGGAAAATTTGAGAGCAGGAATGGCTATTTATTCACCTTAAAATTTAAATAAACTTAAATAATAAGCATTATTTCAAACTGTTTAATGAAATAAGTGCATATTTTAAAAGTTTGTGTGAGTAATTCTTTGAATATTTGCCAATTTTGCATAAGTTTCTTAGCAGTGACAATGGTGCTATCAAATTTTCCAGCTGCCACAACTCTTTAAATACCTGGTTATTATTATTTCTGAAAAATGAGATTTCGATAGATTTGACTGAGACCTTTAATTCACCTTTAGTCATATTTCGTCATAAAAAAAAACCTATTTTAGAAGTTGTAAGGCTTCGAAGTTTGTTCGTATTTAACATGACATATGAACAAATGTTTTAGCTTACTTTTGTCCCCCAGTCTATTTGAGGTATGCTTTCAATTCAAATATTGATTTCTTGAATACGCATATTATTGTTCTACATATTGGTTCTGAAAATCCTCACCATTATTTTCCATATACTTTGTTGGGTTGGGTTGTTTTACCTCTGAGCGACACTTTTTTGCAAACCATGGGCTAAATGGCCAGGTCACATGGACCCCGAAGGCTCAGAGAAGGTTGGGGGAGGGGACCCACTGGAACAGCTGTTGGGAGACAGATGGTAGCCTCCAGTCAAGGCCATCCAGCGTGTTCTTTAACGTGCACAGGGTATGGCTCTCCCGCACACAGAGCCACGGCTTAACGTCCCATCCGACGGACGGCGGCCTTTCCAAACTCATCGATGTCCCCTACTGACCGTGGGCAGGGCGGGGAATTTTGCGGACCGTATACCTTGTAATTTCAGATATGTGAAAATTCACCTTTTTCAACATTAAAATGTAAATAAAAAATACGAAATTATTATAATTAGCCTATACAGGATGTTCCAATGGCCTTCCATGTTCTTTAAATTAAAAGCAAACAAAATTATTCAGACACGTGTCGCAATTGGAGCCATAGTTCCAGAGATAACCGAGCCGAAAGTTGCTGTGACGTCAGATAGGGATAAAAAAGCCATATGAATGCACGTATACAAATTGTAGCATGCGGAACACAGGCGTTAAAACAACCCTACAGACTTACAGATTCCTTCCATTAACTTTAAAAGCAGGATATAAATAATATATGATGGACTACATATAACTCGCTCCTTGCATAGAATTTTAATGTACACAAAGTCCCTGCCTAACAAGAATTCTACCCACACGATTTTTAAAGTAGGCCAGTTTTTCGATTTACACGATTCGATTTAACACGATTTCTCAACTACTTTTTCGATAATAATTTCAGCAGTTCCAAAAAGATGTTTAACATTTGAGAATAAAAATTAATGCGCTTAAACAATTGTAACATATATATATTTGTAAAGAGTAAAGATCATTTTAATTGTGTGTGTTGTGTTGTTTTGTTTTACCTCTGAGCGGCACTTTTTTGCACACCATGGGCTAAATGGACAGGTCACATGGACCCCGAAGGCTCAGAGAAGGTTGGGGGAGGGGACCCACTGGAACAGCTGTTGGGAGACAGATGGTAGCCTCCCGTGTCAAGGCCATCCAGCGTGTTCTTTAACGTGCACAGGGTATGGCTCTCCCGCACACGGGGCCACGGCTTAACGTCCCATCCGACGGACGGCGGTCTTTCCAAGCCCATCGGTGTCCCCTACTGACCGTGGGCAGGGCGGGGAAATTTTGCGGAGATAAATCTCAACGCTGACCCAACTGGGACTCGAACCTGGGAACTACAGATTACGAGCCTGGCGCGCTACCGACTGAGCCACCCCCGCCCCATTTAATTGTCTGTGACAGACAATAATGTACTCATACAAATTCATCCTGATTGGTTAAAGATTGTAACGTCACGTGCAGAGTACAAACGTTTGTAAACAGTTATCTTTATTACTCAAGCATAATTTTTACAACAAATCAGTTACTCATTCAACAAGCCTCTTTTTTATGTTCAATGATCTGGATATGCGAATTTGTTCGCAATTGTTCATTGTGCTAGCCATGTACCCACACGGCAATCTCAACGCTGATCAAGCTGGGACTCGAACGTGGGAACTACAGATTACAAGCCTGGCGATGACCTTCTGCACTCCAATGTTTATTTCTGCTGTTATTTATATATTTCTGCCCGTCTGTTGTCCATCAACACGCAATACCTCTTAGAATGAACCATATTAGGTAACGACGGATGGTATACCTAAAAAACTGGCATCTTAGCGTATATAGGTAATTATTACAGTGGAATGCAAAATATTGAATTGAAGTAAACAGTACAAGAACACCTTTCAGAGTTTGTTTCTTTCCGAATTTTTTGTGAAATAATGCCTTTTTGAGAATGCTGAAAAAAATAAAAGGATACATTCTTTACGAAATGTTTTTTCAGTTCTATTCGATTCAATTCATTATCAGGCATCTCCCCAATTATTTTTCCTGCATATAGTAAAGTGCCCTACCGAAAGGGGCGGAGGTGGCTCAGTCGTTAGCGCGCCAGGCTCCTAATCTGTAGTTCCCAGGTTCGAGTCCCAACTGGGTCTGCGTTGAGATTTATCTCCGCAAAATTCCCGCCCTGCCCACGGTCAGTAGGAGACACCGATGGGCTTACCGAAAGGGGCGGGGGTGGCTCAGTCGGTAGCGCGTCAGGCTCGTAATCTGTAGTTCCCAGGTTCGAGTCCCAGCTGGGTCAGCGTTGAGATTTATCTCCGTAAAATTCCTCGCCCTGCCCACGGTCAGTAGGGGACACCGATGGGCTTGGAAAGACCGCCGTCCGTCGGATGGGACGTTAAGCCGTGGCCCCGTGTGTGGGAAAGCCATACCCTATGCACGTTAAAGAACACGCTGGATGGCCTTGACGGGAGGCTACCATCTGTCTCCCAACAGCTGTTCCAGTGGGTCCCCTCCCCCAACTTTCTCTGAGCCTTCGGGGTCCATGTGACCTGGTCATTTAGCCCATGGTGTGCAAAAAAGTGCCGCTCAGAGGTAAAACAACCCAACCCAGCCCTTTTTTCAATTTCAGTCACAAATCGCCACTGTTAGGCACAGTTTTTTCACAAAACTGAGGATACTGGTGACCATATACTGAGGCTGACGAGAACTGCTACTTTTCTAAAATGTTTTGTACAGTGTAGAATAAACACATGCTCCGGCTTTTTTAGATTGAACCCATGCATGGGCAGGTTAGGGTTCAGAATAATTTAAATTTCAAATACTTTTGCTTCTAATTCATATAGTTTCTAGTACATTGAGAAAAAAATCAATGAAAATATAAAATATTTTTGATTATAGTTTCAATTTTTTTATCAGTCTTTAATAATTGAAAATAAGCACTATACGGCTTCTGGTACAAATTATTATTTTACGTATTCTCTATCTTTATTAAATGAATGACGCTCTTCTTTCATAACGACGTTGCTCACGAACTTTCAGCTTCCACTAATATTTTTAATATTTTTCGTTCCAAATAGCATTAACATTGCAATTTTGTCATAAAATGATTATGATTTATAGTATAAAATAAAAGATTATTTATATATATTACTATAATCTTGTGATGCGTCAGAGAAATGTTTTCTCCAAATCGTGCTCGGGATCAACAATTGACGTAATGTTTCGTGCTCGGGATCAACAATTGACGTAATGTTTCGTGATCGGGATCAACAATTGACGTAATGTTTCGTGATCGGGATCAACAATTGACGTAATGTTTCGTGATCGGGATCAACAATTGACGTAATGTTTCGTGCTCGGGATCAACAATTGACGTAATGTTTCGTGATCGGGATCAACAATTGACGTAATGTTTCGTGATCGGGATCAACAATTGACGTAATGTTTCGTGATCGGGATCAACAATTGACGTAATGTTTCGTGATCGGGATCAACAATTGACGTAATGTTTCGTGATCGGGATCAACAATTGACGTAATATTTCTTGCTGAGGACGAACAATTGGTGAAACGTTTCGTGCTCGGGATCAGCAATTGACAAAAAAATTCGGAAAGAAACAAACTCTGAAAGGTGTTCTTGTCCTTTCTACTTCAATTCAATATTTTGCCCTTCACTGTAATAATTACCTAAATACACTGAGATGCCACCGAAAAATGCTCGTGCTCGGGATCAACAATTAATGAAATGTTTCTTGCTCGGGATCAACAATTAACGAAATGTTTCTTGCTCGGGATCAACAATTAACGAAATGTTTCTTGCTCGGGATCAACAATTGGGCGAAATGTTTCTTGCTCGGGATCAACAACTGGAGAAATGTTTCGTGCTTGGGATCAACAATTGGCGAAATGTTTCTTGCTCGGGATCAACAATTGGGCGAAATGTTTCTTGCTCGGGATCAACAATTGGGCGAAATGTTTCTTGTTCGGGATCAACAACTGGAGAAATGTTTCGTGCTCGGGATCAACAATGGGAGAAATGTTTCTTGCTCGGGATCAACAATTGGATAAATGTTTCTTGCTCGGGATCAACAAATTGGAGAAATGTTTCGTGCTCGGGATCATGAAGTGGCATAATGTTTCGTGCTCGGGATCATGAAGTGGCATAATGTTTCGTGCTCGGGATCATGAAGTGGCATAATGTTTCGTGCTCGGGATCATGAAGTGGCATAATGTTTCGTGCTCGGGATCATGAAGTGGCATAATGTTTCGTGCTCGGGATCATGAAGTGGCATAATGTTTCGTGCTCGGGATCATGAAGTGGCATAATGTTTCGTGCTCGGGATCATGAAGTGGCATAATGTTTCGTGCTCGGGATCATGAAGTGGCATAATGTTTCGTGCTCGGGATCATGAAGTGGCATAATGTTTCGTGCTCGGGATCATGAAGTGGCATAATGTTTCGTGCTCGGGATCATGAAGTGGCATAATGTTTCGTGCTCGGACTCCCGTAAATTGAGCCTGAACTCATCTCTAGTGTAGAATGTTCTCTTCCCGGTGAGAATAATTTAAGTTCCCAAATAAATAAAGCTTGTTTCGATAACTCCCGTTTAGATCACTTTTGCTTACCTTGTCTGAGGTTATCGTAGAGAACTTTAATATGATTGTCTCTGTCTGTCCTCTGGTGTTCATGGTGCATGCCACATGCATGGTCCATCTCATGCAAGATAGTGCCAGTATCCATACATCCATTAGGGTCCAGATTCAGTATCTGTTGTCCTCCACATCTTCCCAAGCAGGAATTGCACCTAGAAAATTGATCACTGATTTAATTCACAACTCGGGTATTCAAAACAGAGAATCAGTTGCAGAGGTAGATTTAAGTTTCGGATAGCTACTGGGGAAGATTTTTGAATCGGTACATCAACACAATGCAGAAATAATATAACGCAGTGGTTCGCTAACATTTCTGCGCCACGGACCCCCTATGAATTCTTATATTTCCTTCAGAACCCCTACGAAGACTCATTCTTTCTTGCAGACCCTTCTTCCATCGTTATGTGATATATCTTAACTAAAATATATATCCTCTTCTCAACGAGGACTCCCTAAACTCCCTAGAATATACACCGAAGAACCAAAATATTATAACCACCTTCCTAATATGATGTTGGTCTTACATGTGCCGTCAAAACAGATCTTACCTGGTGAGGCATTGATGCTACAAGTTTTCCAAAGGTGTCTTATGGTATCTGGTACCAACACGTTATCAGCAGATGCTTTAACTCTTGTAAGTTTCGTCTTGTAAGTTACCACAAATGCTCGATTGGATTGATGTCAGGGGAATTTTGGAGGCCAGTGCAATACCTGGAAGTCTTCCTCATGTTTTGTGAACCATTCTCGAACAATCCGGGCAGTGTGGCACGGCACATTATCCTGCTAAAAGAAGGCACTACTAGAGGGATATACCGTTGCCATGAAAGGATGTACCTGATCTGAAATGATGTTTAGGTAGGTGGTAGACGTCATAGTTTCTTCCACATAAATGACTAGACCCAGGGTTTCCCAGTAGAACATTGCCCAAAGCATTACACTTCTTCCACCGGCTTGTTTTCATCCCACGGTGCATCATGGTGCCAAAACTTCCTCGAGGTAAATGACGCACACGTATCCAGCCATCCACATGGTAAAACAGGAAAGAGATTCATCGGACCAGACGACCTTCTTCGAATCATTGAAGGTCCAGTTTTGATGCTTGCTGCCCATTGTAACACTTTCGAAGGTGAACCGAGGTTAGCATGGGCTCTCGGAACGCCTGAGGCTATGCAGCTCCATTTTCAGCAGGATTCGATGTACAGTCGCTCAAATAAATATCCGAACACTATGGTTGATTGCAGAATTCAGAAAAAATATCTGGCAACGTTTTTTATAAATTAGTGATCTGGCAACCTTCGTATCACGTGACACGAAAATTGCCAGATCGCTAATTTCTAAAAAAACGTTGTCAAATATTTTTTCTGACTTCTGAAATCGATCATAGTGTTCGGACATTTTTTTTTACCGACTGTACTGTGTGTTGTGACACATTACTCCCATCACCAGCATTCCAATTACGGGTGGGTTGCGCCACAGTGTCCCTTCTGTTGGCTCGTACCATACAGGATAACCTTCGCTCACCTCTAGCATCGATGAGCCATGGTTGGCCAACACTTTGCCAGCGGTTCGTGGTTTTTCCCTCTTAGGACCAGTTTTTGAAGGTACTAACCACGGCTGACAGTGAGCACCCCACAACCCTTGCCGTCTCGGAAATGCTCTGACCCAGTCATCTGGCCATTGCAATTTGGCCTTTGTCAAACTCACTTAAGTCCGCTGCCTTTCCCATCTGAAGAACAAGAATAACACTGATTAACAGAGCTCAGTATGAGGTGTTATTTATATCGTTTCTGACCTACACATGCGCCTTCGTTTACCTGCACCAGGCTAGTAATCTGTAGTTCCCAGGTTCGAGTCCCAGCTGGGTCAGCGTTGAGATCTATCTGCGCAAAATTCCCCGCCCTGCCCACGGTCAGTAGTGGACACCGATGTGCTTGGAAAGGCCACCTTCCGTTGGATGCGACGTTAAGACGTGGCCCCGTGTGTGGGAGAGCCATACCCCTGTGCACGTTAAAGAACACGCTGGATGGCCTTGACGGGAGGCTACCATCTACCTCCCAACAGCTGTTCCAGTGGATCCCCTCCCCCAATTTTCTCTGAGCCTTTGGGGTCCATGTGACCTGGCCATTTAGCCCATGATATGCAAAAAAGTACCGCTCAGAGGTAAAACAACCCAACCCAACTCGTTTACCTGCAGTTGCTTCGATTTTCATAAGAACGCTGGTCATAATGTTTTGGCTCTTCGGTGTATCTCTAGGTCTTTATTTGCTATTCATCAATTGACTATTCTGTAATTTGAATCGAATATTTGAGGAAAGAAATACGATGTTCCAGAAATTCTTATCACATCGTGTGATCACATGACATAGGGGAAATAATAATCTATCACATCTTTGATTAGTATGACATACATACATACAAAATCCTCATGCAGTCACGGGCTACGGAGCTCCTATCAGACTGTGAAATTTTCCTCTCCAGACATGTCTCTTCTGAGCTACAACTATTGTATTTTGCCACTGTAAGCCAATTCTATAAGGTCCTGTTTGACATTCTCTGCCCATTGCATTCTATGTCTCCCCCTTTTCCTAAAGCCTCAGAGAACACTGTTCTTTTTCCTATTTGATAATATGCAGCTAGGCATAAGGGAAACATGACGAATACAGTGAAGTCTCTCTCTGCACAAAATGCTGCTCAAAGGAGGTTGATGACTCCTTCTTCTAACTCATCATTACTTACAAAGTCAAACCACCTAATGCTCAAAATACTGCGTGAGATTTAGAATCATAGGCATCAAGTTTCTTGTTATCTTGCTTTCAAAGTGTTCATGTTTCGCTATCATAACTAACCTTAGAAAGAATCAAACTATTATACAGCCTAATTTTAGTCTTTAGTTGTATACGCCTATTTTTCCACACTCTCCATAGATTCTTAAAAGTCCCAGCGGAAATCCCTATTTTTCTATTTATCTCATGCCGCACATCACCAGTATCTTTACATAGCTCCCAAGATAATTAAAGTGAGACACTTGCTCAAGATTGCAGCCATTCAAAGCAACTAAAGCACTATCTGCCTGACCAATTTTCATCACTTTAGTTTTTTCTGTTTATCACCAAACCTATTCTCATGAACAGCCCAAACTCAACCATTCTCATGAACAACCCTAATGAAAGAATTCATCTCATCAGCATCATTTGCCAACAAGGCCAAATCATCTTCATAATCTATATCAGAAATTTTGAAATCTCTAGACCATTTAATACCAAAATCTTTCCCTTGCAAAGAATTTCACATAACGTAATCAATAACCAAACAAAACAGAAAAGGAGACAAAATACACCCTTCACTAGCAATGCTAAACCAATCGCTGCAAGATGTACCAACTCTCACATTTGACTCAGTGTTATTCAAACCATCTAAAAGTGGTCTAACATCTTTCTCTGCTATCACTAATACGTGCATCCAACTGAAGCACTTTATTCTGCTACGAAGAAATAAAAAACCAACGAACGTTGCAATTTTAATGCCTGAATTGAAATTTCATGCTGGCCGAGTGGTTAGCGCGCTTGGCTACTGATCTAAGGGACCTGGGTTCGAGCTCCGGGTAAGACATGGGTGTATGTGTCGTTTTTCTGCTGAGGACTTGCCATCCTCTCAGACCTTCTACTATGGCATATAAACAGGCAGGCTCCTGTCGGGACCTCTGTGGCAAACAGCTGCTTGAGGGGGTATTTATTTTTATTTTTTTTGTTGATTCCTAGGAAAAAGCATTAAGGGAAGTGAGGGTACTTATAAAATAATTTGAACTTACCCTTCTCCAGGATAGAAGTAGACGTAATTTCTGTCCTGTGGCGTCCACTCAGTCCATTTCAAGCAATCAGAGAAGTAAGTGTTGAACCGTTCCACGCTTCTCTGAATTAGTTGTTTATGTCGGTCGACTGTAAGAACAATTAAACTTTATTTTTTTCGTGTATAATGATTGATAATTGATTATATCTATGATATGACCATTTATTAACAACTTTATGGCCACGCAAAATCCTAATTTACTTAACTATCTGAATGATATTTAATAGAATCTCTGCTTGCAGCTCAGTACAATAGACTTCCACTTAATATCTCACCTGATAGCAAAAGAAATTTTAAAATTTCTTTGCTGCGCTTTAAACGGACTAACCGATGCTCCAGAATGTGAAGAAAGTTCGGAAACTCTTTTTTCACTTCGTTTAAATGGTCAACAGTGTTCTGGCTATAATTCTCAAGAATGTAAAAAACAAATTTCAGAAATACCGCTTCATTTTAAGTGGCCAATAGTCTAGTGTAGGGGTTCTCAACGTGGGGTACGCAGTAAATTTTTTGGGGTACGCCGTGAGAGCTCAAAAGTCGTTAAGTTGGCATCATTATACTATAACTATAGTTTTTATCTATCTATATAAGGGGTACGCCAGTTACATACACATTTCCAGGGGTACGTGAAGCATAAAAGGTTGAGAACCACTGGTCTAGTGGATAAAACGGTGCTCAAGATTATCACGAACTTTTTACATAGACAACGGTCTGTTGTCTATAATGATTCTCGGGTAATATACATTTGATGGGGAAAAGCCAAGAAATTTTTAGAAACTCTTTTCTTCACTTTGTTTAAATGGCCTTTGTTTGTGGCTATAGCGATGGCCACGAATGTTGAGCAAATTTGTCTTCTCTTTAAAAGAGGTGGAGGGGATTAAATATTTGCTACACTAAAACGAAGTTCCATTCAATACAATCCGGGACGGGGGTGGCTCAGTCGGTAGCGTGCCAGGCTCGTAATCTGTAGTTCCCAGGTTCGAGTCCCAGCTGGGTCAGCGTTGAGATTTATCTCCGCAAAATTCCCCGCCCTGTCCACGGTCAGTAGGGGACACCGATGGGCTTGGAAAGGCCGCCGTCCGTCGGATGGGACGTTAAGCCGTGGCCCTGTGTGCGGGAGAGACATACCCTGTGCACGTTAAAGAACACGTTGGATGGCCTTGACGGGAGACTACCATTCTGTCTCCCAACAGCTGTTCCAGTGGGTCCCCTCCTCCAACCTTCTCTGAGCCTTCGGGATTCATGTGACCTGGCCATTTAGCCCATGGTGTGCAAAAAAGTGCCGCTCAGAGGTAAAACAACCTAACTCAATACAATCCTTTTAAATTTGGACAAAATAGCAAAATTATAGCTTAGCTTTTTTTGTTGGAGTAGGGGCAAAATTATTTCTATTTTCAATAGAATTTCTATAAACTCGTATTTAAAAATTATACAGCATAGTTTCCTCTTTCTTCCTGTTAACGTATTTGGTGTAAATGCACTGAGGAGAAAGAGTAAATAGCAACGCTGTTTAAAACAATTAGAGGATAATGCATATGTTATATCACTGCACTTTGAATAATTCGTTTAGTATTTAAAAAGTTATGGAGGCTTAAAAATTGAGCACATGCACCTCACTTTATAAGGATAAGTCGTTGATTTAGCCGATAAGTGCCATGATGGCTGTTTTATTTGATGAGGTTTGGTTGTTTGTCTTCTGATCGGCACTTTTTAACCACAACAGGCTAACTAGAAATGTTAGAAAACCCTGCAAGGGTTCCGCGCTGATTTTTGTCCAGTAGTTTTGAAATCTACTGGACAACTGTTAGGAGACAGATGGAAGCTTCTGTTAAGATCATCCAGCATGTGCTTTAATGCGCACAGAGCATTTTTTTTTAGATTTTTTTATTTTTTTTATTTTTTGAGATTGGATTGAGTTGCTTAACCTAGTTAGAATCCTCCCATCAAGATCATCCACCCATGTTCTCTACGTTTCACAGGTAAGGCTCTCTTGCCCGTCCCGTCCAATTAAGAGACGTCAGAGTGGAAATTGGAACCTGGAAATCTCCAGACTCTACCGACTAAATGAAACTTTCTTCCTATTTTACTTGGTTACATCTTTAACAATTTTTCGATGATTTATTTGGAGAATACCAAGACGAAACCAAATTCCCTGGCTGTCGTTGTTTTCCTTTCCATTTCTCTAAGCTTCAGCTCGAGTGCAAAAGGATACACCGATGACGGGTTTGCAAAACAGACGCATTAATGAAAGCATCTTTGAGCTGGTATTCTGAATATCAGAGGCATTAATTAAAGCATCTTTGAGCTGGTATTCTGAATATTAGAGGCATTAATTAAAGCATCTTTGAGCTGGTATTCTGAATATCAGAGGCATTAATGAAAGCATCTTTGAGCTGGTATTCTGAATATCAGAGGCATTAATTAAAGCATCTTTGAGCTGGTATTCTGAATATTAGAGGCATTAATTAAAGCATCTTTGAGCTGGTATTCTGAATATCAGAGGCATCTCTTTGTATATCGTTCACTGCAATGTTTATTATCGCCGAGTATTATCGACTATAGGATATCCCAATTGTCCTTAGCCACTAGTCATTGACTTCTTTCGCTAACTCAGTGAAGTAACCAGAACCTAAATTTTCAGTTGGCTTTTCGACTATTGAGTGGGTATTGGCTCAGTAGTTAGCACATCGAGATCGTAATCTGCAGTTCCAAGGTTCATGTCCCATCGGTGAACCTTTTTAATAGAATTTTTGAGATTGGATTGCACATGCCAAAGAACGTGTTCTTTGGCATGTGCCATTCATCTGCAATCCAATCAAATGTGCAAATAGGTGGGTTGGGTTGTTTTACCTATGAGCGGCACTTTTTTGCACACCATGGGCTAAATGGCCAGGTCACAAGAATCCCGAAGGCTCAGAGAAGGTTGGGGAAGGGGACTCACTGGAACAGCTGTTGGGAGACAGTTGGTAGTCTCCCGTCAAGGCCATCCACCGTGTTCTTTAACGTGCACAGAGTATGGCTCTCCCGCACGTGGGGCCACGGTTTTACATCCCATCTGACGAACGGCGGCCTTTTCAAACCCATCGGTGTCCCCTACTGACCGTGGGCAGGGCGGGGAGTTTTTCGCAGCTAAGTCTCATCGCTGACCCAGTTGGGACTCGAACCTATTAACTGCAGATTACGAGCCTGGCGAGCTACCGACTGAGCCACCCCCGCCCCCACTCTAGGTGGCCTTGACAGGAGGCTTCCATCTAAATCGAAAAGCTCTCCAATAGGTCCCCTTCTACTACTAAATCTGAGCTTTTTGGGTCCTTGTGACCTAGCAACTTAGTCCACTGTGGGCAGAAAAGTGCAGCTCAGAGGAAAAACAACCCAACTCTCTTTTGCCTCCTTTTAATAGATTTTTTGAAATTGAATTGGGTTGCTTAACCTATATAGATAGAAGCCTCCCATCAAGGCCATCCACCATGTTCTTTAAGTTTCGTAGGTTATGCCTCTTTTGCACACACGGCTTTACGCCCCATCCAACAGATGGTGGTCTTTGTTTTCTTGAGATGGTGCAATTATTATATAACGATTAGTTCCTAGTGTTCATAGTGTGTAACCCTATTGACTAAGTGTGAAAAAGCAAACAAACTAGTACCCTTCTCCTTTTCTGTTTCCTATAATGAGTGGAGCGAGGTTGGCTCAATGGATAGCATGCCACACCCGTAATCTGCAGTTCCAGGTTCCATTCTCACCGGTGCCAGTGTTGAGATATATTTCTGCTAAACCACCAGTCTGCCCTCGGTCAGAAAGTGTACACCGATAAGCGTGAAAAGGCCTCCTTCGTTTGTCGGATGGGACATAAAGCAGCCACCTCGTGTGCAGGAGAGCCATAATCTGTGCACGTTAAAGAATATTTTGGGTGGCCTTCACAGGGTTGGGTTGGGTTGTTTTACCTCTGAGCGGCACTTTTTTGCACACCATGGGCTAAATGGCCAGGTCACATGGACCCCGAAGGATCAGAGAATGTTGTGGGAGGGGACGCACTGCAACAGCTGTTGGGAGACAGATGGTAGCCTCCCGTCAAGGCCATACAGCGTGATCTTTAACGTGCACAGGGTATGGCTCTCCCGCACACGGGGCCACGGCTTAACGTCCCATCCGACGGACGGTGACCTTTCTAAACTCATCGGTGTCCCATACTGATTGTGGGTAGGGCGGCCTTCACAGGAGGCTTCCATCTGTCTCCTAACAGCTGTCCAGTGGGTATCCTTCCTTCAACCATCTCTGAGACCTCAGTATCCTTCTGACCAGGCCATTTAGCCAGTGGTGTGAAAAACAGTAACGGCCATAGGTAAAACAACCCAACTTAGGAAGATTACAAGCCCAGTGTGCTACCGACTCTATTTGTTTCAATGTAGAACCTCACTAGACTCCACTCCTGTTAAAGTTGATAGATCCTTTGATTAGAAGAGTTGATAGAATTAATTCCAGGACTAGTCCCAGGTGAATGGCAAGGGATCAATGTGCCCTTAAAAATTCTGTAATTTGAATGGAAGCGAAAAATATATCCTAAAAACATATGTAGTATATATTAAACATCAGAATTTTTAAGACTCACTGGATGGAATGGGAAGGCGTAGCTAAAGTATTTGGCGAGTAAAAGTACTAAGAAAACATATACCGGAAGTGCATCCTGGTTCTCCTCCATTCCATACAGTAACTTACACTCTTCTTCCCCTACCACTAAATTATTTTTGCGTCAAGTCCTGATTAACAATAGCATTAAAGTACAAATTTTGTCTGAGTGTGTTTCCTACTATTTTACGTACTCCATGCGAAATTCCTCCTACCCATCCACATACACCTCACACACCTACAAACTCTTCACACCATGTACACACATTCATTCTCACCCACAAACTTCTCCATCAAACCATATACTCCTTCTCAGCCACACATTCTTCCACACCTAACCACCCACCAGAAACTCTTCCACAACCATCCACACATTCATTCTCACCCACAAACTTCTCCATCAAACCATATACTCCTTCTCAGCCACAAATTCTTCCACACCTAACCACCCACCAGAAACTCTTCCACAACCATCCACACATTCATTCTCACCCACAAACTTCTCCATCAAACCATATACTCCTTCTCACCTACAAATTCTTCCACACCTAACCACCCACCAGAAACTCTTCCACAACCATCCACACACAGTACCCACACAGTCCTTCTCACCCACACACACTTCTCCTCACCTACAAATCCCCCCATGCAACTGCACACTTCTCCTCGACCCGATCTCCTCCACATGCAACTGTACACTTCTCCTCACTCATGCACACATTCTTCATCACTCATGCAGTAAGTTCATCACTCACCACAGACTTCTCCACACAAAATCAGTCATCCACCCACCCACTTACTGCTCCATCATCCCATCATCCCAATCCTGCTTTCGAGGTTGATTCCATACTTCAAGCTACAAAAGATTTTCTGAAAATACAACACGCAACTCAATATTTGTTTATCTATCCTTAATATCAATACCTTTCATCAGAATACTTACTGAAATCTGGACTGATATAATAAGGCACAATGCGGTCCCATTTCAGTGAAGGATAGACGCCAAAATCTGTCGCTTGACGAGCCTTAAAATCATGAAAAATAAAGAGAACACAATTTACTCTTTTAAATAACAGAAAGTAAATAGTTTTCTTATTTCAATGCAGAAATAATTTTTAGTAATGTTTTAAAAATATTTAACATAGCACATACGTTAAGCTTGTGTACACTTTGTTCCAGGTAAAGTTCTGTGCATTAATGGTCTTAATAAAATTAAGAATTTGGTTGGCACTGCATGAAGAACAGTGAGGATTCAGAAGTAGTAGATGTATTGATCAAATATTTTCACTTAGGCAGATTCTTGAGAAATGCTTAGAATTCCACATATCTGGGGAATGATGAGTTATACATATTTATTATATATATATTTTTGCTGGTCTGAATGGTAACTAGGTAGTCACTGGAAGGAGAGTTTTGCACCAAAACAGATACTCTCTTGTGGAAGGGAACAGATGAGGAGGGCTGCCATATTAGTCTGACCTACTAATCTGGACTACTACGGATACTTCTCTTTTTATCTACTCTGCTGAGGAGTGGTCAACCACAAGGGGTCCTGGTGCTGACCATAAATACCAACCTGAATGGAATAATGGCTCTGAGCTTGATTATGGATCCTGAATTTGATGTACTAGTGGACTTCTCGGGAAGGAAAATCTTCCGCTGTGTTTTCTGTTTTTAAAGGGTTGACAGCTAAAAGTGAATAAATTCACAGGATTTGTTTTATCAGTTGGTGGATAATCCTGATCTGAGATCATCGCAGGTACCTGAACACTTGCTTCTACGGACATCGTCAAAACCTACATTGGAGGAAGTCTTCTAGTGATGGCTTAAAACTGGGGAAAACAGGTTTATGCCCCATGCCTGCGATTAGGGGGCTGTTTGATATTGTCGGCATTTCCTCTCTAAATAAATATAGTTTCTTTCAACATTCCACTAACCATTTTCTCTCTGTAGGAAGTTGGGATGTGAGGACTCTAAATAAAGATTATTCTCTTGATGTCCTCATACAAGAATTCCGCCATTATAATTCAGATATTCTCTGCTTGCAAGAGACCAGATGGACAGATAAAGGTCAGATTCTTAAAAATAATCTTAAATTTCTCATTTCAGGGAGGGAAAACAATAAACATTATCAAGGCGTGGGTCTGCTTCTCAGCAGACACGCTAGTGATGCTCTTCTAGGATATGAGTGCATTAATGAAATATTTCTTACAGCTAAATTTCAGACAAGTATTAAAGACTTGAATGTTATCTGTAGTTATGCCCCCACTGAGGATGCCGAAGAAGATGAGAAGGATAGGTTTTACTGACAACTTCAGGATATTTTGAATTCTGTCAAGAAAGAAGATATTACCCTTGTTCTAGGTGACTTCAATGCCATAGTTGATACTGACTCTGACCTATGGGGAGGGATGATAGGCTCTTTTGGTATTGGTAGCTCAATGCCAATGGGCAGCGCCACCTACAGGTAAGTAAACTTAATGGTTTGAGAATAACTAACACTTATTAAAAACACCGCGACATACGTAAGTACACATGTGTTTCACCAGATGGGCTGCATAAGAATATGATTCATTATACGTTAATTGACAGCAAATGGGCTAGTTCTGTTAGGAATACCTAACTGGCCTTAACTGGCATAGTGGCTAGAGTGCTAGCTACTGTTCCAGCAGGGCAAACTTTGTGTATTGTGTTAGCTCAAACTGAGGACGTGGTCAGCAGTGACTTCGTTCTTAGTGGGAAAGTCCTTGTATGAGAAGGCCTGTAGGAGATAGGAATAACTTCTAGATTTTCCTCACTCCTATGTATCGCAAAATGATACAAAAATGAAAAAACTACCCGTCATACAGGAGTGCTGAAATTAAATCTGACTATTACCTTGTTAAAAGTGTCTTGCAATTTAAACTTAAGAAGTGTAGTGCTAAGGTTAACAATAAGCTCTGAAAGACCCAGTTATAGCTAAAGCTTACCATGATAGGTTACTTAGTCATTATGACAGTCATGGTTTGCTTACTACTGAAGTTGAGGAAGAATGGGGCCGTTTTAAACAGGCTTTTTCTGGAAACTAACAGTACTCTTTTAGGTAAAAGGGAGCAGAGGACGCAAAATTATTTGACTGATAAGGCACTTGAATTTATTTCGGAAATAAAGAACTGCAGGAATGTATTTAATTAATAACCTACTAGTCCTAACAGATAGCGTGAAAAAGAGTGTAATAAAAGTGTAAAGGATCAGTTAGCTGCTGATAAGAATCTTTGGCTTGATGGCTTGGCTGACAAAGCAGAGGAAGCAGTTAGACAGCACAACAGCAGAGAGCTGTACCAGATAGTTAATGTTTTGTGTGGTAGAAAACGGGCAGATATACAGGGATTAAAGGATAAACAAGGTAATGTTGTAGAAGGTGAGGATTCTGTCATGACTAGGTGGGATGAGCATTTCAGTGATGTTCTAAACAATGTGGTTAGTTCTACTCCATTGTTTGCAATGATGATAGATGCATTGATGGCTTTAATGTTGGCCCTATAACACAATCTGAAGTATATTTTGACTTTTTCTAAGCATAAATTACATAAATCCGCAGGGTAGATGAAATTACTATGGAAATGCTTAGAGCTGGGAATGTTTCGGTTACCACTTGGATGACTAAAATTTTGAACATCTCTTATGATAAAGGCATTATTCGTAAGAATTTTACCAGTGCTATTGTTATCCCTATTTTTTTTTAAAGTGATCGCAGTTCTTGTGATAACTATAGGGGTATCATCCTACTTTCTGTTCCAGGGAAATTTCTTTGCATGATTGTGCTTAATAGAATTAAGAATATGGTTGACAGTGAATTGCGTGATGAGCAATGTGGATTCAGAAGTGGTAGGGAATGTGTGGATCAGATATTTTCACTTAGGCAGATTCTTGAGAAATGTTTAGAGTTTCAGAAACCTTTGGTTGCTAGCTTTGTTGATTTCAAAAAGGCTTTCGGCTCTGTTGATCGTCATAATTTGTGGTTGATTGTGAAATCATATGGTATACCTGACAAGTTAGTTAACATAATGAAAGCTCTCTATAATAACACTGAGTCGTGTGTGAGAGTTGGTAAGGCTTGTAGCAATTGGTTTAGCATTACTTCTGGTGTTCGACAAGGGTGCATTTTGTCTCCTTTTCTCTTCAGCTTGGTTATTGATTATGTTATGCGAAATTCACTTCAAGGGAAAGGTTTTGGCCTTAAATGGACTGGAGATACGAAACTTTCTGATTTATATTATGCTGATGATTTAGCCCTATTGGCAAATGATGTTGATGAGATTAACTCTTTCATTCGAGCTGTTGATGAGACTGGTAGTAGAGTAGGTTTGGTTATAAACAGAGAGAAAACTAAAGTGATAAAAATTGGTCAGGCAGGCTGTGATTCAGTTAATCTGAATGGTTGCAGTCTTGAGCAGGTGTCACAGTTGAATTATCTTGGGATCTATGTAACAGATGCTGCTGATATGCAGCATGAGATTAACAGACGAATAGGAATTGCTGCCGGGACTTTTAAGGATCTATGGAGATTGTGGAGAAATAGGCGTATACACCTAAAGATTAAAATTAGACTGTATAATAGTTTGGTTCTTTCTAAGATTAGTTATCGTAGTGAAACTATGACGCTTTGTAAAAAATGTAACAGGAAACTTGATGCTTTTGATTCTAGATGCTTATGCAGTATCTTGGGCATAGGTAGTTCAACTTTGTAAGTAATGATGAGGTTAGGCAAAGGAGTCGACAACCTCCTTTAAGCAGCATATTGTGCAGAGAGAGACTCCGTTGGTTTTGCCATGTTGTCCGTATGGATAATTATAGATTAACGAATAGTGTTATGAACAGTGTACCTAAAGGCCTCAGAAAGAGGGATGTGTCCTGAGCAGATGTAGCTCAGGACACATATGCTTGGAGTACTAAATTGCATGGTCTAGGTTGGACCTCCGTAGCCTATGGTTGCTTTAAGATGATGACAGTACATTCTTTTTATTAAACGGTGATTTAATCCCTTTAACTCTCTTACAAATGATGTCCTATAGAAATGGAAGATAGCGGTATTCTCCCTATCTTTAGCTCTCTTAAATATGATCTGCTATAGCTGCGGAAGAAGCCAGATTTTCTCTTCTTATTTAGCTCTCTTAGTATTGACTTGTTAGAAGGGGCTGAGTTTGCTCCTAATCTGCAGTTTCCCAGGTTCTAGTCCCACCGATGCCAGTTTGATATTTATCTCCGATAAATTCCTTCTCTCAGCCAGAAACTGAACACCGATGTGCTTCGTAAAACCGGCATCCATAAGTTGGTTCAACGAGCTAAGGACTTTTATGCAGGAGAGATATACTCTGTGCACGTTCCCTCAAAAGTAATTGCATTAAGAAAATACAGCAGAAATAACACCCCCCCCCCCCTCCTTGAACATTTTTGCTAATCCTAGTTAGGCCATTGCAATTTAGTATTTGTTGATTTAATAAAAACAGTTTAATCTGAAGTATTTTGTTAGAAATTTAAACTCTACCTTACGGGAACCTATTACGACCTTTACGGGAACCTATCTGTCTCCTACGAGCTGCCCAGTGTGTCTCCTTCCACTAGGGGCGGGGGTGGCTCAGTCGGTAGCGTGCCAGGCTCGTAATCTGTACTTCCCAGGTTCGAGTCCCAGCTGGGTCATCGTTGAATTTATCTCCGCAAAATTCCTCGCCCTGCCCACGGTCAGTAGGGAACACCGATGGGCTTGGAAAGGTCGTCGTCCGTCGGATGGGATATTAAGCCGTTGCCCCGTGTGCAGGAGAGCCATACCCTGTGCACGTTAAAGAACACGCTGGATGGCCTTGACGCGAGGCATCCATCTGTCTCCCAAAGCTGTTCCAGTGGGTCCCCTCCCCAACCTTCTCTGAGCCTTCGGGGTCCATGTGACCTGGCCATTTAGCCCATGGTGCGTAAAAAAGTGCCGCTCAGAGGTAAAACAACCCAATACAACAACTTCTTCCACTAATCAACTCTGAGGCTGGGTGATCCTTCTTACCTGACCATTTAATGAATTATATGCACAAAAATGCCGCGCTCAAAGATGAAAGAACTCAGTTTGCTATGAAAAGTGCCAATCACTTTTTATTCTTAACGAAGATGTCTCATTAGACGATAAAAGTTTTCTTTTTATTTTATCCCACATACATTAAATTTTACATAAGAGAGTCCTTACCAATAAGAAAGTCCTTACCAATAAGAGAGTCCTTACCTGTTCTTTCCTAAGCAGGATATCTCCCTGGTACAGAGCTAAACAAATAAAAGAGAAAAGAGGAAAATTATAGTTAGTAAAACATGTTTAGCAATAGTTAGTATCATACCAAAGTCCAGAACAAAATTCAACGTAATAATCAAAATAATGAAAATTAACTAAAGAGAGAGTAGTGGCATAGCCAAGAAAAGGAGGGAATGGAATTGAGTTGTTTTACTTCTGAGTGGCACTTTTTTTGTACATAATGGACTAAATGGCCAGGTCACAAGGACCCCGAGGACTCAGAGAATATTAGTGGTAGGGGACTGTCATGGCCCTGTGCCAAATGTGATGGGCTGGGCCAAATATCATGGCTGCCGGAGGACGATGAATTAGTCCCTTGATTACCTTCACCTTTTTTCGGTGAAACCACAGGTTCGCGGTTGTTACACCCGTACCGACGTATGCCTCAGATTTACTGCGCTAAGTGATGTACAGAAATATGTCCAACAATTCACGCACGAGAGTTGTATAAGGACGACACAGTTTATTCATACTGTATACAATCACATGCTGTGGATGCGCTCGACTCCGTAAACCTTTGCTGCTTTGCTGCTGCCAATAATTATGCAATGAGGTGTGAACCTCACTTTGCAGATTCTGGCTTTACCGACGTCAAACTCGAACCCTCTCCTTAAGGGTTTTGTTTGAGTAGGATCGGCTTCCCTTGACTCGTGTTCAAACATCCTTCCGTTTGACAGCGACACTCAAGACTGATTCTCATATAGAATCGAACCCTCTCCTTAAGGGTTTCATTAGAATTAGAGAGGCGTCACTTGACGCGTGTCCAAACATCCTTCCCGCTTGACAGCTACGCTCAAGACTCTGATTCTCACGTAGAATCGAACCCTCTCCTTAAGGGTTTCATTTGAATAAGAGCGGCGTCTTTTAACGCATTGTCCAAACGTCATTTCCACTTGACAGCTACACTCAAGATTGTTCTTTCCATATTGCGAGGCTCGTCTCTCGCGCTCACACTCGCGCCCCAGGCTAGTCATAAAGGCTATAAAAGGGCCTTTGGGACACGTCAACCCACACAAGCAGCCGGCCCAGATCCGAAAACAACATCTATGAATCACATCTCCACAAATAGGGAGGCGGGGATGTCTCAGTCCAACATGGACCCCGAAGGCTCAGAGAAAGTTGGGGACCCACTGGAACAACTGTTGGGAGACAGATGGTAGCCTCCCGTCAAGGCCATCCAGCGTGTTTTTTAACGTGCACATGGTATAGCTCTTCCGCACACGGGGCCACGGCTTAACGTCCCATACGACGGACGGCGGCCTTTCCAAGCCCAACGGTGTCCCTACTGACCGTGGGCAGGGCGGGGAATTTTGCGGAGATAAATCTCAACGCTGACCCAGCTGGGACTCGAACCTGGGAACTACAGATTACGAGCCTGGCGCGCTACCGACTGAGCCACCCCCGCCCCAATATAGCAGAGAATGTGAATGATGTTGCAAGAGATGGCGGCTTTCTCGATTGGAAATGCGAATGAAGAAGTTAGGAATGGAGAACGAAGTACAAAGACGTTTTATCCAAAATACCAATTTCCAACCACCTATTGAACCTATCGAGTTAACATTTTGCACTGCACATCCTCAAGCTACTCTTAATTTTCTGCCAAACTTTCAGGGTTCCTAGCCGCTTTATGTGAAAAGTTAACGCGACCACAGGTACACACGGAGACATCTTTTATCGTTATAGATGTAAAATACTTGCAACAGAATCTCGCTAACGAGTTGAGTGATGCCTTTTCAGAGAATTTCATTTTATAATCTGTCCTTTCATTGGCTTTCGTGGTTAAGCTTAATAAGCTACGATTGGACAAAAAACTCTTTGAGTGAGAATAACCGCTCCATTCTTTATGTCAAACAGAGTGTAGTACTTGGCTAACTTCCTCATTGCACCGTAGTACAGGGTTCACTTTGACGCAGCACACCAAAGTTAATACAGTGGACCTTCGTTATAGCGCTGCTCGTTATACCGCGCACTCGGTTATAGCGCGGGTGATGTTCGCGATAAGTTATAGATAGTGTTTGTTTTTACATATTTTCAAGCGTACCTTATGTACGTAAATAAAATAATAAATATATGTACTTATTAAGATGTATAATTATGTTATGTGAATTTTAATAAAACACTTAATAAATAAATTAGTTTTTTATTAAAATACATAATATATATATATAGTTGATGGGATGTTTCAGTATATAGCTCAAATCGTTCTCAGTAAATTTATTGTGTCGCTACGGCGCCGCTCGGTATAACGCGGTTCACCTTATAACGCGGGTGTTGTTTCCCGCCCGACGTGCGCGTTATATCGGGGGTCCACTGTATATTTGAGTAAATTAAAAAAAAACAACTCTTGTACTGATCGATCGAATCACCTTCGTTTCGATATTCATGTCGGTAGCAGAATGCCAGTGTGCTGGGTAGTACCAGTTGAAAACTTCTATACTCAAATTAAACACTTTTATAAAAATGGTATCGTTCAATAGTAAAAAATAATCTGCAAATTCTTCCTTTCTGATTTATATTATTCGTGCTCATTGAATATATATATATATTGAATATATATTTATTCGGGGCGGGGGTGGCTCAGTTGGTAGCGCGCCAGGCTCGTAATCTGTAGTGCCCAGGTTCGAGTCCCAGCTGGGTCAGCGTTGAGATTTATCTCCGCAAAATTCCCCGCCCTGCCCACGATCAGTAGGGGACACCGATGGGCTTGGAAAGACCGCCGTCCGTCGGATGGGACGTTAAGCCGTGGCCCCGTGTGTGGGAGAGCCATACCCTGTGCATGTTAAAGAACACGCTGGATGGCCTTGACGGGAGGCTACCATCTGTCTCCCAACAGCTGTTCCAGTGGTTCCCTTCCCCAACCTTCTCTGAGCTTTCGGGGTCCATGTGACCTGGCCATTTAGCCCTTGGTGTGCAAAAAAGTGCCGCTGAGAGGTAAAACAACCCAACGAATATATATTTAAGGTTTTTAAATATTTTTGAGCTTATTTTTAGACTTCTTCATGCGAATGCCGTGGCACACTTCGCACAGGTTCACGGCACACCAGTGTCGTGAACCTGTGCCACATTGTGACACACAAGTATATGTGACCACATTTGATTTATTAAAATACAATTACTAAACAATACCAAAGTAAAGTTCGAAATTGGCGTTTTATTAAGTGTGCGTTTTTAATTCCAGTACCTAAAATTTACAGAAAAGCTCTATTGCTATTACCAACGTATATTTTATGAATTTAAGATGAAAGCATAAAAACTTACCTGGATTATATTTGCCATAATTCGTGGTTACTGAAAATAGAAACAAACAGTTATTACTGTTATTTATTACATTATTAAATTAAAATAACATTTTATGAGTGTTAATATGCAATTAACTTTTAAGACTCAGCTTTTTGACGCTCTCAAGCTTTTTGACGCTTCGAACCCCTAAAATTGCAATAAAATTTATGCGACCCCCAGAATCGTAGATAAAATAATGCGACCATTCCCTCTTCCCTACAATGTGGGAGCTTAGCAGTTAAATCTAAAAATCTCATTACTTTAGATAGGATAAAATGAAACAAAATTATCTTTTTTTCGTTTACCAGTTTTCTAACAAAATTAAATTTTAATTAAATACCCCCTCAAGCAGCTGCTTGCCACAGAGGTCTGACAGTTTATATGCCAGAGTAGAAGGTCTGAAAGGATGGCAGGACCTCAGCAGAAAAACAACACGAACATCCATGCCTTACCCGGGGCTCGAACCCAGGTCCCGTAGATCAGTAGCCAAGCGCGCTAACCACTCAGCCACGGAACTCCTTCTAACAAAATACTTTTCCATAATATTGCAACCCCCCCCCCTAAAAATACTAGAAAATATACAATTTTCGAAGCTTCTTGCGACCCCCTTCCTTCTGGCGATCCCCTTTCCGTCGAGTGTCGAGCTGCAGTTTGAGAAACACTGATTAAAGTTATGGTCGAAAATCTATGTTTTCGCTCTCGGGGATCATATTTCGTAAACTACAAGAAAAAAAATATCGCCTCTGTGAACAGGGGTGCTCGTTTTAAAGAGAATGACATTTTTCAGATTCCATTCCGACTCTTTGCGCATTCTAATAGTGGTAAATCCAACTGATCGATGATCAATACCTGTACCCGAAGAAAATTTTTCGTTTTCCTCTTAAAATTAAAAATTTGGGTTATCTCATCCCTTGAGGGTTAAGAGGGAGAAAAATCAATTAGTGTAAATCTACAAGTGCCCGATCTACAAGGTGGGGGGGCGAACGGCCAATGTCTTCCCTCCCCTCTTTGAGAATGCCAATAACTAGAACAGAGGCGAAAATATAAGTATATTACACATATTTTTCAAGAAGTTTTCAAAAGACTAATAAAACTTAAGGAAATCTTTTACACTGGAATTACATTCAGGCTCAAACTTGCTTCTAGCCCTCCCCCGTCCCCGTTTACTCTGATCACATTCCCTTCCCTACTAGTTGTTTATAGATTCGGACAGGTCCTTGACCATCACATTCTAGTACGAAAACTTCAAATAAAAATATCGTTTGAAATTATCAATAAAAGTTTTACTTTTTTCCATTTAGTGCCTTCTAAGATGGAAATTAAAACCTTCTAGAGCAGGGGTTCTCAACTTGGGATACGCGGAAAAGTTTTTGGGGTACGCCGTGAGAGCTCAGAAGTCGCCAGAGCTAGTAACAAAATCGCTAAGTTGACAGTTTTATACTATAACTCAGTGTCTCGCAAACTTTTTTACTCTGCGGCACACTGAATCTAATTTTTTTTCCGCGGCACACTGAATCTAATTTTTTTTTCCGCGGCACACCTAAAAAAGAATTTTTGATGGTTAGTAAAAAAAGGAAAATTTAAGTTTCGTTAAATGCAGTTTATTTAAAATTTAGATACTCTACATAATCTTCATTATATTTGCGCTTTGTTGAAGTCATCAGCCTGGTTTTACTTGAAGATTTGCTCTTGTTCTTTAATTCATAACTCGGTGTTTGTTTTAAATATTTGTCCATTCTATGGCTTGAAATAATCAAAAATTAATACCAAAATTTCTAAAAAGCTTGATAAATACTTACAAGATTCCAGTTGATAAAATCTGAAAGATTTTTATTGAAGCACGTCGATAGGTAACAGAGAAAAAACTTTTAATACACAAAATTGATAATACAAATCAAGTCAAAATCTTTGGAATATCTAGTGTCAATTTGAAAATCTCTCGCGGCACATTACTGTGCCGCGGCACACAGTTTGCGAGACACTGCTATAACTATACTTTTATCTATCTATATAAGGGGTACGCCAGTTACATACACATTTCCAGGAGGTAATGAAGCATAAAAGATTGAGAACCACTGTTCTAGAGGAATGGAAAAATCTATATTAAAAGATCATTACTTCAAAGAAATTTTTAATCGCTTAAAACAAAGAAAATTGTGTTTTCCCACGACCTAAGTGGGTAAATTGTTGATGTCAATATAAACCCTTTGATCCTCACATCCCATAAAAAGTAATGATTTCTAGCATAAATACGTCGTTTGTAATATTAGTTTGAAGTTATACTACATTCAACTGTTTTCTACCGTTAGAGGGCTCTATTAACACTTTAGAGAGAATAACAACGTTTCATCAATACCAATCTAAACCAAGAAGAACCTTTAATTTATCTCTGGACAAAATGTTGTTTTGAGTTGTGTTGTTTTACCTCTGAGCGGCACTTTTTTGCACACCATGGGCTAAATGGCCAGGTCACATGGACCCCGAAGGCTCAGAGTAGATTGGGGGAGGGGACCCACTGGAACAGCTGTTGGGAGACAGATGGTAGCCTCCCGTCAAGGCCATCCAGCGTGTTCTTTATCGTGAACAGGGTATGGCTCTCCGCACACGGGGCCACGGCTTAACGTCCCATCCGACGGACGGCGGCCTTTCCAAGCCCATCGGTGTCTCCTACTGACCGTGGGCAGGGCGGGGAATGTTTGCGGAGATAAATCTCAACGCTGACCCAGCTGGGACTCGAACCTGGGAACTACAGATTACGAGCCTGGCGCGCTACCGACTGAGCCACCCCCGCCCCTAGGACAAAATGGTCAAAAGCTACAAACATACAAAGTAAAGTTGACGTTTACAGACAGATACAAAGTGATACAAACGATACTGGTTTAGCTCGTTTTCAGATAAACAATACACAATTTATGGTATTACCATTCCTTTCTCTTCATTCCAATTCATCTTCTTAGGAAAGAGGAAAAAAAAACTCAAAAGAACTTTTATACCCATTATTATACCTGTGGTAGCCATGAAGGTTTTCAAATGAAGAATTTCCTCAGGGCTATTTATAATCACAAAACCAGATTCAACAATCAGACAAGTGTGGAAAAAATTAAATACGAATTTGCCTCACGATTAGAACACGGAATGTTTTGGTTCGCGCTAGTTTATCAGTTGAGTCGTAAAGGGCGGGGGTGGCTCAGTCGGTAGCGCGCCAGGCTCGTAATCTGTAGTTCCCAGGTTCGAGTCCCAGCTGGGTCAGCGTTGAGATTTATCTCCGCAAAATTCCCCGCCCTGCCCACGATAAGTAGGGGACACCGATGGGCTTGGAAAGGCCGCCGTCCGTCGGATGGGACGTTAAGCCGTGGCTCCGTGTGAGGGAGAGCCATACCCTGTGCACGTTAAAGAACACGCTGGATGGCCTTGAGGGGAGGCTATCATCTGTCTCCCAGCAGCCGTTCCAGTGGGTCCCCTCTCCCATCATTCTCTGAGCCTTCGGGGTCCATGTGACCTGGCCATTTAGCCCATGGTGTGCAAAAAAGTGCCGCTCAGAGGTAAAACAACCCAACCCAGTTGAGCCGTAAGTTGTAAGTTATTTGACAGTTAAGGTTGGGCTAAGAAGACGGCAATTCATACTTACTTAAGTAAGGTTATGAAAGCAGTTCGGACGGTTTTTAACATCGAATACTCAGATGCTATCAGAATGCTAACTTTTTCTGTTTATTTACTGTTTTTTGTTAACTGTTTTTTTTTTTCAAACTTGTCTAATTATAGAACCTAAATATCTCTTGAGATTATCACAAATGCGAATTCCATTACTTTGTATCAAATGGTTACCGCCTGAAGTTTCGTAAGGTCATTAACGTCTAGTACTCCAATGGTCTTAACATCAAAATAACCCAAGGTATATTAATTCTTTACAGAGCAGAGCATTCTGAGCAGAGGTCAACGCAGGCACCTAAACTCTTGCTTCTACTGGCATCGTCAAATTCTACATTGGGGAAGTCTTCCAGTGTAGATGGCTTCAGCCTTTAGTGGTGGGGGAACGGGTCTTTGCCCCATGACTGCGATTAGGGGGCTGTTTGATATTGTCGGCATTCCCTCTCAATAAACAGAGTTACTTTAAACATCCAACTAACCATTTGCTCTCCATAGGTAGTTGGAATGTCAGGACTCTGCACAGAGCTTATTCTCTTGATGTCCGTCCTCACATAAGAATTACACCGTTATAATTTAGATATTCTCGGCTTGCAAGAGACCAAATAGACAGATAAAGGTCAGATTCTTAGATATAATTTTAAATTTCTCTTTTCAGGGAGGGAAAAAAGTAAGTATCACCAAGGCGTAAGTCTGCTTCTTAGCAGACACGCCAGTGATGCTCTTTTAGGATACGAGTGCATTAATGAAAGGTTTCAGCAAAATTTTAGCAAAATTTCAGACAAGCAATTTTCAGACTTGAATGTTATCTGCTGTTATGCCCCAACTGACGATGCCGGTGAGGATGAGAAGGATAGGTTTTACGGACAACTTCAGCTATTTTGAATTATGTCAAGAAATGAGATATTATCCTTATTCTAGGTGACTTCTATATCAAGGTTAGTACTGACTCTGACCTTTGGAGAGGGGTGATAGGCCCTTTTGGTATTGGTAGCTGCAATGGCAATGGGCAACATCTCCTACATGTAAACTTAATGGTTTGAGAATAACTAACATTTATTACAAACACCCTGACATACATAAGTACACATGGGTTTCACCATATGGGCTGCATAAGAATATGATAGATTATATATTAATTAACAACAAATGGGCTAGTTCTGTTAGGAATGCGGGCGGGGGTGGCTCAGTCGGTAGCGCGCCAGGCTCGTAATCTGTAGCTCCCAGGTTCGAGTCCCAGCTGGGTCAGCGTTGAGATTTATCTCCGCAAAATTCCCCGCCTTGCCCATGGTCAGTAAGGGACACCGATGGGCATGGAAAGGCCGCCGTCCGTCGGTTGGTACGTTAAGCCGTGGTCCCGTGTGAGGGAGAGCCATACCCTGTGCACGTTAAAGAACACGCTGGATGGCCTTGACATGGAGGCTACCATCTGTCTCCCAACAGCTGTTCCAGTGGGTCCCCTCCCCCAAACTTCTCTGAGCCTTCGGGGTCCATGTGACCTAGCCATTTAGCCCATGGTGTGCAAAAAAGTGCCGCTTAGAGGTAAAACAACCCAACCCAATCTGTTAGGAATGCCACGTCATATAGGGGAACTGAAATTGGATCTGACCATTACCTTGTTAAAAGTGTCTTGCAACTTAAACTTAAAAAGTTTTGTGCTAAGGTTAAAAAATTTACCTTTAATTCTGAAGCTCTGAAAGACCCAGTTAGAGCCAAAACTTACCATGATAGGTTAATTAGTCTTTATGACAGTCATGGTTTGCTTACTACTGAAGTTGAGGAAGAATGGGATCATTTTAAACAGGCTTTTTTGGACCCTAACAGTACTCTTTTAGGAAAAAAGGAGTAGAGGAGGCAAAGTTATTTGAGTGATAAGGCACTTGAGCTTATTTCAGAAAGAAAGAACTGCAGGAATGTCCTTAATCAGTACCATACTAGTCCTAATATAAAGGATTACAGAGAGCTTAATAAACATGTAAAGGATCAGATAGCTACTGATAAGAATCTTTGGCTTGATGGCTTGGCTGACAAAGCTGAGGAAGCAGTTAGGCAGCACAACAGCAGAGAGCTGTACCAGATAGTTAATGTTTTATGTGGTAGAAAACGAACAGGTATACAGGGATTGAAGGATAAACAAGGTAAAGTTATAGAAGGGGAGTATTCTGTCATGGCTAGGTGGGCTGAGCATCTCAGTGATGTTCTAAACAATGTAGTTAGTTCTACTCCCATTGTTTGCAATGATGGTAGATGCTTTGGTGGCTTTAATGTTGGCCCTATAACACAATCTGAAGTTATTATGGCTATTTCTAAACTTAAACTTCATAAATCCCCAGGTGTAGATGAAATTACTACAGAAATGCTTAGAGCTGGAAATATTTCGGTTACCACTTGGATGACTGAAATTTTGAATATCTTTTATGATAAAGGCATGGTTCCTAAAGATTTTATCAGAGCTATTTATTATCTCTATTTTCAAAAAAGGTGATCGCAGTTCTTGTGATAACTATAGGGGTATCAGCTTACTCTCTGTTCCAGGTGAAGTTCTTTCAATGATTGTGCTTAATAGAATTAAGAATCTGATTAACAGTCAATTGCGTGATGAGCAATGTGGATTCAGAAGTGGTAGGGCATGTGTCGATCAGATATTTTCACTCAGGCAGTTGATCGTCATAATTTGTGGTTGATTGTGAGATCATATGGTAAGTTAGTTAACATAATGAAAGCTCTCTATAATAACACTGAGTCGTGTGTGAGAGTTGGTAAGGCTTGCAGCAATTGGTTTAGCATTACTTCTGGTGTTCGACAAGGGTGCATTTTGTCTCCTTTTCTCTTTAGCTTGGTTATTGATTATGTTATGCGAAATTCACTTCAAGGGAAAGATTTTGGCCTTAAATGGGCTGGAGATACGAAAATTTCTGATTTAGATTATGCTGATGATTTAGCCCTATTGGCAAATGATGTTGATGAGATGAACTCTTTCATTCGAGCTGTTGATGAGACTGGTAGTAGAGTAGGTTTGGTTATAAACAGAGAGAAAACTAAAGTGATGAAAATTGGTCAGGCAGGCTGTGATTCAGTTAATCTGAAGGGTTGCAATCTTGAACAGGTGTCACAGTTTAATTATCTTGGGAGCTATGTAACAGATACTGGTGATGGGCAGCATGAGATTAACAGACGAATAGGGATTGCTGCCGGGACTTTTAAGAATCTATGGAGAGTGTGGAGAAATAGACATATATACACCTAAAGTCTTAAATTAGATTTTGTAATAGTTTGGTTCGTTCAAGGGTTAGTTATGGTAGTGAAACTTGGACGCTTTGTAAACAAGATAACAGGAAACTTGATATTTTTTATTCTAGATGCTTACGCAGTATCTTGGGCATTAGGTGGTTCAAATTTGTAAGTAATGAAGAGATTAAGCAAAGGAATCGACAACCTCCTCTGAGCAGTATATTGTGCAGAGAGATTCCGTTGGTTTGTCCATGTTGCCCGTATGGATAATTATAGATTTGCAAATAAGGTTATGAACAGTATGCCTGAAGGCCTCAGAAAGAGGTGAAGTCCTAGGATGCGGTGGGCAGACAATGTCATACAGGACCTTGTTAGAATTGGTGTGCAGTGGCCAGATGCAGTAGATGTAGCTCAGGACAGACTTGCTTGGAGAACTAAATTGAGCAGTCTGGTTGGACCTCCGTAGCCCACGTCTGCTTGAGGATGATGATGATAATGATGATGATATTAATTCTTTATACATGGCTATTAAATACTCCGTTCGATTATAGATAAATACGGAAGCTCTCCGACAACTTGAATTTCACAGTAGTAATTCACATCAAGAACAGTCAACATAACCTTACTTAAACTGGTCTGAAACCCCACTGCCTTAACTCAATTCACAGAGTAGGAGCTCAACTGGTAGAGCAACTGCAACAAAATCTAGATGACGTCAGTAGCCTAACATGATACCTAATCTGTCAGTTGCCTAATCTGATACTCAGAGTTTGTCAGCTCTGACTTCTGTTTCATATCACAAAAGAAGTAAGACGTAGATGGAGTTTAGGTTTCAAAGACCCAGAACAGGAAACAATAGATGCTCTCAATAGTTGGGTTCTTGATCTACGTGGAACTTTTTCTTGCTTTATATTTTTGCTTGTTATTGGATTGCAGGGAGCTCATGTGTCGGTTATGTGGTGAATTTTTAGAAGGTGCTCTTAGTTCATCGCTTGGAAGACAAGTAAAGCTTCTTTAAAATGAAATGCCGTAAGTAGATCAGGACATCTTAAATCTTTCCTACATTTTCTAGTCTCCTTAATCTGTTATAAACGAAAAAATCATAAACGAATCAATTATTGATATAAAATTTCGTTTGCCTAAAACTTAAAGATCGATTTATAACTTTGCAGTGTTAAACATTCCCATAATAGGAATTCCTAACAGTATTATCAGGGCTTGGATTTCGTTTTTTATCTCGCTAAAAGTCATTTTCGGTGTATGTGTATATATATATATCTTTCTTAATTTCTTTTTGAGATCAGGTTAAATGAAAATAAAAGTTTCAGAAACTGCTAGACAATAAAAATCAGATTCTACTTGATTTCATTATTTACATAGAATATCATTTGCATACGATAAAAAATAAATTACCTCTCAAACAACTGATTGCCACAGAGGTCTGGAAAAGAGACTATCAGTATAATGTAAAGCCATCTCAATAAATAACCTAAGTTCCAGATATCCCAAGATTCTATGTAAATAATGAAATCAAGTAGAACCTGATTTTTACTGCCTAGCAGTTTCTGAACATTTTATTTTTATTTAACCTGATCTCAAAAAGAAGTTAAAGAAAGATATATATACATACACACCGAAAATAACTTTTAGTCATTTTCGGTGTGTGTGTGTATATATATATATCTTTATGTGTGTGTATATATATATTATTTTTTAGTCATTTTCGGTGTGTTTGTGTATAAATATCTTTCTTTAATTCCAAGATTGGGAAAAATAACTAAATATAGCCAAAAGGAAATGTAATAGCCATTTATTGTTATGAAGTTTATTTGCTCTGTGGCTTTCAAAGTTCCTAAATTTAGGTTGGCAATACTTATTCCAACTGTTGCTATTAGGCATGGATGTGGAAAATAATAAAAGAGAGAGAGGGACAAGTGACGCGATCTTAAGGTGAATTATAGATCTCAGACAAATGTGTCTAAATATTTCAGCAATATTTGTTCAGTATTTAAAGCGTTATTAAAGCTGTAGTATTTAATCAGTTAAAATGATGGGTTTGGAAGAGTGAATACAAACAGGTTAAAACGAAAGGAATAGACTCCATATTAAAATTTAGTGATAAGTATTTGTAGCAGTTTGCGAATAACTTCAGCTTTTGACAATTTTCAGTGATATTGCAACACCAGAGAGTTATTGTTAAATATTCCAGCTTTCACAATTTTACTGAATAAATATTGTCAAAAACCGAGATTTGGATAAATTAGATGAAGGTTTATGAGCTTACGGGTGACTTATAATTTCACATTAGACCCAAGGTGCTTTTTCTGGGGGGCGGTGTTTTTTTTGCGTCTTAAATGGCGCTTTTTTTTGGGGGGGGGTGTTTTTTTTGCGTCTTAAATGGCGTAAAATACTGTATTTGTGCGAAATTTAAGGGGAAAAATTTTTCCGTATTTGGTACATTTTACAAATGACCTGGATATTGTGTGGAACATTTTAAGGATGCTCGAGCTGATAACTACTGGTTTAGACAGTAGGTTTTGCAACAGGAAGTCTAAAAAGGTGTGTTTGTTACTTAAATTCAATCCAGAACGGTAGTTTATTTCAAAAGTCTTCTGGAGCAATCTGATAAGGTGATGTAAAAAATTCATCTCTAAATAATGATGTAGAAGAAAAGAGCTTTAGAAACTCTAAATTTGTGGCAAATATACTAGAGTCAAAATATAGGAAGAGTAAAAATAAATTAATTGTTTTCATTAAGTGTTATTTTAATTTGATTTTCACGATCGAGTGTATTAAGTACATGTGTTTATTGAAATCATAAAAGCGAATTAAATTTTATGTTTATTGCTGCATTATTTTTGTGACGGAAGAGATGTGAAAAAATAGAACAAAAAGAATATTTTCTGAAATTTTTAGAATCTAGGAAGAATATGATAAACCAAACTGGACTTTGGTCTTCTATAAAGTGTGTTATGGTGGCGAAACTTGAATTTTGTAGTGTGTATACGAAGGAAAGCATGCGCCTTTTGGTAATAGAAATCCTTGCAGTATCTGGGACATTAGGCATTTTTCTGTGTGTGTATATAATGGGTAAAAGATTCACCAGGGTTGGGTTGTTTTACCTCTGAGCGGCACTTTTTTGCACACCATGGGCTAAATGGCCAGGTCACAAGAACCCCGAAGGCTCAGAGAAGGTTGGGGGAGGGGACCCACTGGAACTGCTGTTGGGAGACAGATGGTAGCCTCCCGTCAAGGCCATCCGGCGTGTTCTTTAACGTGCACAGGGTATGGCTCTCCCGCACACGGGGCCACGGCTTAACGTCCCATCCGACGGACGGCGGCCTTTTCAAGCCCATCGGTGTCCCCTACTGAGCGTGGGCAGGGCGGGGAATTTTGCGGAGATAAATCTCAACGCTGACCCAGCTGGGACTCGAACCTGGGAACTACAGATTATGAGCCTGGCGCGCTACCGACTGAGCCACCCCCGCCCCAACGACGAATAGAGAGTAAAGATTTTTCTTGAAGATTTAAGAACTACTTTCGTCGCGACTCGATGAATAATGGTCAGCCAAGAATGATTTATGGATTGAAAATGTCACACGGCACATTTTTATGCCAATAGAATTGGCATTCAGTTGAAAATACGACAGATCTGATTGAATCATTTGATTGATTAAGGATTTTGTTCTTGTGTACTAAATATGCAAGAGAAATTTTTATACGGCATTTGCCTTTTTTTACAGTTTACAAAACTGGTGACCCTCATTACCACACAAAATGTAAACCGAATATCTGTTTTCATTTACTGGAAAAACTATATAATGGAAAAAAAAAACTAAACGTTTATTCATACTTCAGACGATAAACTACTAAAAACTACAGTTTTTAGTATTTTCTGTGCGAACATTGATACTTTATATAATAAAAGGCTTTAACTTACAATACTCAGTGATTAATGCTTTATGAAAAGGTTCTAAATTAAAATTATCAGTGGTTAATACCTTATGTAATAACAGGTTTTAACTTACAATTATCAGTGGCGATTTTTCACTGAAGGTTTAAGAACTACTTTCTTAGACTCGATGAAAAAGGTTCAGCCAATAATGATTGGATTGAAAATGTCACAGGGCCGTAATAGAATTGGCATTCAGTTGAAAATGGCGACAGAAATTTTTGAGGGCAAAACAGATTTCAAAAAAATTAATTCCATTGCCTGGTTGGAGTCTCTGTAATCCTTTGACTGATTAAGGATTTGTTTTTGTGCATTTCTAGATATGTAAGAGAAATTGTTATACAATATATGGAGTTTTTTCACAGTTTAAAAAACTGGTGGCTTTCCTTACAACACAAAATGTAAACGGAATAATCTATTTTCAATTTTAAAAACTATAAAATTGAAAATAACTATAAGATAATTCATTCTTAAGATGATAAACTGCTGTTTTTACTTTTTTCTGTGCGAACATTTATACTTTATGCCGTTGGTTCTCAACGTGGGGTACGCCGCGAGAGCTCAAAAGTCATATATATATATGTTGTATTTTATTTCCATTGTTATGCTATAACTACAGTTTTATCTATCCATACAAGGGGTAGGCCAGTTACATACATATTTCCAGGGGATACGTGAAGCATAAAAGGTTGAGAACCACTGATATATATGTTTTATTTTATTCCCATTGTTATACTATAACTATAGTTTTATCTATCTATACAAGGGGTACGCCAGTTATATACACATTTTCAGGGGATACGTGAAGCATAAAAGGTTGAGAACCACTGATATATATGCTTTATTTTATTCCCATTGTTATACTCTAACTATAGTTTTATCTATCTATACAAGGGTACACAGTTACATACACATTTCCAGGGAATACGTGAAGCATAAAAGGTTGAGAACCACTGATATATATGTTTTATTTTATTCCCATTGTTATACTATAACTATAGTTTTATCTATCTATACAAGGGTACGCAGTTACATACACATTTCCAGGGGGTACGTGAAGCATAAAAGGTTGAGAACCACTGATATATATGTTTTATTTTATTTCCATTGTTATACTATAACTATAGTTTTATCTATCTATACAAGGGTACGCAGTTACATACACATTTCCAGGGGGTACGTGAAGCATAAAAGGTTGAGAACCACTGATATATATGTTTCATTTTATTCCCATTGTTATACTATAACTATAGTTTTATCTTATCTATACAAGGGGTACGCCAGTTACATACACATTTCCAGGGAGTACGTGAAGCATAAAAGGTTGAGAATCACTGATATATATGTTTCATTTTATTCCCATTGTTATACTATAACTATAGTTTTATATATCTATACAAGGGGTACGCCAGTTACATACACATTTCCAGGGGCTACTGAAGCATAAAAGGTTGAGAACCACTGATATATATGTTTTATTTTATTCCCATTATTATACTATAACTATAGTTTTATCTCTCTATACAAGGGGTACGCCAGTTACATACACATTTCCAGGGGGTACTGAAGCATAAAAGTTTGAGAACCACTGATATTATGTTTTATTTTATTCCCATTGTTATACTATAACTATAGTTTTATCTATCTATACAAGGAGTACGCCATGTTACATACACATTTCCAGGGGGTACGTGAAGCATAAAAGGTTGAGAACCACTGATATATATGTTTTATTTTATTCCCATTGTTATACTATAACTATAGTTTTATCTCTATCTATATAAGGGGTACGCCAGTTACATGCACATTTCCAGGGGGTACGTGAAGCATAAAAGGTTGAGAACCACTGATATATTTTATTTTATTCCCATTATTATACTATAACTATAGTTTTATCTATCTATACAAGGGGTACGCCAGTTACATACACATTTCCAGGTGGTACGTGAAGCATAAAAGGTTGAGAACCACTGATATATATGTTTTATTTTATTCCCATTGTTATACTATAACTACAGTTTTATCTATTTATACAAGGGGTACGCCAGTTACGTACACATTTCCAGGGGGTACGTGAAGCATAAAAGGTTGAGAACCACTGCTTTATGTTATAAAGGCTTTAACTTATAATTATCAATGGTTAATACTTTTATGTAATGAAAGGTTTCAACTAACAATTATCAGTAGTTAATACTTCAAGTAATAAAAGATTTTAACATACCATTATCAGTAAAGATGGAGTCACTTAATCCCAGTACTGAAACAGAAAAAAATATATCTCAGTTAGGACACTCTACACTAAATTTATGTTTGTATGTTAAAAATCAAGAATACAAATTAATTGGAGCTTTTTTCTTGATCGTATTTCCTTGGCACTGTTCTTATGATATTTAAAAAAAAATTACGTTATATTGAATAAGCAGGTCTTTAACTCTATTAAGCTATCAAAATAGATTGCAGTCGATAATTCTGTGTCTCGTGAAGACACTGCCTTCACGAGACACAGAACTGTGTACTACATGAAAGAAAGTTCTTAGTATCAGTTAGCGGACATCTTGATCAGCAGTCTCTTTCAATCCGGTTTTTTTTTTTTGGGGGGGGGGGTGGATTTTACCTCTGAGCTGCGGATTTTGTTAATACAATGGGTTATATGGCCAGGTTACAAGTATCCCAAAGGCTCAGAGAAAGTTGGGGGAAGGACCTGCTCTTCAGCTGTTGGGAGACAGATGGTAGCTTCCCATCTAGGCCATCCAGAGCGTTCTTTAACGTGCACATAGTATGGCTCTCCCACACACGGAGCTACGGCGTAACGACCCATCCAACGGACAGCGGACTTTCCAAGCCCATTGGTGTACCTTACTGATCGAGGGCGGTTTTTTTATTTTTTTTTATTAATGGGGGGGGGGAGTTTGGCAGCCTAACTCTTATGTTGCGTTAGGTTATGATCAGCTTTTTTACCGAATGCTATTCAGCTAATGTTAAGTCTATGGAGTTATGAGTCGCATGGATATATTGAAAATATAATGTGGTGCATGAATACAATCGGGTGTTAGCGAGAAGTGTTCTAAGGGATTATTTACATCGTTAGCCTATTTTTTGCCATTCTTATTGGTTTCTATTGTTTATCTTAGTTTCATAATGTTGAAGAATAGAAATAAATTTAGGGACTATTTTACTGCGAGATATTTGATAAATCCCATATATAAAGTAATAGATTTTCGGTAATTTAGTATGAAGTGAAAATAGTTATGATGGTAATGTAGACATGATACCATTTTGAAGACAAAAACCGTTTAAATTATTGCAAATTTACCACTATTATTATTTTGGCCCAAGTTCCAAACGTGATATTCCTGAAACATGCGGTAATGAGATTATGCACGATTTTTGAGTTTTGTCTCACGGCCCCCGAGTTTTGATTATCCCGAATCGCTACTCGGGGTGGCTTGAGACAAAACATTTGATAGAACTGCTAGTGATGCTTAAATAACTATTATTTTAAGTGTTGGTAATGCTCGCCAAAATCTTTTAATTTTTGAGCTAATGTATACAACCCTGTATATTAATATGTATAAATAATATGTCAATAGCAAATCTGTGAATTTATTATTGATCAATAGCAAATCTGTGAATTCATTATTGATCAATAGCTCTCTTGTTTAGAAAACAATGCTAATCTTCATCTAATCTACTTACATGCATAAGCTTCATCTTTTCTGTCGTGGCTAAAGAGGTAGTCGAGGTACATTGGCTCAACAACTAGAATTGAAATACAATTGCATTAAATTTTCGAGCATATATAATCACTTTAATTCTGTTTAAAATTCAAGAACATTTTATGTAAAAATAAACAATACGTTGAAAGCAATGCTTTTATTACTTTTGACGAAATATTTTCACAAATAATTCAAATACAAAAAAAAATGAAATCCATAACGAATATTTAAAATTCTAATGACTAAAAATGATGAATATTTAAGGTCCTAAAAATACATCGAAGGATTTTTATTGCTCAAAATTGGGAGAAAGGAATGAAAATAATATGAAGTTCAAAATGACCATGGGTTGGGTTGTTTTACCTCTGAGCTGCACTTTTTTGCACACCATGGGCTAAATGGCCAGGTCACATGGACCCCGAAGGCTCAGAGAAGGTTCGGGGAGGGAACCCACTGGAATAGCTGTTGGGAGACAGATGGTAGCCTCCCGTCAAGGCCATCCAGCGTGTTCTTTAACGTGCACAGGTATGTCTCTCCCGCACACGGGGCCACGGCTTAACGTCCCATCCGACGGACGGCGGCCTTTCCAAGCCCATCGGTGTCCCCTACTGACCGTGGGCAGGGCGGGGAATTTTTGCGTAGATAAATCTCCACGCTGACCCAGCTGGGACTCAAACCTGGGAACTACAGATTACGAGCCTGGCGCGCTACCGACTGAGCCACCCCCGCCCCTCAAAATGACCATGACCAGTGGCATTGCTTGAACGGCAACTGAATAGACTGAGACTGCGCAATTGCTGCTTCAAAAGTTCTTATAAATCACAGATAAATGACCTACCAATCATCAGTAAACTCAAACTAGGATCTACGAAACAGTCATAGAGTAAATTACGACAGTTTCATCGTCTGTGTATACAACACTGTATAGTAATATGTATTCCTGTATTCTACTTAATTTCTTCACGTGCTGCGCCCCTGCTATCCACAAAGCTACGATAATCGCTTTCTCTGCCCCTCTGCCAGATTTATATTCGATTCACACCAGTGGCGCACCCAGAGGGGGGGCCAAGGGGCCCTGGCACCCCCCAAAGAAAAAGGAAAAAAAATCACTAGAAAATTTTCCAAAAATATTTTCTTAATTAAAATTCATTTTTTATATTTATGTTGTGTCGTGTCTTCTATTTCTATACTACTTATGAATTAGCGGTTACATAAGGTGGGAATACCTATAGGTCTCGGGGATCATGGCCGCTGTGAGCACAAGGCGAACGAATTGGTCAGACCGAGCACTACTTTGTTTGTCGGAACCGGGCCCTCGCCCCCCCCCCCCCCAAGATTAAATCCTGAGTGCGCTGAGTGCGCCACTGGTTCACGCCAATATATATCGTTGATGCTATTACAAAGCACGTGTCAGATATATGAGACTGAAGCTATTGATGAAGTGCATCGCTTACTACCAAAGCCGGCTCTATAGCATAAGCAGCAGCTTTGGGTGGTACATTTTTAAGAGCCGCAGCATGCAAATGATTAGATGTGCTTGCTTTAATATTTTATTTCAAGTGTGGGTTGGGTTGTTTTACCTCTGAGCGGCACTTTTTTGCACACCATGGGCTAAATGGCCAGGTCACATGGACCCTGAAGGCTCAGAGAAGGTTGGAGGAGGGGACCCACTGGAACAGCTGTTGGGAAACAGATGGTAGCCTCCCGTCAAGACCATCCAGCGTGTTCTTTAACGTGCACAGGGTATGTCTCTCCCGCATACGGGGCCACGGCTTAACGTCCCATCCGACGGACGGCGGCCTTTCCAAGCCCATCGGTGTCCCCTACTGACCGTGGGCAGGGCGGGGAATTTTTGCGGAGATAAATCTCAACGCTGACCCAGCTGGGACTCGAACCTGGGAACTACAGATTACGAGCCTGGCGCGCTACCGACTGAGCCACCCCCGCCCCTCTTGACCAAAAGGCTTTTCTGGCTATGTGCATGATATTTTTTTTAATTTTTTGGAAAAGGACCTAGAAGCTCCATCAGTCTTTACTGGTTTCTCTTACGACACAAAACCATGCCGTCCCGGGACTCAAATCCAGAAGCTGCAATAACATGGCGTGCAAACGCAGTACCACTGAGGCAGCATAATATTTTATTATATTTCCTTTAGTCCCAATTTAACACCTATCTACAATAACTGACAAATGCCACCAGTTAGAAAGAAGACACTGAGGTTTTTGGTAAAGCCGCCATGCGTGATTTCAAAATTAATTTTGAAATATTCATCTGTATTCTGCTTTTAAATGAGCGTATTCAGCGGATTTCTCTAATTCATAACAGAGAAAATAATTGTAATATGACAAAAAACTTTGCGGTGATTTTCATATATTTGTATTTATTTTTACACATCTTTTCAGTCCGAGGTCAGGATCTCATGCGCTTACCCCATGAGCCAGCCCTGTAAGTAACCCAGCTAAAAGCAGAAGCATGCCTAATTTTCAGGGGCGAGAGTGGTTCAGTCGGTGGCGCGCCAGGCTCGTAATCTGCAGTTCTCAGGTTGGAGTCCCAGCTGGGTAAGCGTTGAGGATTATCTCCGCAAAACTCCCTGCCCTGCCCACGATCAGTAGGGGACACCGATGGGCTTGGAAAGGCCGTCGCCCGTCGGATGGGACGTTAAGCCGTGGTCCCGTATGCGGGAGAGCCATACCCTGTGCACGTTAAAGAACACGCTGGATGGCCTGACGGGAGGCTACCATCTGTCTCCCAACAGCTGTTCCAGTGGGTCCCCTACCCCAACCTTCTCTGAGACTTCGGGGTCCATGTGACCTGGCCATTTAGCCCATGGTGTGCAAAAAAGTGCCGCTCAGAGGTAAAACAACCCAACTCAACCCTGGTTCTGGTACCATCTGCAAGCTTTTGGAGGGCAGGGTTGGTTCACTCGGTAGTGCGCAAGACTTGTAATCTGCAGTTCCCAGGTTCGAGTTCCAACTGTGCCAGAATTGATATTTATCCCCGTTAAACTCTCATTCTCCCTTCGATCAGTACGGGGGCACCGATGCCTTGAATGGGCCTCTGTCCTTTAGAAGCTATGTTAAGCCGTGACTCCGTGTGCTCGAGATACATACCCTGTGTACCTTAAAGAACACGCTGGATGGTCTTAACATCTGTTTCCTAACAACTGTCCAATGGGTACTCTCTCCCCAACCTGATCAGAGACCTCGTGATCCTTATGACCTCGACATTTAGCCTATTGTGTGCAACAAAAGTGCCCCTCAGATGTAAAACAACCCAAATCAGCTTCTCAAAACGTTGATCGACGTTCAACTTTTATACCACAAAAGCATTTCTTCGTATTTTTGAAAAATATACCTTAACCACCATCAGATTTTTACATTGCTTTAAACACGGTATTACTTGCTTTATAACCTTTCTAAAAAGAATCAAACTGTAGGTAATACTTACACTCGCTACTTGCTAGAGCAATGCAAACTGCGGCAAAGCACGAGAGCACTAGTATCATCTTCATCCTCTTTTGGTATCTAGGACAAAACAATGAAAAAAGACTGTCATTGAAAATTCAATATTTCAGAAAAGTTTACATTGATTATTAAAGAAAAAATTACTCCTCAACCTGTTGCTTATTACTAAGCTCCGACATGAGTCTTTCGGTATCGTGCAATAGAGAAGATCTGGGTGGTAAATGAGACCTTAACAAAAAGACAACGCAGGATCAAATATTTTGGTTGGATTGGATTGTTTTACCTCTGAGCGGCACTTTTTTGCACACCATGGGCTAAATGGCCAGGTCACATGGACCCCAAAGGCTCAGAGAAGGTTGGGGGAGGGGACCACTGGAACAGCTGTTGGGAGACAGATGGTAGCCTCCCGTCAAGGCCATCCAGCGTGTTCTTTAACGTGCACAGGGTATGGCTCTCCCACACACGGGGCCACGGCTTAACGTCCCATCCGACGGACGGCGGCCTTTCCAAGCCCATCGGTGTCCCCTACTGACCGTGGGCAGGGCGGGAAATTTTGCGGAGATAAATCTCAACGCTGACCCAGCTGGGACTCGAACCTGGGTATTCTTTCAGTTGTTGTGTTGGGTTGTTTTACCTCTGAGCGGCACTTTTTTGCACACCATGGGCTAAATGGCCAGGTCACGTGGACCCCGAAGACTCAGAGAAGGTTGGGGGAGGGGACCCACTGGAACAGCTGTTGGGAGACAGATGGTAGCCTCCCGTCAAGGCCATCCAGCGTGTTCTTTAACGTGCACAGGGTATGGCTCTCCAACACACAGGGCCACGGCTTAACGTCCCATCCGACGGACGGCGGTCTTTCCAAGCCCATCGGTGTCCCCTACTGACCGTGGGCAGGGCGGAGATAAATCTCAACGCTGACCCAGCTGGGACTCGAACCTGGGAACTATAGATTACGAGCCTGGCACGCTACCGACTGAGCCACCCCCGCCCCAACACGCAAAGCTTTTCCTTTATTACTTAATAAGGAAACGTTATACATTTTCTAAGTCGTTCAGTAGGAAAATCACGAAAATTAATTCCAGTGTCTTTGTAGTAAAGAAATCTCATTTTGAACTTTTTCCATATTATGAATATTTTACTGATAGTAAGGATCCCCTATTAAGACATATTCTAGATTTGAACGAACTGATGAATTAATCTACATATAGGACAATTATTGATTACTGTTCTATATATAGAACAATTATTTGATAAATGTTCTATATGAAGCAAATAATAAAAAGATTATAGCCCTTGTATTAGTAAAGTATTTTGTTTTTCTAACAATATAACCCAAATTTCTATTAGCTTTCTTGACAATTTCTTGATTATGCATATTAAAATTGAAGTTGGAGTCAAACAAGATACCTAAATCACGGACAAAACATTTCTGTGGAATAGAACAAGAGTTGATGTTATAATCATACATAACAAAAGTCTTTTTACGAGAATAGTTTAAAATTGAGCGTTTTGAAATAGCCAATTGGAGTCCATTCATAACAGACCAGTTGTTGAATTTAGTTAAATCTGACTATAGCAAATTACAGTCGTTAAATGAGTCAATCCGTCTCTAAAATTTTACATCATCTGCATACCTTAAACCAGGAGTTCTCAACGTGAGGTACGCGGTAAAATTTTTTGGGCTACACCGTGAGAGCTCAAAAGTCCCTAGATCTAGTAACAAAGTCGCTAAGTTGGCAATACTACTGTGCAGAAATGTCATTTTTTGTGTTTATCGATATGTAATTTATGAATACAAAATTTAATGTGTGTATATGTATATATGTTTTATTTTATTCCCATTGTTATACTATAACCAGAGTTTTATCTATCTATACAAGTGGTACGCCAGTTACATACACATTTCCAGGGGTTACGTGAAGCATCAAAGGTTGAGAACCACTGATATATATGTTTTATTTTATTCCCATTGTTATACTATAACTAGAGTTTTATCTATCTATACAAGGGGTACGCCAGTTACATACACATTTCCAGGGGGTACGTGAAGCATAAAAGGTTGAGAACCACTGATATATATGTTTTATTTTATTCCCATTGTTATACTATAACTATAGTTTTATCTATCTATACAAGGGGTACGCCAGTTACATACACATTTCCAGGGGGTACGTGAAGCATAAAAGGTTGAGAATCACTGATATATATGTTTTATTTTATTCCCATTGTTATACTATAACTAGAGTTTTATCTATCTATACAAGGGGTACGCCAGTTACATATACATTTCCAGGGGGTACGTGAAGAATAAAAGGTTGAGAACCACTGCCTTAGACAACTGCAAAAACTAAATATATTTGGTAGATCATTAATGAAAATGAAAAATGCCAACGGTCCCAGAGCAGAGCCTTCGGACACCCAAATATTAAAAAATTTGCAGGAAAACTCCGAACCATTTTATGATACGTTTATTGACTTATATAATAATGTTTATTGACCTATATAACATATAATACACTTAATAAAACAAATAAATATAAGACATATAATGCTTACACATAAATAATGAGCTAAAATATATATCCACAATTCAGTATGAACAAATATATATAATTGAACATAAATAAAATCATATATGTAAAATGCTTACTGAAATGAAACGCATTAAAATAGAAACCATATAAGAAAAACCATAGCAAACATAAAGAGATTTACCATACAAATAGGAGTAAAACTATTCAACTAAATTACAACTAAAACCGATTTTAACTAACTTGTTCAATAAGAATCCGAAATCAATTTTATCAAACGTTTTTGAAAAGTTAATGTATATAACATCTAACTGACTATCACAATCAAATGAGTCAGTACTACTTTTACTAAGATATAATAGATAGAACGTTTTGGCAAAAATCCATGTTGGTTAGGAGAAAACCAATTTTTTTTAGTTGTAATATTTTTGTTTTATTTTTATGAACTTTCACAATAATCTTGTTAGCTTTAAGCACACAGGCGAGAAATAACAAAGATGCAGCAGCAGTGATAGCTGAAATATCTTCCTGTTTGAGGAAACGATTCGCTGAACGCAGATGTGAAAGCTGAAATCGAATCTCTGAAGTTATTTAATTTTCTAAGCTGGAATGCCTTTCTGCATGAGAGCTGAATGATCGTGCTCCTTTTGTGAGGAATGTATTATGGATTCAAAGATCTTAGAAAAGGGTGATAGAATAGCAATTGGTCGATAATTTTCGATATCATATTTGATTCCTATTTTAATTATGGGTATAATTTTCGATTCTTTCCAAGCACATGGAAACTTATTAGTTATAACTGAAAGATTAAATAATATTAAAAGAGAGTAAGCAAAACTATAAGCACATCCCTAAATAACGAAAGAAGGAACCATCATCGAGGCCAATTCACTTTGACCTCTTTAAATGGACAGCTTGGAAAGGGAGACTGAAGCCTTTCCAAACTGTAATCCGTCGAATGGGACATTAAGCCGTGACCCAGTGTGCAAGAGAGTCATACCCTGTGCAGTTACAGAACACACTAGATGGCCTTGACGGGGGACTACCTGTATCTACTAACAACTGCCCAGTGGGTCTCCTTTCTCAACTTTTTCTGAGCCTTTGGAGTCCTTCTGACCTGGCCATTTAGCCCAATGTGTTCATAAAAGTGCCCATCAAGTATGAAACGACCCAACTCTGATGTTCTAGACTCCAGTATCCTCTATGGCTGCGTTGCGACTTTCACAGCTAAAGCTTTTTTCTGCTCTCTGTCTGCTTGGAAAAGCCGTCGTCCATATAATCTGATATTATGCCATTTATAGAAGACAGCAATGAGTTTGGGCTCAGTTTTTCAACTAGTGTTGGAAATTATTGATCCAGGGCCAAACCATTTCGATAATTATTGAACCTGAGACTAGTTAGGGGGAAAAATGACACTTCCTAAATCACGTATACATTAATTCATGCGGCTAAACCATTTTTTAAATCTTCGCATTATAGGCTATTAGAAATTTGATGATAAAATTACAATCTTAATGTTATCGGGGACGAAATATACTCGAATAAGTTGAGAAACTGAAAAGTCTTGAATAGTATATATAAATGCTAAGAAAGATTCATAAATAAAGATGAATCCTAAAAACATCAAAGATTGAATGGTGCTTATTCTTAAGTATAGAATAAAAATGAAATGAAAAATTGTAATTATGAACGACTTCGAGTCTGGAGTCATCTACCTTATTTGGAGCCAGTCCGAGCCCATCTCTAGTAGATTGTTTTACCTCTGAGCGGCATTTTTTGCAGGCAATGAGCTAATATCTAAGTCACAAGGACACCAAGTGCTGAGAAAGATTTGGGAGAGGATCCACTGGACAGCCTTCCTTCCAGGCCATATTCAGTGTGTTCTTTAACGTTAACAACTCTCCTCTACACGGAACCACGACTATACATCCCACCCGATGGACGACAACAGCCTTTGCAAGCCCAATGATGTCCCCTTTCTCACCAACAACATAAAGGGGGTTAGCGAAGAAAATTCTCAACGACTTCTAATTGCAACTGATTACAGTGACTTCATACTATCTCAGTTGGGACTCGAATCTAGGAACATCAGATTACGAGTCTGGCGCGCTACCGACTGAACCAACTCCCCCCCCCCCCCCCCCTCTTTAGCAGGAGAGCTGTCCTAGTGCACGATAAAAAAAACAATCTTTTGGATGGCTTTGACCAGTGCCGAAGTCAGAGTTCATGGCTCCAAGGCAAACCACCAGGGTTGGGTTGTTTTACCTCAGAGTGGCACTTTTTTGCTAAATGGCCAGGTCACATGGACCCCGAAGGCTCAGAGAAGGTTAAGGGAGGGGACCCACTGGAACAGCTGTTGAGGTCTTTGAATTTTGTGAGGTCTTTGACCCACTGGAACGGCTGGATGGCCTTGGCGGACAGATGGTAGCCTCCATCTGTCCGCCAAGGCCATCCAGCGTGTTCTTTAACGTGCACAGGGTATGGCTCTCCCACACACGTGGCCACGGCTTAACGTCCCATCCGACGGACGGCGGCCTTTCCAAGCCCATCGGTGTCCCCTACTGACCGTGGGCAGGGCGGGGAAATTTTGTGGAGATAAATCTCAACGCTGACCCAGCTGGGACTGGAACCTGGGAACTGCAGATTAAGAGCCTGGCGCGCTACCGACTGAGCCACCCCCGCCCCTGCAAACCACCAGAAATGCTCCTTTTTATGGTTAAAATATTGACTTTTAAAATTTAAGATGCGTGATTTTTTACAGAAATAAAACTGGGTTGGGTTGGGTTGTTTTACCTCTGAGCGGCACTTTTTTGCACACCATGGGCTAAATGGCCAGATCACATGGACCCCGATGGCTCAGAGAAGGTTGGGTGTGGGGGCCCACTGGAACAGCTGTTGGGAGACAGATGGTAGCCTCCCGTCAAGGCCATCCAGCGTGTTCTTTAACGTGCACAAGGTCACGGTGCACGTTCTTTAACGTGCACAAAGTTCTCTCCCACACACGGGGCCACGGCTTAACGTCCCATCGGACGGACGGCGGCCTTTTCAAGCCCATCGGTGTCCCCTACTGACCGTGGGCAGGGCGGGGAAAAAATAAAACTGGAAAGCAATGGTATACAACAAAAAAAAAAGTTCATATAGATTTATAACGATTATTCTTATATTTATAAATCATTGCACTTAACAGAGAATATGTATTTTTCTTTCGAAGTTAGTTTTTCATTCCTTAACCTTGGCAAAATCGTTAATAACATCATCCAAATTTGTTTCTTGAAATAAATCGTTTTCAACTGATAAATATGATACGAGAAAGGTGACGGTAATATGTACAATGACAGTAATGTGTCAATGATGTATATGTAAAAACCTCAGGCGATATCCACGGTGCTTATAGTCGTGGCGTAGTTTGGAAAACGCTGATCTCGCTATTGCTAGATCAGCGTTTCCCAAACTATGTTCCGTGGAAAGTGAATACGTTTCCGTGAAAAATTATAAAAATTAACCTTTTACAATGACATATTTATACGTGGCAAGTTTTTCAGATTATGCTGCAACTAAATCAAAGTCCAGGAACAGACTCGATGCTACACCAGATATGAGAATTCAACTTTCTAATATTGTGCCTGATGTTAAAAGAATTTGTAATTCAAAGACCCAAAAACATCGAAGTCATTAAGAACATAATTTTACAATATATATACGCTAGTTCGTTTTACTATTTTTATGTTTTTTTTTAACAATTACCATTGAAGAATAAATGTTTTTTTTTTCTTAACCCTTAGATTTACTCATTTATTTTATTTATTACTAATATCTACTTGCCCTACAAAATAACCAAGGTGTTCCGTTAAAATTTCGGGCGGGAGTGGCTCAGTCGGTAGCGTGCCAGGCTCGTAATCTGTAGTCCCAGGTTCGAGTCCCAGCTGGGCCAGCGTTGAGATTTATCTCCGCAAAATTCCACGCCCTGCCCACGGTCAGTAGGGGACACCGATGGGCTTGGAAAGGCCGCCGTCCGTCGGATGGGACGTTAAGCCGTGGCCCCGTGTGCGGGAGAGTCATACCCTGTGCACGTTAAAGAACACGCTGGATGGCCTTGACGGGAGGCTACCATCTGTCTCCCAACAGCTGTTCCAGTGGGTCCCCTCCCCCAACCTTCTCTGAGCCTTCGGGGTCCATGTGACCTGGCCATTTAGCCCATGGTGTGCAAAAAAGTGCCGCTCAGAGGTAAAACAACCCAATCCAACAAACCTGTTAAACTTACAAGGAAATTCTCATCTTTATTTCCGCTTAATGTTTATTATATTTTAATCTTTGCTTTTACACAATCAAAATCTCAAACAGCAGTGGCGAAACTAGATCGTCATGGTTCAAAATATTCTAGTGAACCTCTGTCCTATGGGGTGACCAGCGATAGCGCGCTACGATCGTAATCTACAGATCCCAGGTTCAAATCTCACCTGGGGCAACGCTGAAATTTATCTCTCCAAAATCCCCACCCCACCTTCTGTCAATAGGGGACACCAGTGGGCTTAATTCGGATGAGACGTAAAGCCATGGTACGGTGTACGGGAGAGCGATACCATGTGCATGTTAAAGAACACACTGGATGGACTTCATGGGAGGCTACCATTTGTCTCCTAATAGATGTCCAGTGGGTCTCTTCCTCCAAAGGGGTGGGGGTGGCTCAATCGGCAGCATGACACGCTCGAAATCTGCAGTTTCCAGGTTCGACTCCCAGCTGGGCCAGCATTGAGATTTATCTCCACAAAACTCGCTGCCCTCCTCTCGGTCAGTAGGAGACACCGATGGGCTTCGAACGGCAGGAGGATGGGACGTTACGTCATACCCTTTGCACGCTGAAGAACACGCTGGATGACCTTGACGGAAGCTATCATCTGATTCCAACTGCTCTCCAGTTGGTTCCCTTCCCCAAACTTCTCTGAGCCTTAAGGATACTTGTGACCAGGCCATTTGGCCCATTGTGTGCAAAAAAGTGTCACTGAAACGTAAAACAACACAACACCCAAACCTCTGTCGTATAATATAAAAGAGGGCCCCCAATTCCGAATAAGTCCCTGCAACATGGGGCTCCGAAGCATTGCACCTTATGTCACCAATGTTAGTTTCACCCCTGTCTTTGGGGCGGGGGTGGCTCAGTCGGTAGCGCGCCAGGCTCGTAATCTGTAGTTCCCAGGTTCGAGTCCCAGCTGGGTCAGCGTTGAGATTTATCTCCGCAAAATTCCCCGCCCTGCCCACGGTCAGTAGGGGACACCGATGGGCTTGGAAAGGCCACCGTCCGTCGGATGGGACGTTAAGCCGTGGCCCGTGTGCGAGAGAGCCATACCCTGTGCACGTTAAAGAACACGCTGAATGGCCTTGACGGGAGGCTACCATCTGTCTCCCAACAGCTGTTCCAGTGGGTCCCCTCCCCCAACCTTCTCTGAGCCTTCGGGGTCCATGTGACCTGGCCATTTAGCCCATGGTGTGCAAAAATGTGCCGCTCAGAGGTAAAACAACCCAACCCAACCCCTGTCCAGCAGTAAGATAATCTGTAAATAAACGTACTACAATTTCAAAGTCAACTTACCAAATTGTCTCAAGAGCGAATTCAATACTAATAGTGACTTAGAAATAAGGGCTTATATATATATTTTTACCGAAGGGTTTGATTGACACATTAGGAAAAGTTTTATTTAGGACTAAGAAGCAAGTGTTTCTTTTATGTTCTTATCATCTTTGACTGCAAGAAAATACATCAATGGGCAAGTGTTGTTGAAAATGTTGCCATGTGGTGTGCGGAGAACAATTGCTAATTTGTCACTACAAATCATTTGCTTTTCATAATTTTTCGCACCTGCCTCTTTAACCTTGTTCTAGGCATTCTTCCTTGATTTCCGCATTTCAGAAGATGAAAGCCAATGATTATATCACAGTTGTTCTCTTCAGAAGGTGGAAAGCTAATAATGGGCAAAAACGATTTTACCATAGTTGTTATCTTCGCATCGTATTAAAACAATCACTCGAACTGACAGCCAGATGCGGAAATCCTTACAACGGAAATTACCGTAGAGAAGGTCTGTGAGGAAGCAAACACCTGATCATTGGCCCCAGGTTCGAGTCCCAGCTGGGTCAGCGTTGAGATTTATCTCCGCAAAATTCCCCGCCCTGCCCACGGTCAGTAGGGGACACCGATGGGCTTGGAAAGGCTGCCGTCCGTCGGATGGGACGTTAAGCCGTGGCCCCGTGTGTGGGAGAGACATACCCTGTGCACGTTAAAGAACACGCTGGATGACCTTGACGCGAGGCTACCACCTGTCTCCCAACAGCTGTTCCAGTGGGTCCCCTCCCCCAACCTTCTCTGAGCCTTCGGGGTCCATGTGACCTGGCCATTTAGCCCATGGTGTGCAAAAAAGTGCCGCTCAGAGGTAAAACAACCCAACGTTAAAGAACACGCTGGATGGCTTTGACGGGAGGCTACCATCTGTCTCCCAACAGCTGTTCCAGTGGGTCCCCTCCCCCAACCTTCTCTGAGCCTTCGGGGTCCATGTGACCTGGCCATTTAGCCCATGGTGTGCAAAAACGTGCCGCTCAGAGGTAAACCAACGTTAAAGAACACGCTGGATGGCCTTGACGGGAGGCTACCATCTGTCTCCCAACAGTTGTTCCAGTGGGTCCCCTCCCCCAACCTTCTCTGAGCCTTCGGGGTCCATGTGACCTGGCCATTTAGCCCATGGTGTGCAAAAACGTGCCGCTCAGAGGTAAACCAACGTTAAAGAACACGCTGGATGGCCTTGACGGGAGGCTACCATCTGTCTCCCAACAGCTGTTCCAGTGGGTCCCCTCCCCCAACCTTCTCTGAGCCTTCGGGGTCCATGTGACCTGGCCATTTAGCCCATGGTGTGCAAAAAAGTGCCGCTCAGAGGTAAAACAACCCAACGTTAAAGAACACGCTGGATGGCTTTGACGGGAGGCTACCATCTGTCTCCCAACAGCTGTTCCAGTGAGTCCCCTCCCCCAACCTTCTCTGAGCTTTTGGGGTCCATGTGACCTGGCCATTTTGCCCATGGTGTGCAAAAACGTGCCGCTCAGAGGTAAACCAACGTTAAATAACACGCTGGATGGCCTTGACGGGAGGCTACCATCTGTCTCCCAACAGTTGTTCCAGTGGGTCCCCTCCCCCAACCTTCTCTGAGCCTTCGGGGTACATGTGACCTGGCCATTTAGCCCATGGTGTGCAAAAAAGTGCCGCTCAGAGGTAAAACAACCCAACTGATCATTTGCCTGCTCTTCAGCATCGCTGTTTCACTTCTTACGGAACGAAGCTAGAGATGGAGCAGATTATCTAAGCCTCTTCAAACCCGAATTTTTGTTTGTAGAAGAAATATTTTCCCTTTAAATGTGTTTCATTTATCACCAAAGGATCAAGAATATACAAAATTAATTTTTAACGTCATTTCATTGAAATTCGGCACATATATTACAATGCAGAAAACGTCTCAAAAGCTGAAAAATCCTGAAATTTCGGAAAGCAATTAAAACGTATATAAGAGAAAAGAATTTTAATTTTTATGCACTTTGTTATTAAAAATAATCAAATGAATGACACCTGTGAAATGTAACAAAACAGTTCTTGTAGTTTGGTGTGAAATTTTTTTGTGTCAGGCACCATTTTCTTCAATATTACTTATTTATATCTAATTACTATTATACCTATAGATATCACCAATTCTAGCCCACCTGGGCTGGCGTTGAGATTTATCTACGCAAAACTCCCAACCCTGTCCATGGTCAGTAAGAAACACCGATGAACTTGGAAAGGCCGCCGTCCCTCGGAAACGACGCAAAGCCATGGCCCCGTGTGCGAGTTGGGTTGTTTTACCTCTGAGCGGCACTTTTTTGCACACCATGGGCTAAATGGCCAGGTCACATGGACCCCGAAGGCTCAGAGAAGGTTGAGGGAGGGGACCCACTGGAAAAGCTGTTGAGAGACAGATGATAGCCCCCGTCAAGGTCATCCAGCGTTTCTTTAACGTGCACAGGGTATGGCTCTCCAACACACGGGGCCACGGCTCAATGTCCTATCCGACGGTCGGCGACCTTTTCAAGACCATCGGTGTCCCCGAATGACCGTGGGCAGGGAGGGGAATTTTGCGGAGATAAATTTCAACGCTGACCCAGCTGGGACTCAACCTGGGAACTACAGTTTACGAGCCTGGCGCGCTACCGACTGAGCTACCCCTCTGCCCCCACGTGTGCGGGAAACCCATATCCTGTAAATATCCTGTTTTGGCGGGAGACTACCACTGTCTCCTAACAGCTGACTAGTGGTCCCCTTCCCCAAATCTTCTCTGAGCCCTCGGGGTACTTGTAACTTGGCATTTAGCCCGTTATGTGCAAAAAAGTGCCGCTTAGAGGTAGAACAATCCAATTGAACCAAATTCAAGTCCATTCCTGTATACTAAAGACTGGTCCATGCTTTGAAAGCGTGGCAAAATCACAGGTAACTCTTCCAATGTTTAAAAAAAGTCTAAAAATAACATACATTGTAATGTACACAGATCTGAGGTGGGAGGTGCAAGAGGGCCATGCTCCTGTTCCTTTTTGAGAATGTTACTAATGGTAATAGAGGCAAAAAATTAGCATACTTGTGCATATTTCAAACATTTTTGAAAAAAAATTTTAAAAACCACTAAAAAGGAAAGAGAAATTTTATTCTGCAATGGAAATTCAGTCTCTCGCTCCCCCCCATTTTCCCCTGCTCGATTGCATCACTTGCCCCCCTCCCCCATTTCTTTCCTGCTCGATTGCATCGTTTGCCTCCCTTTATTTTTTTCTAAATTTGGACCTGGTAGGAGGTATTCATAATGGTCATTCAAGTCCAAAACGCTCTAACGTGCATGGTTTTCCATTTTTTTTATCCAGAGACCACTACTGAATATTTAATATCATTGGCAAAGAACTTAGCAATTCCTTCATCGATTTATTTCTAACTGAACAAAGGAGCCAAGTAAATAGTGAAATAACTAAAATCTAAATACGTGGGAGCTTCCTAATTTTTAAAGTCGCTACTGGAAATGAGTTAGGGCTCAAATTTTCGAGCCCGGCTCGAAATAAAATTTCTGACACATGATAAAATATATATACAAAAATTGCATGTCACTAAACCTTTATTTTTAAAATTCTTTCTGAAATAAGCTGTTATAAATTTTAAAATAATATATTATTTGGAGACCAAATCAAAATCACGTAATAGAAATCATCCGTAGAAACTAAAGATTCTTGAGCAGCATTAGTATAAAAGGTAAAAGAGATTCACACTAAAAGAAAGAGAATACCTAAAAAATCAAAGGACGAATGGTATTCATTTTTAATTACTAAAAACTGATTAAAAGTTGAAATTTCAACTAAAAGAAAATTTACTCAGTCAGGGCTGGATCTACGCCCCTTCCCCCCCCCAAAAAAAAAACACAAGCATACTTTGAAAATGCGAGTAAGTGTAATGGTGGCAAAAATGATTAAAATTGTGCATATTTTCTATATTTTTCAAGAAAATTTTTAGAAATCTCTGAAAAGGAAGGCAAAATGTTATACTGCAATGGATGTCCAGTCCCCCCCCTCCTTACGTTTTTCAGATTCGATTGCATCACGTGCTAACCCCATCCCCCGTCCCACTTTACTTTTTCCAAGACCGGGGCCGGTATTTTTAGTCCACTTCATTAGGAACAATTTCATTTTATGTCAATAGTCACTGTGATAAAGAATTGAGTAGCTCCTTGATTAAGCTTTTTATCAAAAAGTGTGACTGAAGATGATTTAAGTTTTCAATCAAATCTGAATTACGATTTCCAAACGCGTTCAATATTTGAAGAATTATGGAAACTCAACAGTTAGCTCGTTCTGCAAAATAACAATACGAATTGGCAAAAAATTAACGTACTTATTACCAGTGGCGGCTCGCGTATAGGCACTGTGGAACTGCAGCACCCCCAATTTCAACTTGATATTATCGATAACATTTAATATAATGAGTCCTTTTTTTCTTCAATTCTTTCTTTATACTTGTACAATATATAATCCTTAAGCTTAATGTCAGTAGCCATCCCCCAGTTGAAAAAGATACAAAAATCTTTGTATGGAACTGTGCGCTTCACAGTGCGAGGTGTTTGACTGTTGTGCGCATGCGCACATAGGAAGCTATACGCGAGGCTGCAAGGGAGAGAGAGCACTGTCGTTCCCGCAGTGCCGATCCTGGCGTACTGGTTGAAGGTAGTTATTTTTTACTCCGCGTGTGTTGTGCTTAAAAACCGTGTACCATATTCTTGAATGTGATAAAGTGTAGAATTAGATTATTATCCTGCTTCCAGCTATTCTATTTGATTGATTTTTTTTCGCGCAAATTAAAGCAAGAAGAATGGATTTCATTTTTAAATGAATAGATTAAGCTTGAACTTTAACAATTTAGGATAAAGTAAGTAAAAAATGTTTGATTTTGTTCCTTTAGGATTTTATCAAGTTTGTGAATAAATTTTCTTTTTATACATGTTTGTTTCCTTTTGCACAATTTTAAAACAAAGGGTAAAAAATTTCTGGAGCAGCACCCCCACTAATTTTAGCTACGAGCCGCCACTGCTTATTACTAAAAATACCCTTACACGCTTGAGGCACATTTAGTATAACTATCATTCCTTTCGTTTTAGCATGTTTTGATTAACTTTCCAGTGCTATTATATACACTGGTTTCCATAAATTAAGGACAATCTCTAGGTTAAGTCAAATGGGAAGCTAAGGTCAAAACTCTGTAACTTCTAAAATATTTTTTTTTTTTCAAAAATGTGATTGCAGATAATGATCTCAATCAAATAAATCAATATCTCGATTTTCAACAATATTCGTTCAGTATTTAATGAGTTATGGAAGTTGGAATATTTAACAACAGCAATACCAGTCTTAAGAAACTTATACAAAACTGAAGAATAGTGAAAGAATTCTTTACACAAAGTTCTAAAATACAAACTTATTTTATTAAACACTTTGATGCAATACTAAGTTTTAATTAACTTCTGAAGTCAATTTTTGTGGCTGGCATTGTTATCGCTAAATATTCCAACTTCCATAACTCATTAAATGCTGAACGAATATTGTTGAAAATCGAGATCTTGATTTATTTGATTGAAATCTTTATCTGCAATCACATTTTTAAAAACAAAAACACTTATTTTAAAAGTTATATAGCTTTGACATTAGCTTCCCATTGACTTAACATAGAGGTTTTCCTTAATTTATGGAAACCAGTGTAATTTAAACAAATTGTTACTACTAAATATTCGAATTTCCGTAACTCACCAAATACGGAACACATATTGTTCAAAATCGAGATAGAAATAGATTTGATTGATCTCTTTAAATTATATTCAGTCATATTTTTTCACAAAACTTTGTTTAAGAAATTACTGAATTCTACGTATATCTGAGTTAATATGGACATAACACGACTCTGTGCCTTATAAAGTGACCGCTGATTGTATTTCTTTTACATATTTTTTTCACAGTCAGGAGAATTTTTAGAAAATGAAGTCATGACTACCATACAAAGCCCATTTCCGAAGTCATGTCTATAAACATAGTGCCACAATACTAATTTATAAGCATGTATATATTTTTATCTATTAGCGCGCAACGGTGTTTCGTGCCTTTAGTCCTTCATATGTAGAGGCATGTTAAGGATTCTGTAATCCAGAAATGACACATATAACTGTGGAACCCCTTCATATAACTCTAAATGGTCTCCTCCAGGCCTTAAGACTTATAACCGCCCCTGCGGCATCGTTTTCCAGATATTAACGAAAAGAATCACAATAATGAATATTTTATTAATTTAATAATCTACTAAAATATATAGGAGTATACATTCATCAAATTTATCCAACAGGATTAATTTAATACTTGCTTCCTGGGTAGTTTTGGGGCGGGGGTGGCTCAATCGGTAGCGCGACAGGCTCGTAATCTGCAGTTCCCGGGTTCGAGTCCCAGCTGGGTCAGCGTTGAGATTTATGTCCACAAAACTCCCCGCCCTGCCCACGGTCAGTAGGGGACACCGATGGGCTTGGAAAGGCCGCCGTCCGGCGGATGGGACATTAAACCGTGGCCCCGTGTGCGGGAGAGCCATACCCTGTGCATGTTAAACACGCTGAATGGCCTTGACGGTAGGCTACCATTTGTCTCCCAACAGCTGTTTCAGTGGGTCCCCTCCCCCAATCCTTCTCTGAGCCTTCGGGGTCCTTGTGACTACCGTTATGACTACCTGGCCATTTAGCCCATTGTGTGCAAAATAGTGCCCCTCAGAGGTAAAAAAAAACAACCAACCAATCCTGGGTAGTGGCGGCTCCAAACTTTTTATATAAAGCGGCTTAGGGCCGGTAATATTGTTGAAGGTGTGTGGTGGCTAAGATTATTTTTCCTCCTAACGGGTAGCCAATTAATATTTCAAAAGTAGATTAGAGCTTTTACTTAGTTTTCTTCCTTCTAAAAATTCAGCTGTGACGCCATCAGCCTGAGCATTTTATACACAAACACTGCCAATAAATTTTTTGTTATTTTTATTTCTTCTATTAGGATTGTTAATGGATATTATTAGGGGGGGCTAAAACCCCCTATAATATCTATCAGTCACCCCAAAGTAATCAAATTTGAGCGGGGTTTTCTTCAATTTTTCTGTGAAAATTCATTAAATAGCATATCGGTTACTTCCTAGATTAAACATAGTTATGCGTGTTTTATTTCGGCAGAAATACCTTTGAAATTCACGCATTTCCCGAAAATTTATACACCATTTGACTTTCAAAGGCCGTCATCCCTCGAATGGGACGTAAAGCCGTGGACCCTGTGTAGGAGAGCCGTAACCTGTATAGGTTAAAAAAACACGATAGATGGCCTTGACGGGAAGTTTCCATCTATCATCTTTGATAACGCTTTGTGTCAGCGACTTTTGCGACTAGCGACTTTTGAGCTCCACGTTAAGAACCCCTAATTAATATTAAGACATTAGACTTTTATCTTATTTTCAGATTGTCACATTAAGACCTAAACATTAGTTCAGAAATTTTTAATATAAATTTTATTACTGAAGATGGTTTACAAATTAAATTAATGTTTAATAGGATTATATTATATTTGTTAGCTGTCTAGAGCAGCGGTTCTCAACCTTTTATGCTTCACGTACCACCTGAAAATGTGTATATAACTGGCGTACCCCTTGTATAGATAAATAAAACTTTAGTTATAGTATAACAATGGGAATAAAATAAAACTTATATATATAACATACATCTAGCGACTTTTGAGCTCTCACGGCGTACACCAAAATATTTTACAACGTACCCCCAAGAGGTACGCGTACCCCATGTTGAGAACCCCTAGTCTAGAGAATGCGCGAGTATTCAATTAAGCAGTTTACTGAAGAATTGGAAAATAAATTGATAAATATTGATGACATACACATATGTGGTAATGGGTTGGGTTGTTTTACCTCTGAGAGGCACTTTTTTGCACACCATGGGCTAAATGGCCAGGTCACATGGACCCCGAAGGCTCAGAGAAGGTTGGGGGAGGGGATCCACTGGAACAGCTGTTGGGAGACAGATGGTAGCCTCCCGTCAAGGCCATCCAGCGTGTTCTTTAACGTGCGCAGGGTATGGCTCTCCCACACACGGGGACACGGTTTAATGTCCCATCCGGCGGACGGCGGCCTTTCCAAGCCCATCGGTGTCCCCTACTGACCGTGGGCAGGGCGGGGAATTTTGCGGAGATAAATCTCAACGCTGACCCAGCTGGGACTCGAACCTGGGAACTGCAGATTACGAGTCTGGCGCGCTACCGACTGAGCCACCCCCGCCCCTATGTGGTAATGTTGGAGATTTCAATATTGATATGATAAACAATGGCTGCAGTACGCAGAAATATGTTAGTGTATTAACAACATGCAGTTTTAAATCGGGTCAAGAAGAAATTACTAGATCACAAACAGGTGCTTGTCTGGATTACGTTTTTATTAAAAACATTTGCTGTAAAAGTTGTAAAACGTATGTTATAAAATAAGGTTTAACTGATCATTTCCATATAGGTTTGCCGCTAAACATAGAGTGTGACATCAGTGAAAGTTCTAAAAAACAAAATTATGAGAAAAAAAATTAAATTTTCCTAAATTGAAAAAATGTTTAAAAAATATTAATTGGAGTCAAATTAGTGATGATCTAAATATAGATGATGGGTTTAACAGCTTTATATCAATAATTCAGAATGCAATAGAAACTTCAAAAAAGTGGTAAAGTATTGAAATACCAAAAAACTAAAACCATGGATCAAAAATGGTATTTTTAATTCTATAAAGGAAACGAAAAAACTGGAAAAAATTTCAAGAACTAAATTAAATGCCTGAACAGGATATTATAGATTATAAGATTTATAGAAATTTACTCACATCATTAATTAGGGAAGCAAAAAAAATCTATATTGCAGAAATAGGTTTTTAGGGAATAAATCAAACTCAAAATAAAACTGGGATACTATAAATGAATTATGTGAGAATGGCATAAAGAGAAATAATTTGAATCTAGAAATTAATGATGAGGGGGAGAGGTATACTCGCGAATAGAAATCCTCTTTTGCTAGAAAATCGATTTAATAAGTATTTTAAAGACATTGTTGAAACTTTAGTTACTTCCCTTTTATCTGGGATATACAGGGACACATAAAAAATATATTTTTTGTGGACTACATTGCGGATTTTGGGTTGAGTTGTTTTACCTCTGAGCGGCACTTTTTTGCACACCATGGGCTAAATGGCCAGGTCACATGGACCCCGAAGGCTCAGAGAAGGTTGGGGGAGGGGTCCCACTGGAACAGCTGTTGGGAGACAGATGGTAGCCTCCCGTCAAGGCCATCCAGCGTGTTCTTTAACGTGCACAGGGTATGGCTCTCTCCCGCACACGGAGTCACGGCTTAACGTCCCATCCGACGGACGGCGGCCTTTCCAAGCCCATCGGTGTCCCCTACTGACCGTGGGCAGGGCGGGGAATTTTGCGGAGATAAATCTCAACGCTGACCCAGCTGGGACTCGAACCTGGGAACTACAGATTACGAGCCTGGCGCGCTACCGACTGAGCCACCCCCGCCCCTTACATTGCGGAATCACAAAATTAATGAAGTTATAAATAGCGTAGAAAATGGAAAATAAATTAGTTTTGACAGCATTACTGGAAATATTGTTAAGGAAATTTATCCAGAAATAAAAGATATTTTATGTTTATTTATTGAATAAATCTTTTCAGCAAGGCATTTTCCTAGAAGTTTTGAAAATAACATTTTTTGTACCAATTCATAAGGGAGGGGAGGCAAAACGTTTGGAAAATTGCAGATCAATATCGTTGTTGTCTATATTCTCGAAAATATATGGAAAACTTCTAAAAAAATAATTTAATTCTTAGATAAAAAAAAAGAGCTTTATTCTTCCAAATCAGTTTGGATTCAGGAAAGGTACAGGAACAGAAAATGCGATATTTGAATTGACTTCCATGATATATGAGTCTAAACAAAAACCAAAAAATCAGTAATTCTATTTATAGATATATAAAAAAGCCTTCGACACTGTTTCACATGAAATTTTATTGTGAAAATTACAAGCAGCTGGATTTAAGGGAACTATGTTGAAATGGTTTCAAAGCTATTTTAATTGACAGGAAACAAAGGGTAAGAAATAAAAATAAAATCAGTGATGAAGTTACATTGTAATTTATAGTGCCCCAGGGATCTGTATTGGATCCAGTGCTATTTTTAATTTTTATTAATGACTTGTGTAATTTACGTTAAAAGGTAAAATAATTACTTTTGCAGATGATACAACAATATTTTTTTCTGCTAGGTTGGTTGTTGTTTGGTTGTTTTACCTCTGAGCGGCACTTTTTTGCACACCATGGGCTAAATGGCCAGGTCACATGGACCCCGAAGGCTCAGAGAAGGTTGGGGGAGGGGACCCACTGGAACAGCTGTTGGGAGACAGATGGTAGCCTCCCGTCAAGGCCATCCAGCGTGTTCTTTAACGTGCACAGGGTATGGCTCTCCCGCACACGGGGCCACTGCTTAACGTCCCATCCGACGGACAGCGGCCTTTGCCAAGCCCATCGGTGTCCCCTACTGACCGTGGGCAAGGGGGAATTTTTGCGGAGATAAATCTCAACGCTGAGCCAGCTGGGACTCGAACCTGGGAACTACAGATTACGAGCCTGGCGCGCTACCGACTGAGCCACCCCCACCCCCCACCCCCATTTTTTTTCTGGTAGAGAAGTCATATTAATTAAACAAATAAACGATGATTTAAGTACAAATAGCAGATTGTTTCCATAAGAATAGATTGGTGTTAAACATCAAGAAAACAAAATATATGAACATTAAAATTAGGCAAAAGGAAACAAGTTACTTTAAAGATAAACTAAATTATCAGAATAATATGACCACCTACCTAATAATGGGAATAACCACACTTGGCCCGGATGACAGCGGTGAGACGGCGTGGCATGGACTCAATGAGGCCCTGGAAGATTGCCAGAGGCACACGTGCCCATTCGGACTCCAGCGGAGCACTCGGAAGATGACGTGGTTGTGGGTCCGCAACCGAACCTGTCGATCCAAATGGTCCCACAAATGCTCTATGGGATTGAGGTCGGGTGATTTCGCTGGCCAATGGAGAACGGAGATATCGCTGTCGCGTTCCTGGAACCAGTCACGCACCATCTTAGCGACATGGTAGGGTGCATTGTCCTGTTGGTAGACACCATCACCACCAGGGTAAACGTCCAACATGAAGGGATGCGTGTGGTCAGCGAGGATGGAAACAGAGGCGTAGTTAGGCTTTTGGCGCATTTGGCAAATTTGTAATTATCCGCCCCTGTTCAGTTATCGATAAAAAATACACATGTTATTTATATTATATATATTTATTGTCATTATTTTAATACAGTTACGTGAATAAATATCAATTGCACAAAATAATTGCCAAAGAAATTGCAATTAATTATCTTTTAAAGTATTTTAATCATTTTTAAAGTATTTAAATCATTTTTCTGCTGAGGTCCTGCCATCCTCTCAGATCTCCTACTGTGGCATATAACTGACAGGCTCCTGTCAGACCTCTGTGGCAAGCAGCTGCTTGAGGGGGTATTTATCGTTGGCAATATCTCATCCAAATTAATTTTTTGAGTCAGTTCTCGCTCGATTGATAGGAAACAAAGTGATGGTGTACGCTCCTGTCCTCATATTGATCTGAGGGGCGGGGGGTGGGGGGGTGGGGGGGCTCAGTCGGTAGCGTGCCAGGATCGTAATCTGTAGATCTCAGATTCGGGTCCAAGCTGGGTCAGCGTTGGGATTTATCTCGGCAAAACTCCCCGTCCTGCCTACGGTCAGTAGGAGACACCGATTGGCTTGGAAAGGCCGCCGTCCGTAATCAGTATATATAAATTACAGGTTGGCCGCCGTCCAAACCTGTAATTTGTATATGTCGCAGGGAGATGATAAAAATAGGGATTTGATCAAATCCCTAAGGTATATGATCAATTCACGGAAGATGTTAAAATAACAACTCTGTGGGGTGATTTCCCTGAAGAAAGTAAGTGATTTGATCAATCCCTTAACTGTTTTAGTGAAAAGATGAAATAAACAAGTCAGGACTCGCACAGCTCTATGTTTCGCTTGTAACTGTTTTAGTGAAAAGATGAAATAAACAAGTCAGGACTCGCACAGCTTTATGTTTCGCTTGTTACCACTTCCCCTTTACCTCACCACTCCCCTCTGGCGTCCGTGCCGGCCAGCGCCCAAACTTTACGCGAGGAAGGTTGCGCGCATTTTTATTATTGTTTTCTATATTTCGAGTTTTATCAAGTACCTACCGTAGAAAAATGAGTTCAGATATAGAAAAAAATCAAACTCTGACCGAATTTGTATCTGAAGAACAGTTTAATGAAACTATCAGGACGTTTTTGAACAAGCGGCATGGAAAAGAAAAACCTTTGTGGACTCGCGAAAGGATAGAAGAAGCTGTCACAATCGTTGAACAATTTAAATTAGCACCACTACTTAAACTGCAACGGACACATAAACAGTACTATTATGGAAAAAAATACGATGTTATAAAAATACGATGTAGGTACTAAAAAAACTTTGATTTTGAAGAGAAAGTCTGAATTCGATCCAGTTGTGAAAATAGTACCAACAGAAAATTTTTACCACATACTTCGGGAAACCCATCAGTCAACTGGCCACGGAGGAAGAGATAAAATGCTGTATAGTTTGAAATCGAAATACCTAATACCTACTTCAGTTGTACTGGAGTTTTTAAAGCTGTGCACCCTATGTCGGTCAAAAAAAAATTTCCAAACAAAGGAATCGTTGTTTGCCCAATTGTATCTAGCGACTTCAATCATCGTGGCCAAGTCGATTTAGTTGACTTACAGTCGACCCCAGATAGAAATTACAAATGGCTATTAAACTACCAGGACCACGCGACGAAATTCAGCTTTCTTCGACCGTTGACTACAAAAAGAGCTGCTGAAGTAGCAATGGAGCTATTAAAAATATTTTTGGAAGTAGGTTGTCCTCATATACTACAAAGCGACAACGGCCGTGAGTTGACGGCTGCTGTCATACAAGAATTAACAAGCCTGTGGCCAATGTGCAAAATTGTAAATGGTAGGCCTAGACATCCAGCTAGTCAAGGATCTGTTGAGCGATCAAATCAAGATGTTGAAGCTATGTTACGTGCTTGGCTAATTGTCAATGACACAAAAAATTGGCCTATAGGTTGTTACTTTGTTCAATTCCAAAAGAATTCCTCTTTTCATCGAACCATTAAACCATGCTTGTCTAAAGTGCGACCCACGGGCCGCATGCGGCCCAAAAGCCTTTAAAATGCTGCCCAAACGCAAATTATGAAAATATTTAAATTTACACATTTTTATTAAAAAAATAAATGTTTGCAATATTATTCATATATAATCGATTCGTTGACATTTATTTTGAAATAAAAATTTAAATAAAAACGTCTTAGTATGCCATGAGAATTTACGTTTCGAATTATGTGTGTATCCACTCGACGGCGAATTTTTTGAAGAATTACAATATTTGTATGCAGTATATTGCATTGTATTTTGATTTTATAATCCTTTTGGCCAAGGGAGCCCTTCACAGATAAAGGGGCCATCGAACGTTCGCGAAAGTTCGCCAAATCGATCCGACCCGTTGGCTTTCCTCTCGCTGAATTTTCAACGAGTTTTTGATATCCCACTAGTTTTATATTGCCCTTTTTTATTTTATAATAGAAAACATAAGAAAATAAATGAAGTTTTATTATTCATATTCATTAACTATATTTTATATTTTATGTGCGGCCCAAAACACTTCATCTTCACTTAGTGTGGCCCAGGGAAGTCAAATATTCACTCAATGTGGCCCAGGGAAGTCAAATATTCACTCAATGTGGCCCAGGGAAGTTAAAAGTTTGGACACGCCTGCATTAAACGATCACCTTACAAAACTTTATAACTTTATTTGGTACAGAACCAAAAACAGAACTCCAATCTAGTCATATTTCGAAAGAGTTGCTTGAAAAACTTGTTACTGAAGAGGACTTGGATCTACTTCTTAATCAGCAGGACCATGACATTATTTTAACACCAGAAGACTTACCAGCAGCTTCCTTAGAGAACAACAACAACGCTTCAACTTCAAAAGATCCACCAGCATCTGAATTAATTGATTACAATGCTTCAACTTCAAATGATCTATTAATAGTTAAATCAACCAACAATAACACTTCAATGTCACACGATCTACCGGCAGCTGATTTACTCACCAAAAAGGCTATAAATTTAGAGGATCTACCAGAAATTGAATCAATTTCTTTATCGACAATAAGACAACTCGAACCAGTTAACAACTCTACTTCAACTCCTGCTTCAACAGTTAAAACATCTGTAGTGTTACTTGCATCAGAAGGGGAAGCAGTCGTCAGCGACAGTAAAGCATGTTGTGTTGTTTGTGGAATGGAATCTACTGGAGCCCATTCATGTGACATTTGTAAAAATCCGGTGCACTTAATATGTGGGAATACAGTAGGAGAAGAAGGATATGGATCGAAAATTCTATGCTATTTATGCCAAAAAGAAGAGAGCATTAAAGATCAAAAATGAAATCAATGAAATGCTGAAAAACACCTGAAAATGCTGCAAAACACCTGAAAAGATCAGCTGAAAAAATGAAAGAAGTTTCTTTGAAGAAATTTAAAGACGTGTTAGTGAATTCCACAGTTTTGGTGTATGTACCTAAGGTAGATAGAGGCCCATTAGATGGAAATAACATCGTGAGGATCGTATTAGATATAAAAAATAATTTATCCCAAATTGGTACCTCAGTTGGAATTATAAAAGATTGGCTACCTAGAAACGCTCTTCAAATAGTTACTACAACATTTACCGAAACAGTTCCACAGATTAACCTAAGTCTGCGTGAGATTGCAGGAAAATTATCCGTATTTGGAGGTCAAGGATTTAAGAAGTGTTCCTGTGAGCAATCCAAATTACAATGTAAAACAAAAAGATGTGCCTGTAAAAAAAGTAACGTACTTTTTAACTCGAGATGCCACAAATCAACAACGTGTTTTAATAAAAATGAATAAACATTATTATTTATTAATTACATTCACGAAAAATGTTTAAAATGTCACTAAAAATATCCTTTTTGTTTTTAAAAATATCAGCTTAAGTACCTATTTCTTTTGTTAATTAAGTTTCGAATAAATAATTTGTGTTTCAATGACTATTGTTGTATTAACTATTCTACATTTAATAATGCATGGTTTACTAAATAAATACTTTTAATATCTAAACAATATTATTTCATCTTTTCACTAAAACAGTTAAGGGATTTGATCAAATCACTTACTTTCTTCAGGGAAATCACCCCACAGAGTTGTTATTTTAACATCTTCCGTGAATTGGTATCTTGTTGAAAATATTGGAATTGAAAATATTGGTTTCTCAATGCAACAAAAAATTCTTATTCCTTTTTCCTGATTGCAATGAGAAAAGAAACAAATTACACTTTTATATTTTGCTAACATCAGTTCATCACCACAAACAAGTAAGAAAGAGAGAAGGAGATTTTTTTGATTTTTTGGATTTGATCAAACCTTAGGGATTTGATCAAATCCCTATTTTCATCATTTCCCTGCGACATATACACTGATATTCATTTCACTAAAGTTTAGTTTTGTGAATATCATTCCCTGACTTGTCACAATCCCTTAGCACAGATTCAACATGAAGAATTATCCGGTGTTTCGTTGGTGACGTCTCGTATCCTTTGGCTAAGTTTCTGCCCAAGCTATCGAATTTTTATTTCCGTTTCGAAATATTTTGGTGCCTTGCGGTTCCCGAGATACTTCACCGAATGGCGCCATATTTCGTAAGCGGATTCCCCCTGTGCGATCCCTGTTGGGTTCAACAATCAAATTCCAACTTGCAATGGAATGCATTAATACAATAATGCCTTTGGGAATATGGGGATTTGGCAACGACAGCAGATTTATAGTTACGTCTTTTTCGCTCAGAGTTAGGGAGTAGAAAATGGCAACAATAGATTTGTCAGCAATTACCTTTTTCTGTAGGAATAGCATGGCGAATATTTTTGCTTGTGACCTTATAAACTTTTCCGGATTTTATTTATTTGATTCGCACTAGTGGCGCCATCTATCCGGAAGTGGACAATTCTGTTGCCTCATTAGAGATGTGGGTTGTTTTACCTCTGAGCGCACTTTTTTGCACACAATGGGCTAAATGGTCAGGTCACATGGACCCCGAAGGCTCAGAGAAGGTTGGGGGAGGGGACCCACTGGAATAGCTGTTGGGAGACAAATGGTAGCCTCCCATCAAGGCCATCCAGCGTGTTCTTTGACGTGCACAGGGTATGGCTCTCCCGCACACGGGGCCACGGCTTAACGTCCCATCCGACGGACGACGGCCTTTCCAAGCCCATCGGTGTCCCCTACTGACCATGGGCAGGGCGGGGAATTTTTGCGGAGATAAATCTCAACGCTGACCCAGCTGGGAGCCGAACCTGGGAACTACAGATTACGAGCCTCACGCGCTACCGACTGAGCCCCCCCCCGCTCCCCCCCCCGCTCCCCCCCAAAAAAAAATTGGTTTTTTCATGAGTGGGATTCGAACCAACGTCTCCAGGAAACATCCCGGATAGATGGCGCCACTAGTGCGAATCAAATAAATAAAATCCGGAAAAGCTTATAAGGTTATAAGGTCACTAAGCTGAGAAAAGGTTAGCCATTGATGGTATAGTGGTCTAGCATAACAGGCATGTTTCCTGGAGACTTGGGTTCGAATCCCACTCATGGCAAAACCAAATTTTTTTCAGCTCATTATTTCATGAGTTTCATGTCTACAGGACTTATCCTGTGATTCTTTACTACTGATACATTCTGTCAAATTTTGCAGCGTCCGTCACGATTTCCTGATGAATTATGGATGTCACAGACAGACAGACACTCAGCTAGGCGTCTTTTATTATTATAGACTAGCTGAACGGCTTCCGTTGTTACCCAGGACTCACAACCTACAGCTTAGTATCACGCCCGGATCTAGAAAAAAATCGATGGAGGGCGAGAGAGCAAGAAACACAATCGAGCCTTCTAAAAGATTCGATTCCCAATGCAGTATAGCATTTCCCCCTCTGCTTTACAGGTCTTTTAAAAAATTCTTCAAAAAATGCAAGAAATATAAATAAGTTTAACATTTTTTTTTACCTCTACTACCTTTACTCGCATTTTAAAAGGGGGGGGGGGGCATTGCCCCCTCCAGATTCCGCCCTGCTTCTTATCTATGCAAATTATCGATATTTTATTCTGTATCCATTTTGATACCTATGGCAGGGACGAACCAAGGGAGTCGGGATCGGTCCCCCGAAAATTCGTCCTTCATACAAAAATATTAAACTTGTCTACTTGCTTTGAAATTCAAAATTTTGCCTTTTGATCCCTCTCTTTGCATAATTTTATTCTAGCCCCATAGTGTAAGTCCAACATTAAAAATGTTTAAAAAGCAATTATAAAATTTTATTACATACAGAATATCATCTTAATTTTTCTTGTCAGGAGGAATATTTTAGTAATTGGGAAGCCTTACTCAGATTTTACACCCCCAAAATAAATTCTTGGACCTGAGTACATATCTGCCCTGTGGTTCCTGTAATATTAGACCGAATAGTCCTAATTTTCGTACGCCGATTCCCCCTATGCAATCCCCTATAATAAATAACAGACATCTTTTATTATTGTAGACACTGCAGTTGCTGTCAAGATTCCTGTGTCCACTGTCGTTTATTTTTCTTTAATCTATAAATGTTAAATGACACTTTGTAAATGAATCATCTATAATCTCTACCCAGGAAGCATACAAAATTAATCACCTAGATGCAGGGATGGATTTATCTACAAGGCTTCTGAAGGGGTCCCCAAATCGTTCTGTAAATTGCTTTCAAAATGGTGGCATTTCAACTACGGATCATAAGGCCGTAAATGTTGTTCCGTTTAGAACCCCTGAACCTCTAAATCCATTTATTGTACAGATGGGTTCTTCCTCTTCAAAATGGGTTGGGTTGTTTTACCTCTGAGCGGCACTTTTTTGCACACCATGGGCTAAATGGCCAGGTCACATGGACCCCGAAGGCTCAGAGAAGGTTGGGGGAGGGGACCCACTGGAACAGCTGTTGGGAGACAGATGGTAGCCTCCCGTCAAGGCCATCCAGCGTGTTCTTTAACGTGCACAGGGTATGGCTCTCCCGCACACGGGGCCACGGCTTAACGCCCCATCCGACGGACGGCGGCCTTTCCAAGCCCATCGGTGTCCCCTACTAATCGTAGGCAGGGCGGGAAGTTTTGCAGAGATAAGTCTCATCGATGACCCAGCTGGGACTCGAACCTGGCTCCAAAATGGGAGTGTGGAATGGTAGTTCAAAAGCAAAGTCACTCTACCTTGATAGGAAACTTATAAATCTAGCAGTCCAAATCAAATACTCTGAACTTTTCCTACTTGGTATCTGGATGGTGGTGCTCAGTCGGTAGCGCGCCAGGTTCGTTATCTGAAGCTCCCAGGTGCGAGTCCCAGCTGGGCCAGCTTTGAGATTTATCTCCGCAAAACTCTCATCTTGTCCTCGGTCAGTACGGGACACTGATGGGCTTGGAAAAGCCGCCATCAGTCGGATGGGACTTAAAGACGTAGCCCCGATAATGGAGGTCCGGGAGCCATACCTTGTGCGCATTAAAGAACACGCTGGGTGGCCTTGATGAGAGACTATCATCTGTCTCCTAACAGCTATCCAGTGGGTCCCCTCCCTCAACTTTCTCTGAGCTTTCAGGGTCTTTGCGACCTGCCCATTTAGCCCATTGTGTTAAAAAAGTGTCGCGCAGAGGTAATACATTGCTTGACAAAATTAAGGTAACACTAACACAATATGGAATAACGATTTTATTGTACGATGAATCATAATTAAACGGGGCGGGGTGGCTCAGTCGGTAGCGCGCCAGGCTCATAATCTGTAGTTCCCAGATTCGAGTCCCAGCTGGGTCAGCGTTGAGATTTATCTCCGCAAAAATTTCCCTGCCCACGGTAAATCGGGGACACCGATGGGCTTGGCACGGTCAGTAGGGGACACCGATGGGCTTGGCACGGTCAGTAAGGGACACCGATGGGCTTGGATAAGGTCGCGACGTTAAGCCTTGGCTCCGTGTGCGGGAGAACCATACCCTGTGCACGTTAAAGAACAAGCTGGATGGCTTTGACGGGAGACTACCATCTGTCTTCCAACAGCTGTTCCAGTGTTCCCCTCCCCCAACCTTCTCTGAGCAGTGACAGTGGGTCCCCTCCCCCAACCTTCTCTGAGCCTTCGGGGTCCATGTGACCTGGCCATTTAGCCCATGGTGTGCAAAAAAGTACCGCTCAGAGGTAAAACAACCCAACCCATAATTAAACGAAAATTTGTCCAGAAATATATTTTAGTGTAACGAGGAAATACGTAGAAAACGAGGACCCACAGAAACGAAATGTACATATTATAATTATATCATTAAAACAAGAAACGATTGTGCATCGCTGAAGTTAATTTCAAATGCTCCAAAATATGCATATATGACTACAATGTGGCGTCCAGAAGTAAAGCACCAGTAACCATTATATTGATTATTTCTCTCGTGACAATATTTAATTATTTTAAACCAGCTGAACGGCACAAGGTCTACTTAGGTCTCACTTTTAATCTGAATAGGCTGTTGTTGTTTTTTTACTGAATCCCCTCCCCTGACATTTTAGCACAGATTCACATTGAAGAATTGCCCGGCGTTGCTGACGTCAGCAGGCGCTCTATTGAGATATTTATTTCCACAGATTTTGGTACTCTGAGGTTCCCTGTGTACTTCACCGAACGACTCCAAGTTTCGTCCGAGGATTCCTCCTGCGTAAACCCGTGTTGGGTTAAAAAATCTGGTCCCTACCTGCAATGGAACATCTTAAAATAATAACCCTTTTGGAAATGTAGGGAATCTGGCAATAGAAGCAGACGACGTCACCGACCGCGCCCCTTATTAATATTCATAATTAGGACGTCACAGACCACGCCCCTTAGTAATATTCATAACTAATAATTCACAACTCATGATTCATACCTCATATTTCATATCTCATATTTTAAAAATACAGGTGGGTTAACCCACCTGTATTTTTAAGCCCCACTTTAAAGATCCCTGGTTGACTCACCTGTATTTTTGAAGCCCTCCTGAAAAGTCCCCGGTTTTCCAAATTCACGAATTTTTGTAATGTATTTTTGATGGCGCCATCTAGCGCACACCATAAGTACTATACTTTAGCAAGCACTCTATTTTAACCGAAATTTTACTCCCCCTCATTAAAAAAACCCCTTATCAAAAATCCCTCCCCTTTATTAAAAACCCTATCAAAACTGCCACACCCTCGTTAATTAATCCATTATCAAAAGTTCCGCCCCCTTTATTAAAAAACTCCTGTCGTGAATTTTTATTTCCTCGTAAATTAACACAAGATTTTTAGGTCTTATAAATCAACTCCCAAATATTTTTATACTTTAACGTGGTAGTTGTATATTCCCGGTATTTATTAACTTGCCAATTTTTATTTCATGCATTTATTACTTATTAATTAAACACTTATCAAAACTGACGTCCCCTTTATTAATACGCACGCCCTCATTAAAAAACCCTGGGCACTATTTTCTCAACCTTTACAAATGTTTATTTCAACATTCAGGCTATCCCCTTCCTCCCTTTGGTGGTCATCTTCGATAAACTCATAATTCATCAAAAAGTCTTCCCATTCCTCCTTTCTTAAAAAACCTTCATTAATTAAAACTCTTAGCAAAAGTTCCACCCCCTCACACCCCTAGCTGTCATCTTGAACGGTTGCCCTTCTCGAAATTTCCACCGACGGTCATCTTGGATCACTTTACCCGCTACGCTATCGACACCACTTTCTTTCTGTATCAGACGTGATGTGTTACAACATGTTTCGGAAAACCCACTCACACTCTTGATCGTAGTTTTCGGACACATCTCGAAATTTTTCTAAGTCCAGAGATGTCACTCTTTGACAGCCCTTCTGACTAAACCGCATTGTCACCCCCAATTCTATCCCCTTTGTTTCAGGCCATCGCAGGAGATACGGTATGGAAACAATGTTTTGGAAATAATTTTTCATCCTCTTATCGAAACATCCCATCTCCCCTTTATGATAGGTCAGCTATTTTGAAATAAACAATGTACCCCATCGGAAGAAGACAAAACCATTTTGAAATTTCCCTTGGAACCCCTAAACCTCCAAGTGTTGTGCCTCTTATTAAAAATGATCTCCATCGGATTGAAGGATAATGCCGTCAGATATTTGTGTTCAGACATATTCGGCACAAAACTTTCCGCACCCCTGCTGTGTCAGGACTTGTTTTGGAACGATGAAGTGATTCGTTAAATTCTTATTTCTGCCTTGTCTCAATTCATTACTCTCCGTATTTTCATGTTACACTAAACCATTTCGAAAACTCCACGAATCAGAGGAAAAAATTCCCTCTTCCTTACAAATTTTAATAATCTCCCAATTTATTAACTTATTTTCCTTTACTAACCCATTTCAAAGACATCGTGATTGCAAATGAATAACCAATAAAACAAACTTTTTTAATTCCCGTGTATCCGTTACGCGACTGGGTCAAAAGTTAAACTTTTTATTCCTAATACTTATTAGCGCTGTATCCTCAGTACACGATTCACTGGGGCGGGGGTGGCTCAGTCGGTAGCGCGCCAGGCTCGTAATCTGTAGTTCCCAGGTTCGAGTCCCAGCTGCGTCAGCGTTGAGATTTATCTCCGCAAAATTCCCCGCCCTGCCCACGGTCAGTAGGGGACACCGATGGGCTTGGAAAGACCGCCGTCCGTCGGATGGGACGTTAAGCCGTGGCCCCGTGTACGGGAGAGCCATACCCTGTGCACGTTAAAGAACACGCTCGATGGCCTTGACGGGAGGCTACCATATGTCTCCCAACAGCTGTTCCAGTGGGTCCCCTCCCCCAACCTTCTCTGAACCTTCGGGGTCCATGTGACCTGGCCATTTAGCCCATGGTGTGCAAAAAAGTGCCGCTCAGAGGTAAAACAACCCAACCCATGATTCACTTATGCAAAATATTACTCTTTCCTAGGAAGTAACGCTACTCAGTAACAATCGATAACAAAATATTATTTCTTCCTCCGAAGAAAAATCAGCTAAATATTTGGAAGTAAGATATCATTTTTTAAAAAATCTGCAATTGCAAACGCTCTCACAGTTTTTAAAAATAGTCTTTTCCTCCTTTTCCTGGCGAACGTGTAGTCCAAAGACCAATGACTCATCACGCTGATGAAATTTTATTTCGCATTGCGACTCGTCGTTAATATATGCATGTTCGTTACGCTTTACAAAGTCAGTTGTTTTCATCGGATAAAAAATTATTCTGTAAAGAGTTTTTGTACGCGGTTGAATGTTATAGAAAGTAAGCAATGCTAAAAGTAGAAAACAATTCATACGTTGCAGGTACCCTTGCGTTTCTGCTTACGGTGCGTAAAACATCTAACTTTAGTTCTACATCCAAGTACAACATGAATGTATGTTAATGGAGTAGAGGATATTAGTTTTAACAAATACTATAAAATACACTCATACACTAAGCTACTATACAAAATAATACATTTAATAAGTCTCACTAGATCGATATACTGATAATAACTCTCAACTTACCTGAGCTAATCCACCGAAATTTTATTTGCAACTGGACTGATAGTGAAAATTTAGCAAATACTTCAGCGCTTATATCAGTATATCTATGGAACAAGCTACATGAGAAAGCTTCGTCGATACGCTACCGGCAACATAAAAATCCGCCTAACTAAAAATTTTCAGGAATAGTTTAAAAGTACAAACCTCAACAATAAATTTTGGATACTTATTACTGTTCGGTGACACCGGTGAAAACGAATTTTTCCCCTGTGCAGAAAAGCGACACTGATATACCTTTCATGCAAAAGACATGTACTTGGTTAACGATCACAGACTGATGAATTTTTTCCCGCAGACCCAACCACGACGCGGACCGGTGAATTGTGCGCTTAATTTTCATAGTCACCCCCAATAATGTCTTTTCACAACCCCAACGACAATCCGATGGCTCGCACTGGTGAGGGACAGAGTCGTTTGCTCTGACATATATGTTCTGATCGGTCCTCAGTAAAAGAATTCTGCACTCATGTCACAAAAAATCGATGTTCTCACGTAGAGTTTACATTGGATATAAGTGACCGACAAAAAATAATGTCTTTACAAACTAAGAGTCACTCTGTGTGAAACATCCCAAGTCCTGAAATACCCTTCTTAAAAAAATAGGAAAATTCCCTCCATACACTCTCACACTTCTTAAAATTTAACACTACCTACTGGCCGAGTGGTTAGCACGCTTGGCTACTGATCTAAGGGACCTGGGTTTGAGCCCCGGGTAAGGCATGGCTGTCTGTGTCGTTTTTCTGCTGAGGTCCTGCCATCCTCTCAGACCTTCTACTATGGCATATAAACTGACAGGCTCCTGTCAGACCTCTGTGGCAAGCAGCTGCTTGAGGGGTTATTTATTTTTTTTATTTAGTCGCTTAACCTGAAGAAATGACACGGAGCTCCCGCAGGAACCGGCAGTCCAACCGGTGATGACTCAAAGGTCATGGGGCACTTACACACTGACCTATGGAACAGCCCTTCGATGTGAAAACAGATATGCTACTGTTTATCTAAATCCTTTACTCATGGGAAGAGCTGCCTGTTCTGTGACTTTTATCTTCCTCAAGGATCTTTTGACAATGTGAAAACCCTAATGACAAAGTGAAATAATTATTCGTTTCTTGATGAAATGCAGCACTTTACCGGATAGGTCAAACTTAAGCTCCCGTAAGCTGCCGTCTTATCTTCGGGGGGGGGGGGGGGGGATTTCCCGGCTTAACGACACAACTCAACAGTTTACTGCTTTCAAAAACTCCAAGCGGTCAGCTGATTTTAAAATGTCCTCTTATGCTACTCATCACAATTGAAGAAAATATGTAGCAGTTACCAGGAGAATATGGTTTTATCCCACCACAAAAGGAAATACAGTACATTAGAAAGGGAAAATCACTGTTGGAAGGAACCCAGACAGAAAATTGTTAATATCATAAGAAATGTGTGACGTATTTCACAAAACGGTACCGATGTAACAAAAAAAATTCAGTGTAAAATTGGAAAAACAAACAAAAAATTATCATTTAATACGAGTTTCGCAAAATAATAGAATGTGTGAAAATTTTAATCCCAGTGTGATATGATGTAGAAGTAATGCGAAAAGAAATCTTTAGCATTGTTCCCCACGTCATTTGTTAGGTAGCGATAGTGTTAACACGCACTAACATCCATGAATTTTCAAATGACATTCAGGGATGTATCATTTCCATCACTTAAGTTTCAACTTCTTTTATTTTTCCAACCAATAACCACGATAATGTACAGTTTCTACGGGACAGTTCCGGTGGTGACTTCGATGCAAAAATGTCGCAGGGGACGATCTTTCTCACAATAGCGATATGACCATGCACTTTGCTAAAAGACAAACCTGGTCAATGAACGATGCATTTCTCATAGACAATATGTAATTAAGATTTGAACTAAAAAGCCATGACATGGCTGAAATTAGGAGTATGTGGAATATTTTCATATATGAACATGTAAAGTATAAACGTGTGTTAAATTGGTAGATTTGCACTAAGGATGTCTATATTTTCGGATCCGTTCTCATGCTCTTTTCAGGGTTCTGTGTGTATTTCTACAGTTCCTTACTACGTTTCAATAAGCGCGTAAGTAAACTCTGTGTGTATAAGGGCGAAGGTGGTTATTTTCCGCGGCAAGCACACATTTTACGACAATGATATGTATTCACACACGTGTTTCACTACACGAGGAAATCTAACACGTGCATTTTATGTCTAAGTAAGAATCGGTTTAGTTATTTTTCCTGCATGAGAATATATATTTCTATACTAGTGTGGAATTCTTAGAACAAGTATGTAAGTACACTATATTTTATAAGTGTGAAAGTGGTTATTTTTCCGGCAAGGACACGTTTTTTGATAATGTTATGTATTCCCATATGTGTTTCACTACGTGCGTAAATCTTAACATGCATATTTCGTGTTTAGGTAAGAGTGAGTTAGTAATTTTTCCCATACGAGTATGTATATTTATGTATTTTACAAGTGTAAAAGTGGTTATTTTTCCTGCAAGGAGACGTTTTTTCGACAGCTATATGTATTCACATACGTGTTTCATTACGCGAGCAAATCAATCATGCATATTTCATGTTCAACTAAGAAAGGTTTAGTTATTTTTCCCGCATTAGAATGCATGTTTCTTTACGTTCTAAACTTTTTTCCCTGTTTATTACAAGTATGTGCACAAGTATGTGCACGTGCGAAGTACAGTAGTAACAATAGTTTAACCACAAGTATTCATTTTTTAAGTATTAGGGTGTTAATGTCACTAATTCGTTTCTTACAACAACGTTCATTTCTAGTGAGATGCAAGTCAACAACGTTATTTTTCCTGCAAACATTCACTTTTTGTGCAAGCATGTGAATATTACATGTAACTTTTCAGTTTTATGTGAATCAAATATTCACTTTTCTGAACAAGGGTAAAATCCATCACTGTGTATAACATTTTATTTGTAAGTATGAACCAGTTTGGATAATTTCATGCAAGCGCCTTACGTGCGAGACCTTACTTATGTTTTCGGATTTGGGTTGTTTTGGGTTGTTTTACCTCTGAGCGGCACTTTTTTGCACACCATGGGCTAAATGGCCAGGCCACATGGACCCCAAAGGCTCAGAGAAGGTTGGGGGAGGGGACCCACTGGAACAGCTGTTGGGAGACAGATGGTAGCCTCCCGTCAAGGCCATCCAGCGTGTTCTTTAACGTGCACAGGGTATGGTTCTTCCGCACATGGGGCCACGGCTTAACGTCCCATCCGACGGACCGCGGCCTTTCCAAGTTAATCGGTGTCCCCTACTGACTGTGTGCAGTGTGGGGAATTTTGCGGAGATAAATCTCAACGCTGACCCAACTGGGACTCGAACCTGGAAACTACAGATTAGGAGCCTGGCGCGCTACCGACTGAGCCACCCCCGCCCCATGTTTTTCGGAGTGTTGGAACTTGTATGTGTGAAACTAGTTTTTTCGACGAGTTTCAAAGAAGCATTTTTTGTTCAAAAGGTGGTTATGCAAAATATTTCACCACTGATCTTAACTTGAATATCCCCATTTCGGTAGGTGTAAGGATTTTTCTTCAACGCATTTGAATCTTTTTGAACACGACTGTCTTACGTTACGTCTTAAGTTACGTTTTCTGTCAGATGTTTCGTAGCGAACAAAACGGGTGTGTTTTTGTTAATACAGAAGATGGCATACAGTCCGAAAATTTTTCAACTTAGAATAACACAAAATCCTGATGCGTTAAGAACGAGACGGAAGGATGCTATCAGCTGAACCATGACCTGAAACGGACGAAATCCTTGTTGCTTCGTGCAAGGGGTGAAGAGGTGAAGAAACGTAATATCCATGAAAAGGGAAATCCTTGTGCCACAAAAAGGGTCGCCCAGTCCTCTTTTCCTAAAACAACTGGATTTCCCTTTTAAGATTATTACATGTTTTATCATCCTTCACCCCATCAGGAAGTTGTGTTATTCGAAGTTGAAAAAATTTTCGGACTGTATGTCATCTTCTGTATTAACAAAAACACACCGTTTTGTCGTTACGAAACATCTGACAGAAAGCGTAAAGACGTAACTTAAGACAGTCGTGTTCAAAAAGATTCAAATGCGTTGAAGAAAAATCCTTACACCTACCGAAATGGGGATATTCAAGTTAAGATCAGTGGTGAAATATTTTGCATAACCACCTTTTGAACAAAAAATGATTCTTTGAAACTCGCTGCCTTTCCCATCTGAAGAATAAGAATAACACTGATTAACAGAGCTCAGTATGAGGTGTTATTTATATCGTTTCTGACCTTCACATGTGCCTTCGTTTATCTGCACCAGGCTAGTAATCTGTAGTTCCCAGGGTCGAGTCCCAGCTGGGTCAGCGTTGAGATTTATCTCCGCAAAATTCCCCGCCCTGCCCACGGTCAGTAGGGGACACCAATGGGCTTGGAAAGACCGCCGTCCGTCCGATGGGACGTTAAGCCTTGGCTCCATGTGCGGGAGAGCCATACCTGTGCACGTTAAGGTACACGCTGGATAGCCTTTCATCTATCTCCTAACTGGTCTTAATACATCCTATTCCCCCAACCTTTCCTGAGCCCTGGGCTGGAGTTGGCACAGTTGGTATCACGCCAGGTACTTGATCTGCAGTTCCCAAGTTCGAGTCTCAATTCTGCCTGCGTTTGGAATTTGTCTCCTCCGCATTTATAAATCTGATGTAGGATGGTCTGCCCTCGGTAGGGCGAGGGTGTCTCAGTCGGCAGCGTATCGAGCTCGTAATCTGCAGCTCCCAGGTTTGAGTCCCAGCTGGGCCAACGTTGAGATTTATCTCCATAAAATTCCCCGCCCTGCCCACGGTCAGTAGGGGACACCAATGGGCTTCAAAAGGTCGCCGTCCGTCGGATGGGACGTTAAGCCGTGGCCCCGTGTGCGGGAGAGCCATACCCTGTGCACGTTAAAGAACACGCTGGATGACCTTAACGGGATGCTACCATCTGTCTCCCAACAGCTGTTCCAGTGAGTCCCCTTCCCCAACCTTCTCTGAGCCTTCGGGGTCCATGTGACCTGGCCATTTAGCCCATTGTGTGCAAAAAAAGTGCCACTCAGAGGTAAAACAACCCAAAATACTAACAGCTGCCCAATTGGATCCCTTTCTTCCAATATTCCCTGAACTCTTGAGGGTCTGGCCATTTATCCCATGAAATAAGTGCTGCTCACAGGTACAACAATCCAAAGTAAAACTCCAGTAATTACAAAAGGAAAAATCTTACAAATAATGCTTTTATTTAATTTTATTGGTCATCGTACAATTTAACAAACGAATGAGGCGGAACAATTCCCGAAACCAGGTAATAATAAGCAAAATAATTTTATTCTTCTGATGATCGCATTTATCTTATTCATCGATTGCTTTTTCTTTGAATTTCATGCTTGTCTTAGATTGTTCGGAATGACTCACAGACTGTACAATTTGCGCATTTTCTTTATGTCTTCGTCGGTGTAGGCTTGAGCTCTGCCAATTGTGTTACAGTCGCAGTCATCCATTTTTGTCCCCGGTAGGACTTCGAAGGTTGGGTCACCATGATTAATAGTAACTTCATCATTATAGCATTCGTAATGCATCATAGAGCACAGATCGTAAAATCCTAAGTAGATCGTGTTGGGGATTAGAACCCATTCACTATGCCAATCTGCAAAACAAAGAGAAAATTTTTGTTGTAAAAAATTTGCCATTTATAAATCTGATTAGTTCCATCAAAAGTAAATTTGAAAAAGACTTTCTGAAAAGCAAGGCTGTTGAACTTCTAAGAACTGTCTCTGCGTTCCATACTCTTCCAATATGGCACACAAAGGAATGGTACTTGCATTCTTTCGAGCAAAAGGCGCATCGATAGTAGGAGGATGACCTCTTGTTGTTCTGTCGACAAGGTTGAATAAGGGAGTACAGTCGCTCAAAAAAAGCATCCGAACACTACGGTTGATTACAGAATTCAAAAAAATATCTGGCAACGATTTTTTTTTTAGAAATTAGTTGATCTGGCAACCTTCGTGTCACGTGATTACAGAATTCAGGAAAAATATCTGGAGCGTGTACAGCAACTGTACACGCTCCAGTTACCGTTCACAGCAAACTGGAGCGTGTGCAGTTACTGCACACGATCTAGTATCAAAATAATATGACCACCTACAGTCGCTCAAAAAAGTATCCGAACACTATGGTTGATTACAGAATTCAGAAAAAATACCTGGCAACAATTTTTTTATAAATTAGTGATCTGGCAACCTTCGTGTCACGTAACACGAGCTTACTGAAAGACAGTGAGACATGAATGAAAGAACAGCAAGTAGGATAATGACGAAATATTTTAATATTATTAGCCGTCCCGTGGCCGAGTGCTTAGCCGTTTGGCTAGTTATTTAAGAGACCTGGGTTCGAACCTTCGTTTCACGTGACACGAAGGTTGCCAGATCACTAATTTCATTAGTGCCAGACCACTAATTCCGTTAGTGCCAGATCACTAATTTCTAAAAAAAAATCGTTCCCAGATATTTTTTCTGAATTCTGTAATCAACCATAGTGTTCGGATACTTTTTTGAGCGACTGTACCTGCTTTAGTGTGAGTTATTTCATGACTAAGTTTGTAATATGTTTTTAAACCATGCATTAGTCTTATTCACTCCAAGGAATGCAACGAGAAAGGTTATTAAATCGATTTGTACTGGAGAGCTGAAAATTGGTTCCTAGGGATATTTTAGTTCATAGATATAGGAAATGTGGAATTTTGGTTGCAACGGGTCCTTCGAGGTCAAAAGGTAAAATAAGGTCTAATGACATTTTGAATCATAGATATCAATAATTTTTTTCAAATTTTGAATGCGATGGGTCTTTCGAGGTCAAAGGGGAAATTTCGATATTCCGATGCTGGAATGCTAAAAAAATGGTGATTCGGACTACTTCAAGCAGTAGAACCCAGAAAGAAGAGGAATATTCAGATTCGTTGTTGCAATCAAGGTCAAATAGGGGTCGGAGTGATGGTCTGGAAATTAAGAGGTGCTGAAAGCATCTATTGATTTCTAGGTATTTCTGGTGTGTATGTGTGTATTTTACACTGTAGTGTCATTGAATTAGGGATAGGAGACGTTATCCAAATTCAGTACTGCAAGTGCCGCATTTGCGCGCATGCATGGCTGAAACTCTGGTCATATAGAGTTGTCAGTTTTGGCTTCCCCAAGCATTCGTAGTGAGAAGCATAATGGGAAAGGCATGGGGTTTAGATACATTTGACAGAGAGCGGATCGTAGGTGCCCGACGGATGGGACACTTGATCTCTGAAATTGTCAACGAACTTGGATTTTTTCATACGACAATTTTAAGAGTGTTCCCAGAATATGAAGGGGCTGGGGTGGCTCAGTCGGTAGCGCGCCAGGCTCGTAATCTGTAGTTCCCAGGTTCGAGTCCCAGCTGGGTCAGCGTTGAGATTTATCTCCGCAAAATTTCCCCGCCCTGCCCACGGTCAGTAGGGGACACCGATGGGCTTGAAAAGGCCGCCGTCCGTCGGATGGGACATTAAGCCGTGGCCCCGTGTGTGGGCGAGTCATACCCTGTGCACGTTAAAGAACACGCTGGATGGCCTTGACGGGAGGCTACCATCTGTCTCCCAACAGCTGTTCCAGTGGGTCCCCTCCCCCAACCTTTTCTGAGCCTTCGGGATCCTTGTGGCCTGGCCATTTAGCCCATGGTGTGCAAAAAAGTGCCGCTCAGAGGTAAAACAATCCAATCCAATCCCGGAATATGAAAATTCCGGCTATAAAAAGAGCACCCGGACAAACTGCAAAGGACAACCAGACTTGAATGATCGTGGGCTTCGCCTTTTGACCCGCATTGTACTGACCGATAGGAGCCAGGCATTTTCTGAAATCACCTCCCATCTGAACGCGGGTTCCAGCCGGGAAGTCAGTGCACGGACCGTGCAACGTTCATTTCGTTGTCTCAGCTTCGGCAGCTGCCGACCTATGAGAGTCCCACTTCTAATGGCACGACACCGGGCTCAATGCCTTGCCTGAGCTAAAGAACATCAAAACTGGACCATTGAAAATTGGCAACAGATAGCCTGCAGTGATGAATCTAGATTTAAACGTCATCACGTCAATGGGAGACTAAGGGTATGGCGCCAACCCCATGAAGCCATGGATCCTGCATGTCAGGTCGGAACACTACAAGCTGATGGTGGCTCAGTGATGGCCTGGGGTGTCTTCAGTTGGACGTCTGTGGGACCTTTGGTACGTGTACCAAGACCCTGAGTGGTACCAGGGTAGAAAAAAAATAGCCATAGTTGTTCGGATCAGTAAGAGATCTCTGAGGCGTCGGGGTCCTTGTAAGTTGGCCATTTAGTCCATTGTGCGCAAAATAGTGCCGCTCAGAGATAAAACAACCCAATCCAATGTTATCGCTATTATTAAAAAGAGAAATAATAATATTTCTAGTAAAATCCTTAAGAATAGCTCCCTTCATCATGGAAAATGCTCAACATTACAATCATCCATCTGAAAACCGAATCATTATCAGCTCTAAGCATTTCAGCCGTAATTTCATCACTTGCAAAATTCTGTAGTTTTAATTTTAAAAATAGCCAAAGTAACTCCTGATTCTGAAAAAAAAAACAGTTTTTAAAGCTAGTAATAGAGCCATCAACATTGCAAAAATTGGGAGTAAAACAACAACATTATTCATCTCCAAAATGCTCTGCCCTTCTCGAAATGGCAAAACCCTCACCTTCAATAACCTTTCTATCATTAATTCCTGAATACCATCCTATTTCCTCTTACAGAAAATGTTAACTATCTGATACATCTCCTTGTCAACTTTCCCTGTTCTCTCAACCAAGCTGTCAAGCCAAATACTCTTATCAGCCTTCAACCGATTATTAAACTCTCTGCAATTTCTCTGTTAGCAATATCAATAGGGTATTGATTCAACTCTTCTCTGCACTTCGTTCTTTCAGAAATAAGCTACATACCCTTATTACTCAAATGACTGTCAACTACGCTTCGTTTTACCCAAACCAGTACTACTGATTTCAAGAATAGGCTGTTTAAAATAGTCCCATTCATTCTCAACTTCACTAGTAAACCAATGATGATTGTCATAATGACTGAGTAACCTATCATGAATTGGATTGGATTACCTCTGAGCGGCACTTTTTTGCACACAATGGGCTAAATGGCCAGGCCACAAGGACCCCGAAGGCTCAGAAAAGGTCGGGGGAGGGGACCCACTGGAACAGCTGTTGGGAGACAGATGGTAGCCTCCCGTCAAGGCCATCCAGCGTGTTCTTTAACGTGCACAAGGTATGGCTCTCTGCACACGGGGCCACGGCTTAACGTCCCATCCGACGGACGGCGGCCTTTTCAAGCCCATCGGTGTCCCCTACTGACCGTGGGCAGGGCGGGGAAATTTTGCGGAGATAAATCTCAACGCTGACTCAGCTGGGACTCGAACCTGGGAACTACAGATTACGAGCCTGGCGCGCTACCGACTGAGCCACCCCCGCCCCAACCTATCATGAAAAGCTTTGGTTGTCTGGAGGTCTTTCAGAGCTTCAGTATTAAAAATAATTCTTTTATCCTTAGCACAATAATTTTTAAACTTCAGTTGTCTCAGTCTTCTTCACAGACCTTCTACTATGGTGTATAAACTGACAGATTGTTGTCAGACTTCTGTGGCAAGCAGCTGCTTAAGGAAATATTTATTTATTTATTGTCATAACACTATTGACCAGTTAATGGTCAGATCCAATTTCAGCTGTCCTATACGACCTAGTGGTTCTTAACAGAGCAATCCCATTTATTGCTAGTTAATATAAGATCAATTATATTCCTATGCAACCGAAAAGTCACAGTCAACTTTCGAATTGAAGTCACCCAGCAAAATAAACAGAATATAGAGAGAACAGCTGTAGGACATTTTGAATTCTTTCTGTATTATTCTATCTTTTTCATTCTTTTCCGAATCCTCAGTGAGGCTAGAATAATAGATAACTTTTAAGTCTATAAACCTGTTTTCATTTTAGCTGTACGAAATCTTTCATTGACTCCTCATTCGTATTCCAGAAGAGCAACTGGCATTCTTGCCGAGAAGCACAGCTATAATTTGTAGATGTTCAGTACCTTCATAATAGGGATATAAAACTGAAAGTAAAAATTTAACATTATTTTTAAGTATCTAATTTTTTATTTACCAGTCTGGTTCTTTGACAAGCCTACCATCTCCAGGTTGTAACGCTAGAATTCCTGTATGAGGACAATTCAGAGAATTTGGGTTGTTTTATCTCTGAGCTGCACTTTTTTGCATACCATGGGCTAAATGGCCAGGTCACATGGACCCCGAAAGCTCAGAGAAGGATTGGGGGAGGGGACCCACTGGAACAGCTGTTGGGAGACAGATGGTAGCCTCCCGTCAAGGCCATCCAGCGTGTTCTTTAACGTGCACAGGGTATGGCTCTCCCACACACGGGGCCACGGCTTAACGTCCCATCCGACGGACGGCAGCCTTTCCAAGCCCATCGGTGTCCCCTACTGACCGTGGGCAGGGCGGGGAATTTTGCGGAGATAAATCTCAACGCTGACCCAGCTGGGACTCGAACCTGGGAACTACAGATTACGAGCCTGGCGCGCTACCGACTGAGCCACCCCCGCCCCACAATTCAGAGAATAACCTTTGTTAAGATTCCTCACCTTCCAAATTGCTGTGGATAAAAAATGGTTAGTAGGTTTTTTACAGAAACTAGGTTATTGAGAGAGGTATGTTCAATATCAAACAGCTCTCTTATCGCAGACATGGGGCAAAGAGCCGTTACTCTTTCACTAGGAGCTGAAGCCACCATGATAAGTAATGTTATTATTTACCATTAGAATCCATTTCTTCCCTCGAGTGCCAGCAAGCCTGTCTGAGACACATTAGTGGAGTTTAGATTTGGCGATGCAAGAACTAGTTCCAAGAGTTGTGGCACCTGCAGTGACTTCTGATCAGGATCATCAGCCAGCCAGATAAGAAGTATCCTGTATATCTGTTAAGTTTGGGTTGGCAACTGCAAATAAGCAGAAAACATAGCAGTAGATTTTTTCACCAGAAGCCCACCAGTTGATAAAGCACAATATCAAAATCACAGCCAGGGCCGTGCCGTGCTATGATGCAGAGAGGCGGCCGCATCAGGCGGCACCGTAAGGGGGCGGCATAAGCAGCGAAATTAGAATACATTTTGAACCATTTAATAATTAAAAATCTTTACGCAACGCTTTTCTATATTGGTCTATGTTATTCCGATATTGATGTATACGATTTATGATTTATCGTACGCCTCTGCCTCAGCGCTTTCGGTACTCTTTGATCTCGGTTTCTGGTGCAAGTGCATTGTTGGTGAGCGCTCGCCGAAAGACTTTTGATCTGACAGCGCGAAGTTATTATTTTTGTTTGTAATATACCGCGCGGCCGCTCCTAAAAGCTGAGACGGCAATTATCACAAAAGACAATTGCACATGCTACGTGTTGATAGTTCTGCTTTGAGCTTACAATTATTGACAATATTTGATTTTAATGTTAGTTTGTCATGAGAAGTGGCAAGTGGCTGTGATGTATTTAAATCAGTAAATCAGATATATAATATATCTGTATCAGTATAATATTTGTGCATTTATACTAATTCAGTTTTTGTGTTTAAAAAGTAGATCAGGTAAGAGAATTATTGTTTTTTACAGCAATGTAGTTACTTATTATCACTGAAAATGATTATGTTATGACAATTAAAAAGTAGCATTTGCATGGACTGGGTATATCTCAGGTGCGAAATGTGGGCCTCTGTGTGATAGATAGAAAGTTATTTAGGTAATATTGGGCTACTTTTGCCTTCTGTGTGTGATACAGAGAGAGAGTTGCTTAGGAAATATTTGCATTTGCCTACTTTTGCGTTCGTTATTTATTGCTGTATTTTTACCAAATTCATATACGTTGAAGTGGAGACAATACAATAACAAGTTAAAGAAAGGCATTTGTCAAAACGACTGCTAGCCGTCAATTTGACAGATATTCGTTATCTATTTATTATGTTCTGTTACTTACAAATCTTACTAGCTTTGCAACTCATTTCTATCGTTATTTTATCTACCCTATTTTAATAGCATGATAAGCATCATCATATTTAATCATTTTCAATGATCCCCCCCCCCCGGTTGCATTTTTGCGAAGGACTGTGAATTTTTATTTAATATTTTTATTATAGTATGGAACAGAAAAGGAAAAAATTGTCTGGAAGTCAATATAAAAAGAAACGCTTAAAGAAAGAGGAACAAGGAAGAAAGCTAAGCTACGTTATGAAGGAATTCTTAGTACAAAAGTCCTGTTTAGATGAGTCGTCCACATCCACATCAACAGCTACTGCTTTGGATTTGGCAAATAAAAACTCAGTGCCGCCCCAATCACTTCCAGAAGAAGTTGTTGAAGAGAGCCAAAAAATAACACCATCAGAAGTTCATCAAGAGCCGGGTAACAGTAGCAGTGGCAGCCAGCAGATATTAAACGAAATTCCTTCTGCTCCTGCATTATGGAATGCTTTCTGCATGTCATCTGAAACTCCTCAAATACTGGTTGAGAGGGGTCCACATCAAATTAAAGAATTCGAGTTTCCTATTAATAAAGGAAGGCGTAGATTTTTGCCCTCGCATTATTTGAAAGTGTTGAGCAATAGTGAATCGTTGAGAGAAGTTGGTTGATTTACTCTGTTACAAATGATGCCGTTTTTTGCTTTTGTTGTATATTATTTGATAATTCGTCTGCTATTAATGACTGGCTCAAAAAAAGGTTATTCTGACTGGGGAAATCTTATAAGAGCCCTCACAATGCACGAAAAGTCTGTAAATCACAGAAATGCTTTTAGAGCATGGAAAGAATTGGACATTCGATTAAAGCAGAAAATAACTATTGACGCTGAATATCAACGAATTATGGATATGGAAATTCAGCATTGGAGAGGAGTTCTAAAAAGAATTATGTCAATAATTAGACTATTGGCCTCACAATGCTTAGCTTTTCGTGGAACAACTGAACATTTGTTTCAGCCTAATAACGGAAATTTCCTAAAGTTGGTAGAATTGCTTTCTGAGTTTGATCCAGTTATTGAAGAACATATCGGAAGAGTTCAACGCGAGTCTGATAAATTGTCTGTGACTTATCTAAGCAATAATATACAAGATGAATTGATGAATTTGATGGGAAATGTAATTTTAAGCAAAATTGTCGAAATAACAAAAATCGCTAAATATTTTGCGATAATCGCCGATTGTACCCCAGACGTAAGTCATATTGAACAGCTCTCATTAACAATAAGAGTTGTCGCTTTAAACTCCATTCAAAATAAATATGCAATTGAAGAATTCTTTATTGGTTTTTTTGAAGCTAGTGATTCAACCTGAGAGGGTTTGGCAGAACTTATTCTGACACATTTGGAAAAGTTAGGTTTTGAGTTAAAGTGGTTTAGAGGACAAGGCTATGACAACGGAGCTAATATGAAAGGAGTAAGAAAGGGTGTACAAAATGGAATATTTTAAAAATATCCAAGGGCGTTTTATGTGCCCTGCGCATGTCATTCTTTAAACGTAGTTGTTAATGATGCAGCGGCTTCTTCTACAGAAACAACAACTTTTTTTTTCCATTGTACAAGAACTTTACACTTTTTTTTTCTGGTTCTACAAAGCGTTGGGAAGTGCTAAAAAAGTTTCACAATTAACTCTAAAACCATTGAGTGCTACTAGGTGGTCAAGCACAGTAGATGCGTTAAAACCTTTACGATTTCAACTTTGCGAAATCTATGATGCATTATTCCAAATAATAGAAGACATCAACAGAGATGCAGAAACTAAAGTTAAAGCAAGATGATTAGCAAAAAATATTAAAAATTACAAGTTTATTAATTAATATCCCCTCAAGCAGCTGCTTGCCACAGAGGTGTGACAGGAGCCCTGTCAGTTTAAATGCCATAGTAGAAGGTCTGAGAGGATGGCAGGACCTCAGCAGAAAAACGACACCAACAGCCATGCCTTACCCGGGGCTCGAACCCAGATCCCTTAGATCAGTAGCCAAGCGCGCTAACCACTCGGCCATATGCGGTGTAATTCTTTGGTATGATATTTTATTTGAAGCTATTGCAATCTGTAACTATAAATTTGACAGATTGTGTAAGGATGTTATCAGAAACCATAGAAAAAGTGAAAAGTTGTAGACAATCTGGATATGATCAGATGAAAATTGCTGCTAATGAGATTGCAGAGAATCTTGAATGCAGTGCAGAATTTCCTGCCGAAACTGAAGTTAGAGCCAGAAGGAAAAAGCGTCAATTTGACTATGAAGAAGCTGTCGATGAACCCTTAGCAGAGGAGAATAAATTAAAAAAAAAACTTTTTCAATTATATTCTGGACATTACCCTTAATTCTCTGAATGAACGATTCACGCTTCTGGAAACCCATAGCAAAAATTTTCAGTTTTTATATGACATTTTAAAACTCAAGGATATAGATGACAAAACGCTAGAAAATTATTGTACCAGTCTCCAGTCAATACTTCCGGTCGAAAATGAATCAGATATAAATGCAAATGATCTTCAAGAAGAATTACGTGATGTATCCCTAATGCTACCATATTCTATGAAACCTTTGGATGTTTTAAATTATTTGTGCCAAAATAACTTAATTGCTTTGTATCCGAATACTGTTGTAGCTCTGAGAATTTTATTAACACTCCCTGTCTCTGTAGCTAGGGGGAAAGAAGTTTTTCCAAATTAAAATTAATAAAACACTACTTAAGAAGTTCAATAAGCCAAACAAAACTTAGAAATCTGTCATTAATTTCTATTGAATCTACATTGGTTGCCACTCTAGACTACACATCTCTAATTAACGAATTTGTTAAAGTTAGAAGGGTAAAACTGTAGTAGATTGTTGTAGTTGATATCATTCTTTTAATGTAGTTTATATTTTCAAATTAAAAAGAGTATTCGTACATTTTGTGCAGTTTTTTTTTAAATCACAATCGAAGGTTATTTTAAAGAAAAAACATTTAAAGGGCGGCATTTCGAAGACTTGCATCATAATGAAAAAATCTACCGCACGGCCCTGATCATAGCCAATAGCCGTCGGGTAGGTTTTGATCAGTGTTGTTCAATGGTGGTGCTACCACCCGCTAGGGGGAGTTTTATAAATTTGTGGAGAGTTTCCTACTCTGTGAAAATAGAGTAAATATAATATCTAATACTTCATACAGGAACCGGACAGAAAAATGGAAACAGTTCCATGTTATCTCAATAAAAAATCACATTAAGAGTTCAATAACTTTTTTCAATATGTTTTTTAATGAAAAATACGTCTAAAGATAAATTAAAGATCTCAAATCTACCTAAATCTCGATTTTAAACAATATTTATTGAGTATTCAAAGAGTTATAAATACTGGAATATTTAACAGGCTATAAAAATTGACCCCAAAATTTAAAATGAAACAACATTAAAACAGGTTAAGAGATCACAGTTAGCTCTAGTCTAGTACCGGGTATTCAACATTAGGCGCAATTCAGCCGGTGTATTCGGTAGTATTCAATACTTGAATATTTAGTGATCTCTTAAACTGTTTTAATTAAATTTTTTGTAGGTCATTTTTGTAGCCTTTTAAATAATCCAGGGTTCATAACTGTTTAAATACTGAACGAACATAGTTTAAAAACGAGATTTAGATAGATTTGATTGATATATGATTTATCTTTAGACATATTTTCGTTTAAAATATGTTGAAGAAGTTATTGAGCTCTGAATGTGATTTTCTATTGATATAACAACACGAAACTGTTTCCACTTTTTTGTCCAGTACCTGTAGATTAGCACAGCCTTCTACTAAGGAGGCGTTCAGCTCTGAAAGGCGGCATTCGGTTCAAAAAGGTTGGTTACCATTGATATAATTGGTCAGCATCGAAACACTGTGAAGTTGACCACTGCTCAGCAGGTGTGGGGGAGTTAAAAAGTGGCCATAGGAGTTCGTATCGGAAAGGCAAACTTATCTGGCAGCCATCCTCTTCCGTTCCCTTTGAGGAGAGAGAATATCTCTACAAGATACTAACGGTCTGCAGCAAGAGAAAGCAAGGTCGGATGATATGATGATTATGATATGCTTCAAATGCTATTCCTGAGCTACTCTGCACATCAACACAGAGGTAGAGTGCACATAACTCCTTCCAGTTAAGCTTAGTTACCATTTACAGGCCCTTCGATGCTTTTAATAAGCTGTGTTTATTTGGAACATTATTTATTTTGCCACTGACTAGTGGCCGGCCTGGGTTCAATTCCCATATAAGAATGGGGCGGGGGTGGCTGAGTCTGTAGCGAGTCAGGCTCGTAATCTGTAGTTCCCAGGTTCGAGTCCCAGCTGCCTTTCCCATGTTCTTTCTTTTGTTTTCGCCCCCCCTGAGAACTTTTTCTTCCCATCTGAAGAACTTTTCCATGATCTTTCCCATGTTTTCGCTGCCTTTCCCATCTGAAGAACAAGAATAACACTAATTAACAGTACTCAGTATCAGGTGTTATTTATACCGTTTCATGACCTTCACACACGCCGTTGCTTACCTGAAGTTTCTTCGATTTGCATACAGATGCGCTGGTAATAACGTTTTGGCTCTTCGGTGTATAATCCATAATGTATAACGAAAGCAAAAAAAATCTGAAGTGAAACAAAAATTACATAATTTTATAAAAATTAATTATTTGAATGAAAATTCGTCATAGTTGAACTTCTTTTCCTCTTTACATTCTTCTCCTCTTTTGGGGCGGGGGTGACTCAGTCGGTAGCGCGCCCTGGCTCGTAATCTGTAGATCCCAGGTTCGAGTCCCAGTTGGATCAGCGTTGAGATTTATCTCCGCAAAATTCCCCGCCCTGCCCACGGTCAGTAGGGGACATCGATGGGCTTGGAAAGGCCGCCGTTCGTCGGATGGGACGTTAAGCCGTGGCCCCGTGTGTGGGAGAGCCATACCCTATGCACGTTAAAGAACACGCTGAATGGCCTTGACGGGAGGCTACCATCTGTCTCCCATCAGCTGTTCCAGTGGGTCCCCTCCCCCAACCTTCTCTGAGTCTTCGGGGTCCATGTGACCTGGCCATTTAGCCCATGGTGTGCAAAAAAGTGCCGCTCAGAGGTAAAACAACCCAACAACAACAATCCTTGTCCTCTTTTACAAATTTAATTCATTTTTCATCATTAGCTAGCGAGTCGTAATTTGCCCCAGACCTTGTCTTGGAGAAGTTCTCGAATAAGACAGACAGAGAGACAAACTCCCTAAAATATATAATGGATAATAATGTTCGCATTCTAATAATCAATAATAGTTTTGCGGAAAAAATTAGTTTTGCCGACATTGTCGCTATCTTTGATCGGGGAGGCAACTTTACATTTTTTAATGCTGCACATTGTATGATGTAAACAAAGAGGTAAGTCACGCATGCTAAAGCGTTATTAATGAATTAATATAAACAGTTATATCAATTCATTTATAATTCAGAGTTATAGATGGCGCGAGCAGCAACAATGGCGGGTAACTGATAGGTCACATTAGTGGAAAAAAAAGAAGATGGAGCCGGTGTTGTTTACTGATCTTAGGACAATCGCGCATGAATCTGAAGAGAGACTAAGGTTCGAATTCCGTAAATCGGCGAAAGTCAATTTTTCCACCAAACTATTTATTGGTTTCAAAGTCAACAAGTAACTCTGTGGATTTACTATTTATTGTAAATATACAGTTTGGAATTCCACTATTATCTGCTGTTTCACTCACCGTCTTTTATGTTTTCAAAGAGCACGTGTATATACGTTTCTCTGTCTTTCCTCTGGTGCTCGTGTTGCATGCCCATGGCATGATAGGATTCATGAAGGATGCCTCCCAAATCTAAGCATCCTTCCGGATTCAAATTTAAGACTTGCATTCCTCCTTTTTTCCCCAGATGTGAATCACACCTAAAAAATAAATATATATTATTTTTTCCAATACATTCAATATACATTATATTACCGAACTTAATAGGGACGGGATGGTTTGCGTTGTTTTACCTCTGAGCGGCACTTTTTGCACATAATGAGCTAAATGGCCAGATCACAAGGACCCCGAAGGTGGAGGCGCAATTGGTAGTGCACCAGGCTCCTAATCTGCAGTTCCCAGGTTCGAGTCTTAACTGTGCCAGCATTCAGATTTATCTCCGTTAAGTCACCACTCTGCTTTCGGTGAGAAAGGGGACACCGAAGGGCTTAGCAATACTACCGTCCATCGAATGGGCTATTAAGCCATTGTTCCGTATTCAGGAGAGCCATACATTGTGCACGCCAAGGAATACGTTGGATGGCTTTGACGGGAGACTTCCATCCATCTATCTCCTAAGTGCTCCATGAAGTTCCCTTCCCCCAACTTTCTCCGAGCCCTTGGGGTTCTTGTGACCTGGCCATTGTGTGCAAAGAAATGCCCCTCGGAGGTAAAATAAAACCCAACCAAAAGTGATTTGACATTTTGTGAATGGAAAGCCATATGAACGTTACCAGCATTAAAAATAAGATATTTGTGAAAGGTATTACCGGAGATAAATTAAATATAATAATAAATACCCCCTCAAGCAGCTGCTTGCCACAGAGGTCTGACAGAAGCCGATCAGTTTATAGGTCATAGTAGAAGGTCTGAGAGGAAGATCTATCTAAATCTCAATATTTAAAAAGTTGTGGAAATTGGGACATTTAATGCAGGCGATGCGGAACAAAACAATTTCCTCAAAAGTGGGGGCGGGGGTGGCTCAATCGGTAGCGCGCCAGGCTCGTAATCTGTAGTTTCCAGGTTCGAGTCCCAGCTGGGTCAGCGTTGAGATTTATCTCCGCAAAAATTCCCCGCCCTGCCCACGGTCAGTAGGGGACACCGATGGGCTTGGAAAGGCCGCCGTCCGTCGGATGGGACGTTAAGCCGTGGCCCCGTGTGCGGGAGAGCCATACCCTGTGCACGTTAAAGAACACGCTGGATGGCCTTGACGGGAGGCTACCACATGTCTCCCAACAGCTGTTCCAGTGGGTCCCCTCCCCCAACCTTCTCTGAGCCTTCGGGGTCCATGTGACCTGGCTATTTAGCCCATGGTGTGCAAAAAAGTGCCGCTCAGAGGTAAAACAACCCAACCCAATCCTCAAAAGTGAATGAAAATGCAAAGAATAATTTCCCAACTAAACGTGTACCAAAATGAATATGATTTCGGAAGTTTGTGTAAAAACTGTCTTCTTAAAATTTCAAGAAAAGCATTTAGGATGAGAGTAACATCAGTCTGAAGTTAAATGTTCCAGTTAACTCTGTAAGTATTAAACGAAATACTTTGCATTCAGTGTAAATGTATTTCTTAATCGTTTTTTAGATTCCTTCAATTGTGAAAGAGTGTTCAGGACAAGCATAATAGCAATATCTGCTGTCAAATATTTCAGTTACAATAGGGGGCCGGATGTAGGGAGAAGGGAAAGGCCCCTTTGAAAATGTCAGTAAGCACAATGGAAACCAAAAATTATTAAACTTCTGGATATGTCACGCATTTTTCAAGAAATTTCTTAAAAACGTCTAAAGCGAAAGGGAAAATGTTACACTACAATGGAAATCCAGTCTCTTGCAACCCCTTTTATCATTTTTTGGCTTGATTGCGTCGATGCCCCCCTTCAGAATTCCAGTAAGGGTAATGGGAGTCAAAAATTATTAATCTTCTGCATTTCACGCACTTTCATTTTTGTTTTTCTTTAAAACATCTGAAACGACGGGAGAAAACGTTACTTTGCAATGGGAACCCAGTGTCTTCCACCCCCTCTCCCTTTACTATTTTTTGGCACGATTGCGTGTCTTGCACACTCCCTTTACTATTTTTTATAAATCCAGGCCTGAGTTCCAATATTCTCTAAGTATTTAACGAATATTGTTTAAAAAAATCTAAATTCTGATAAATCTGAGATCTATAATTTATCTCATGTGGCATTTTTCTGTAAAAAGCATATTTTTAAAATTACGGATCTTTAGAGGTTGTTTTTCATTCACATAATATGAAAGTATCTCAACAGGTTTATAATATCATGTATATTCTCAATTCGGCCGTCCCGTGGCCGAGTGGTTAGCACGCTTGGCTACTGATCTAAGGGACCTGGGTTCGAGCCCCGGTATTAGGCATGGATGTGTGTGTCGCTTTATCTGCTGAGGTCCTGCCATCCTCTCAGATCTCCTGCTGTAGCATATAAACTGACAGGCTCCTGTCAGACCTCTGTGGCAAGCAGCTGCTTGAGGGGGTATTTATTTATTTTTATTTATTTTTATATTCTCAAACTCCATATCCTTTAAAGATTAACCTTAACAAAATGCGAATTTTATTAAACAAAATGCGAGTTTTTAAATAAATTTTTCAGAGTTACATGATTCACAAATACAAAATATACCTGCTTATGTTTGACCGAATTCATCAAAATATTCACAGAGATATCTTAAAATTGTTAACTTTTGATCACATTTATAATACGCGTGGTAAAAACAAACTAATTCTTGTTACAGCAAGAAAATCTATGATGCAAAATAACATAAATTCTACAGGGCAAAAAATGTGGAATGCTTTACTATTAGACCTAAAAATTATTTCTAATAAGGCTAACTTTAAAAAGAAATTAAAATCTTTCCTTTTGACGCGTTTAAATTAAATATAATTTATGGAATTTGAAAATACTGATTTTTGATTTTTGCCATTGCAGTAACTGAATTCTTTACCATGGTCAACCATGTTTATTCATTCTTATTGATTCCTATTGCAGGCTTTTACTATATAGATAACATAATATTTTATGCATATAAATATATATATAAACATTTTTGTCGTTATCAGCAATAACCAATAAATTTCCATGCCGGTTTTAAATACGGGTCGTAGGCTTGTCAGGTACAAACAACCTTTTTCTGTGATTCCTGGTCAAATGTAATTATTATTTTACCCACTCTGCTTTCTATACAAAATCTTACCAAATATGTGAACATTTACAATGCTATTTATTACAAAAAGTGTAATGTGTTGGAAAAATGTTTTCATTCTTCGTAGATCGTATAATCATATTCGATGCACCGGGTAACAATTTTACACCTAACCATCTCCATCATAATGATACGCCTATTTGGCATGAGTATTTTCTACTCTGGCATATAAACTGACAGACTCCTGTCAGACCTCTGTGGCAAGCAGCTGCTTGAGGAGGTATTTATTTTTATTTTTTTTAAAAACAAAATAAATAAGTAAACCACCCTTAGGTGGGCCCTTAAGGGCAAACATAAGAAAAGTTAAAAATAGCAGTAAAATTGTATAAGAAACCTAAAACGGGTAGGTCTCCTCAGAGAACGCTACCGTTTTAGGCCTCTTGTACTTGTTCAAAACTGTATGATCGTAAAGAATCAGAGAAGAAATAATCTCATTGGGATTATTGCTTACAGCTTCAAAAAATCTTTTTGAGGTGAGTTTTATATGTGTATGTATATGGTCGATGCCCATCTTTATGAAGTTGTCTGTTAGTGACAAACCAGCGGGCATCGACCGCAGTTCTCAAAACCTTGTTCTGTAAGACCTGAATCTTACGAATATTGGTAGGTGTAGCATTCGTCCATATGGATGAAGCATAGAGAATCACCGGTCTGATGATCATATCATAGAGTAAAAGCTTATGATCAATCATTAAAATGTTTTCACTCTTTGTCGTACACCAATATATAGTATATACAATATATAGTACCAAATTGGTAGTATCTTACTCCCAATTTGTAATGATATTTGACACAATAAATTATTAGTATTATTTGCTCACTTTCGATTGGGAGGAGAGAGAGTTGTTATTTAAATCATTTCTGAACCACAGCTATTTGCAAACTAGTTTTTTACTCCTTCTAAGAATTGAAAAGACATAACTTGTTGCTATTTAAATAAACAAAATATAACATTTTAGTCCTGGCGCCCATGTTACGTTGACGCCTCTAACGTGCCTTTATGAAAAATCCTGGCCTGTTTTGCTATTTAGTCCATTGTGCGAAAACACGTGCCTCTCAGAGGCAAAACAACCCAACTGAAGCTGTTGCAAGTGTTAACCAGACATATTAAGCTCATCACGGATGGCAGTTCAATATCACCTCACATTGGCATCTGCATTGAAGTCTCTTGAACGCAAAACGCAATTTTGAGAGTTTCTTGATATTTTGTGCATACAGTTACTTTTTTACTTGGGTCGTGGCCAAGTGGTTAGCGTACTAAACACTGGGACCCGGCTTCGAGCTCTGAATAAGTATGGATGTTTTCTTTCTTGTGTTATCCTTCTGCTTAGCCTTCCTCATAGATCTCTTCTATGACGTATTATATTGAGAGATTTTTGTGTCTGTGTCAAGGGAGTGCTTGACGGAGTAATTCATTTATTCTTTTATAACAACCCTGTATTATGCTAAACAAGAAATAAAAACAGATATATTTCTAGAGATATATTCATTCAATTACCTTACCCTGATCCAGGATAGATCAATATGTAATTTTTCTGTTGTTCTTTCGTAGCCTGTGCCCAGGGGATCCATTGTAAGAAGTCTAAACAGTTGTTGATGATAGCAATGCCACGCTCAATTTGTGTCTTATTTGTAAGAGCTGTAAAAAAAGAGAGTATATTGTAATGCTGCATCTCACTAATTGAACAGTATTTATCTACCTAATAGAATAAATAAAAATCTCCTCAAGTAGCTTGCCACAAAAGTGTGACAGAAGCCTATCCGTTTATGCCATAGTAGAAGTGGGGGGGGGGGCTCAGTCGGTAGCGCGCCAGACTCGTAATCTGTAGTTCCCAGGTTCGAGTGGCAGCTGGGTCAGCAATGAGATTTATCTCCGCAAAATTCTCCGCCCTGCCCACGGTCAGTAGGGGACACCGATGGGCTTGGAAAGGCCGCCGTCCGTCGGATGGGACGTTAAGCCGTGGCCCCGTGCGCGGGAGAGCCATACCCTGTGCACGTTAAAGAACACGCTGGATGGCCTTGACGGGAGGCTACCATCTGTCTCCCAACAGCTGTTCCAGTGGGCCCCCTCCCCAACCTTCTCTGAGCCTACGGGGTCGATGTGACCTGGCCATTTAGCCCATGGTGTGCAAAAAAGTGCCGCTCAGAGGTAAAACAACCCAACCCTCTACCCCGTATGGTGCTGATTCGTTATAGCACTGTTCGTATCGTTAATGTTTTTAAATCTAAAATACGTAAAATTAATCCAATACAGTATTTAACAATTATGTTTTTCTCAAGTTCTGTCAGCCATTACAATAGAGTACTCTGTTTATCTTGCGTTCTCAGCCAATAACAACTGTTCCGACACTCTATATACTGTAACCTCTCAGCCAGCGAGCCTTAGCACGCCATACTTGCACTTTCCTCAGTTTGAGTGGCTCTCACCAATCTGTTTCTATGAAGAGTAGCTGGAAGAAACTATTGCCGGGTTGGGTTGGTTGTTTTACCTCTGAGCGGCACTTTTTGCACACCATGGGCTAAATGGCCAGGTCACATGGACCCCGAAGGCTCACAGAAGGTTGGGGGAAGGGACCCACTGGAACAGCTGTTGGGAGACAGATGGTGGCCTCCCGTCAAGGCAATCCAGCGTGTTCTTTAACGTGCACAGGGTATGGCTCTACCGCACACGGGGCCACGGCTGAACGTCAGATCCGACGGACGGCGGCCTTTCCAAGCCCATCGGTGTCCCCTACTGACCGTGGACAGGGCGGGGAATTTTGCGGAGATAAATCTCAACGCTGACCCAGCTGGGACTCGAACTTGGGAACTACAGATTACGAGCCTGGCGCGCTATCGACTGAGCCACCCCCGCCCAACTATGGCCGGAGGCATGTCACGTTTTCAGGGAATCGAAAGAGAACGAAACAGCGATTACCAATGACGTTGTTAATCTTGCCAACTCTCATTCAATAGGGGACACTGATGGGCTTGGAAAAGCCGCCTTCCGTTGGATGAGATGTAAATGCGTCGTCCCATGTTCAGGAGAGCCATGTGCATAGCCAACATAATTCTACACTGTGCACATTAAAGAACATGCTGGATGGCCTTGACATGAGGCTACCATCTGTCTCCTAACAGCTGTCCAGTGGGTCCTCTTCTCCCAACCTTCTCTGAGCCTTCATGATCTTTGTAGCCTGGTCATTTAGCCCATCGTACGCAAAAAGGGCCACTCAGAGGTAAACAATAACAGCCCAAAGCAGGGCTCTTCACACCAGTCAGTGCATAATTGGAAATAGATCTCTGTCAATCGTCTTAGAATCATAGAAGTCTAAGATCCGTAGTTTCGACTGCTCAATTTATTATTTCCTGCTATAATAAATTAAAGATACATACTTACAAGTTAAAATACATAATACCCCGAAGAAAAATGCAAAATAACAACTGTAATACCTAGCAAAAATTACATTATTTTTGTGAAGTTTGGCGTTATTAGCTAGTTGTTTACCTCTGATCGGTACTGTTGTTTACATAATGGACTAAGTGGTTATTCAACAGGATCCCAGAGGCTCAGAACTACTGAGCTCACTCTACAGGACTGCTTAAGATACAACCTCCTGCGTAACCTGCGTAAGATACTCTACAGGACTGCGTGAGATAAACAGAGCTCACTCTACAGGACTGCGTCTTGGCAAAGGCAAGCTAGGCACATGTCTATGGGCTGCAAATATGAGGGACTTAGAGCGGACACCTCAGATTAGGGTGCAGGCAAGAAAGTGTCTAAATGCGGCCCTGCTCAGAAGCTAGTGTTGCATTCAGATTCACATCAGCACAACTGGGTACGCCATTTTCCTTCCCTACCATGAGTCATCATCAGCATTCATCACGCTACCCTTATTTGGCATTCCTCAATGAGTCACCAAAACGATCTATCAGAACAACAACAACACATGACTGGAAAATAAAAAGGTATATCACAAAGACCTCTATTTTTGAAAGAAATGTTGGCTAGTCTATAACCCCAACAACGAAAGACAGGAACATCGCATGAGATTCTTCATCGAGATGAACAACATCGTCACCATCATCCTCAAGCAGCCATGTGCTACGAAGGTCCTTTCCTACCATGAGTCATCAGCATTCATCACCCTACCTTATTTGTCATTCCTCAATGAGTCACCAAAACGATCTATTAAAACAGCAACAAACACGTGACTGGAAAATAAAAAGGTTATATCACAAAGACCTCTATTTTTGAAAGAAATGTTGGCTAATCTATAACCCCAGCAACGAAAGACAGGAACATCGCATGAGATTCTTCATCAAGATGAATAACATCATCACCATCATCCTCAAGCAGTCATGGGCTACGGAGGTCCAACCAGATTGTGCAATTTAGTTGCCCAAGCATATCTGTCCTGAGCTACATCTGCTGCACCTGGCCGCTGTACACCAATTTTAACCAAGGTCCTGGGGGCGGGGGTGGCTTAGTCGGTAGCGCGCCAGACTCGTAATCTGTAGTTCCCAAGTTCGAGTCCCAGCTGGGTCAGCGTTGAGATTTATCTCCGCAAAATTCCCCGCCCTGTCCACGGTCAGTAGGGGACACCGATGGGCTTGGAATGGCCGCCGTCCGTCGGATGGGACGTTAAGCCGTGGCTCCGTGTGCGGGAGAGCCTACACTGTGCACGTTAAAGAACACGCTAGATGGCCTTGACGGGAGGCTACCATATGTCTCCCAACAGCTGTTCCAGGTGGGTCCCCTCCCCCAACCTTCTCTGAGCCTTCGGGGTCCATGTGACCTGGGCATTTAGCCCAGTGTGTGCAAAAAAGTGCTGCTCAGAGGTAAATCAACCCAACCAACCAAGGTCCTGTTTAACACATTTGCTGGAACTCCAACGTAATATACTAATCGCTTGGCATTACTAAATCGTGTGGGCTTTAAGGAGTGGCATGCAAGAAGAAAGTGACTTTTCTTCCCCAAATTTTAAACCAGGGTACTTCAGAAACGAATCCATTTATAACAAAAAATTGGATTTTTTTTTGCACACTCATATTGTAAATGTAACAAAAACCATCTACTTACGATAATCATCACTGATGTAATATGGAACGACTTTATCCCATAGCATGTCAGGGTCGTTTATTACATCACCTCCCTGGCGAACCTGAAACGAAACAAAAGGGAGTGGTAATTTATATCGCAGAAATTCTTTATCGGAAATAAAAACACTTGTACCGAAATTAACTGGTTTTCATACATTAAATAACATGCCAAAATTAAGTTAAAATCTCGAAAGTCCTTCAGGGTTTTTTAGCTATATTTACCTAAGAGCGGCACTTTTTTGCGCACAATGGACTAAATGGCCAGGCTCCCAAACTCTAAGGATTAAAACAAGGTTGGGGAAAGGGGACCCACTGAAGTGCTGTTAGGCAACAGATGTAAGTCTCTTATCGAGGCCACCCAGCGTGTTATCTAATGCTCAAAGGGGATGGCTCTCTCTTTACACAGGACCACGGCTTAACGTGACATCCTAAGGATGGCGGCGACCTTTCTAAGCCCATTGGTGTTCCTTTCTGACCGAGGTCAGGGTGAAGTGCTGTTAGGCAACAGATGTAAGTCTCTTATCGAGGCCACCCAGCGTGTTATCTAATGCTCAAAGGGGATGGCTCTCTCTTTACACAGGACCACGGCTTAACGTGACATCCTAAGGATGGCGGCGACCTTTCTAAGCCCATTGGTGTTCCTTTCTGACCGAGGTCAGGGTGAAGTGCTGTTAGGCAACAGATGTAAGTCTCTTATCGAGGCCACCCAGCGTGTTATCTAATGCTCAAAGGGGATGGCTCTCTCTTTACACAGGACCACGGCTTAACGTGACATCCTAAGGATGGCGGCGACCTTTCTAAGCCCATTGGTGTTCCTTTCTGACCGAGGTCAGGGTGAAGTGCTGTTAGGCAACAGATGTAAGTCTCTTATCGAGGCCACCCAGCGTGTTATCTAATGCTCAAAGGGGATGGCTCTCTCTTTACACAGGACCACGGCTTAACGTGACATCCTAAGGATGGCGGCGACCTTTCTAAGCCCATTGGTGTTCCTTTCTGACCGAGGTCAGGGTGAAGTGCTGTTAGGCAACAGATGTAAGTCTCTTATCGAGGCCACCCAGCGTGTTATCTAATGCTCAAAGGGGATGGCTCTCTCTTTACACAGGACCACGGCTTAACGTGACATCCTAAGGATGGCGGCGACCTTTCTAAGCCCATTGGTGTTCCTTTCTGACCGAGGTCAGGGTGAAGTGCTGTTAGGCAACAGATGTAAGTCTCTTATCGAGGCCACCCAGCGTGTTATCTAATGCTCAAAGGGGATGGCTCTCTCTTTACACAGGACCACGGCTTAACGTGACATCCTAAGGATGGCGGCGACCTTTCTAAGCCCATTGGTGTTCCTTTCTGACCGAGGTCAGGGTGAAGTGCTGTTAGGCAACAGATGTAAGTCTCTTATCGAGGCCACCCAGCGTGTTATCTAATGCTCAAAGGGGAGGGCTCTCTCTTTACACAGGACCACGGCTTAACGTGACATCCTAAGGATGGCGGCGATCTTTCTAAGCCCATTGGTGTTCCTTTCTGACCGAGGTCAGGGTGAAGTGCTGTTAGGCAACAGATGTAAGTCTCTTATCGAGGCCACCCAGCGTGTTATCTAATGCTCAAAGGGGATGGCTCTCTCTTTACACAGGACCACGGCTAAACGTGACATCCTAAGGATGGCGGCGACCTTTCTAAGCCCATTGGTGTTCCTTTCTGACCGAGGTCAGGGTGAAGTGCTGTTAGGCAACAGATGTAAGTCTCTTATCGAGGCCACCCAGCGTGTTATCTAATGCTCAAAGGGGAGGGCTCTCTCTTTACACAGGACCACGGCTTAACGTGACATCCTAAGGATGGCGGCGACCTTTCTAAGCCCATTGGTGTTCCTTTCTGACTGAGGTCAGGGTGAAGTGCTGTTAGGCAATAGATGTAAGTCTCTTATCGAGGCCACCCAGCGTGTTATCTAATGCTCAAAGGGGAGGGCTCTCTCTTTACACAGGACCACGGCTTAACGTGACATCCTAAGGATGGCGGCGACCTTTCTAAGCCCATTGGTGTTCCTTTCTGACCGAGGTCAGGGTGAAGTGCTGTTAGGCAACAGATGTAAGTCTCTTATCGAGGCCACCCAGCGTGTTATCTAATGCTCAAAGGGGATGGCTCTCTCTTTACACAGGACCACGGCTTAACGTGACATCCTAAGGATGGCGGCGATCTTTCTAAGCCCATTGGTGTTCCTTTCTGACCGAGGTCAGGGTGAAGTGCTGTTAGGCAACAGATGTAAGTCTCTTATCGAGGCCACCCAGCGTGTTATCTAATGCTCAAAGGGGATGGCTCTCTCTTTACACAGGACCACGGCTTAACGTGACATCCTAAGGATGGCGGCGACCTTTCTAAGCCCATTGTTGTTCCTTTCTGACCGAGGTCAGGGTGAAGTGCTGTTAGGCAACAGATGTAAGTCTCTTATCGAGGCCACCCAGCGTGTTATCTAATGCTCAAAGGGGATGGCTCTCTCTTTACACAGGACCACGGCTAAACGTGACATCCTAAGGATGGCGGCGACCTTTCTAAGCCCATTGGTGTTCCTTTCTGACCGAGGTCAGGGTGAAGTGCTGTTAGGCAACAGATGTAAGTCTCTTATCGAGGCCACCCAGCGTGTTATCTAATGCTCAAAGGGGAGGGCTCTCTCTTTACACAGGACCACGGCTTAACGTGACATCCTAAGGATGGCGGCGACCTTTCTAAGCCCATTGTTGTTCCTTTCTGACCGAGGTCAGGGTGAAGTGCTGTTAGGCAACAGATGTAAGTCTCTTATCGAGGCCACCCAGCGTGTTATCTAATGCTCAAAGGGGATGGCTCTCTCTTTACACAGGACCACGGCTAAACGTGACATCCTAAGGATGGCGGCGACCTTTCTAAGCCCATTGGTGTTCCTTTCTGACCGAGGTCAGGGTGAAGTGCTGTTAGGCAACAGATGTAAGTCTCTTATCGAGGCCACCCAGCGTGTTATCTAATGCTCAAAGGGGATGGCTCTCTCTTTACACAGGACCACGGCTTAACGTGACATCCTAAGGATGGCGGCGACCTTTCTAAGCCCATTGGTGTTCCTTTCTGACCGAGGTCAGGGTGAAGTGCTGTTAGGCAACAGATGTAAGTCTCTTATCGAGGCCACCCAGCGTGTTATCTAATGCTCAAAGGGGAGGGCTCTCTCTTTACACAGGACCACGGCTTAACGTGACATCCTAAGGATGGCGGCGACCTTTCTAAGCCCATTGGTGTTCCTTTCTGACCGAGGTCAGGGTGAAGTGCTGTTAGGCAACAGATGTAAATCTCTTATCGAGGCCACCCAGCGTGTTATCTAATGCTCAAAGGGGATGGCTCTCTCTTTACACAGGACCACGGCTTAACGTGACATCCTAAGGATGGCGGCGATCTTTCTAAGCCCATCGGTGTTCCTTTCTGACCGAGGGCAGGGTGAAGTGCTGTTAGGCAACAGATGTAAGTCTCTTATCGAGGCCACCCAGCGTGTTATCTAATGCTCAAAGGGGAGGGCTCTCTCTTTACACAGGACCACGGCTTAACGTGACATCCTAAGGATGGCGGCGACCTTTCTAAGCCCATTGGTGTTCCTTTCTGACCGAGGTCAGGGTGAAGTGCTGTTAGGCAACAGATGTAAGTCTCTTATCGAGGCCACCCAGCGTGTTATCTAATGCTCAAAGGGGAGGGCTCTCTCTTTACACAGGACCACGGCTTAACGTGACATCCTAAGGATGGCGGCGACCTTTCTAAGCCCATTGGTGTTCCTTTCTGACCGAGGTCAGGGTGAAGTGCTGTTAGGCAACAGATGTAAATCTCTTATCGAGGCCACCCAGCGTGTTATCTAATGCTCAAAGGGGATGGCTCTCTCTTTACACAGGACCACGGCTTAACGTGACATCCTAAGGATGGCGGCGATCTTTCTAAGCCCATCGGTGTTCCTTTCTGACCGAGGGCAGGGTGAAGTGCTGTTAGGCAACAGATGTAAGTCTCTTATCGAGGCCACCCAGCGTGTTATCTAATGCTCAAAGGGGAGGGCTCTCTCTTTACACAGGACCACGGCTTAACGTGACATCCTAAGGATGGCGGCGACCTTTCTAAGCCCATTGGTGTTCCTTTCTGACCGAGGGCAGGGTGAAGTGCTGTTAGGCAACAGATGTAAGTCTCTTATCGAGGCCACCCAGCGTGTTATCTAATGCTCAAAGGGGATGGCTCTCTCTTTACATAGGAACACGGCTTAACGTGACATCCTAAGGATGGCGGCGATCTTTCTAAGCCCATCGGTGTTACTTTCTGACCGAGGGCAGGGTGGTGGTTAGCGGAGATAAGTCTCAGCTCTGGCAGAGTTGGGTCTCGAATTTGGGAACTGCAGATTACGAGCCTGGTGCAATACCGACTGACTCAACCCCCACACTTTATACGTCTGAAGGATAAAGTTTCAATGGCATTTAAAAATTTAATTGGCTTGGAAAAAAAATGTTTTCCAAGAAATAACAATCTAATCTATGCAAAAGTTTTACTCTTTATTTGTGGAGTTACATTTATTTGTGGAATTAAACCAAAAATGCATTTCCAAGAAGAAATCGCTCATGAAAAAAAAAACAGTTAAAAGTGTTATACCAAAATCGGTTAATACGGAATATGTTAATCCATCATAGTAATGCATGACTATAGCGATGCTTCGTGTAATTAATGAGACTATCCATAACTCTGTAAGTAGTAAAGTCAAATGCTCCCTAAAGTTATTCGAAGTTCCACGAATGTGTTGAGAGCTTAGGGGATAGGACAATAATATTTTGTTCGGTGGGGCAGCTGAGTGAAAAATGACGTACGAAAAAAGCTTGAGCCTCCCTATTTGTCATTACAGTAACTATTTTACACTTGCTTAAAAAATAGAATTGAAAGTTTTATAAACATTTAAATATCATTTTATTCTGCAATTTACAATAATACTCTATATTATATAACTAGTAGACCTTGTAAATACACTTGCCTATAAGGTACTACTATATTAGAAAATTTCCATGCTATCAGAATGGAAATCTAACTTCGAAGAATTTACAAGTTATTCTAATATATGCATTTCATGGAAAAATGTGAATGAAGATAAATTAAAGATCATAATCAAATCTATTGAGATCCCGATTTTTTCCCCAGCAATATTCTTTCAGTTGGGTTGAGTTGTTTTACCTCTGAGCGGCACTTTTTTGCACACCATGGGCTAAATGACCAGGTCACATTTACCCCGAAGGCTCAGAGAAGGTTGGGGGAGGGGACCCACTGGAACAGCTGTTGGGAGACAGATGGTAGCCTCCCGTCAAGGCCATCCAGCGTGTTCTTTAACGTGAACAGGGTATGGCTCTCGCGCACACGGGGCCACGGCTTAACGTCCCATCCGACGGACGGCGGCCTTTCCAAGCCCATCGGTGTCCCCTACTGACCGTGGGCAGGGCGGGGAATTTTTCGGAGATAAATCTCAACGCTGACCCAGCTGGGACTCGAACCCGGGTATTTCTTTCAGTATTTAAAGAGTTATGGAAGATAGAATAAATATAATATGCATTGTTTCAAACCAGTTAATGGAATAAATATAATTTTTAGAAGTTTGTGTAATGATTATTCCAATATTAAGAGTATTACGAATGTTTTTTTTTATAAAACAAGATATATTTTATTGATAAATGTTTTCGGTTTCTATAACTCTTTAAATACTGAAGGAATATTTTTGAAAACAGAGAATTAAATAGATTTGTTTGCGTTTTTTTAACTGATCTTCAGTTACATTTTTCCATTAGATGCCTATTTTAGAAGTTATGGAACTTCTACATTAGATTGTTGTAACATGAACATTCGCTAATATATTGTTAGGGCAGAACGCTGGATCTAGGATGGGCCAAGGGGGCCATGTCATCATCCCCTTGATAATGCCAGTAATTATAATGGGAGCCTAAAACGATTAAACTTCTGAATATTTGAAGCATTTGGTTTTAATATAAACACCTCTAAAACGAAGGGTAAAATGTTACTCTGCAATGTGAATCCAGTCTCTTGGCCACTAACTATCCTTTTGCCTTTTTTCGGAACGATTGCGTCACTTCCCTCCCTCCCCCCCCCCCCACCTCCCGGCTTTTTTTTTTTTCTAGACCCGATCCTGGGGTAGTTTACATATGTAGGTATCTATCTGAGGCCAGTGCCGGATCCATCAGAATGTAAGGGTACAAAATTTTTTAAATTACTTATAATTGATTCATTTTTCAAAACATTTTTAAGAACCCATAAAAGGAGGGGAAAATGTATATTTTATTGTAAATCAAGTCTCTTGCTCCCCCCCCCTCGAGGGGCGGGGGTGGCTCAGTCGGTAGCGCGCCAGGCTCGTAATCTGTAGTTCCCAGGTTCGAGTCCCAGCTGTGTCAGCATTGAGATTTATCTCCGCAAAATTCCCCGCCCTGCCCACGGTCAGTAGGGGACACCGATGGGCTTGGAAAGGCCGCCGTCCGTCGGATGGGACGTTAAGCCGTGGCCCCGTGTGCGGGAGAGCCATACCCTGTGCACGTTAAAGAACACACTGGATGGCCTTGACGGGAGGCTAACATCTGTCTCCCAACAGCTGTTCCAGTGGGTCCCATCCCCCAACCTTTTCTGAGCCTTCGGGGTCCATGTGACCTGGCCATTTAGCCCATGGTGTGCAAAAAAGTGCCGCTCAGAGGTAAAACAACCCAACCCCCCCCCCCCCCCCTCGAATTTTTCTAGATCCGGCGAGATCTCGGAAAGCATTAGTGGTCAATCATTTTACAATTTTGCATAGATTGGAACGTTTGCATTGCACAACATGGTTAAAGGAACAAAAAATCCTATTTTTATGCTAAATTATGTTAGAAGAAAACATAATTACTTTTGAAAAGAATGTCTATTAGTACTTATATGCCACATACATTACCATTATTTCGACATTTGCAAATATTACCACTAAGACATGATTACAATTTTGAAATTGCAAGTACTTTCATTTTAGAAATGGAAAAAAAAAACATGCTTCCACAAATAAGTTATGAGTTAAAAGTCAATTGAACATATTAATTATAGGACTCTACATTTGCATAAAGAAATATTTTGACGTTATTATTTATTTTCAGGTCCAACAATTCTTTCCTTTATCCCAAATGATATCAAAATAATTTATAAATTATTAGAAATTATCATTTATTCTGCCAGAAACTAAAACTATATAGATATTTTGAACCTTGATGGTATAAAAAATGTCTTACATTAAAAAATTATGTCTATTATTTCAACAGATCTAATTTTTTTTCTACATGTCATTCTTATCTTCCTAAACATTATATGTATTTTTATGCATTTAGTTTCCAATACATTTTCTATATTTGTAAATTTTTAAATTTTCAGCACTAAAAACTCACGCACGAGTAATACTCTCGTGAGCTTTTCATTGCATATTTATGTTTCTAATTGATTTTAAAAAAATTATTATTATTATTTAGAAAAATGAAAATTAAATTCGGATTTATTTGAATATATTTCATGTTTAGTTTTATAGCCGTCCGGTGGCCGAGTGGTTAGCGCGCTTGGCTACTGATCTACGGGACCTGGGTTCGAGCCCCGGGTAAGGCATAGCTGTTTGTGTCGTTTTTCTGCTGAGGTCCTGCCATCCTCTCAGACCTTCTACTATGGCATATAAACTGACAGGCTCCTGTCAGTCCTCTGTGGCAAGCAGCTGCTTGAGGGGATATTTTTTTTTCATTTAGTTTTATACTTTTCGATCTTTGGCGGATTCCACTAAATGCGCCACTTTCTTTATTTTGCCCACCCCTCTCTTAGAGCAATGGTGCACAAATGTATTCGAAGCAGAGCTAAATATTTAAACCGCTCTCATTTTATATTAAAAATTCCTGAATAATATTCACTTACCTGCTCCTCTTGCTTTTCGGTGAGCAAAATATCTCCGCCAAAGAGGTCTAGGAAAGAAAAATACAAAACAACAACAAAAAATACAAGCCAAGGAAAAATTGATTTACAAATTCAAATGCAGTGAACTATAATATGTAGAGGCTAGCGTGATCACAAAAACACAATATTTAATATCTAGAATGATAGCAGAAATAGAATAGAGTAGCAAATGTGATCACAGAATTAGGAGATGGATTGTCAAACAAAAATAATGAATATAAGATACATTGTAACAGAAGGCAGATTATTTCGAAACAAGAAATGCAGCTTAAAATACAATGCTGCTTATAATTTAACGAAGTTGAACAAAAATGTAAATGTCTGAAGAAACACTTTTTTAGAATTTAACGGAAGTTTCAGAGGATATTTTATATCACATTTATTAATTTCTGTATCTGAAATAAGGAATATATCGTAACACTTGCCCAATTATAAAACGAAATTTCCAATCGGTGAAGAATATATCGGAAAATTTTTCCTATTATGAAAAATTTAGATCACAGCAGATATTGAAGTTAACATCATTCAGAAAGACTTTTGGGTTGGGTTATTTTACCTCTGAGCAGCACTTTTTTGCACACCATGAGCTAAATGGTCAGGTCACATGGACCCCGAAGGCTCAGAGAAGGTTGGGGGAGGGGACCCACTGGAACAGCTGTTGGGAGACATATGGTAGCCTCCGGTCAAGGCCATCCAGCGTGTTCTTTAACGTGCACAGGGTATAGCTCTCCCGAACACGGGGCCACGGCTTAACGTCCCATCCGTCGGACGGCGACCTTTCCAAGCCCATCGGTGTCCCCTACTGACCGTGGGCAGGGCGGGGAAATTTGCGGAGATAAATCTCAACGCTGATCCAGCTGGGACTCGAACCTGGGAACTACAGATTACGAGCCTGGGGCGCTACCGACTGAGCCACCCCGCCCCCTTTTAGAAAGGCTTATGATTATTCCGGTAACAGCAATGTAGCTTGAACAACGAGCTCTCATACTTCTAATAAAGGCTATCCAACAGTGCAGCAACAGTTCTAAATTCCACTCATCTATAAGAGCATTTCTCAGCTCATGACGGGTACTTGGAGGGGGTTGATGACTTCTAATTTGCCTTCCCAAAGCGTCCCATGCATGTTCAATGGTATTTATATCTGTAGACCTAGCTAGCCAATCCATTTCTTTGATATCTTCAGTCTCTAGGTATTTCTATATTGTATTCTTATTAGGCAAAATTAAAACGAAAATTAAAACTGTACTAGTTGAGAATTTTGGATATTGAGTCTCTTGTCATATTTCATTACCCTCATTCTCTTTCGTTGTAACTTAATACTGTTAATTTTTTAGTTTTTAATTTCTTTATTGGGTTTTATTTAGTAACAGAGGAAGATGCAAATGTAATTTCCATTTCAATACATGTAGTTTAATGGCATGCAACTTTTATTGCATATGCTACGAGTATGCCACGTTTTGATTTATATTCATGTATATGAAACCTGGACGGGTCTTGTGACCATTGGTTCCAACTATAGCGATGATATTTGTATTTTATTTTTTGGTGTTTGCTTTCAATGCATTTTTTGTACTTTATTCTAGTTGAATAAATGTATTATTCTTATCTAGGTACTCTTGTGAATTATTCTACTTTCTATAACTTTAAATATTGAATAGATATTGTGTAAAATTGAGATTTAAAGAGATATGATTATGACCTTTATTTTCAGTCATAATTTTCAGTTAAATGCATACTTTAGAAGTTATAGAGCTTCGAAATTAGATTCCCATTCATAAAACATGGAAATTTTATAATATTTTGGTCGGGTAATATATCTGTACATTATATGGTTCTCCTTATGTTATATAACCAATACAAGTTTAATCTAACAGTATATGAGAGGAGAACATCAACTGTTTCAATTTGTGTGCCCCAACCTCGGATGAACTGTTGCAGCATAGTACCTACGTAGATTATTTAATCTGAATCAAAACTGAAAAACTTACTTGGATTGTGTCTGCCGTATTTAGCATTTCCTGAAAAGAAAAGTATTTATTAGATGCGGAATTTGAAGGAATCAGAACGACAGGTTATTTTCATACTTCAGTTTACATCTTTTATCAATATTACGATTTGAACCCACGCCAAATGTTTGTCGCGTAAGGCTGTGGTTCTTAACCTTTTATGCTTCATGTACCCCCTGGAAATATGTATGTAACTGGCGTACCCCTTGTTAGATAGATAAAACTATAGTTATAGTATAACAATGGGAATAAAACATTATATATATATACACATATCAAATTTTGTGTTCATAAATTGCATTTATCGATAAACACAAAAAATGACATTTTTGCACAGCAGTGTTGCCAACTTAGCGACTTTGTTATTAGATCTAGATGCTTTTGAGCTCTCACGGCGTACCCTAAAAAATTTTACCGCATACCCCACGTTCAGAACCCCTGGCGTAACGTATGTCCAGTGATAACTGTTACTTTATTCACACCTTTTCACGCTTACTACTCATAACGTACTACTCCATTCGCAAGGTAGGCGACGGCAGCGCCGCCGGAAATTTTGGATACTTTTCGAGAGGTTTCTCCCGATCTATGGCATCTAGGAACCCAATTTGTTACCTATAGCAAGGCTAGAAATAAGTGGAATCACCCCCCCCCCCCAAATTTGGGACCGATCGCTTAAGTAGCTGCGGAACCACAGGGCAAGCGACAATTTCTGCCATCGATGACGTCACACGGCAACCGGCCGTTCGCCCGGATTGGGTTGGGTTGTTTTACCTCTGAGCGGCACTTTTTTGCACACCATGGGCTAAATGGCCAGGTCACATGGACCCCGAAGGTTCAGAGAAGGTTGGGGGAGGGGACCCACTGGGACAGCTGTTGGAGACAGATGGTAGCCTCCCGTCAAGGCCATCCAGCGTGTTCTTTAACGTGCACAGGGTATGGCTCTCCCGACACGGTGCCACGGCTTTACGTCCCATCCGACGGACGGTGACCTTTCCAAGCCCATCGATGTCCCCTACTGACCGTGGGCAGGGCAGGGAATTTTGCGGAGATAAATCTCAACGTTGACGCGTTCGCCCGGAATTACGCCTATTTATAGGCATAATCTAAATCAGAAATATTTAAATCTCTAGACCATTTAACGCCAAACTTTTTCCCTTGCAAAGCATTTCGCATAACATAATCAATAACCAAGCTAAAGAGAAAAGGAGACAAAATGCACCCTGGTCGAACACCAGAAGTAATGCTAAACCAATTGCTACAAGCCTTACCAACTCTCACACACGACTCAGTGTTATTATAGAGAGCTTTCATTATGTTAACTAACTTGTCTGGTATACCATATGATTTCACAATCAACCACAAATTATGACGATCAACAGAGTCGAAAGTCTTTTTGAAATCAACAAAGCTAGCAACCAAAGGTTTCTGAAACTTTAAATATTTCTCAAGAATCTGCCTAAGTGAAAATATCTGATCCACACATCCCCTACCACTTCTGAATCCACATTGCTCATCACGCAATTGACTTTCAACCAGATTCTTAATTCTATTAAGCAAAATCATGCAAAGAACTTTACCTGGAACAGAAAGTATACTGATACCCGTATAGTTATCACAAGAACTGCGATTACCTTTTTCCAAAATAGGGATAATAATAGCTCTGGTAAAATCTCTACGAACCATGCCTTTATCATAATAGATATTCAAAATTTCAGTCATCTAAAAACCCAAAAAAACGTAATCAACGGCTCTTTCTGACATTTTTTCACCCATCTTTATTTCGTCGTTTTTACATCTCTTCACATTCTTTATTTGGGATCATTTTCCCTATTTTCATTAGGGTAATTTTTTTTACATCTTATTTTTTCATCTTTTAACCCATTTTTTTTTTAGCGTTCTAACATATTTTCCACATATTTATTTCAGGGTTCTTGCATCTTTTCCACATACATTATCTGAACAAAGGTATCTGGACACCCCTTCTGAGTAGTGGATTCACCCATATACACCACAGCCATGGCCCAAACAGGCATAAAAGGACGCACGTGGCCAGGCAAACCTCATAGACACGAATGAGCAAGAGAATGGGCAGAGCTCAGTGACTTTCAACGTGGCACGGTCATAGGATGCCATCTTAGCAACAAGTCAGTTTGGGACATTTCAGCCCTGTTGCAGCTGCCCCGATCAACTGCAAATGATGTTATTGTGTAGTGGAAACGCCTAGGAGCAACAACAGTGTGATCGTGACCCGGTAGGCCACCTAAAATGATAGAGCGGGACAGCAACCCGGTAGGCAACGTAAAATGACAGAGCAGGACTGCGATCCGGTAGGCCACGTAAAATGACAGAGCGGGACCGCGACCTGATAGACTACATAAAATGACAGAGCGGGACCGTGACCCAGTAGGCCACGTACAATGACAGAGCAGGAACGCGTTCCAGTAGGCCACGTAAAATGACAGAGCGGGACCGCGACCCAGTAGACCACGTAAAATGACAGAGCAGGACCGCGACCCTGTAGGCCAGGTAAAATGTCAGAGTGGACTGCGACCCGGTAAGCCACATAAAATGACAGAGTGGGACTGCGACCCGGTAAGCCACATAAAATGACAGAGCAGGACCGCGATCCAGCAGGCCACGTAAAATGACAGAGCGGGACCACCGAGTGCTGCAGCAGGTGGTGCGACAAAATCGCCTGTTCTCGGTTGTAACACTCACCACCGAATTCCAAAATATCTCTCGAAGCAACGCCAGCACCGCAACTCTTCTTCACGAGCTTCATAAAATGGGTTTCCATGACCGAGCAGCCACACACAAGCCGAACATCAACAAGATCGACGCCAGGTGTTGTTCGGAGTGGTGTAAAGCACGGCACCAGTGGACTCTTGAGCAATGGAACCTCTTGAGCAATGAATCAGGTTTCACTATCTGACAGTCCGACGGATGAGTCTGTGTGTGGAGGATGCCAGGTGAACGCTGCCTGCCTGACTGTATTGTGCCAACTGTGACGTTTGGTGAAGGAGGCATCGTGCTCTCATGGAGCTAATTTTCATGTTTCAGGCTGGGGCCCCTAGTTCCAGTGAACGGGGCTCTGAAAAGGTCTGTGATGATATTCTCAATAACTCTGTGCTCCCAACTTTATGGCAACAGTTCGGTGAAGACCCTTTCCTGTAGGGGCGGGGGTGATTCAGTCGGTAGCGCGCCAGGCTCGTAATCTGTAGTTCCCAGGTTCGAGTCCCAGCTGGGTCAGCGTTGAGATTTATCTCCGCAAAATTCCCCGCCCTGCCCACGGTCAGTAGGGGACACTGATGGGCTTGGAAAGGCCACCGTCCGTCGGATGGGACGTTAAGCCGTGACCCCGTCTGCGGGAGAGCCATATCCTGTGCACGTTAAAGAACACGCTGGATGGCCTTGACGGGAGGCTACTATTTGTCTCCCAACAGCTGTTCCAGTGGGTCCCCTACCCCAACCTTCTTTTGCACACAATGGGCTAAATGGCTAGGTCACATGGACCCCGAAGGCTCAGAGAAGGTTGGGGGAGGGGACCCACTGGAACAGCTGTTGGGAGACAGATGGTAGCCTCCCGTCAAGGCCATCCAGCGTGTTCTTTAACGTGCACAGGGTATGGCTCTCCCGCATACGGGGCCACGGCTTAACGTCCCATCCGACGGACGGCGGCCTTTCCAAGCCCATCGGTGTCCCCTACTGACCGTGGGCAGGGCGGGGAATTTTGCGGAGATAAATCTCAACGCTGACCCAGCTGGGACTCGAACCTGGGAACTACAGATTACGAGCCTGACGCGCTACCGACTGAGCCACCCCCGCCCTTTTTAGTTTGCGACTTAGGAACTGATATAATTTTTGCGAAATTTTGCGGTAACCCCTTTAGGAACTAAGTAATCAATTTTTCACTTTATATGCATTATACAGTGAAATGCCAGTATAATGAAATTGAGAGGGTCACCAAAATATTATTTACATTGAAATACAATAAAAAAGAAGTGCTCTGATGGTTACATACTACAAAATAATCATTATGAAAAAAATTATCCGTGTTTACAGTTTACTTTTTAATAATCTCTGTAATTTTTTTTTAATTGTCTATTCCTGCAAACATCTCTCCGTACTTCTTAAATGATGCCGCAACTCTTTGACACATTGTCCGAAATATCCTTCCGCGTCAAGTTCCGGAATATCCTTCCGCGAAATGACAAAGATTTCGCTCCATTTTGGCTGATAATAACGAAACTAATTAACGAATTTAACTAAAACAAAAACTTGAATATAATACTTAACTTGAATGTAATAAATGATACAACATAATGCGTGGATTGCGACTGATTTACAAAAAACTTTTCGCCAGACACTACCGTTACTTTGCAATATAACCAGAATCACGCAAGTCACTCCGAATTCAAAGTAAATATTTTGCGCAAGCGAAAATTACATGAATAATTACGGTAAAATGAATAATTTACGGTAAAATTTCGGAGTGACTCCGATCTCCATGTTTGAAAATCCGTTTTTATGCTAGGAAAATGTGGCAACGCTGCTTTAAACCATTATGCCGGCACGTGTAGAGAGCATCTACATCACGCAGTGAAATAAAAAAAATTACTGCCGGGCGATATACAACAGCGGGTTATTTATGACTTTAACGCTGTGTTTGGATATTTCACAACGTTAAAGTCATTGCAGCATTGCTAGATGCTAAAAATCAAAACACGTAAAAATGGAAAAATATACATTGTACATATTTTTTAAGGATTTTCTTTTTAAAAATTTCGTTATACTGGTCATTTTTTTTTTTGTATCGGAATAAATTTCCATTTTGTTAAACTGACCTATCGTTTTACATAGAGCTACATAGTATCGCCATCCCCTACTGATTGAGGGCAGGGGGTTTGTGGAGATCAATCTCAACATTGGCCCAGGTGAAACTCGAACCTAGGAACCGCAGATTATGAGCCTGGCGTGCTACCGACTGAGCCACCCGGAAAAGATTGGGAATCATTGGCTTAACTGATAGAGCAACAGTCACGAAACCAGAAAGTCCCCTGATCTAGTCCACCACCTTGTCGTGGTGGTGGTGGAGGGGGGGGGGGGGGGGCTAGGGTCCGGCAACCCGGCCGAAGGCTTTGCCGGCCGGATTGGGTCCCCGGCTGAGCATTGCCAAAGCCAACCGAGGTCGAAGATGCCGCTGACCGGTTCCGTGTGACTGGTTGGATGGTGACGGCATCCTAGACCTCAACCTCAGGAGCTCTGGGTGAGCTGTTCGAGGACTCTTCCGAAAAGATTTGTGCCCCAGTAGGTCGAGTCCTCTCCAAAGTCCGGGTCCTACTAAGAGTCTCCACCCCAGACGCCGAACGAACTTGGATCTACATATCCTTGTTCATGGCTAACCGGGGAATAGATTAAAGTTAGGTTTCTTCCGGTGGTCAGCTTCCTTTTATAGGACTGCTGCCATGTGAGTCTGGGGTTGAGGTGCGCCTATAGGGCGTATTCCTTGCCCCCGGCTCTAGATAAGCACGGCTTTTCATAACCAGGTAGTGTCGTGAAACGGAACCGGGAATTGCCGTGGTTGCATAAGATCGCAACAAAAGAGATCAATTGATCGAGTCCGGGGGTCAGTGTCAAGAGAAAAATATTAACTATGAGGATCAAGCATTTCTCCCCCTCCCCCCCCCCACCAAATTGTGTATTTTTCCTAGATCCCTCGATAAATATTTTGGTGTAAGCTTTTGCTTTCTACGAAATTGTAATTATTACATCGACAACGTAGGTATAAAAACAAAATATGAGATAAAATATTTTCACTTACTTCTATCAAAGATGCTAGGATCGCTAATTTCCAGTACTGAAAAAGAAAATAAGGAAACCTTAATCACTCATTTGTATAATGCAACTTTTATTAAATCTGTATATTCTACGTGGATTACTGGACAATACAATGAACATTTATACAGATTTTCCTCAGCCTTCTTGTTTTAATTTTATATTTGTCTAGGAGCTAATATAAATACTAACTAAATAATCCTAACAGCAGGGGCGTAGTTATGGGGTGATGAGGCTCCTCCCCAAAGTAACTCGGAGTTGGTAAAATTCGAAGCGACTTAGTAAAATCTAGGTGAGTTGTAAAAATTTGTAATTTTCTTTTTTGTAAAATTAAGGAGAGTTGTCAAAATCGAGGAAACTTGCCAAATCTAGGGCAGTTTGGAAAATGGAGAAACGGCAAAATCTAGAGCAGTCGGCAAAATTTGAAGCCACTTAGTAAACTACATGTGAGCCGGCAAAATTTGAAGCCACTTAGCAAACTACAGGTGAGTCGGCAAAATTTGAAGCCACTTAGTATACTATAGGTGAGTTGGCAAAATCTTGAGGAGTTTGCAAAATTCGGAGTGACTTGGTAAAATCTTGGGGAGTTAGCAAAATTCGGAGTGACTTGGTAAAATCTTGGGGAGTTAGCAAAATTCGGAGTGACTTGGTAAAATCTTGGGGAGTTAGCAAAATTCGGAGTGACTCCCCCCCCCCCATGGAGCGAAATCTAGGTACGAATGTGACAGAGACATTATTTTCTCAGTTGGCAAAATTTGATTTTCGAGTTGGAAAATTTTCGATTTCTTTCCACCCACAACCATAGTCCTTCGCTACACCCTGCCTAACAGTTGGGTTGTTTGGGTTGTTTTACCTCTGAGCTGCACTTTTTTGCACACCATGGGCTAAATGGCCAGGTCACATGGACCCCGAAGGCTCAGAGAAGTTTGGGGGGGAGGGGACCCACTGGAACAGCTGTTGGGAGACAGATGGTAGCCTCCCGTCAAGGCCATCCAGCGTGTTCTTTAACGTGCACAGGGTATGGCTCTCCCACACACGGGTACACGGCTTAACGTCCCATCCGACGGACGGCGGCCTTTCCAAGCCCATCGGTGTCCCCTACTGACCGTGGACAGGGTGGGGAATTTTGCGGAGATAAATCTCAACGCTGACCCAGCTGGGACTCGAACCTCGGAACTACAGATTACGAGCCTGGCGCCCTGCCTAACAGTAAGAGTGGGGACAGTTTCTCTTGAAATGCAGATTTTACAAGTACTTAAATATATGAATACAGGTAACACAAGGCCTAATTAAGAAATTCTAGGCCCCGCGGCACGTAAAGATTTTGGGAGCCCTTTCTCATGTTATCAAAGATGAAATGTAAATAAATGACTAAATAAATAAAAACACCTATCTTAGACATCAACTTCGTCTGCAGCTTCATCTCACCATAACTTAGTGCACTGTAAAATTTTCGACTCAAGTAAATTAGGCCCTCCTCCAAAAGTTGGCCACAAAGTGTCTGCTCATTAATAACTCTGCGCATCGATAACATACAACTCGATTCATAACTTTCAACTCTGCATTCATAAGGTAGGTGATGACAGCGCCCCCAGAGATTTCGAACACTTACGGCAGCTTTAATCTCGACCAATCGCAGCTAGAAATCTGATCTCTAAACCCTACGCAGCAAGATGCAGGTAGGACACACCAAATTCGGGATCAATCAGACGAGTACCTGAGGAATTACAGGGAGACGAAAGTTTCTGCCATGTGTGACGTCACCCCGAAACAAACGAGGGACCTGAAGAATTACGGGGAGACGAAAGTTTCTACCATGTGTGACATCACCCCGAACGCAAACGAGTATCCCGCGTAACCTTTCGGAATACACCAGAAAGCGTGCTACTCTGAATCATTTATTATACGTTTTGGCCCTAAAAGCATGGGCAATTCTGCTAGTATATCATCAAACAAAAATTTTGAAGGAGAAATTGAACACATTGATACTCATTACATTTCATATAAATAATTTACGTATCGGGTTTCCTGGGCACAGCTAAAATTCGTAGGTCTATTGACCTGTCATGCTACTGTGGCAAACAACTGCTTGAGGAGGAATTCATCTTTTTACTCGCTAATATGCCAAATCTATATATATAATAATAAATAAATGAATATCCCCTCAAGCAGCTGGGGCGGGGGTGGTTCAGTCGGTAGCTCGCCAGGCTCGTAATCTGTGGTTCCCAGGTTCGAGTCCCAGCTGGGTCAGCGTTGAGATTTATCTCCGCAAAATTCCCCGCCCTGCCCACGGTCAGTAGGGGACACCGATGGGCTTGGAAAGGCCGCCGTCCGTCGGATGGGACGTTAAGCCGTGGCCCCGTATGCGGGAGAGCCATACCCTGTGCACGTTAAAGAACACGCTGGATGGCCTTGACGGGAGGCTACCATCTGTCTCCCAACAGCTATTCCAGTGGGTCCCCTCCCCCAACCTTCTCTGAGCCTTCGGGGTCCATGTGACCTGGCCATTTAGCCCATGGTGTGCAAAAAAGTGCCGCTCAGAGGTAAAACAACCCAACCCTTCAAGCAGCTGCTTGCCACAGAGGTCTCATAGGTGCCTCAGTTTATACGCCACAATAGAAGGTCTGTAAGGATGGTGGGCCTCAGCAGAAAATGAATAATTAATATTAATTATTAATAGGCTGAAATTATTTCCTAAATATGAAAAAATAGAAATCCAGTGAATAAAATTATAAACAAATTTTGAGTAAATGTTTTTATTTTATTTCTAGCGTTATGTTTTAATGATTGCCAAAATTTTGAGACCTGGAACATTTTCTTAGAAATGCACCACTTCCCAATTGTAATCCATGTGGAAGGATTCAGAAAAAAATACTCAAATGCATAAGTGGAATTTAAGTTATGCATTTAGGGAGGCATTTAGGGAGGATGCCGTCCCATGGCCGAGTGGTTAGCGCGCTTGGCTACTGATCTAAGGGACCTGGGTTCGAGCCCCGGGTAAGGCATGGCTGTTTGTGTCGTTTTTCTGCTGAGGTCCTGCCATCCTCTCAGACCTTCTACTATGGCATATAAACTGACAGGCTCCTGTCAGACCTCTGTGGCAAGCAGCTGCTTGAGGGGGTATTTATTTATTTATTATTTATTTAGGGAGGTGGATGAGATGATGGAAATGTATAATAATAAAAGGAGATATCTCTGCCTGTGGCAGGAATAATTCTTCTCATAAGAGGGATAGAAACCTAAAAGTTTGGCGGAAGATTAACAGAAACATGAGGAAGTGCAGTGCACAATATTAGCTCAATAAAGTCAGTGGGTGGGACTCAGTGGCTAAAAATCGACATTTTAAAATAAACGTCTTTCTCCCGCAGTCGCTCAAATAAATATCCAAACACTATGGTTGATTACAGAATTGAGAAAAAATATCTGGCAACGATTTTTTTAGAAATTAGTGATCTGGCAACCTTCGTGTCACGTGATTACAGAATTCAGGAAAAATATCTGGAGCGTGTACAGCAACTGTACACGATCCAGTTGTCCGCGTTAACTTACAGCATTGTAAGTTAACGCGGACAAAAGATGTTAAGAAATGGTTCGTTCAACTACTATTAATGAGATAATATGTCATAATCCAACTAGTGTTTCTTTTTAAAAGCATATTATAACAAATAATGTTCTTATGGAATTTTGCAGGATCGATATATAGCCTAACTAAGAATAATTTTTGTAAGAAAAAAATTATTTTAAATTTTACAAATATTTTTATTTAAAATTATTGTAAGAAAAAGTAAAGAGTCACTTAATCTGACGGGCCCTTATTGCTGACGGGCCCCTATGCACTAGTCCCCCTTGCCCCCCACTGTCGGCGGCCATGCGCGCACTGTCGTCAGCAACGCCGAGAAACTCTTCGTGTCGAATTTGTCCCAAGGAGTTGGAGTGACATGGGTAGTACCCACAAAGTATTTGGGTTGTTTGGGTTGTTTTACCTCTGAGCGGCACTTTTTGCACACCATGCGCTAAATGGCCAGGTCACATGGACCCCGAAGGCTCAGAGAAGGTTGCGGGAGGGGACCCACTGGAACAGCTGTTGGGAGAGAGATGGTAGCCTCCCGTCAAGGCCATCCAGCGTGTTCTTTAACGTGCACAGGGTATGGCTCTCTCCCGCACACGGAGTCACGGCTTAACGTCCCATCCGACGGACGGCGGCCTTTCCAAGCCCATCGGTGTCCCCTACTGACCGTGGGCAGGGCGGGGAATTTTGCGGAGATAAATCTCAACGCTGACCCAGCTGGGACTCGAACCTGGGAACTACAGATTACGAGCCTGGCGCGCTATCGACTGACCCCCCCCCCCCCAAAAAAAAAAGTAACTTTTATTGCAGTGAAAATCAGAATACAGATTAAAAGTGAAATCCGGGCAATAAAGCTAGTAATTAAAATGAATTATCCCTCAAACAGCTGCTTGCCTCAGAGAACATGAAATATACTCTGACTCGATGTACTGATTTGTACATCGAGTGACACGAAAAGTGAGAGCTCGCTGACGTCAGCAACGACACAAGCAAACACCGAGCAAATTTCTTCCTATTGAAAATCTGTGCTAAAGTGTCGGGGAGGGGGATAGTAGTTACAACATTTACCTTTAGTGCAGTGAAAATAAAAATATACAGATTAAGAGAGACACCCGTGCAGCGCCCCTGTACCGTTCAGCTCCGTAATTAAATAATAAATATAACTGTAGAAACAAAGCTTCTATGATCTTTTATATATATTTTAAGTCAAGGTTCGATACTAACTGAGCCAATACCAGCTCCATGCATTCGGATATTAGTAAGAATAATACATACAAGAAACATGATATTATATAATAGCCATAATTAGGGGGGAGGGACACGTGTGACGTAATCGGTGAAATTGTCAGTTTTTTTTTGTGGTTCCAAGGGTATTGGCCCGATCGATCCCAAATTTGGTGGGCTGATCCCAACTTAGCTCTAACCCTTTTGGATTACAAAATTAAAAATAAATACCTCTTCAAGCAGCTGCTTGCCACAGATGTCTGACACGAGCCTGTCAGTTTAATACGCCATAGTAGAGGGATCTGTGAGGATGGCGGGTCCTCAGCAGATTTTTTGCCAACTGCACGCCGTGTTCCCAGGTGGTCACCCTCCCAGGTACTGACCGCGCCCAAAGCTGCTTAACTTCGATGATCGGACGAGAACCGGTGGTTTCAGCTTGGTATTGCCCGTTGGATTAACAGATCGGATTCCTTGCTCTCGTGGGTCGAAAGTTATCCGTCGAAAAGTGTCCGAAATTTCTGGGAACGCTGCCGTCGTCTACGTTTTGAGTAGAACAGTGTAAAACTATGAAAGAAGTTATCAATGGACATACGTTTGGCCTGTGTTTAACTAATTGCACAGAAGAAGTAATCGTAATATTTACGGCTCCGTTTTACTTACATTTGCTTGCTTCTTCGTATCTGCGTTCGTGGAGCATTTGGTCGAGGTCCTTCGGCTCAAGAACTAGTTTTGGAAAAGACAACGATGAATTACATATAAGTCACATAAAACGATTTCGCGTTTTAAAATGTAAAAAGAATTGTTTTCACAGACTAAGAAATTGACTTTTTTTTTTCCTAAACGACAATCGCTTTTTCATTTTTTCTACTGTAAAAAGTTAATATTAAAACGAATTTTGGTTAACGAAATCATTCTCTAGAAATCTCTAGAAGAAAGAAATCATTCTCTAGAAATCTTTAAATAAAGATGTTCGATGTCTAAATGAAGTGATGACAATGGCGGCGAAGAACTTTTAATTATTATTTATTCTTAAATAGAGCTAACTCTGAGCTGTACTAAGTTTGCAATCGGAGATTTAGCTTCTTTTTTCTGATTTAAAACTCGCTCCTGAAAGATTATAATAAAGGTATTGCACATAAAAATAAAAAAAAGACTCGATATTTTAGCAGTAGGAAGTCAGATTCAGTGCTCAATAACTTCTAAAGTAAGATTTTTTAATGGAAAAATGAGATCACATAAAAAGATCTCATTGAACTCTATCTAAATTTCATTTTTCACCAATATTCGTTCGGTATTTTAAGATTTATGGAAGCTGAGACATTTAACACCAACAATGTGGGCGTAACACACTTGTAAATAAATTGACAATATTTAAAGAACTAACTATACATACTTCTAAAATATACACTTATTTTATTAAGTGTTTTGATTGATACTTATTTCTTAAACTCCTAAGGGAAATTCTTATGGCTGATATTGCTTTGGTTAAACATCTTAAACTTAAGAGTTCAAATACTGAACGAATTTGTTGAAAATCCAGATGCGACTTGATTTGATTGAGATGTTCAGTTTATCTTCAGTCACGTTTTCCCATAAAAAGCTTACTTAAGAAGTTACGGTACTTTGAATTTGCTATTAACATGGGGATATTTCTATTTTTTGTCTGTCTAGTTTCTGTTATCTTTTGCCAGTGGAAATCAACCTAATCTTTACCATGTGCCACTTTCTCCAGTCCAAAAGTATGATGTGCCACTTTCTCCAGTCCAAAAGTATGATGTGCCACTTTCTCCAGTCCAAAAGTATGATGTGCCACTTTCTCCAGACCAAAAGTATGTATGCCACTTTCTACAGCCCAAAAGCATAATTCGCACTTTTTTTTCTCCAGGCCCAAAAATACGATGTGCCATTGAGTTAATGCATTAATATAGGTATATTTTTACAACTTCACATGAAGTAATTTCTAAGTTTACATATTTAAAACCAAAAAATCTAAAGGAAAAAATTTATTTTCAGCGTTATCAAGTCTCTTTTGCTTTCACTCCAACCAATTTCTCAACTTCAGATTACACTTTTTGTTTTGAAAAACACCAGGTTTTTAATGTTACAATCCATAAAGTCGATTTTGCTGTTTTTCCTTAATTTGTTTCGCTGATGAAAAGGCTTGTTGCAAAACAACAGATATATAGTTGCGCAAATTTTATGCCATTGGGAAAAAAATCATAGGCAAAAAACTTCCAAACCTTGATAGCGTCATCTGCGGTAGGAATTACAGGAAGTTTTTCAAACTTACATTTTAATATCATATTGCATTTTAGTTCAGTCACTTCCATTGGTATATTTGGAGGCATATCTTTTAATAATTCTGCCAGTATATGTAACCATGAAAGCATAATTTATAACGTTAAAGTTCAAATGCTTTCCTTAAATAAGGTTGTTTCAAATTGTTACATATTATATTTGATAATATTGTAAATATTATACACTGATTACATTTTTACTAAATAGAGGAAAAAGTATGCGCCAAAAGTTAAAATTAAAAAGAAAACTCTTTTTTTTTAAACGTATTTATGTGCCATAGTGCCACGATATGCAATGCATGACTTGTGCCACGTTTTGAGCCCAGTGCTCTAAGCTATACGTTGGATTCATATAACGCAGGAAATAAAATCCCAAACCAACTGAACCAAATTTAACGCAGGCCATAAAATCCCAAACCAACTGAACCAAATTTAACGCAGGCCATAAAATCCCAAACCAACTGAACCAAATTTAACGCAGGCCATAAAATCCCAAACCAACTGAACCAAATTTAACGCAGGCCATAAAATCCCAAACCAACTGAACCAAATTTAACGCAGGCCATAAAACCCCAAACCAAAACACGCTCATAAAACATATGTACTAAAACCTAGTTCGCTTCTTCCAACTTTTTGAAGAAATATTTTCAGGTGGATAACTAAACGATAAAATGATATATTCAGGTAGTTTTATATGAAATTTTCTTGTTGGGTCTTAATCAAATTAATAATTTTCTTTAAATTTTAATTTAATCAAAATTAAAAACGAATTATACGGAAATTCCGTATTAGAGAGTTTAGAATTAACAAGGTTTTACTTATTTGGTAATGCAACAACAAATCGCAAAAATAATGTAAAAATAACTCTCAAACATAATGTTAGATAAATTGCAAAGTTAAAATAAAGTGAGTTGTAAAAATCGTGCAAAGAAAGTTGTAAAAGTGACATAAAGTGAGTTGTAAAAATCGTGTAAAGAAAGTTGTAAAGGTAACATAAAGTGATTTGCAAAAATATTTAAAGTTCAAAGGTTGTATTATTAATTGTAAAGATCATGCGGAATAAGTTGCAAAGATAATATAAGATGGCGTAAGCTTTGTTGCAGGGATAAAGTACAAAGATGATGTAAGATAAGAGTGTAAGAAGAGGAAAAAAGGGTAAGGCCATGGTTAATAAAAGTATATTCATTTTACTTAGCTTTCGTGTTCATAGATTTTTATATCATTAAGAAACGCGTTTGAAAGGTAAATACTTACATTCACTACTGCAGATAGAACATAGTGCAAGGACATACGACAGCAAAAACAGAGCTTTCATATTTGCTTTTATCACCTAAGAAACGACACAAAAAATATTCATTATCACAGAAAATAAAATCTTTAGTGGTCAATGTGGTTAATATTATAGATGGCAGGAGTAACAGAGTCAATCTGAAATATTAGTAAATCGACACATGGTCGAAAGATTCATTCACGGAAAGTCTACTACATGATCTCAACTTTTTACTTTTTGTGCTACGTTTTGAAAACTATTCAAAGAAGGTTTCCTCATTTTAGCAATTTTGAAAACAACCCTGATTAATTTTACCAAACATTGAAAGGGCCTTTTTCCATTTTAACAACCATTCAAATCGACAACACATCAGTTTATGTTGCCTTAATGACAAATAAAACTTTCATTTCTTCAAATAAATAATAAAAATCACTCTTATGTTAATAGTAAATATCGATTATCCAGAAGGAATGAAGAAAGAGCAATCCCGGATAATCGAATTCGGAGTTAAACAGCCATCCATAAAACATAAAAAAATTTCAACACTTTTAGAAAATATCCTAGAATGGATTTATTTTATTCATTTAAAATAATTGGTAAAGAAGTTTGCTTTTTCTCTTCATTCGCCTTTCAGAGAATTTTGCTTAAAACATTTGATGCGGGAAACTTTTTACTGTTAGATCATAATTTTACCTGTAATGGAACGTTTTAAAATAATAATGCCTTTGGGAATGTGGAAGACTCTTACGTTCATGGTTAGGGAGCAGTAAATGGCAACAACGAAATTGACAGCAGCACCGGTTTTCCGTAAGAATTGAATGGTAATTATTTTTTGCTTCTAGCAAATTCCCTTTTGGGATTATGACTTGTAATTTGGCACTGCAACTCGGGTGACAACAGTGAAATTTCGTGTGACAACAGTGAAAAACATGTGAAATTTTGAAGCGTCTACAGCGATTTCTCCTATGAATTATGAGACACACACATAGACCTACATATTTTATTATTATAAAGACCCAAGCGACGCCGGACAGTTCTACTAGTACGAAATAATTGTATTAACGAGATGGCTAGACATAATCAATCCAGCGAGAAAGACGTGAGAAAAAGTTATTATATTCACTAAAAATATGAGCAGTAAAAATATTATTGCAATATGGATGAATTTTCACCTCTCCCACTTTCTAGTAAAATGCAAAATCCGATACATGTATCTAATCTGTATTTTGTATAAAATAAATTTTTAATGTTAAGGTCTTCGGTTCCTAAATTCTTATCGCAATCTTAATATATAATATCATCATAGTCTTAACACATACTGTATTACTATAAGAAAGAAATATTATTTTTACATACCGAAACTCTGCAGATTGAGACTGAAATACTTTATGACCGGAAAACAGAGGAGTCGTTTATATGCTTACGTTTATATGCATTATTCACATGTTACATAAAATCATTTCTCGTTGTTTTGTAGTAACATTTCATTCCGTGACTGACAGGTAAGTTCTGTTATGTCTCTTTGGTTGTTATTATAACAATATTAATGGCATATGACCTAATTATTACCAGATGTGGATGCACGGAAAAGCACTTGCTATGTTTGTTAAGGCAGATTGCAGAGTTTTCGCTGTCAATTTCGCTCTCACGTTTTCCATATGTTTCTTTGTTTCTTACGAAAACGTTATTTTGCTTATTTTCCTCATCTTTGCACTAAAGTTAGGATGCAGGAAGAGAAATTGGCCTTCAGAACACTGCAGAATTGACATTCAAAAACACTCATCACTCCGTACGAAATTGCCATCTTTTCACCACATGCTTCAAAGCACTGGCTATCTACATAAAGAGCAAAAGCAGGTGCTCAGACCTTCAATAAAATAAAAGAGAGAAAAAAATTAAACATTTTCCCCTCTACTTTTCGTTTTGATCCCAGAATCACACAGACAACCAACAGAAAGAATTGCAATACAGAAATAATAATTGTATTCTACAGAAGGAATTCTAATTCTTTTCCTTCAGGAAGACATACTATTTTTACAGTTTTTTTGTTGCGTCTAGTCGTCCCATGGTCGAGTGGTTAGCGCACTTGGCTACTGATCTAAGGGACCTGGGTTCGAGCCCCGGATAAGGCATGGTTGTATGTGTTGTTTTTCTGCTGAGGTCCTGCCATCCTCTCAGATCTTCTACTTTGGCATATAAACTGACAGGCTCCTGTCAGACCTCTGTGGCAAGCAGCTGCTTGAGGGGGTATTTATTTATTTATTTGTTGCGTCTTCAGATTTATAATAAATATATATAATAAATATGAAAATATTCAAAGATTTTAAATATTAATATTATAATTATGACTTTCAACGCATTTTAAAAGTATATGATAAAAAATCTTGAAAATAAAAGTTTAACACATTTTAAGCCTGTTTTAATTTGTACAGTTTTGGCAAATATTTGTAAACTTGCATTTAAATCTGGAGCATATGGAATATTTTGAAGACACTTTATATTCTTTTGCTTTTGAGCAGTAAACACAACTTCCTCGATTGCCTCAGGGAAGTTTTGCCCAGTACTGGCTTCTCAGTTCTCTTTGTCAGTACATAGAAATAAGACAATTCAGTCTGATCTCGACAATCGCTAAATCGTTTGTAAAGGATTCTTTGAATAAGATGTGACCAGTTCTCAAGTTCATCAAAAAATGGTTCCTCAAATACTTTTGGGTTCGTTTTTTTCCAAAAGAAAAATTATGGTACTGATTGCAGCCACATTTAGTACTCCAAGTGGTCAAGCCACAATCCAATAGTCCAAAGAGCGCAAGTGGCCATCTTCTTGTCCTCTGACAAAAACAAACTGTGTATGGAACATATCTTGTCCAGATTCTTTAAATCAGTTTTTATCATTTTGTAATAACGGAAAATATTTGCCTTTCAACTTTTCTCATCGATTTAATTATCATGATGTAAAGCTTGTAGAAAGGTTACAGCTTTAGATAGTTTCGACACAGAGAAACTAGTATTAATTTATTGGTTAAATACCTCAATGGTTAAATCATGTAATGTGGATCTCCAATATCACTTTCACAATTACCATTGAACAAGGGAAGTATTTCTTTTTCGTTTTATGGTTCCTAGTGGCCTCAGAAAGAGGGTGCATGCGCTGGGCAATGTCAAAAAGGACCTTGTTAGAATTGGTGTGCAGTGGCCGGATTCAGCAGATGTGGAACGGAAGGGGAGGGCTGCTAGTTCAGTAAGCCCTACTGATCTGGCCATCTATGGCCACTTTTTCTTTTTTTTTCAACCCTGCTGAGGAGTGGTCAATTTCACAGGGTCCTGGTGCTGACCATTTAAACCTACTACACTGGAATTGTTTATGAATTTGATCTTAATTATTGATCCTGGACTTGCTGCACTGGTGAGCCTCTGTTAAGGGAGAATCTGCCGCTGTGTTTTCTGTTTGCTTCTGGGTTGCCAGCCCTAAGTTAACAGAGGCATGGGATACCTTATATCAGCTGGTGGATAATCCTAATCAGAGGCCATCGCAGGTACTGGAACCTTACTTAGCAAGTTGGGCATCGTCAAGCCTAAGCTGGAGTAATGTATCTCAGGTAGGCCATATGGCTCTTGAAAAAGTCCACTTGAAAAGGTAGTGTCTGAAGTTCCTACCAGCATCGGTAACTTCAGCCTTTAGCGGAGGGGTAACAGGTCTTTGCCCCATGCCTGCGATCAGGGGACTGTTTGATATTGTTGGCCCTACCTATCTCAATAAACCTAGTTTCTTTAAAAATCCTACTAATACTTTTCTCTCTGCAGGAACGTGGAACGTGAGGACATTACATAGAGATTATTCTCTTGATGTCCTCACGCAGGAATTCCAGCGATATAACCTATATATTCTAGGCTTGCAAGAGACCAGATGGACAGGTAAAGGTGACATACTTAAAAATAACTTTAAATTTCTCTTTACAGGGAAGGAGGATGGAAAGCATCACCAAGGCGTGGGTTTGCTACTCAGCAGACATGCTAGTGATGCTCTTCTAGGATATGAGTGCATTAATGAAACGTTTCTTACAGCAAAACTTCAGACAGGCATTAAAAACTTGAATGTTATCTGCTGTTATGCTCCCGCTGAGGATGCTGATGAGGATGAGAAGGATAGGTTTTACGGACAACTTCAAGATATTTTGAATTCTGTCAAGAAAGGAGATATTACCCTTGTTCTAGGTGACTTCAATACCAAAGTTCGTACTGACTCTAACCTTTGGGGAGGGGTGATAGGCCATTTTGGTATTGGTAGCTGCAATGACAATGGGCAACGTCTCCTACAGGTAAGTAAACTCAATGGTGTCAGAATAACTAACACATATTACAAACTCCACGACATCAGGTTTCACTTGATGGGCTGCATAAGAATATGATTGAATATATATTAATTAACAGCAAATGGGCTAGTTCTGTTAGGAATACCAGGTCATATAGGGGAGCTGAATTTGGATCTGACCATTACCTTGCTAAAAGTGTCTTGCAACTTAAACTTAAAAAGTGTTTGCTAAAGTTAAAAAATTTACCTTTAATACTGAAGCTCTGAAAGACCCTGTTATAGCTAAAGCTTACCATGATAGGTTACTTAGTCATTATGACAGTCATGGTTTGCTTACTACTGAAGTTGAGGAAAATGGAGCCGTTTTAAACAAACAGTACTCTTTTGGGAAAAAAGCAGAGGAGGCAGAATTATTTAAGTGATAAGGCACTTGAGCTTATTTCAGAAAGAAGAAACTGCAGGAATGTCCTTAATCAGTACCCTACTAGTCCTAATAGAAAGCATTACAGAGAGCTTAATAAACGTGTAAACGATCAGTTAGCTGCTGATAAGAATCTTTGGCTTGATGGTTTGGCTGAAAAATCCGAAGAAGCAGTTAGACAGCACAACAGCAGAGAGCTGTACCAGATAGTTAATGTTTGTGTGGTAGAAAACGGACAGGTATACAGGGATTGAAGGATAAACAAGGTAAGGTTATAGAAGGTGAGGATTCTGTCATGGCTAGGTGGGCTGAGCATTTCAGTGATGTTCTAAACAATGTGGTTAGTTCTACTCCCACTGTTTGCAATGATGATAGATGCATTGGTGTCTTTAATATTTGCCCTATAACACAATCTGAAGTTATTTTGGCTATTTCTAAACTTAAACTTCATACATCCCAAAGTGTAGATGAAATTACTACTGAAATGCTTAGAGCTGGGAATCTTTCGGTTACCACTTGGATGACTGAAATTTTGAATATCTTTTATGATAAAGGCGTGGTTCCTAAGGATTTTACCAGAGCTATTGTTATCCCTATTTTCAAAAAAGGTGACCGCAGTTCTTTTGATAACTATAGGGGTATCAGCCTACTCTCTGTTCCAGGTAAAGTTCTTTCCATGATTGTGCTTAATAGAATTAAGAATCTGGTTGACAGTCAATTGCGTGATGAGCAATGTGGATTCAGAAGTGGTAGGGGATGTGTGGATCAAATATTTTCACTTAGGCAGATTCTTGAGAAATGTTTAGAGTTTCAGAAACCTTTGGTTGCTAGCTTTGTTGATTTCAAAAAGGCTTTCGACTCTGTTGATCGTCATAATTTGTGGTTGATTGTGAAATCATATGGTATACCAGACAAGTTAGTTAACATAATGAAAGCTCTCTATAATAACACTGAGTCATGTGTGAGAGTTGGTAAGGCTTGTAGCAATTGGTTTAGCATTACTTCTGGTGTTCGACAAGGGTTCATTTTGTCTCCTTTTCTCTTTAGTTTGGTTATTGATTATGTTATGCGAAATTCACTTCAAGGGAAAGATTTTAGCCTTAAATGGGCTGGAGATACGAAAATTTCTGATTTAGATTATGCTGATGATTTAGCCCTTTTGGCAAATGATGTTGATGAGATGAACTCTTTCATTCGAGCTGTTGATGAGACTGGTAGTAGAGTAGGTTTGGTTATAAACAGAGAGAAAACTAAAGTGATGAATATTGGTCAGGCAGGTTGTGATTCAGTTCATCTGAATGGTTGAAGTCTTGAGCAGGTGTTACAGTTTAATTACCTTGGCAGCTATGTAACAGATACTGGTGATATGCAGCATGAGATTAACAGGCGAATAGGGATTGCTGCTGGGAGTTTTAAGAATCTATGGAGATTGTGGAGAAATAGGCGTATACAACTAAAGACTAAAATTAGACTGTATAATTGTTTGGTTCTTTCTAGGGTTAGTTATGGTAGTGAAACTTGGACGCTATGTAAACAAGATAACAGGAAAATAGATGCTTTTGATTCCAGATGTTTACGCAGTATCTTGGGCATTAGGTGGTTCAACTTTGTAACTAATGATGAGGTTAGGCAAAAGAGTCTGCAACCTCTTTTAAGCAGCATATTGTGCAGAGAGAGACTCCGCTGGTTTGGCCATGTTGCCCGTATGAATAATTATAGATTGGCGAATAGGGTTATGAACAGTATGCCAAAGGGCCTGAGAAAGATGGGGAGACCTAGGATGCGGTGGGCAGATAATGTCAAACAGGACCTTGTTAGAATTGGTGTGCAGTGGCCAGATGCAGTAGATATAACTCAGGACAGATATGCTTGGAGAATTAAACTGCACGGTCTGGTTGGACCTCCGTAGGCCATGGCTGCTTGAGGATGATGATGATGATGACTATTATAATATTTTTATTTCAGAACGTGTTTGTTAACTTATGGAAAGCAAATTATCTGAAGTAACATTTCTTCCTTTAAATTACTAGCGGAGTAGAGGTCCAGGGATCCCATGAGGGGTTCTAAGCAAAACAAGATTTAAGAGCCCTTTGGTGTGGAAGTGAAATGACCTCTAAAATTATGAAAGTGTTTCATTTTTCCATGCTATTACTGAAAAATGAGCATTTTACTTTGATAATAATAATAATCACAATCAAAAATATGATAACATAATTAAAATACACGAAATTCAAAGAATGATTTGGGGCCTACAGTAGCCGTACCCGTAAGCGGCCACTCAGTCAGCTTATTGCTAAGTCTTTTTTAATCCGCTTATCGGTAAATCTACCCTTGCTTTCTTACTTGCTTGAAGTTGAGACAAATGTGACTCTAAACCAAAGCCAAAATTGGGAAAGCAAGAACTCTATCTAGGAGCTAAATGTGGAATGTTTTATAACAAATTTCATTTAAAAAAAATAACGTGGAAGTTACTTGGGGTTATATTAATCCTAAAACATAAAGTTTACTTTTTAATTCATTAAATTTACTTTTTGCAAACTATGTTGTTAGCTATGATTAAAACCTTCAGAAACTAACAAAATTAAAATGTACCAAGACGCAATTATAGTACCTGTAAAGAATTATAACGCAATTTTTTACATATTGAAAATATAATAGAAACGTTTGTGACATAATGACACCATGTAGCCTGATGTTGCCTTGTCATAGCCCCTTATTACCTCCTTTGAATATAATATTAATAACAGAGACTGTTTATCTAATGGTATCGTTATTGCCATTACTGATGAATTTTTGAAGCTATATTATATCAAGCGATTTGAAAACCAACAGGCAATAATGCGTGATTAATATACACTACAGGAAATAAAAAATGCGACACTTGCAAGAAGTTATGCAAATGTGACGAAATTTTGGGAGGCTGTGGAAATGCATGGAAATGATTACGTTTGCAGGACGATCGAAACGATTGGACAGGCGCGAGTTGACGTCACAGGTGCAGAGCAGTCATACACAGATAAAGGCAACTAAAGCTCTCTGGTTGACAAAGCGTTGGGCTTTTAATAACAAACTATTTGCTAATATCTTTCAAATATTTGTCTATTTGCAAACTATTTTCAAATAGAGAAAACAATTTGCTTTTAATATCTGATAAATAAAATTATGAGTTGAATTGGTGAGGCTGTAATAATTTGGATAGTAGATGTTATGAATTACATTATACATGAATGATTATCAAGGGCACATCATTAGTCTTGGGTTGGTTTCTCAATTGTCTGTTACTTAGAATATCACCAACAAAGATGATTTTTTTTAAGAAAAAGGGGTAAAAAAACTTGTGGAAATTGTTCTAAACCATCGAGGTAATATTACTAGAGATAGTACTGGCAACGGACGCCATAAAAATCTACAAAATCTTAAGCCTACTCCTCAGAGAGGCAGAGAGAGAGAGAGGCGTGTTTGGATAGTGTAAACAAATCTTTCACCATGCTCTTAGACTTACATAAATTGTGTACTAACTACTAAAAAGTACTATAAAAGCAGCAATTCGACATTTCGTAGGTTAGTAATTTACGAAAATTGTGAAATGTTTTGATATTGTTAAAGAAGAGAGGCCTAAAAATAAAGTTTTCAAAACACCGTTCTGTCATAATATCAAATGTAATTCACGATTTTTTTTTCATAAATGAAACTAATAATATTTACATATGAAAACAGCATGAGATTTATAGAATATTTTCGTGAATTTTGTTTCAAAAAGAAATATTAAACTTAGACATTAATTTTATGAGACTTCTGTTTTGCATTTGTATTTTGGCAAAATAACACAAATTGATTTTTTTTCCTCAAATGAAACGCCTAAATTAGGGATTTTATAATTTTGAATGTAATAAATGAAGCCTAAATATTTGCTTTTAATATTTAGTAAAAAAAATTATGAAATGAATTGGTAAGGCTATAATAATTGTGGTAGCATCATCATCATCCTCAAGCAGCATGGGCTACGGAGGTCCAACCAGACTGTGCAATTTAGTTCTCCAAGCAAGTCTGTCCTGAGTTACATCTACTACATCTGGTCACTGCACACCAAATCTAACAAGGTCCTGTTTGACATTGTCTGCCCATCGCATCCTAGGTCTCCCATCATTCTCAGGCCCTTAGGCACACTGTTCATAACCCTATTCGCCAGTCTATAATTATTCATACGGGCAATATGGCCAAACCAACGGAGTCTCTCTGTGCACAATATGCTGCTTAAAGGAGGTTGCAAACTCCTTTGCCTAACCTCATCATTAGTTACAAAGTTGAGCCACCTAATGCCCAAGATACTGCGTAAGCATCTGGAATCAAAAGCATCTAGTTTCCTGTTACCTTGTTAACAAAATATCCAAGTTTCACTACCATAACTAACACTAGAAAGAACCAAACTATTATAAGTCTAATTTTAATCTTTAGGTGTATACGCCTATTTCTGTACAATCTCCATAGATCCTTAAAAGTCCCGGCAGCAATCCCTATTCGTCTGTTAATCTCATGCTGCACATCACCATTATCTGTTACATAGCTCTCAAGATAATTATACTGTGACACCTGCTCAAGACTGCAACCATTCAGATTAACTGAATCACAGCCTGCCTGACCAATTTTCATCACTTTAGTTTTCTCTCTGTTTATAACCAAACCTACTCTACTACCAGTTTCATCAACAGCTCGAATTAAAGAGTTCATCATTCATCATGTTATGAATATACATTATACATGATTGATTATCAAGGGCACATGGTAGTGGGTTGGATTCTCAATTATCTGTTACTTATAATATCATCAGCAAAGATGATTTTTCTGAGGAAAAAGGGGTATAAAATCAACATGAGAATTTTTGCAATTCTAAAATAGTTTTCTAATGTGAAATTAAGAAAAGGCACAATATTACAAATTAAATATTGAATATATGTATTGTACATATTATTTATAATATACTTTTAGATGAGTTGAACTTATCAGTATAAATAGCATAAGGGTTAAATAGGTTATAATTACATTTTTATTTTCTATGTAGTGTAGATGCTCCACTGTCTCTTTTTAAACAGTAGCTAATACTATCTGTTCCCAGCATTTTACTGTTTTAAAAATAAAGCTTCAGAAAATGGCACAGTAGAATTAATTAATGATGCTGTGCCAACTTTATTCACATTTGTAACAAATGACACACTGTCAAATTGGAAACCTCCTGTATTGAGAGACACTGGTAGAAGATATGATAGAAATTGCAATGACAATAGATATTGCCTATAAAAATAATCACTCATGCTGTGTAAGAGGGTAGAGCCGTAGAAAATTTAAGAGAAGTTGATGTCAGTGCAAAATTAAATCCAAAAGCTTAAAGAAAGTGCTATGGTGATATTATTGCTAGTTAAGAGTCAAACAATCAGATTCTTCTTTAAAAGAAATATTAGATTTGTTTGAAGCTCAACAGCTCATCGAGATGACATTGAAACACTACAAAGCATGTGTTTCCAGATTTAACTAAACCTGTTCAGAAATTCACAGCAAAATACCAAAAAAGCAATGGCAAATTTTATTGCCAAGAGGCAGATAGGTTTACCATGATATTATATTTTCACTCTCCAAAAGGCTTATGGATTTGTAAGAGAAAAACTTCTTCCCCAGTAGCTCAGCAATTTTAACTTGGTTCAGATCTGTAGATGGCCTTCCTCATTTATTGAAGTTTTCTGCATTGAAAATTTTACTTATAGTAAGCAGAAGCATAAGATATTCACTTTATTATTTGATGGGAAATCAATTAACAAGCAAATACTGTTCAATGGAAAATGCTATTGTGGATATGTGGATTATGGTAATAATGCTAATGATAAAAATTCAGATATAGCTTCTGAAACTCTAATTTTTATGATTGTTTCAGTTGTATACAGCTGGAAAATCCCCATAGGTTTTTTTTTAACAGTTGGTTTGTCTGGTTCAAAATATCTTTTGACTTACATATTCAGCCAAGGATCATATTCAACTTTTTTTTAAGCTATAAGAGCAAAGGAGGGAAACATATATAGGAGGGAAACATATACAGGGTGTTTCAAAAAGGACGCAACCCTAAATATAAGAGAGTAGAACTTACCTGCATGTACATTTTATGCCATAATATTAGTCAGTTGGCATTATTGTACTGAAGGTTAACAGGGTTGTTGGGTTGTTTTACCTCTGAGCGGCACTTTTTTGCACACCATGGGCTAAATGACCAGGTCACATGGACCCCGAAGGCTCAGAGAAGGTTGGGGGAGGGGACCCACTGGAACAGCTGTTGGGAGACAGATGGTAGCCTCCCGTCAAGGCCATCCAGCGTGTTCTTTAACGTGCACGGGGTATGGCTCTCCAGCACACGGGGCCACGGCTTCAAGGTTAACAGCCTTTAGCAGTTTAAATGACCTTGTCATGTGCTATCTCACTCAAGCATTCATTCCTTTGTGTTGTGTCAGCTATGTCGTTTTCCAAGAACGAAATTGTATTTATTGTTGAGACTTGTTGTGTGTACAAATCATACAAACGAGTGAGAGAGGAGTTTGAGTTGAAGTTTCCTCAGTCTGAAGTTGCTAACAAGTCGACAATATTTCGTTTGATTGATAAATTTCGTGACATTGGGTCTGTACAGGATCGAAAGAGCCCAGGCCGGCCATCACTGTTAACTGCCGAAGTTTTTGATGATGTGTCTCAGCGTTTAACTCGCTCACCCAGAAAAACTCTTAAAATGTTATCTTCACAGGTTGGTCTGTCACCAGCTACAGTTTTCAGGGCTACAAAGAGGTTAAAATTTCCTGCCTACCGCATTGGTGTCGTTCACGAACTGAAAGAACCAGACCATGAAAAACGTTTACAGTACTGTTGTTGTTTCGTCTTTTGTTGATGAAAATGGAATTGAGGTGTTGTACCATGTTTATTTCAGTGATGAGGCTTGGTTTCACTTGGATGGGTATGTGAAAGTCAAAACAGTCGATTATGGAACAGTAAAAATCCTCACACTTTTCACGAACGACCATTTCATGCATGTAAAATTGGTGTTTGGTGTGCAATTTCCCGTCATCCTGCGATAGGGCCTTTATTTTTTGACTGAACTGTAACTGGTGAAGTTTATCATGACCTCATCCAACAGTTTATTGCATTATTGGATGTGAATGAACGAGAGTGTTGGTTTCAACAAGATGGTGCGACCGCCCATACTGCAAATGACACAATAGTCATGTTGCAGGAAATTTTTGGTGATCATTTGATTTAAAAAAATTTGTGGTCCCCAAGATCCCCAGATCTTACTCCTCCAGATTTTTAACTTTAGGGATATCTCAAATGTGTAGTGTTTCAAAACAATCCTCACACACTTGAAGACCTGAGGCTAACATTGAAAGAGAGATTTTAAACATAACAAAACAAACATTATGAAAGGTGGCTGCAAATGTCATGAAACGGGTACGAACCTGCATACGAACCTGCATCTAGGTGCAGGAAATCACTGGTAGGTACAGTACTGTGCGAATTAGTTGGGACAAGCGAAGGAACGCTAAGTCCCTTCCGCTGCAGTTTAAACTGCTGCAAGTCTAAACTCGTTCGTAACCTTCTGCTGCAAGTCTAAACTTGCGCTTGTCTCTGCAATGAACACGTGCAAGTTTAGACTTGAAGCAGAGCGATATCTGCAAGTCTAGAATTGTCTGTTGTGTTACTCTGCTATTATTTACACTTCCACTTCAGTTGGAATTGATATTTCATAGGCTGAGGACGTGATTATGTAAGTAATTCACAATTTTCATTGGAAACATTTTTTATTAAATACATCATGGACATCACGCATCGTAAAGGAGCCAAAATAATCGCTTTAGGCGAAAACACTTCACTTACTGCTGGGCAGATAGTAAAAGCAGCTGGCGTCGGGAAATCCAGCCTTTCACGGATCATGAACTGCATAAGGAGACAGGGTCCGTGGACACGTCCCGTAAAGGACATTGTGGAAGAAAAAGAAAAACCACCCCTAGAGTTCATAGTCTAATTCGGAGAATTAGTATCATAGACCAGAAGAAGGCCATTCGTTCTATTTTGTTGCGATCTTATGCAACCACGGCAATTCCCGATTCCGCCTATACGACACTACCAGTTATGAAAAGCTGTGCTATCTAGAGCTGGGGGCAAGGAATACGCCCTATAGGCGCACCTCAACCCCAGCCTCACATGGCAGCAGTCCTATAGAAGGAAAGCTGACCACCGGAAGAAACCTAACTTTAATCTGTTCCCCGGTTAGCCACGAACAAGGATACATAATCCAAGTTCGCTTGGCGTCCGGGGTGGAGACTCTTAGTAAGGCCCAGACTTAGAGGACTCGACCTACTGGGGCACAAATCTTTTCAGAAGAGTCCTCGAACAGCTCACCCAGAGCTCTGATAGGTGAGGTCTCAGACACTGTCACCAACCAACCGGCAAGGGAACTGGTCGGCAGCATCGTCGACCTCAGTTGGCTTTGGCAATGCTCCAGCCGGGGACCCAATCCGGCCGGCAAAGCCTTCAGCCGGTTTGCTGGCCCTAGCCCCCCACCACCACCACACCAAGGTGGTCCCCTATTGGGGTGGGGCAGAAGAAGGCCAGTGGAGATATCAAAAGAGAGATTGTAGCCTTCTAGAGTGTGGCCACCAGGGTCAACACCCCTCCAAAAAGCAGCTTTTGACACCCGCTATGAAGCAAAGAAGGCTATCCTGCGCAAAGAAACTTCGAGACTGGACTGTGGAGAATTGGGTAAAAATGAAATTTTCCGACGAAACCTACTTTGAGGTGCATGGCTACAGGTCAAATTTCGTCAACCGCTCACCTGGAGAACCTCTTCGATCCGGCCACATCCATCAATCACCAAACACCCACCCAAAATCATGTTTTGGGGATGTTTCACAGCTTCCGGGCCACAGACGCTTCACCCCATTGAAGGAATGATGGAGAGCAAAGAGTACATAGGCGTTCTGGAAGCGAAAATGGTCCCAACACTGCATAAGCTGTTTCCTAACGGCGATGGAGTATTTCAACAGGATCTGGCTCCATGCCACAATTCTAAGCTTGATAAGAGCTTCTTTACCCAACAATATTCGAAGGTATTGGAGTGGCCAGGAAATTCCCCGATCTAAACCCCATTGAAAATTTATGGCCCATTATTAAAGTGTGCATAACTAAGATGGATTGCACGACGAAAACCAAAATGATAGAAAGTGTCATGAAAGTGTGGTACCATGACCCTCAAGTGAAGGAGATGTGTGAAAGCTAGTGGTATCAATGGTTGAGAGGGTGAAAGAAGTAATTAAAGCTAAGGGGAGTCATATTCACTCTTAACTATGTACACTATTAAACAAATAAATATTTAGTTGTGTCTTTGTTATTGCATTTTCCTATTGTCCCAACTAATTTGCACAGTATTGTATAGGTCTAATTTGCACAGTATTGTATAGGTCTAATTTGCATCTTTTGAAATTTTTGTCTTTTGCCAAGTTTAAATAGAAAAATAAAATAGAGGGTTGCGTCCTTTTTGAAACATCCTGTATAATAACCTAATGATCTTTAATTCCAAAATGCACAAATGCAGTTATTAATTAACCGGCTGATAATTAGTATGAAAAATGGCAACTGTTTAAATTTCAATGAAATTAAAATGATTGGTAGCAATCATGAAATGCCCAGTGACATTTTAAGTGTTTCACACATGTAGGGAATACCAAGAAATCACAGTAAAGCAATAAGGTCATTGTGTCTCTTTTCTCTGAAATTGGAAAATGTCATTATAAGCTGTCTTTATAACAAAAAAAATTATTTACGATTTCTTGCATAGAATGTAAATTAGCATTAATTAACTCTGACCTAATGCAGTGTTCTGTGCCTGCACTTTTTAACCCTTTAACTACCACAGACCTTGGAAAACGAAGTACCTCAGAATACCAAACCGGCCGAGTTTTGAAATGGACTCTTCCTAGTTTGTCGTCCCCCCTTCCTTCACCCGAAGGGCGAAGGAGTTAACCGCAGCCAAGCCAGGCAGAGCTCCCTTCCACTCCGTAAATTGCCTCTCATTAAGCTGAGCATCCCTTCACCTCGAAACCCATATGGTCATGAGCTACTACCCATTGAACACGAGATATCAGACTCCTGTGACATTTACTCTTAACTCCTTTCCCAAAACAGTTTTTAAAACGCATGCATGTGTTTGTCGATATTTGAAAAGTTTTTTCATTATTATTTTTTAATAATAACTTTTAAAAGCTATTTAAATTTGTTTTTCTACTTAAAAACTGGCATAAGGTTCTAATTACTTGGATTACATCTTTTTACATAAAATAGATGTCATGATTTGAAATTTTTCAAAGAAAAAAGTTTCCAATGTTTCCATTTTTTGGATTCTGATGTCAGTTTTCTAACACCCAGCAAAGAGAAAGCTGTTATTAATAGTCGAATGTATGATGAAAAAAAATTAAAGAAAGATTATTAAAATAGAAGACCAAAAATAGAAAGCAGTAAGAGTGCTGAATTGATTTTTAAAGAATAGATTTTAATACAATTGTAGATAGTACTCTAACATAAGAATCAAAAATAATTTTGTGAGAAAGGTTTGCATCTGAGATAAAAGTAATCGAAGTGGATATTGCAAAAGATATCCGAGGAAGCAAAGACTAGATAAAATGGGAAATAAAGAAACTAAAGCAATCAGAGATTACATAAAAATATTGGAGGTGTAAAAAATATTATCAAAATGAGAAAGACTTATGAATATGATGGATAAAGGAAGAGGGCTAAATTTAATATGGAAATGAGAACCCGCTGGAAGAAGACGGTGAAAGAGATGGAAAAATGGTATGAAAAAAAGAATGCTGAAAAGAGGACTTCAAGAGCAAGATTGCAAAGATAAAAATAAGTGGATAGAGAGAGATGACTGGGACCACACAGCTTAAACTTGGGAGGGTGAAAAGAATAAAATTTTCTATCATTATACTTTTTATAGAATACATTGTTAAGTAATTGAGTAAGTGATTGAATTCAGCAAATGATTAAATCAAAAGTAGTCTGTTCTATTTTACATTTCAGATATCAGTAATGTGCCTAAAAAGTCTTATGGGTGGACATACTCGAGTCTATGGACAAGATCTAGGGATCTAGGGGGGGGGGGGCATCTCCTATTCCTTTCAGAATCATAGTAAGGGTAATAGAAATAAATATTACTAAACTTATTTACGTTTCATGGATTTTTCAAAAAAAAATTTAAAAATTTAAAAAACAAGGGGGAAATGATATATTGCATTGGAAATACAGCCTCTTATCCCCCCCCCTTTCCGTTTTTTCTGCTCGATTGTGTTTCTTGTTTCCCTCTCTTCTCGATTTTTTTTTTCAGATCCGGGTCTGCTCATGTCTATTGGGGTGAGGAGGATGGAATGATGCTTGAGTTAACATATTTCATCTGAGCGGCTCTGTTTTCTGCATAATGGGCTAAATGTCCTGGTCACAGCAAAGACCCACTGTACAGCTGTTAGGAGACAGATGGAAGCCTGCCTCAATCTTACTGTTTTAATGGCACAGGCTATAGTTATCCTGCACACAAGGCTAAAATTTTACTTCCCATTTAACTGACGTCGGCCTTCCCAATCCCCTCAGTGTCATATTTTCTCCCCGAGGGCAGGGTAGATATTATCTATATACCCTCGTCAAACAGCTGCTTGTCACAGAAGTCTGACAGGAGTCTTTCAGTTTAATAAGCCATAGTAGAAGGGATTTGTGAGGATGGCTGGTCCAGCAGAAGAACAACACAAACATCCATGCCTTATCCGGGGCTCTAAACCTAGGTCCCTTTGATCAGTAGACAAACATGCTAATAAATAATAATAAATTTTTTTTAGTTTATTTTTAATCTACTTTTAGTGTTCCAAATGCAACTCTATCTATTTTTAGTTCCAAATACAAATGTTTTGGATTTCAAAGCAGGTAGAGAAGTCTGAGATATGAATAATACAAGACCAAGATTGCAAAGATAAATATAAGTGGAGAGAGAGAGAGTTGATCTGGACCACACAACCTGAACTTGGGAGGGTGAAAAGAATGAAATTGTGTATCATTATTTTTGAATTACATTGGAAAGTAATTCAGTAAGTGATTCAATTAAGCAAATGACTAAAACAAGCAGAGAGGATGGAAAAGGACAAGAGTATGGCCCATGCCTAAAGCCAGTAACCATGGCAGAGTGTGTGTAGGGGAGGGGGAGAGTCAGCGTGTACCAACCTAAGACCAGGGACCACGGAAAACGGAATGGGTGGATAACAATACAAATTTGTACGCACAAAACAATACAATATTCCGAGCCCCCTGGGTATGTCCCTGTCTCTCTCGTTACACAAGAAGCTAGTCAAAAGTTGTTGATGTCTCCATCTTCTAACCACATCATTATTTGCTTAGTCAAACCACCGACACTTCAGCATCTATAGTAGTAGTCAAGAGGAGATATTTTCTCGTTGTCGCATTACAGCGCGAACAAATGAGCTGCAGCAGCATTAAGAGAAAAGCGAATAAAATTGTAAGGTAAACTCAAATAGGAAAAGAAATTCAGGTAACAAAAGTTTCCGCCTTTCCTCCCACCCAATTTAAAAGTGTCTTTTTCTACTCCGCATTTTATCTCGCTTTCCGCGCCTGTGATTCCCCAACCAACCGGCAAAATAAAATCAGCTTTATCGTTGCCACTGGGCGCAATGCTGGTTATACTAACACCTTTACCAATAGAATTCTTCACAAAGCTAAGCATAAATTTCGCAATCAATCTCCATCACCTCTGTAGCCACATCATAAATTCACCGCCTCCATTACCTTCCTCAATATTGAACCCCTTGTTATACCAAACTAAAACCATTTAACCTAAAAGTTCCTTTCAAAACACCACCGAATCTATTTAAATTCTTAAGCATGGCAAAGATCCCATTTAAATCCTTAAGCAGGCGGAATCTACTTCATTCCCCTAATCTCCATTTTACCCCCGATGTCCCCGCTCTCTATATCGACTGCACTAAACGCACCCTAAAACACAAGATAGACGAGCATAAACGGGACATTAGAAACACAATTCCACGAATCGCCCTTGCTAAAATTCTCCTTGAACGCTTGGCTACTGATCTAAGGACCTGGGTTCGAGCCCCGGGTAAGGCATGGCTGTTTGTGTCGTTTTTCTGCTGAGGTCCTGCCATCCTCACAGACCTTCTCCTATGGCATATAAACTGACAGGCTCCTGTCAGACCTCTATGGAAAGCAGCTGCTTGAGGGGCATTTTTTTATTGCTGCTGTTCAAATGCCGATCTTTAATAATTCTTCAAATATTGAAGTAATATTGTTGAAAATTAAAATATACACCAAAGAGCCAAAACATTATGACCACCGAGTCTTTATGCAAATCGAAGCAACTGCAGGTAAACGACGGCGCGTGTGAAGGTCATGAAACGGTATAAATAACACCTGATACTGAGCTCTGTTAATCAGTGTTATTCGTATTCTTCAGATGAGAAAAACAGCGGATAAAAGTGATTTTGACAAATGCCAAATTGTAATATACAGACGACTGGTCCAGAGTATTTCTGAGATGGAAGTCTTGTTGGGTGTTCACGGTCAGCCGTGGTTAGTACCTTCAGAAATTGGTCTGAGGAGGGAAAACCCACAAACCGCCAGCAAGGTGTGGGTCAACCACAGCTCATCGATGCTAGAACTGAGCGAAGGCTAGCCCATATGGTACGAGCCAACAGAAGGGATACTGTGGTGGAACTCATCCGTAATTCTAATGCTGGTGCCGGGAGTAATGTGTCACAAAACGCAGTTCATCGAACCCTGCTGAAAACGGAGTTGCGTAGCCGCTGGCAGCTCCGAGTGCCCATGCTAACTTCAGTTTACCATCGAAAGCGCCTACAATGGGCACGCCAGCATCAAAACTGGACCTTGAATGATTGAAAGAAGGTTGTATGATCCTATGAATCTCGTTTCCTGTGGCACCATGTGGACGGCGGTGTAGGTGTGCATTCGTTTGCCTGGGGAAGTGTTGGCACTTCCCCAGGTAAACGATGCACACCAGTGGAGAAAGCTTTGGGCAATATTCTGCTGGGAAATCCTGGATCCAGTCATTCATGTACAGGAAACTATGACGTCTACCATCTACCTTAACATCATTGCAGACCAGGTACATGCTTTCATAGCAACGGTATACCCATCTAATAGTGCCTTTTTTCAGCAGGATAATGCACCATGCTGCACTGGCCGAATTGTTCAAGAATGGTTTGCGGAACACGAAGAAGACTTTCAGGTACTGCCCTGACTTCCAAATTCCTCAGACAGCATCTAATCGAGCATCTGTGGTTTGTGTTGGAACAGCATATCCGATCTGTGGTGGCTAAACCATGTACCTTACAAGAGTTAAAGGATCTGCTGGTAACGTGTTGGTACCAGATACCACAAGACACCTATAGAAATCTTGTAGCGTCCATGCCTTGCCGGGTAATAGCTGTTTTAGCGGCACATGGAGGACCAACATCATATTAGGCAGCTGTTCATAATACTTTGGCTCTTCGGTGTAAATATATTAGACAGATAACTTTATATTACGTCAAAATTTACCATAAAATGCAAATTTTAGAAGCTGTGGATAATCGAATTTGGCTTTCTTGTGATATGACAAAAATTCGTTACTTTGTTATCTAGGCAATATATATCAACTGAAACGCTTAAAGCTAGGGGTATGCCGCTAAAGCTATAGGTCAGGAGGACTGTTTTGGTAATGCAACAAGTTGCATACTGATAAAAAAGTTTAAAATGTCTTTCTTGTCACAAAACCATAAGATGAAAGAGACCTGATTTCATTGATTGTGGTTTCATTTTCGGCTGAAGGTGAATATATTCGCGTGAGATCATTATAGCAGCTGCCTTGATTACGATGAAACGTATTGCTTGTGAACTACAAAAATGACTTCATGAGCCATATGTCCGAGAATCCCTACCCCACAGTATTTAAATAAATAAATAAAATATAAATACCCCCTCAAGCAGCTGCTTGCCACAGAGGTCTGACAGGAGCCTGTCAGTTTATATGCCATAGTAGAAGGTCTGAGAGGATGGCAGGACCTCAGTAGAAAAACAACACATACAACCATGCCTTACCCGGGGCTCGAACCCAGGTCCCTTAGATCAGCAGCCAAGCGCGCTAACCACTCGGCTCAAAGAATTTGAAAATCTGGCCCTTGACGCTCCACCGTTTGGTGATCTTTGTCTTGTCCTTTGCGACTCATGCCACTTATTGGGCACCCACAGACGGAGAAGGTTAGGGTTTTTTTTATCCTGTTACTTCGAAAAATCATAGTTATGCTACATGCTGGAATTTAAGAAAAGTGCAAACAGGGAAAGATATGGGAATTCCTTTAATACCAAATTAGAGTTCATGTTTAAGTTTCAATTTGATGCCAAAACACTCGATTAATTACATGGCGTGAATGAGTGATCAGATATGATCTGCTTAGGAATAGGCTAATGAGGAAACCACCTCAAACTCCAAACGTAGAAGGCTTCCTATACGATTCTTTTTATTTACAATACATAAAATAGAGTTACACGATGTACATTTTAGAGAAGTATTTTAAAAAATCCGATAAATAGTGCATTAACGTATATTATTATTTAACTAAATGAAACAAAATCGTAAATAATAAGCAGGATGAACAATTCTAAGCATAGAGGAAATATTAACTTGATCCGGGTGGAGTACGAACCTACGACGTTCTGATGGCATGTCAGGTACTCTGATTCCTCAGCCACCAGCTCTTCACCGAGATATCTTCTATTGATTGCTTTATACCACGGAGTCAGTCATTGCAAGTTGCCTTAACTACAATTGAAGATGCTGGTCGACAAAACACCTTCCAGATATAACCCTGAGGTAGTTGCGATGAGTCTCATGTTTACAGGTCATTTTCTGTGCTTCTTCTAATATTGAAAATTACATTCCCTCCATTTGTAAAACATGAAACCTTAGGTTTTATGTAGTGCTTCAACAGTGATTTAAAATGTATAAATTTCATATATTTCTTATATCCACTAAGTTATTACTTAGTGGATATAAGTTTTTTTTGGGTCACTTCATATATAAAGATAAAGGGACATAGTTTAGAAAAAATAATATTTTTTATTTTATTCTGAGCTGATCAGTGTAATTATAAAGACAATTTCATAACTTTTAACTTACCATAAAAATTTCAGATATTTCTGTATATCATTAAATGAAACACTAAAATTTCGTTTTATGTTATGCTTTCAGTTAAAGAAAGATCATTAAAAGAGGAGTAAAAATGGCTACCAGTACAAATCATAGCATTTTTTAGTGTAGTTTTATACCTCCGTTTACTCACATGCACTTTCACGATGTTCAAATCGGATTCTAGTTCAGTGACTTTCAGTGTAAAGTCGCTACAAATTAACATAAAAATATATCACTAATAATTTTCATAGCAAGTCTTCCGTAACTTAAATAATGTCGCATCAGATTAATTTAGCATCCCAATCAAAACTGGATCGTCACTTTCATTTACGTAACATATGTATTTTGTGTAAGAAACCTTTTGTACTGATTTAAGCATGTCAAATCATTGTTAAGGTAGTAACAGTTAATTACAAGGGATAATATATGTAAAAAACTGATTTTTGTAATCGGAGACTTCAAAAATACACTAATCGCAAAAATAAATATAGCATTTTAAAATTATTTTATTTTTTTAATTAGTAATTTAAAATTATTTTAATTAAAATTATTTTTATAAATAAAGCATTTTAATTATTTATTATTTTATAAACATTAATGTCTATAACATTAAAAACAGTAATATATTTATATTAAAAGGTAAGGAGTTCCACATTGGAACATATCCTCTTTCCTAAAATCATTACGAAATTTGCAGACGAGTCCCTAAAGAGCGCATGTACACTAAATAATACATGCACTATTTATGAACTCGTTCATGAAAAGACTAAAGGTAATTTCATTAAGCATGTTAGGCTATGTTATGTCAATAGTAACTCAGATGCAGAACTCATCATCATAATCAACCAAACATGGGCTATATGGAAGTCCAACCAGAACATGCAATTTAGGTTTCCATGCATTTCAGTCCAGAGCTACATCTGCTGAATCTGGCCACTGCACACCAATTCTAACAGGGTACTGTCCGACATTGTGTGTCCACCCCGCTATCTAGGTATCCCCTTCTTTCTGAGGACTTTAGACACACTGTTGATAACCCTATTCGCCAATCTATAATTATCCATACGGGCAACACGGCCAAACCACGGGAGTCTCTCTCTGCACGATAATGCTGCAGTGCTTGTCTGATTTGAATTTTGAAGGTCTTAATAGAATTAAGAATCTGGTTGACAGGCAATTGCGTGATGAGCAATGTGGATTCAAAAGTGGTAGAGGATGTGTGGATCAGATATTTTCACTTAGGCAGATTCTTGAGAAATATTTAGAGTTTCAGAAACCTTTGGTTATTAGTTTTTTGATTTCAAAAAGGCTTCCGACTCTGTTGATAGTCGTAATTTGTGGTTGATTGTGAAATGGTATGGAATACCAGACAAATTAGTTAACATAATGAAAGCTCTCTATAATAACACTGAGTCGTGTGTGAGAGTTGGTAAGGCTTGTAGCAATTGGTTTAGCATTACTTCTGGTGTTCGACAAGGGTGCATTTTGTCTCCTTTTCTCTTTAGTGTGGTTATTGAATATGTTATGCAAAACTCACTACAAGGGAAATATTTAGGCCTTAAATGGTCTGGGCATACGACAATTTCTGATTTAGATTATGCTGATGATTTAGCCCTTTTGCGAAATGATGTTGATGAGATAAATTCTTATGATGATTTCAGTGACAACTCCCTATGGTGATATGCAGTCTCCGTATTGCGGTGCACCGGGATTGTCACGTATTATCACGTTGTTGATGAGACTGGTACTAAAGTAGGTTTGTTGATAAACAGAGAGAAAACTAAAGTTAGTCAGGCAGTCTGTGATTCAGTTAATCGTCTTCAGTAGGTGTTATAGTTTAATTATCTTGGGAGCTTATGTAACAGATAGTGATGATGTGCAGCATAAGATTAATAGACGAATTGGGATTGCTGCCGGAACTTTTAAGAATCTATGGAGAGTGTGGAGAAATAGGCGTATACGCCTAAAGACTAAAATTAGTCTCTATAATTGTTTGGTTCTTTCTAGGGTTAGTTATGGTAGTGAAACTTGGACACTTTGTAAACAAGATAACACAAACTTGATATCTTTGATTCTAGATGCTTACGCAGTATCTTGGGAATTAGGTGGTTCAACCTTGTAAATAATGAAGAGGTTAGGCAAAGGAGTCGGCAACCTACTCTGAGCCGCATATTGTGCAGCGAGAGACTGCCGTTGATTCTCCCTTGGCGATATTGCCCGTATGGATAATTGTAGATTAGCAAATAGGGTTATGAACAGTGTCCTAAAGGCCTCAGAAAGAGGGGGAGACTTACGATGTGACGGACAGACAATGTCAAACAGGACCTTGTTGGAATTGGTGTGCAGTGGTCCGATGCAGCAGATATAGTTCAGGACAGATATGCTTGGAGAACTAAATTGCACGATCTGGTTGGACCTCCGTGATGGTGTTGATGATGTGGATGAACAGTAAACGAAGGAAACTTTTCAAATAACCTTTGAGAACTTTCTTACTTAGTACGATATATCTCAAACTACAGAAAATATCGTTTGGAATGAGATATCAACTTTTGAATTGTAGCATTAGTTTGTTCAATGGAGAATGTGTACGATCTCGCAGAAGCTGTGCATGGTTAAATTTTAAAATTTTGCCTTTATTTTGTTTACTAATAGACAGATTTACTCCGTTTCTCATACACCTTTCCATGATTTCATCCAAATGTTAATGGGCTTTGTTTCTGATCCAGAAGGTCAGTGAATCATTTCTTATAATAATTAATTTTTAAGGAGGGTGGAAAATTCATGTTGAGGTTCTGCGCATGGTATAAGAAGGCTCAGTGCAAAGAGAAGTCTGGCATGAGCAGTTTGAAAAAAAAAAATAAAGTGTTTTTTGAAACGGATTCTTTTTATTTTAACATACAGAGTGGTTATAATTAAACTGACATTACTCAGAGCGATTTGCGTAATGATGAAGAAAGATTTGCGTAATGATGAGAGAAGGATCTACTCGACGGATCAAGCAACAAGTGCTGGATATCTTAATAAGAACATGGGGTAGAGAACTGCAAATAAAAAAAATAGTTATAGTGTTAGTGCCATCAGGTGGTGTGGACGCGCTAAAAGCGTAGTAGAACATGCCAATTTCTCGTGACATTGCAATAAATTACATGTGAGAGTCGCATGAGGCATACTATAAAATGCGATGTCTTCCCTGTAATCGGTAAAAGGAACCATAGGTATCTGCAATAAGGATCGAGCTTTGCTAGTGAAACTCTTTTACCAAAACGGCAGTAATGCCGCCGCTGCATTACGTGAATATCTCGTCTGAAAATTATGAGAAAAGTACCTTTGTCGCTAAACGCTGAAGAATATGATACAGAAATTCGTAGAAACAGGCGTTGGTGTGGCAACCGGCAAGGGTGTGGCTCCGACAGGCAAGGGTGTGGCTCCGACAGGCAAGGGTGTGGCTCCGACAGGCAAGGGTGTGGACCAGGACGAACAGGCAAGGGTGTGGCTCCGGGTAGAGGCTGGTGACCTGTTGCAAAAAGCAATATGAAAGACGTCGCACTTACCGTTGCAGAAATCCAGTCACAATCGGAACTATCCGTAGTTTGTGCAAGACAGGTATCCCGGCAACTGCAATTTCCGTGGTCAACTGTCTGTAAAGTTATACGGTTCATCTTGAAATGGTATCCTTTAAAAATGTATAGGGTGCAGCAGCTGCAACCACGTGACAAAAAACAAGGCGCCGACTTCGCTTTGCGATTTCTGGCGAGGATGCAGGTGGATGAAATGTGCCCTTCGAAAGTCTTATGGACCGATGAGGCGCATTTTTTCGTACATGGAACAGTGAATACGCACAACTTTCGAATATGGGGACCTACACATCCGCATGCTGTGTATGATGTGTCCCTATATTCCGACTATGTAACTGTATGGTTCAGGTTTACCGCAAAATTTATAATCGAGTCATTTTTCGTTGAGGAGATCACGCCTTAAGCCTCCGTGCGTCGATCGGTGAGTGGATCACGTGACACAGACCTTCTCCACCGCAAGATTATTCCGGCTTTGTAAGAAAGAAATTCACCCATAGAAAAGCCACCCCATACTGCACTTACGGCAACGCAATTGTTGCGTACCACATTTGGTGAAGACTTCCGTGGTCTTCACCAAATGAAATAATTTTTCGAACTTTTTCCAATGCTTGGCCACCACATTCCTCCGACATAAACCCATGCGATTTTTGGTTATGGGGTTATTTGAAAAGACGAATTTACTAAAGCAATGTTGAATCGCTTGCTGAAATTAACGCAAGAATAGCAAAGCATGCTGCAGCCAATGTTTCAAGCAACTGTGGATCATGCCGTATAACGTTTCCAGCACATGTTGCATACGAAGGGTTCACATTATGAGAATCTTGATTTTTAAAAAAGGTTGTTTGTTCAACTTCGTATGTTCTTTATTTTAGCACACCCACGCCACCTGGTGGCATTAAAAATAACTATTTTTTATTCGAAAATTCTCTACTCTATGTTTTTATTAAGGTATCCACCACTTTTCGCTGTGATCAGCCGAGTAGATCCTTCTCTACATCGCTCTGAGTAATACCAGTTTAATTATAATCACCCTGTACATTGCTATAACCCATTTAGAGAAGAAAACGTGATGTAAGAAATTGTTTAAGACCTGACTTACAATGGATGGTGTATCTGACCAAAAACAACAATACGAAATCTATGACAAGTGACACTGTTGAACAATAAGTGGAATACAAAAACTTCAATTTGGCAAAGAAATGGAGCATAAGATAAATTCAAGAAGAGTTTGGAACGTCCAGTAAGAATAATTCTTATCTGGAAACGTCCAGATAAGAAATGCCAAAGATTGTGAAAGAGAAATGATTATGTCATGAAAATAAAGGGGCTGGTTGGCTCATTCAATAGCACGTGAGGCTCGTAATCTACAGTTTCCAGGTGTTCGAGTGCCACCTGGGCCAGCGTTACCCCCCCCCCCACTTTCCCTAAGTCAGAAAGAGTACACCGATGGGCTTGGAAAGGCCGCCCTCCTTTGATGAGACCCAAAGATGTGGCAGGAGATTCATTCACTGTGTGCGCTAGAGAGCACGGTGAATGACATTGACAGACGCTTCCATCTGTCTCTTAACAGCCGTCCAGTGAGCTCCTTTCCAACATTCGTTGAACCCTTGCGGTCCTTTTGACCTGCCATTTAACCATTGTGTGCAAAACAGTTCTAAGGGTAGCTTTAAAGGTAAAAGCAACCCAACAACCATGAATGAAGAAACTCTTTTGTATTTATTAGAAAGGAAGGTAAAATACAGCATGTTTAGAAAAGCTTGCTTTAAATAACTATATGCATTCTTTAAATTTGTTTTTTTTTACCTCTGAGGGGCACTTTTTTTTTACACACAATTGGTTAAATGGCCAAGTCACAAGGACCCCGAAGGTTCAGAGAAGGTTGGGGGAAGGGGACCTACTGGACAGCTGTTAGGAGACAGATGGTAGCCTCCCGTCAAGACAATACAGGGTGTTGTTTATCGTGCACAAGATATGGCTATCCTGCACACGGAGCCAAGGTTTAACGTCCATCCGATGGATGGCGGCCTTTCCAAGCCCATCGGTGGACCTTACTGATTGTGGGCATGGCGGTGATAAATCTAAACGCTGGTCTGTTGGGACTTGAACATGGGAACTGCAGTTTACGACCCTGATGCACTTTCAACTGAGCCATCCCTGCCTTCTGACCACTCTTTAGAAAGAATAATCCATATCTCTCTGTTGGATTTAAATTCAATATAGAACTTAGCAAATAACTTTATTCACTTGTGAACAATTACTCCTTATATTCCTATCCCCGACTGGCATCGCTTTCCGAGGAATTTCAGTCTTGTTGGAAGAAAGAAGAGAGTTCCAACAGGACTGTAACTTCCTCGGAGAACGATCACTGTCAGGGATAGAAATCACAAGTAAATAAAGTTATATTTTTCCTGTATTGAATTTAAATACTTATTCTAAGAGTGTTATGAATTCAACTGTTATTTCTATTGGATTTTCGAAGTTTGCTGAGTTGCAGTAAAAAAAAAAACTATTTCAGCTCGGGAAATGGAACACATAGCGTTTGCGGTTTTTCTAATCCATTAAATATCTGCTCATTGCATCTAAACTGCCAGTAATGATAGTTACGGCTGACTATCCAAGGATCTCATATATGACCCTTTTCACCTAAGATGCCTTCTTGAAGAATGTTTACTGTGCCCAAGATTTACAGATAATTTTAATTGAATGCATTCAACGTATAACGTACAACAGTCGACAGATCAACGCTTAAAACCATTAACCAAAGATATCGAAAATTTTTCAAAATCAAGGAAAAATTATCAACTCTGATAGGTCATTCATTTATTGCCATCGAACAATCATTATTTCAAGCAGAACAGAGAAATGCATTTCAAGTAAACGATCATTATTTTAAATAGCATCATAATTTGCGACTTCTTAAAATTCCTCATTCATATTATGAGACAAAAAGGAATCCTCTGGAATAATGCACAGGCCACAATGCACCTTTTCGTAGTTTACTATTAGTAGGAACTAAGAACATTTGTCATGAAAGCTTTGTTATACTATCCCATTATTTTCATCATAATCATTCACAACAGTTCATTCTGTTCATTAACATTTAATTGATTTTTTAAACGAAGAAGTTCAAATTAAACCTGAGTAATTGTATACTTTTCGGACAGGTCAGAAAGACAATATGTATAAAAGTTGCAAACAAAGCAACAAAACATTAATCCATTTCTCCAAGCTCAAAAGCAGAAATCATTACATGGTATGGTGATTTGGAACTTTAAATGATGCGAGTTTTGAATATAGAAAGCAGTGGTGGATAGAGAGTATTGTTACGACAGATGAACGCGCTACAGTGACTTCACGAGTTAACGTGATTGTAACCCTCGTGTGTGCTTCTACGTGAGATTCAATTAGCCAACGATTTGGAACTTAGAACAGTTCAGAAGAAGCAGAATGAAAATATAGCAGTGTGCAGTGTGTTAAAGTTCTGAGATCTGAAAGGTTGTTCAGATGGTTTGAGTCTGTGAGCGATAAGTAAAAGTCAAGAAGTATCTTGTATTGGTGTGTGCACGGGCGGTAGTTATGTTTTGCTAGAGGATACGTCTAGTGATCTAACAAGAAGAAGGATTCTTTATACCTGGTATATAAGGTATTCAAGAGACACGACAGACAGTATAGAGGTAAAAGTTTAGTAGTATAGACTGAGCTGTGTTGTGTACTCTGTGCAGGAATGTTAATGACTTTTGCATGTTAGTAGTCGATTTGTTTATGAAAAACTACATCCATATTTTCTTTGTAACGATTTGCATTGTATTACATTTGGCTTTAAAATATAGTTATTATTACTCACGTCCAGTGCATATCCGTATTTTGTAATTCGCAACAGTATTTTAAACACCAATGATGATACAGAACAAGTAAAAATAGGCATTTTACGCACCGGTTATAAACCATAAAGGCCATCTGCTTCTTGCTGTTCCTTGGCAGCACCGGATATTTCACTGATACATAGAAGAGAAGGGTCTCTCAGTCGGAAGCGTGTAAGCCTCGTTATCTGCACTTCGTAGTTTCGACTATGAGAGCATTCAGAATTATCTTTGCTAATCCTCCCCCTCCCCAAGGTGAGAAAGGGGACATCGATGGGTTTGGAAAAGCCGCCGTTCGATGGGTCGGATCTAAAGTTACGCATTAGAAGTTAAACCACGCATAGAAGCTAATAATCTTCCAAGATTTATCCAGGTCTCCTCTATAGGTCTTAAGGACCCCAATGGCTCCGAGAAGGACACCGGACAGCTCTTAGGAGACATATGGAAGCCCCCCGTCAAGACGGCGTGTTCCTTAACATGCACAGGAGATGGCTCTCTTGCTCACAGGGCCACCATATGTCTTCTAAGAGCTGTCTGGTGTCCTTCTCGGAGACTTTGGGATCCTTAAGACCTATAGAGGAGACCTGGATAAATCCTGGAAGATCATTAGCTTCTAATGCGTGGTTTAACGGTAGAGCGCTGTGGCATGTATGTATCTAGAAAGTTACGGGTTAAATCCCCCCCCCCCCGCGTGACCGATAATTTTTTTTTTTCAGATGAAAAAGTACTGAAGTTTATTTCTACAGGCAATCTGTGGTGTGTACTAATGTTGCCTATCATTATTTCAATAAGCTGCTCTATCAATCAGTAGCAAATGCAGAGATTTCCTGTTGAAATAGAATTCAAGGAATATTTTTGCGGAAGAAATGACTTCTGAGGATGCATAGGACCCGTACCAATCATTAGCAAAATATATTTGAATGATGGCAATGGTTATACCATTATGCTTCATAACTATTGCATGAGATATCTGCAGGCTCAACGTCCGATAAATCAGATGATCTTTGATGGGTGTACACACGTCAATACATTGTTCAACTGATAACGAACATAATGATGTTCGTTATCAGTTGAAAAATGATAGGTCGGAACGTTGTGAAGGGTTTTATAGTTAAATCCATGTTGCGCGCAACTCCGCGAGCTGTGAAATTACATCACCAGAATAACCTGTGTGGCCATTTGCATATTGTTATGTACAGGGGCGTAGCCACGGGGGGGATGGGGGGAGGCTCCACCCAAAATAACTCGGAGTTGGCAAAATTCGAAGCGACTTCGTAAAATCTAGATGAGTTGTGAAAATTTGTGATCTTTTTTTGCAAAATTAAGGGGACTTGTCAAAATCGAGGCAATTTGGCAAATCTAGGGAGTTTGGAAAATGGAGAGACGTCAAAATTTAGAGCAGTTGGCAAAATTCGAAGCCACTTCGCAAAATACAGGTGAGTTGGAAAAATTGGGACAACTTGACAAAATCTTAAGGAGTTGTCAAAATTCGGAGTGACTTGGCAAAATCGTGGGGAGTTGGGTTGGTGGGTTGTTTACCTTGTTTACCACTTTTTTGCACACCATGGGCTAAATGGCCAGGTCACATGGATCCCGAAGGCTCAGAGAAGGTTGGGAGAGGGGACCCACTGGAACAGTTGTGGGAGACAGATGATAGCCTCCTGTCAAGGCCATCGAGCGTGTTCTTTAACGTGCACAGGGTATAGCTCTCCCGCACACGGGGCCACGGCTTAACGTCCCCTCCGACGGACGGCGGCCTTTCCAAGCCCATCGGTGTCCCCTACTGACCGTGGGCAGGGCGGGGAATTTTGCGGAGATAAATCTCAACGCTGACCCAGCTGGGACTCGAACCTGGGAAGTACAGATTACGAGCCTGGCGCGCTACCGACTGAGCCACCCCCGCCCACAAAATCGTGGGAAGTTGGCAAAATTCAGGTGAGATGTAAAATTGGGATTTTTTTTCTGTAAAATTATGGCGAGTTGAGAAAACTTAGGAAGTTGGCAAAAATCTATGAAAAGTTGGCAAAATTCGGAGCGACTTGGCAAAATCGTGGGGAGTTGGCAAAATTCAGGTGAGATGTAAAAATTGGGATGTTTTATATAAAATTATGACGAGTTGATAAAACTTAGGGAGTTGACAAAATCTAGGGGAAGCTGGCAAAATTCAGAGTGATTTGGTAAAATCGTGGGGAGTTGTCAAAATTTGGAGTAACTTTTCAAAATCGTAGGGAGTTGGCAAAATTCAGGTGAGCTATAAAAATAGGGATTTTTTTCTGTAAAATTATTGCTAGTTGGCAAAACGTAGGGAGTTGGCAAAATCTAGGGGCAGTTAGCAAAATTCGGAGTGACTTGGCAAAATCGTGGGGGGTTGGCAAAATTCAGATGAGATAAAAATTGGGATTTTTTTTGTAAAATTATGGAAAGTTGGCAAAATTCGGAGTGACTTGACAAAATCGTGGAGACGACAAAATTCAGGTGAGATGTAAAAATTGCAATCTTTTTTCTATAAAATTATGTCGTGTTGGCAAAATCGAGGCAACTTCGCAATATTTAGGAGAGTTGGCAAATCTCTGGGGAGCTGGCAATATTCAGAATGACTTTGCAAAAATCAGGTGAGATGTAAAAATTTGAATTTTGTTTTCTGTACATTTGTGGCGAGATGGTAAAATCGAGGAAACTTGGCAAAATCTAGGGCAGTTGACAAAATTCGAATCCACTTGGTAAAATACGGGCGAGTTCCGAAAATTGGGATTGTTTTTATGAAACTTAGGAGAGTTGACAAAATCGAGAAAACTTGGAAAAATTTTGGGGAGTTTGAAAAATTTGAAATGATTTGGCAAATTCAGGAGAGATGTGAAATTGGGATTGTTTTGTGAAATTAAGGAGAGGTGCTAAAACCTAGAACTCTTGGCAAAATTCGAATCCACTTGGTAAAGTACAAGTGAGTGGTAAAAATTGGGATTGGTTTTGTGAAATTAAGGAGAGTTGGCAAAATCGAGAACTCTTGGCAAAATTTAGGGGAGTTGGCAAAATTCGAAGCCAACTTGGTAAAATACAAGGGATTTGTGAAAATTGTGCCTTTCTTGTGAAATTAAGGAGAGTTGATAAAATTCGAAGTGACTTGGCAAATACAGGGTAGATGTAAAAATTGCGATTTTTTTCTGTAAAATTATGGCGAATTAGGGGAGTTGGCGAAATTCGAATCCACTGGGTAAAATATAGGCAAGTTGGCAAAATCTAGGGTAGTTGGCAAAATGCGAATCCACTTGATGAAATATAGGCGAGGTATGAAAATTGGGATTGGGTTTGTGAAATTAAAAAGAGTTGACAAAATAGAGAAAACTTAGCAAAATATTGGGAACTTTGAAAATGTTGAAGTCACTTGACAAAGAAGGAGAGATACAAAGATAGGACTGGTATTAGGTTTGTGAAATTAAGGAGATTTGGCCAAATCAGGCAAAATTCACACTGGCTTGCTACAATTCCGACGAGATATGAATATTGGGATAATTTCCGTGAAATTATGGCTAGTTGGCAAAATTCAATAGAGATAGAGACGTGAAAATCCCCCCCACCGAGCGAAAATCTATACATTATTTGCTCAGTTGGCAAAATTTGATTTCCGAGTTGGAATTTTTTTTATTTCCATCCCCTCCCTACAACCACAGTCCTTCGCTATGCCCCTGCACAATAACACTGAGAGAAAATCAAAACAGTCAATAAAACTAAGCTTAACTAGTCTCGCCCAAACTTTCGACCGAGGTGATGCACTGCAAGAGCTGACGCTGATCGCTGTCGTCTATCCAAGTTGTCTTCCGCTCCAAGGCGAGGTCATGATTCTTGCAGAATGAACTGTTCAATTTGCCGAAAGCCTCTTAGTTCCGGTCCTTTTTTTCCCCCATACTATAATTTAGGGAAGAATTGGCGATTGGTGTCCCCCTTCGACTATATGTTCACTCATAGTAGAATTTTTTTTATGATTACAGCTCTCACTGCAACATTTATCTGCCGGATGGTTTAGTGAAAAGCTCTGACGCCACGTCAAGGCACCATCCATGTCAGAGTGTTTTGCTCTAACCCAGGAGAAAACCCCTCCACACATAGGCAGCTAATGTGGAAGGAAAAAGAGGGAACCGGCTTCATTAAATGTCATTACTGATATGTCAGAGTGTTTTGCTCTAACCCAGGAGAAAACCCCTCCACACATAGGCAGCTAATGTGGAAGGAAAAAGAGGGAACCGGCTTCATTAAATGTCATTACTGATATGTCAGAGTGTTTTGCTCTAACCCAGGAGAAAACCCCTCCACACATAGGCAGCTAATGTGGAAGGAAAAAGAGGGAACCGGCTTCATTAAATGTCATTACTGATATGTCAGAGTGTTTTGCTCTAACCCAGGAGAAAACCCCTCCACACATAGGCAGCTAATGTGGAAGGAAAAAGAGGGAACCGGCTTCATTAAATGTCATTACTGATATGTCAGAGTGTTTTGCTCTAACCCAGGAGAAAACCCCTCCACACATAGGCAGCTAATGTGGAAGGAAAAAGAGGGAACCGGCTTCATTAAATGTCATTACTGATATGTCAGAGTGTTTTGCTCTAACCCAGGAGAAAACCCCTCCACACATAGGCAGCTAATGTGGAAGGAAAAAGAGGGAACCGGCTCCATTAAATGTCATTATTGATATGTCAGAGTGTTTTGGTCCTGCCATCCTCTCAGATCTCCTACTGTAGCATATAAACTGACAGGCTCCTGTCAGACCTCTGTGGCAAGCAGCAGCTTGAGGGGGTATTTTTTTATTTTTTTGCTCTAACCCAGGAGAAAACCCCTCCACACATAGGCAGCTAATGTGGAAGGAAAAAGAGGGATCATAAATAAGCTTTCTTAACAGTTTTCTTTCCTTTCTCCATCCCATTTATTCGATGTCTTCATCATGGAGTCAACCGCCTTAACTGGAGCAAAGAGAATTTCCTTCTTTTTTAATCTAGGAACCTGCTGGGACTTTCCTTTCAAGGGCACTGGGACGAATATCGACTTATAGAGTGCATTATAGTCCATTTCACTCATCTTACTTGGCCGTTTGACCTGTCCTCTAGTATAATTGTCTGAACTTTCCTGTCCTCCCTTTCCCCACATATTCATAATTTTCTCCTTGGCACTCATTCTGCTGTATTCTGGGGTAGGAACTTCTATCATACCAGAAGGTACCTTTGGGAACTGTTGTGGAGGCGATTTAATAGGTCTCTTCGCAGAAGGGATTTCTTGGCAATGTTTCTCCGCTCCAGCTCTTTAAGATCTTCTCCTTGGCACTCATTCCTTTGTTATCACGGCAGGAACTTTTATCGTACCAGGATACACTTTTCCAAGCTTTGGAGGAGGCTGTTTAAGAACTCTCTTAGTAGAAGGATCTGTTGACAATATCTCACTTTTCCAACTCATCATAATCTTATCTTTTTCACTGTTTACACTGTTCTATGTTGCAGGATTTTGAATACTACCAAGATGTCCTATTTCCAAATGTGGTGGTTTAAGAAATGTCTTGGTAGAAGGATCTGGCGACAATTGCTGTAATCTCCAAGTGTTCATTATATTCTTCTTCTTGTTTGAGTTTTCAAAAGGGCGGTGTTGAAAAGGTTCGATAGTGAGGCGCCATTAGCCACCCGCCTACACAAATTCACAAGCTGTCAGCAAACGGAGAATGAGAGTGTCCGGGAGTATGCTGCCCGCATTCGGACCTGGGCCTATCAGTTTTTGGGAACAGCAGGAAGAAACATGGACAGCGAGGATCAGGGAATCGGCGATCAGATGCGCCTTGCCCAGTTTTTGGCGGGCCTGGACCCGCGGCTCAAGCGGTTCGTACTGTCTCATAACCCCCGCACATTTGAGGAGGCTTTAGCAAAAGCTACACTGGAGGAGAGCAATGAGCGTGCCTCCGGACGAACGCCAGCCATACGAGCACTTGACGAGGAAACCCCTGCTAGGAACACAGAGTCGAACCCTCTGCCCCAGCTACAGGATCTGTTGGCAGCCTTTCCGCTGTGTCAGATCCAGGCAGATCTAGTACGTTTGGGGGAGCGCCTCCACCAGATTGAGGGACAGCGAGAGAGGAGCCATACCAGTCAGCCCCAGCAACAGCGGCACCCCTTGGCGGATCACCAGGGTGTCTCATGCTTTACGTGCGGTGGAGTGGGCCATTACGCCCGTCAGTGTGCGTCGCCCCCGACCCTACGCCCACGTGACCCGCGATACCAAACAGGACGAAACCGGCAGCAAAATCGAGACCGAGCAACTCCACGGATTCCAACCTCGGACTTCAAGATAGTAAGACGTGTTCGCTAGTGCTCTCTGTTTTCCACGTGTTTGTGAATTCAGCTAACAATGGATATCAATAAGGACTCCAGATTAAATCGTTGTTTCAAGTTTTTACATCGTGATCTCAGCTATGAGACTTTCGTAACTATATTGGCCAACAATAAGGACCCAGCTGCTATTGAAGTCGCACAAAGTATTTCCAAAGATATCACTATTATTACTTTTGCCTCTGAAGACGCTGAGGATGATTTTGCCGCTGATCCGAACCTGGTGTTTCCCACGGACCATTCAAGCGCCTAGGATATCCCCAGAAAAAGTTTTCATCTCTAAACTACCATTCTTCATCCCTAACTGTGACATCGTGGACGCCCTCAAGCCATATGGCATTGTAAAAAGCATTGCAGAAGAGTTCCTGAACCTCCCGGGATTGGAATCCATCCGGACGGGTACGAGGGTAGTCCACATGGAGATGAAGAAAATGGTACCCAATTTCCTCCACATCTCTACCTTTTCGGCTACAATTAATTACTCTGGCATGATCCGGCTTTGCAAGTGGTGCAGACTCCCAGGCCACATCATAAAGGACTGCGAAGCCTTCGCCAAGAAGAACCTGCCACCTCCCGCATCAAAATCGGTCATAATTTCGGACTCTATCTCGACCACCAACTCTTCGCAACTGCTGGCACCAACCTCCATTCAAAGAGAAGAAGTTCAGGATGCTCCAAAAGAAATTCCCGCTCCTGAAGAGTCAGCTCCTTCTACTCCCCTTCAACAAAAAAGAAAGCACCTTCCCTCTCCATCGGATTCACCTTCTGCCTCTGAGTCTACTGCCCATCAAAAGAAAAAACAGCCAGCTCCTGACTCGCCTTCCTCATTAATAGGTAATATTCAAAATTTCATCATAGATCGATCCACCTCCCCCTCTATTACTCTAAATTCTGACCCCCCTGATTTTCTTGAAAACTTTGAGGACCTCCTTGATTTTCTAAAATTTCTTATTAACCCTAAATTAGCCTCCTCCGAATGGGAAATCCCTCCCCACCTTAAAGCTCTTAAAATAACGCTATCCAAGGACGGTTGCATTTTGCCGAAGTATCGAGACCTTTACCTCTCTGCTTTAGGCAAATGCCCGCAGAGAGAGTGCTTTTCTATTTGGGACTTCCTCCAATTAGTAAAGAATATCCTCCCTCTTCTTAAATAATTCACTATTCTTCCGTTTTTAAATTATTTTCCGTTCAAAATTAGCCCTTTTCCATCTTTTTTACTCATTTAGCGATCAAAATTCTGCTTAAACATAAACCTATTCCATCATATCTGGACCACTTTGTACCACATTCCAGTGGAATTAGGATCATCTGGTCCATATGCAAGGGTCGTCAGAGGAGGCTGAATGGAATGCAAGACAGAAGCTAGCGTCTCAAAATTCTGTTTAAACATAAACCTATTCCATCATATCTGGACCACTTTGTACCACATTCCAGTGGAATTAGGATCATCTGGTCCATATGCAAGGGTCGTCAGAGGAGGCTGAATGGAATGCAAGACAGAAGCTAGCGTAGCGTAGCACAGTGTACTTACATTTTGGCGAAGGCGTTTGGCCACAGGCCGCCTTTTGATGAGAGAGGGAAAGGCAACAATGATGGGCTGTAGTGACTCAGGTCCAATGAAAAGAGGTGGAGAGGAAAGAGTGTTCACAATCTCCCAGAAACAGGTCAAAAGAGCGTGTGTTCAGTGTGGGCTTTCAGGGGAGGGAGAAAGAAAAAAACAAAAAAAAAAAAAAAAAAATTAAAAAATTAGCAACAACAAAAAAAAATTTCCATCTCATAGGAGAGAAATAATATGGGGTTGTAAAAGGGAGGGGGGAGGAGGGGGCAGGTGGAGTAAGGAGAGGGCAACAAGGAGAGAACCAAAAGGTTCAGCAATGGGGGACAAAGTTAATAAAAAAAATATTTTTTTTTAATTGTAAAAAAAAATTTTTTTTTCCATAAAAATGATAAAAATCAAAATAAACCAAGTTTCAACCTCCTCAGGCAGGGCTTGCCCAAGGGGTGAATCTTGGTGGGTAGGGGGAAGGGGGGGAGGTGGCAGTCCCAAAGTAATGAGGGAATAATCAGGAAAAAATAGGAGGAGAAGGGGAAATTAACATTTGGGAACAAAGCAAAACCACGTGCACCGTAGTGCAGAGAAAACTAAGCATAGGGGTAGGGTGAAGAAAGGCCAGACCAAGGACCTTACTAAAATCATTAGTAAAAGTAGCAAAATGAATTAGAAAGTGAGGAAATGGGGAAAAGGTGGGTATTGTGTCAGTAAAATGGGGGTGAGTGGGAGATGGGTGTTCAGCAAAATGGGAAATAAAAAGAAAGTGGGGTGGAAAGGCAAAGGGGCAGTGAGGTGTGTGAGTGGCTCAAAATTCTGCCTCCTCTCCATTCCTCACTCTCAGCCAATCCCAAAATTCCTTTATCCTCATTGGCTGAGACCCCTCTTGCCCACTCGTCTCCGCTAGCGTCAAACCTAACCAACTTCCAGCTCCCGCTCTCAGCCAATGCCAAAATTCCTTCAATCCCATTGGCTGTGACGTCAGCGATCGATTTCCATCATCTCGCTGCTCTGACGCTACTTTTGGCTTTATTTCTCCTCCCCCCCCTTCAAATTATTGCTCCCCCGTCCACAATTTTAATGTTTAGCCTACTTAACACTAAATTATCACTAAATTATACCCTTCTCCCCCTTTTTTCTCTCTCATTCCACGATTTTCGCGACACTTACCAACTTTGGAGCAAAATAAGATCTGTGCAAACTTTCGGCCTTTCCTTCCACCCTTGCCTCTAAAAATTAAAATTCCAATTTTTAACATCTTCTCCCTCACTCTATCACCCACAGAAGACATTGGCTCGTGGTCCTGATGATAAGCAGGCCGAGGCTTGCTTTACAAATAGGACCAGCATTTAGAGGGATGTGAAAGAAGAAGAGCAACTCCACGGAGTACCCGCTGGACGAGAGAGAATGGATTACCCTTTACCCCCCCCTCAGCGAACTCGAGATCAAAGTAGAGAAGAGTTACGACAAGCCAACCACCATACGGCTCCTTTAAACTAGAACGGGAGGGAAGCCCCGGATGCACTTCCCAGAGTCCCTTCGAAGCGTCAGCCGTCCGCATTGCCCCGTGTGCCATACTATGCAGTGATGAAAATTCACCTATTGTGTCTGGCCGCATGGAGGACACGGAGGTGTCGGCCCTTGTCAATACCGGCGCCACTCTGTCCGTCATGAATAGCCAGTGTTTTCAGCGCTTGAGAGGCCGAATCCTGCACAAAACGGTCCCCCTCCAACATAATTTGAAAACTGTAGATCGCCACCCCCTTCCAGTGATAGGCAGATACATGGTGACCCTCACATTTGACGCGCTAACGCTACCGCGTTAAATATATAATTGAAATCCAAAGTGAATGCACAGTATTCCCTGTTAAGAAACAATAATTAATAGATTCTGAAAAAAATTCATCGCCGCCACGGCGGGAATCGAACCCGCATCTCTCCAGATTCATGCCAGAGCGTGCTAACCATTTGCACCACGCGTCGGACAGCGAATATTTTCAGAATTTGACCTTTTAAGTTTTTCTTCTTGAGACGTGACTGAGACAGCGTGTTTCCGGGGGCTTCAATTTCCGACTGGCGTAAGCTACCGGATGACGGAAACCGTCGTCCGTCTCCTGCTCGAGTACGCCGGCTACCGCAATATCCGACGCACCGGTTGACAGGAAAAATTTCCGTCCAAAGTCGGGGTACAGGAGAAGGGGCTCGGTCATTAATTTCCTCTTCAGTACTTCGAACGCTTCCTCCGCTTCTGGAGACCATCTAAAAGGGGTGTCCTTCTTCACTAAATGGACCAAGGGGGCTGTAAGATCGGCGTAGCGATCGATAAAACGCCGGTAGTAGCCGGTTAGGCCTAGGAAAGCTCGAACGTTCCGGACACTACGGGGGCGAGGAAATTCTTCAATGGCCTGGACGTTCCACGGGTCCGGCTGGACCCCTTCTGCGGAAATAAAATGTCCCAAGTAAGTGAGGAATTCCTTCGTGAATTGGCACTTTGCTGGCTTCAACTTTAAATTGTAGGCCCTTAAGCGGTCAAATACCCTCTGTAACCGTTCTGTGTGTTGTTCAAATGTCTGGGAGGCCACCATTATGTCGTCGAGGTAGACGAGAACTTGCTCTTGTCGCATTCCCATTAATACGTGGTCCAATAAATGCTGGAACGTAGCGGGACTGTTCTTCAGTCCAAATGGTAAGTAGTTAAATTCAAATAACCCTTTCCTGCTGATGAACGCAGTTTTCTCCACGTCACGTGGGTGAACGGGAACCTGCCAATAACCGGATACCATATCCAGTGAGCTAAAATATTTGGCGTGAGCTAGTTGGTCGATAATTTCGTTTATGAGGGGGAGGGGGTACGAATCTGGGACTGTTTTCACATTTAGGGCCCTGTAGTCGACGCAGAATCTGTAGGTGGAGTCTTTTTTCTTCACTAAGACGATGGGTGACGCAAAAGGAGAGGCGCTTTCTCTTATTATTCCTTGCTCTAACAACTCATCCACTTGTCGGTCCAATTCGCCCTGCAGCGCGAACGGCACCCTGTATGCCCGCTGCCTCGTCCTTTTTCTTGTGCAGTGTGCCTGAATGACAATCTATGATGAATCGATGCTTTTTGAGGATATCGTGTCCCATTATCATGTCGTATCGTGGAGTGTCTATGTCAAGGGCTACTATGGGGTGTTCAAATCTAATCCCGTCAAATGTGAGGGTCACCATGTATCTGCCTATCACTGGAAGGGGGTGGCCATCTACAGTTTTCAAATTATGTTGGAGGGGGACCGTTTTGTGCAGGATTCGGCCTCTCAAGCGCTGAAAACACTGGCTATTCATGACGGACACAATGGCGCCGGTATCGACAAGGGCCGACACCTCCGTGTCCTCCATGATTGGTAGGGTCCATGATTGGTAGGGCCAACAATATTGCCCTTGTTCTTGGTGACTTCAATGCCAAAGTTGGTGCTGACTCTGATCTTTGGGGAGGGGTGATAGGCCCTTTTGTTATTGGTAGCTGCAATGGCAATGGGCAACGTCTCCTACAGGTAAGTAAACTCAACGGTTTCAGAATAACTAACACATATTACAAACACCGCGACATTCTTTTATAATTGTGGAGTCATGTGATTTTTTATTAGAGAAACCTGGGATTTTATCAAACATTGGCGGAAAAGATGTTGTCCAGTAAGGAATGGATCAGGGTAGAGAAGAGTTACGACAAGCCAACCACCATACGGCTCCTTTAAACTAGAACGGGAGGGAAGCCCCGGATGCACTTCCCAGAGTCCCCTCGAAGCGTCAGCCGTCCGCATTGCCCCGTGTGCCATACTATGCAGTGATGAAAATTCACCTATCCATAAACAAGTCCAGTCTGGTAGGTATAAATGGTCAGCACCAGGACCCTGTGAAGTTGACCACACCTCAGCAGGGTACTATACCATCATTAATACTATACCATCTATTTAACTTAATTCAGATTCAAAAAGCCTCTGAATGAGTTTGCTTTTATAAAGCAAGAATATTCAATTTATGTTATGTGTTCTACTACTACTACCCTGATCTCGAGTTTCGCTGAGGGGGTGTAAAGGGGAATCCATTCTCTCTCGTCCAGCGGGTCCTCCGTGAAACAACGATTTAATCTGGAGTCCTTATTGATATCCATTGTTAGCTGAATTCACAAACACGTGGAAAACAGAGAGCACTAGCGAACACGTCTTACTATCTTGAAGTCCGAGGTTGGAATCCGTGGAGCTGCTCGGTCTCGATTTTGCTGCCGGTTTCGTCCTGTTTGGTATCGCGGGTCACGTGGGCGTAGGGTCGGGGGCGACGCACACTGACGGGCGTAATGGCCCACTCCACCGCACGTAAAGCACGAGACACCCTGGTGATCCGCCAAGGGGTGCCGCTGTTGCTGGGGCTGACTGGTATGGCTCCTCTCTCGCTGTCCCTCAATCTGGTGGAGGCGCTCCCCCAAACGTACTAGATCTGCCTGGATCTGACACAACGGAAAGGCTGCCAACAGATCCTGTAGCTGGGGCAGAGGGTTCGACTCTGTGTTCCTAGCAGGGGTTTCCTCGTCAAGTGCTCGTATGGCTGGCGTTCGTCCGGAGGCACGCTCATTGCTCTCCTCCAGTGGCAAGTCCTTTTCGCCCCGGACTGCTCGGGGTGTTCGTGCTGCTTCTTCACATCATACCTACATAAAACAGAGAAAGAGAATGAAATGTTGCTCAATCTGTCAGAATTTAATAGTAAATAATAATGAGTCTCACATTCGGCAACAACTGAATATAAATCGCAAACAGAACTAATAAGATTATAATTGCTTGCCGTATGTTACTAATTAAAGAAAAATCATTCATCATAAGATATAAACTTTAAAAGAAGACATGATACACGAGAAGAAATCTCAAGTATTTCCTCAAACGAACACCAGGGTTATTTTTGAAATAATTATTTTTCCTAAAATGTAAACATAGAAATGTTCGATTTTTTTTACCTCCTAAAGGCACTTTTTCTCCTACAATGTGTTAAATGAACAGAGACCTAAAGGACACAAAAGACCTAAAGGATTCAGAGAAGGTTGGTGAAAGAGATCCTTTGGACAGCTCTTAAGAAATAGATGGAAGTCTCCCTGTTCTTCAACGTGCACAGAATATTGTTCTCCTGCATACGGGGCCTTGCATTAACGTCCTATCTGATGGATGACAGTCTTTCTAGGCCCATAAGCATCATCATTATTTTAGGGAATAATCATTGTAGTTTCGATAGATGTCGATGATTTGTAACAAATATCTAATCTCGGCTATCCCTTGCAAAACATCCCCGATCTGTTAAAAATATTTTTTAAAAAGTCGAATCGATGAAGCAAGTGTAAACCAATCTGACTTATAAGTGTCATTTGAATACACAATGTGTATTCAAATGACACTTACCTAGTCATGCACACAACCCCTAGTACGAAAACATTTATTCAAATAATTAATATCCCATTAAAGCATCAGGAGAAAGACCCATCCTGGCTCTGTGATCACGCTTTTTCAAGCGAAGGGTTGAATCGTTTGCATATCTCTTACAATAGGTAAAGATAATTAATGTGATTTTGTAAGCAATGTGATGATTCTGCAGATAGATTATGAGGACGAAAGAGATGCAATGACCACCAATGATATCATTCTAATATTATTGCACAAAATCTTTCCTATCTGAGCCCACATTTAAATATTGTAAGAGAAGAAATGATTTCGCCATCTCCAAAGTGAATGAAGTTCTCGCCGTGGATTTACCGTAAAGAGCTCACTTAGATAAGGAACTAGGCAACCGTTTGCAGTGGGCTGCGAATTTCTTTATTAAATTGCTTTAAATCCCTTCAAGTGACCAATTGATTGCATGCAGCGTTGTTAATTCAGCCATTATCACTTCTCATTTCAAATTCTCATAATGGAAAAAAAATCTCATAAAGAACGTCCAAAGTGTGTTGCAGATGAAGTGAAGCATCGCTCGGATTGTTTCAATCCCAAACCTCTGGCTGATGGTAGGGATATTATAGCATGGGAAGTTTCTATTGGAATCCATTGTATCTGTGGACAAAATGGCAGTTATTAAGGACTGAGATCGACGTGGTTCCCTTTCAAATGGTAGTCATGATCACGTCCATATTTCAACTGGTCATGAGTGATTTCGGGAGCATCCCAGTGATCTGCTGTATCTATCTTGGCAGTTTCAATCCTTGATTCCAGTCTTATGGAATATATTTCAGATTGTTCTGAAGAAATTTAACCTACACAGAATGCCATTCCTATCAACCCTTGTGGATCTGTAAGTGATAATTGTAAAACGAAAACAGGTAACTCATCCCAAGATATAAATTCTAAGATTTTATTGTCTCCATATGGTAACGTGTTGGTAGAGTACGCAAGGATTAGGATACAAGTTGTAATTCTCTATTACCCACTTAAATATATACTTTATGCATATTAAGAGAAGTATTTATGGAATATGGTAGCTCCTAGTCGCCAAAGTATCAAAACCCCTCAACTTTTCTTACATGAGAAGATGTTGAGTACGCACTACAGTGTATAAACAGTCGTGAGGTAAACTAACTTGTTATTAAACGCATTCTCTAAAAAATTAATCACATGGAATTTGTGTATTAAATCATAGTTGAAAATCATCTTAACACTGTATTGTACTAAAGCTGTTAAAGTTTGCACGCAATAAAAAGTAAATAAAAATAACGTATTCTTTATGTGAAACACAAAGGCAGTTTGCATGATAACTTGGAATTGCACCGTGTTCTCGGATTGCAACGAAATGGCCAGCTCCATGTCTTTCGAAATATATCTTTTACACTTGAGAATGACCACCTTCCGGAACTGCCAAAACATATCGCCATGTTTTATCTGAGTTACGTCATTATTCATTATTTATCAGGTGTTAATGGGTTTTTAATCGGTAACCTGGTACTTGATGTTACTTTTTTTGTCTCTTATAACTAGTAAGCTATATAAATACTGCTTTGAATTTTATCATGTAATTTTCATAAATCTCGGTACCCTGTAGGTAAAAAGAGTAAAGTCATAGCACTGCGATCAGCTTAAAGATCATCAGTGTATTCTCTGACATTCGATGTCAATTTAACCAAACTCAGCTCAAGGAGCGATCTAGAGAGTTTAAACTCTCAAAATGAAAGACAATTTCGGTGTGTTGAATGGGCCAATCAGAGAGCAGATAACGTTGATTATCTAGCTAACCCGATTGAAGGGAACAAGCTATTTTGAAGTCTCCTGAACAGAAGCATAAACTGAAACTTTGGTACGTGAGGTAGCCACCATGTCTTGCCTGAATCATAATCACCAGCACCAGACTAGTAATGCGATATTCCCAATTTCGAGTTCCCACTGTATCAGCGTTGAGATTTATCTCTCATAAGCTCCACCCTACTCTCGGTGTGAAAGGGAACACCGATGAGATTACAAAGGTCGCGGTCATTCTGATGGGTTGTTGAGCCCTGACCATGTATGAAGGAGAGCCATACCCTGTGCACGTTACAGAACATGCTGGAAGGCCCAGACAGAAAGCTCTCATCTGTCTGCCAAGTGTAATCCAGTGGGTCCCCTTCCCCAACCTCCTCTGAACCTTTGTGGTCCTTATGACCTGGCGGTTTAGCCCATTGAATGCACAAAAGTGTCACTTAGAGGTAAACAACCCAAACCACAACAAAATTCAGCTTCAGTTAATTCTTTCAGTTTCTCTGTCAGCGAGGTAAAACTCTGGCTGGACTTTAAGGCTATTCATTTTTTTTACCTAATTGACGGGAAAAAAATTAATACTGTAGTCTTGTCCCTAATAGCAGTTGAACATTAGACCGAATGACTCCAGCACATATCGATTACCGTCACTAATAAGATCATTTCAGTGAAAATGAAACGATGTAAATTAAAATGTTACCATTAATATTAAAAATTCTAATATAATTACATCGATTACAATATTGAAATGTTTGCCATTTTCAACTTTTTTCACTGTTTGATGGCGCAATTAGTTGCATGGAGATTTCGCAAGTACGAATCGTACTATTTCACAATACCTAACCAACACAAAAGAATTTTTGATCCGTTTCTAAAAACAAAGAATTTGACAGACTGACGACAAAGTGAAGCATTCGCTCTTTTGTTTCTGAAAAGGAACAAAAAAAGTCTCCCAGAGGAAGCCTTTCGCTTATGACTCTATCAAAAGCAAATTATCCTTTGGACGCTACTATAACCTTTCAGTCTGGGCCAGATGACTCTTACTTGAAACCCAAAGCTAGGATATCTTTAGGTCCTCTGACTTATTTATATATAACCTTTTGTTTATTGTAGAACTTCACATTTTCGTGCATTATGATTAACAAGCAAATTTATCTTCTGTTGCTCGGGTTTTTCTCTTTCTTTAAAGCAGTGATACTCAAACTTTTTTTTTGCTCACGGCACATCGTATATTTCGCCGTGAATACTGATGGCACTAAAAATTTGGTGGTAATACTACGGGAAATTCGCACATGTGCAATTTGTCTTCAATAATAGCCATTTTTGTGGAGTCGTTTGTAAACGCAGAGAACTTTTTTTTAAGTTCTGACGTGTATTAAGGTTAGTACTACGCTGTGTGTATTAACGGTATGCTTTGTGTAAGGCCCGTATCTAGAAAAAAATCGAGGCAGGCCCCAAGGAACAAAATCGAGTCAAAAAAAGAAATGTCAAAGGGGAGGCCAAGAGACTTCATTTCCAATGCACTCTAACATTTCATCCTCTACTTGAAGGTTTTTAAAAAAAATCTTCAAAAATGCATAAAATATAAATAAATTTAATAAGTTTTCCCTCTTTTACCCTTATTGTATTCTGAAAGGAAGGGGGGGGGGGTTCCCTTTGCACCCCCTAGATCCGTCCCCGCTTTGTGCCCTGCATGTTATCCCATTTTCATATGGATAAGTTTTTTATTAAACGGAAAAAAGTTAAATGAAGAATCAGTTTCAGGAAGGAGCAACAAAATGGTTTCTAAATTTCCTTTTTTCTACAATTCCATCCCAAATTTCTCGGCACATCCTTTGAGAACCACTGCTCTAAAGTATATGGGATTTCACTCTCCACGTCGCAAGCTTTCATTTCGCATAAAACGCTTACGATTGATTCTCCTCTACTAATAAAATTTTGCCTCCCCTCTTTTTGGGGAGGGAAGAAGTGGATGTATTTTGGGATTCCGAACATAGTCTACACGTCAGAAGTTTCTAAACCCGAAAAAACAATATTGTCTCATTCACAAAATGGAATTTTTCAAATAATTTCGTATTTCAATTCAAGTTCCAGCACTTGGATACAATTTGTCAGTCATAGAAAATTCTATAACGAAATAAAATTAAATATGGGCAAATTGTGCTATGGTGGGTTTAAGTTGTGCAGAAAATTTGTACGTACTCGACCTCTGTGGCAAGCAGCTGCTTGAGGGGGTATTTATTATTTATTATATTTAATAATGTAATATACAATGAAAAGGAAAAGCATTATTTACAGGTTAATGCAATTTTATTAATATTAATGTAAATATTATTAATACTAATATAATTAATGCAATTGTTATTAATGTAATTTGCCATAATTGAATATATTTCGAAACATTTGGTAAAAAATAATTGGGCATTTTTATCTGTTGTTAAATGATAAAGAACAGAAAGATGTTTAAAATAATTGAAACCCGATTTCCAGACCAGATGTAATGAAATATCGATTTCTGTGAATGGAGGGTATAAATCAGATCCACCTGGGTTACTACAAATCGACCCGAATATATTTACTTACTATTTAGTATATTGAACGTCTTGTTAACCGGCTAAACGAAGGTTTGATTACCAAGGGTGTAAGCCTTGCACGTCTCCGTCTACTCGGTTAACACATAGATATAACATGTAACTGAACACATAACAAATAACTCCTGAGCTAAAGTATACTTAAACAATAACAGAAATCTTATTCCCCATTTAACTCCCAATATATTACCATTTCTTACCACCGCGATTTTACAGACGTCCGCACTTAATGCGGTGCAACCAATCTTCTGAGCGTCCAACGCTCGACAAACAGTAAGGATATTGGCTAAAAGAAATACAACAAGTATGCACTAACATAAATTCACTACTGCATAAACACATAAGTTCCCTAACTAGATAAATGGTATATTGAAGTTCAGACCTACTTTGATTAGATGAGGATGCGAAGGAGAACGACCTCGACGAAGAGGAGTTGTAGGCAATTCTAACAGAGAGACATGGCCTCTTCTCCAACGTTAACGTATTTTTCATTGTTTCGTAATGAATTATTCTGTTGCGTACAACACTATTCTACGACTTGGTTTGTTACGTATAACAATAGTGAAATCAACGCAATTGATGTCTTAGTTATTTACAAAGTCTTATCTGCGTTGCCAAAGGTATACTCAGAAACTTTCAATGAGAGTTAACATGTTTTGGTCTATTTGTAATTTCTTTTATTGTATGCTTGAGTGTTTCATTTCTGGAGACTCCATTAAAAAACGTATGATACTCAGATCCACAACCTTAACACCCCCCAACATAAGCACACTTGGGTACGCCTAGTGTTGCCAACTGTCCCGCATCATCAATATTTATCCTGCTTGTCGTACCAAAGCCATATGGGACACCGCATTGACTGATCCGAGAATACTGTCGATCACATGACGTGCATTAGATCTAATATGAGAAATGAGTCTTAGGGACAGTTCAAACTCCACTTATCTGTGCAACCCCACTCTTTAAATAGCTGAGACTCTCTCGAAATTCAGATGAAGAATCATCTAACTAATTTTGGTCAACTGCTCAAAGAGTGATTTTTGCTGTTTATTCATAAGTAGCATGTGCCGACGCAAACTTCTCATCACAAAGATACGATATTCTGACCTGGAAATTATAATTGATATATTGAATTTGAATGGAAAAATTGAATGATAAGCCATTTGTGGAATGTTGCATTTTTGAGAACAATATTCAACATACTATTGACATGGATTGGAAAATATTAATGGAAAATGAAGGTCTTTGCTATTTTTTGAAATTTGTGGTAAAAATATGTTCTAAACCATTTTACATTATTATTATTTTATATTAAGTATACCGGGCCCCAGGCCGGATCTATGGGACGGCGGAGGAGGGAGGGGAGAGATGTATAGTCCAACCAGGCAGGTGCGCAAGATTAAGTTTCGGTAGGGGGGTCCGAGAATTCAGTTTGGGGGAGATTCCGGGAATTTAACTTCAGTGGAACAGAAATGTTTAGATTAAAGTTTATGGTTAAATTCTACCTTAACTGTGTATTACCGTATTTCTTCGATTCTAAGACGCCATCGATTCTAAGACGCACTTTAATTTCAGCACCACCAACAGACAAAAAGTTTTGATTCTAAGAAATAAAAAATAAATAAATTGCTAAAATATATCTAACAAATATTTTTATTATAATAGAATTCAATTTACTAACAACAATAGTACTTATTTATCAGTAAGTATTCTATTCATCACTTCCTTCTGAATCAATATCAGAGTCTGATTCTTCTGAGCCGTCTTTTCTGCGATTCTAAGACGCCATCGATTCTAAGACGCACCCCGTTTTTAGAGACGTTTATGTGGGAAAAAAGTGCGTCTTAGAATCGAAGAAATACGGTACTCTCTTGGGATAGGAGGAGCATATCGAAATAACATAAAGCCTTTGATATTGTTACAAAGTCATATAATTAAACGAATTAATAAAAACAAAAACATGCACGTGTAATAAGCAAATGTCATGATGCAAATATTTTGCCTATAAGGAATTAAAAAAATTAATTGCTTATAATGTACCTATGACGTAAGCGGATGTGTGACGTCATAGGGGCAAAGCACTGTCTGTGGAGGGTATTATCCTGCGAATACAACTATTAGCTTATTCGCAAATTTGCAGCACGGTGAGGTAGCTTTGATCCTGGACCTTTCAGTTCTAACTTCATCTGGTAAGACTCAGATGTTTGCGCTAAACGAAAAGGAAATGAAGAATAGATAACACGAACGTATTTTGAAGATTGGAGCTTCTGCAGCAGTTAAAAATTCTTTGATATAATATTAGAGTTGAGTTAAAATTTTTATATTTGATTTTATTGTTTGAGATGGCTTTCGTTAAAGTACCTACTTCCTACATACGCTCAAAACATACAAAATAAACCTAAAGAATATTGATGTAATCAGTCATTGAATTCGCATTTACTACAATGTGAGATAAAGCGCCAATATACCTACTCAACAAGAGTAATTCCAAAGAAGTACCTAGAAACCCACGCTCCTGAAAAGTTCGTCCCCCCTCCCTTCGAACTTCCAGCTGTCATACTAAATCTCAAACTTCATTACCGCTTTGAAATCCAAAACACTTGTCTTTACATAATTTTATTTCAGTCTTTAATTTCATGTCCGGCACCAAAATATTAAATTTTAAAAAATATAAAATCTCATACTATTTAGTTTGGCAAATGAGAAATCATACACAAGTGAGATTTCCCAAAACTGAATTTTTGGACTCCTCTCAAAACAAAAATCTCGGACCTCCCGAAAACAATCTCCCTCCCACTGAAACGAAATTCTTGGATCGTCCTGAAGCTAAATCCGGCCTTGCGGGCTAACTATCTTCTTTTGAAGGGAATACGAACTCAGTGACTGATTGCACAATCCATGTATTTCAGGTTTATTGTCTAAGTTTTAAGGTGTTTATAGGTAGGCCAGTTTTTTAAATTTATTTTTCATTTTTATTATACCACAAAAAGATGCAGAAAACAAATCCTGCCCACAAAAGTTTTATTTTATTTTACTCCATTGTAAACAGCGGAAAGAAAGAAATTTGAAATATTCATAAAATAATTTCACATAAAGTCTCTGCAAGATTAATTTCATACATTTGATATAAATGTATGAAATTATTCTTGCAAAGACTTTTACTCTTAAAAACCTTAATGTTTCAATAATCCAGCTTTAGGAAAAAAAATGAGGCTCATATTGTTTTCAAAAAAATATAGCACTCGATTTTAAACTTTTGCCCAATATTTTTCTCTTTTGCGTTTGTCTTTGGATTAGAAAAAGTTGATAACTACTTATCTATTCCATGGTATTATGATTTTTCCCAAATGTCAGAGCAATTTGCAAGTGGATTAAATATTTTGTTTAAATGTTGACCAAAAATTAAGCTGTCTAAAAAACTAATAACTTACTAGATTGAAATTTTATGGGGAGCAAAAAGGGAAAAATGTCTTTTTTATATTATATATTATACTAATCGAAAATAGTGTACGACAAGTAACGTTACAAACAATGAACAATAATATTGTGTTTTTTTTTTCTGAACCAGTATTTGGACAGTATGAACAATTAGCCTACCTAAAACATTTTTTTCTATCCTTTAGATCAGCAAATCTTTTCATGGCACTTTCTATATTTATATTCTTTGCAATATCATTTTCTATAGACAAAATTGCCAAAGAATTCATTCTGTCTTGAGACATGGATGACCGTAAGTATGTTTTTATAAGCTTTAGTTTACTAAAGCTTCTCTCGCCAGCGGCCACAGTAATAGGCATTGTAAGCATCATTCTTAATGCAACCCACAGATTTGGCATGACATCCTGTAACTTATTAGTGTTTATGAACCTAGCGTCTTCTATTGGAAGCTTTACATCTTCAGGAAATAATTCTTTGGCTATATCTAGTTCAGTCAAGAGATCACATCCATTTATATCATTATTTTCTTAGTACCTTAACTTATTCTCCAAAACTGAAATTTTCATGTGACTGTAAGTATTCATGAGCATGCTTCCAGGCATTAATTCCAGATTTTCCTAACATTGACTGGCGAAGCCAAAAATTTTGCAACAAAAGCAATAAATTTTATTGGTTCTCTCTGAATAAATAAGCTACCTTCTAAGAAAATTCTCACCATTGTTTATTTTCCTATACATCATTGTCACATAGAAACTACGTATATTTGTATCTTTTGGAAAACTGTACTGTTTATTAATAGGATGTGGCCCATTCATAATGATGTGATCACTTTCAGCTATTGATAATTCATCTGACCATTGTGCTGGATCATTGTATTTGACATTTATTTTGATTGAGTTTTCAAATTTACTTTCAACTTTCCCAGTATTCCCTGCTGTGAGTGTGACATTATTGCCTAAGACTGTCTTCAGCCACATTACAGTTGTGATCCTGATCTTTTAATTCATGCATGCAGTTGTTCTTTTCTTCAGAAAGTACAGTATCTTCAGTGGGTTTGACTTCACAATCATTAGATGACAAATCTGGACAGATATATGTAGCTGAAGAAGTTGAGCCTGCATTGTTCCCACTGTTTGACTTAGGACTGAAAAAACTTGATACCTTTGGGTGTTTCTTGACTACTTCTTCTTGTTGAAGACGTCCTTTTCTGTTTTCATAGCCGGATAACATTTTTGGAGGCATTACCTAATTTTAGGAGTAGTAAAAAATAAAATAAATCGAAAATGTCTAAAGAAAACAAATAAAAACACTACGGTATATCATTATAAATGGCAGAAACCAAAAACACAAGAACAATCTCAGAAGCAAAAGAAAAACTGACAGTTGTCACTTTGACGTCTGAGAAGATACTGAACAGATACTTTGTTGCCTTTCTAGTGTAAAAACGTATCGTACAGTAACGCCAATATCAATAATAAACTCCGCGTGAACTTACACTAGAGATTTGACAACCGAGCATCTTTGCGTGTCGTTAAAAGTGACACTCACACTCTCTCTCTACATATATACACATCACCTGCTGTTTTTCCATCTTAAAAACGTCAGATTGAAAAAAATATTTATTATTTTCACTTTTTCTTTTTTTTGGAAAATCTTTGATGGCGCCCCTAAGCACACTACGCTCCCGGGCAACTGCCCGAGTTGCCGGTACCTTGAGCCGGCACTGCTGCCACACCATATTGTGCTCAAACTAACAAAAAACATGTTATTATCGATGGCTTGAGTGTAATGCGAGTAAACCTTGCATCAGTGGCGGCTCGCGTATAGGCACTGTGGAACTGCAGCACCCCCAATTGTAACTTGATATTATCGATAACATTTAATATAATGAGTAATTTTTTCTTTAATTCTTTCTTTATACTTGTGCAATATATAATCCTTAAGCTTAAGGTCAGTAGCCATCCCCCAGTTTTTGAAAAAGATACAAAAATCTTTGTATGGAACTGTGCACTTCACAGTACTAGCGGCGAGGTGTTTGACTGTTGTGCGCATGCGCACATAGGAAGCTACACGCGAGGCTGCAAGGGAGAGAGAGCGCTGTCGTTCCCGCAGTGCCAACCCTGGCGTGCTGATTGAAGGTAGTTTTTTTTTACTCCGCGTGTGTTGTGCTTAAAAACCGTGTACCATATTTTTGAATGTGATAAAGTGTAGAATTAGATTATTATCCTGCTTCCAGCTATCCTATTTGATTCATTTTTATTCGCGCAAATTAAAACAAGAAGAATGGATTTCATTTTTAAATGAATAGATTAAGCTCGAACTGTAACAATTAAGGTTAAAGTAAGTAAAAAATGTTTGATTTTGTTCTTTTAGGATTTTATCAAGTTTCTGAAAAAATTTTCTTTTTATACATGTTTGTTTCGTTTTACACAATTTTAAAACAAAGGGTAAAAATTTTCTGGAGCAGCACCCCCACTAATTTTAGCTACGAGTCGCCACTGCCTTGCATCTCAAGTTTTCAGACAATCAGTAGCCACTGCCTTATGCTATTTAAGTGTATTAAAGCATCTGCCAGCCAGTGCTAGCCATATTGCTGATTTTTATTCCATTACAAATAATCTGTTTGACATTTTGAATAGTAGCATATTTAAACACAGAACAAAATCTCAGCATTGATAGCAAACTTTGGACGCTTGAGTTCGTGGAAAACTTTCATTGAGTCATCTGCAGCATTCAGTTTCAGACCGGGGACAAAAAGATTCACTTTCCATGTCTTCAAGGATGGTTGCTGACATTATCGGCAGCCTTGGGATTAATTCCAAATTTGCCGTCTCATGTATCACATAAATTTTACACTTAATAGTAACTGAATTTTACATCTAAATAAAAATGCGATTTAAAATTTGTTTTGTGTGTAGTGCTGTTCAATATTAACATGAAGTGGAAACATTATTAACAATAATATGCTTCTTATAATCACTAAAGTGTAAGTGGTCAAGCAGCTGTAAGGGCATTTTCTGTGGTTGTGAGCAAAACCGAAGGAAATACAACAAAATCATATCTTGCCATCTACGCCTAAAAACAAAATTCTAGAATATATGTTATTTTGCTACTGTGAAACTAAAAAGATTTGGAATAACAACTCCTAATGGTTAGCTGTCACTGCTGTGGGATTGAAATTTTCGTAAAAAAATTACATTAATGCTAAATTTTACATTCTGTGATTTTTATTAATAATTCAGCTTTAAAACGTAATTTCGTTTGTTGATTTTTAATATAAGTGAAATACTAGTAAATAATAGAATAGAATAATTCGATTATTTAATAGTTTTTTTAATGACAGCGGTTGTATGCAAAAAAATATCTGGAACTTAAAAAGTATTAATATGCATAGATCCAGGGAATTACTCTAAAGATAATGTGCATGGTTGAACGCAAACTTCAAAGTAGATACCAGTTCTTTGTATTTTCCAATTAAATTTCCTGTTAATTGCCCGTTAAATTCAGGTTTCCAGGAAAGCCTCCAACATTAAATGACAATTTTCAACCAACAAAGAAAGAAAAAAAAATTTTTTTGGTCACTTGTATTCAAGGAAAACGTAAACATCGGAATATTATTTGGGAAGTTCGACATAAATAAAGTAAGATAATTTTTTTTATAGAATAGCATGAAAACAATGGTATTTTTATACTTTTTGCAGTACATTTAAATTGCTATCTTTAGATTTTTTTTTGCATAGAAAACGAATTGCATCTAGTAAAAGACTTTACTGAAAATGCAAAAATAAAAGTTTTCTTCTGGTTTCATCTGAATAAAATATAATTTTTATAATATATTAATGAATATAATTAATAAGATTCAATTTAAGTTCCTCAATAACTAATTAATAACTTATTTCAGTTTGATTTTTTTTAAAAGTAATTTACGAATAAGATTTTTACTATTACTTGCTAGTTTCGAATATAGTGAATGGAATAGCATTGCCTGGATATCGGCTTTTCTACCAAGCACGTTGCATGCTCTACCGAGAACGGCGCTGCAGTCGTTCATTTTACATTCCATCTATAGAACATTTCCTTCTTTACCCTTAATTTTCTTTGTCTCACCGTCGTTCCTCTCGGTCACTCAAACCTTATCTCTCCGGCTAGTGACGGAGATGCCTTAAAGTCATTTATGGCATCCCCGTTATATATTTTATATATAAGCGCTGCAGGTCGCTCATTTTACATTCCATCTATAGAACATTTCCTTCTTTGCCCTTAATTTTCTTTGTCTCACCGTCGTTCCTCTCGGTCACTCAAACCTTATCTCTCCGGCTAGTGACGGAGATGCCTTAAAGTCATTTATGGCATCCCCGTTATATATTTTATATATAAGCGCTGCAGGTCGTTCATTTTACATTCCATCTATGGAACATTTCCTTCTTTACCCTTAATTTTCTTTGTCTCACCGTCGTTCCTCTCGGTCACTCAAACCTTATCTCTCCGGCTAGTGACGGAGATGCCTTAAAGTCATTTATGACATCCCCGTTATATATTTTATATATAAGCTTATATCGTAGATAAATACAATAACAATAAATATGAAAATAATTTAGAGGGACACGACAGCTTCACGTTTAAGAAAGGGAAATATTTGAATTTTTTAATGTAAATTGTAGTAGCTTAGTATTTATTAACAGCTTGGTATCCAAAGGGTTAACGTAGGGATTTTCCTTAATTTATGAAAATCAGTGTATTTAATTCCATCATATAACGATCGTTCAGAACAATGGTTCTCAACCTTTTATGCTTCACGTACCCCCTGGAAATGTGTATGTAACTGGCGTACCCCTTGTATAGATAGATAAAACTATAGTTATAGTATAACAATTGGAATAAAATATAACATGTATATCAGTGGTTCTCAACCTTTTATGCTTCACGTATCCCCTGGAAATGTGTATGTAATTGGCGTACCCCTTGTATAGATAGATAAAACTATAGTTATAGTATAACAATTGGAATAAAATATAACATATATATCAGTGGTTCTCAACCTTTTATGCTTCACGTACCCCCTGGAAATGTACATGTAACTGGCGTACCTCTTGTATAGATAGATAAAACTATAGTTATAGTATAACAATGGGAATAAAATAAAACATACATATCAGTGGTTCTCAACCTTTTATGCTTCACGTACCCCCTGAAAATGTATATGTAACTGGCGTACCTCTTGTATAGATAGATAAAACTATAGTTATAGTATAACAATGGGAATAAAATAAAACGTATATATCAGTGGTTCTCAACCTTTTACGCTTCACGTACCCCCTGGAAATGTACATGTAACTGGCGTACCTCTTGTATAGATAGATAACACTATATTTATAGTATAACAAAGGGAATAAAATACAACATATATATCAGTGGTTCTCAACCTTTTATGCTTCACGTACTCCCTGGAAATGTACATGTAACTGGCGTACCTCTTGTATAGATAGATAAAACTATAGTTATAGTATAACAATGGGAATAAAATAAAACATATATATCAGTGGTTCTTAACCTTTTATGCTTCACGTACCCCGTGGAAATGTATATGTAACTGGCGTACCTCTTGTATAGATAGATAAAACTATAGTTATAGTATAACAATGGGAATAAAAGATATATATCAGTGGTTCTAAACCTTTTATGCTTCACGTACCCCCTGGAAATGTATATGTAACTGGCGTACCTCTTGTATAGATAGATAAAACTATAGTTCTAGTATTACATGGGAATAAAATAAAACATATATATCAGTGTTTCTCAACCTTTTATGCTTCACGTACCCCCTGGAAATATATATGTAACTGGCGTACCTCTTGTATAGATAGATAAAACTATAGTTATAGTATAACAATTGGAATAAAATAAAACATATATATATATGTGTGGTTCTCAACCTTTTATGCTTCCCGTACCCCCTGGAAATGTATATGTAACTGGCGTACCTCTTGTATAGATAGATAAAACTATAGTTATAGTATTACATGGGAAAAAAATAAAACATACATATCAGTGGTTCTTAACCTTTTATGCTTCACGTACCCCCTGGAAATGTATATGTAACTGACGTACCTCTTGTATAGATAGATAAAACTATAGTTATAGTATAACAATGGGAATAAAATAAAACATATATATATGTGGTTCTCAACCTTTTATGCTTCACGTACCCCCTGGAAATGTATATGTAACTGGCGTACCTCTTGTATAGATAGATAAAACTATAGTTATAGTATAACAATGGGAATAAAATAAAACATGTATATCAGTGGTTCTCAACCTTTTATGTTTCACGTACCCCCTGGAAACGTATATGTAACTGGCGTACCTCTTGTATAGATAGATAAAACTATAGTTATAGTATAACAATGGGAATAAAATAAAACGTATATATCAGTGGTTCTCAACCTTTTACGCTTCACGTACCCCCTGGAAAAGTACATGTAACTGGCGTACCTCTTGTATAGATAGATAAAACTATATTTATAGTATAACAAAGGGAATAAAATAAAACATATATATCAGTGGTTCTCAACCTTTTATGCTTCACGTACTCCCTGGAAATGTACATGTAACTGGCGTACCTCTTGTATAGATAGATAAAACTAGTTATAGTATAACAATGGGAATAAAATAAAACATATATATCAGTGGTTCTTAACCTTTTATGCTTCACGTACCCCGTGGAAATGTATATGTAACTGGCGTACCTCTTGTATAGATAGATAAAACTATAGTTATAGTATAACAATGGGAATAAAAGATATATATCAGTGGTTCTAAACCTTTTATGCTTCACGTACCCCCTGGAAATGTATATGTAACTGGCGTACCTCTTGTATAGATAGATAAAACTATAGTTATAGTATTACATGGGAATAAAATAAAACATATATATCAGTGTTTCTCAACCTTTTATGCTTCACGTACCCCCTGGAAATATATATGTAACTGGCGTACCTCTTGTATAGATAGATAAAACTATAGTTATAGTATAACAATTGGAATAAAATAAAACATATATATATGTGGTTCTCAACCTTTTATGCTTCCCGTACCCCCTGGAAATGTATATGTAACTGGCGTACCTCTTGTATAGATAGATAAAACTATAGTTATAGTATTACATGGGAATAAAATAAAACATGTATATCAGTGTTTCTCAACCTTTTATGCTTCACGTACCTCCTGGAAATGTATATGTAACTGGCGTACCTCTTGTATAGATAGATAAAACTATAGTTATAGTATAACAATGGGAATAAAATAAAACATACATATCAGTGGTTCTCAACCTTTTATGCTTCACGTACCCCCTGGAAATGTATATGTAACTGGCGTACCTCTTGTATAGATAGATAAAACTATAGTTATAGTATTACATGGGAATAAAATAAAACATATATATCAGTGGTTCTCAACCTTTTATGCTTCACGTAACCCCTGGAAATATATATGTAACTGGCGTACCTCTTGTATAGATAGATAAAACTATAGTTATAGTATAACAATTGGAATAAAATAAAACATATATATATGTGGTTCTCAACATTTTATGCTTCCCGTACCCCCTGGAAATGTATATGTAACTGGCGTACCTCTTGTATAGATAGATAAAACTATAGTTATAGTATTACATGGGAATAAAATATATATATCAGTGGTTCTCAACCTTTTATGCTTCACGTACCCCCTGGAAATGTATATGTAACTGGCGTACCTCTTGTATAGATAGATAAAACTATAGTTATAGTATAACAATTGGAATAAAATAAAACATATATATATGTGGTTCTCAACCTTTTATGCTTCCCGTATCCCCTGGAAATGTATATGTAACTGGCGTATTTCTTGTATAGATAGGTAAAACTATAGTAATAGTTTAACAATGGGAATAAAATAAAACATGTATATCAGTGGTTCTCAACCTTTTATGCTTCACGTACCCCCTGGAAATGTGCATGTAACTGGCGTACCCCTTGTATAGATAGATATAAATATGGTTATAGTATAACAATTGGAATAAAATAAAACATATATATATATGTGGTTCTCAACCTTTTATGCTTCACGTACCCCCTGGAAATGTATATGTAACTGGCGTACCTCTTGTATAGATAGATAAAATTATAGTTATAGTATTACATGGGAATAAAATAAAACATATATATCAGTGGTTCTCAACCTTTTATGCTTCACGTACCCCCTGCAAATGTATATGTAACTGGCGTACCTCTTGTATAGATAGATAAAACTATAGTTATAGTATAACAATGGGAATAAAACATATATATCAGTGGTTCTCAACCTTTTATGCTTCACGTACCCCCTGGAAATGTATATGTAACTGGCGTACCTCTTGTATAGATAGATAAAACTATAGTAATAGTATAATAATGGGAATAAAATAAAACATGTATATCAGTGGTTCTCAACCTTTTATGCTTCATGTACCCCCTGGAAATGTGCATGTAACTGGCGTACCCCTTGTATAGATAGATAAAACTATAGTTATAGTATAACAATGGGAATAAAATAAAACATATATATCAGTGGTTCTCAACCTTTTATGCTTCACGTACCCCCTGGAAATGTATATGTAACTGGCGTACCTCTTGTATAGATAGATAAAACTATAGTTATAGTATTACATGGGAATAAAATAAAACATATATATCAGTGGTTCTCAACCTTTTATGCTCCACGTACCCCCTGGAAATGTTTATGCAACTGGCGTACCTCTTGTATAGATAGATAAAACTATAGTTATATTATAACAATGGGAATAAAATAAAACATATATATATGTGTTTCTCAACCTTTTATGCTTTACGTACCCCCTGGAAATGTATATGTAACTGGCGTACCTCTTGTATAGATAAATAAAACTATAGTTATAGTACAACAATGGGAATAAAAGATATATATCAGTGGTTCTCAACCTTTTATGCTTCACGTACCCCCGGAAATGTATATGTAACTGGCGTACCTCTTGTATAGATAGATAAAACTATAGTTATAGTATAACAATGGGAATAAAATAAAACATGTATATCAGTGGTTCTCAACCTTTTATGCTTCACGTACCCCCTGGAAACGTATATGTAACTGGCGTACCTCTTGTATAGCTAGATAAAACTATAGTTAGTGTATAACAATGGGAATAAAATAAAACGTATATATCAGTGGTTCTCAACCTTTTACGCTTCACGTACCCCCTGGAAATGTACATGTAACTGGCGTACCTCTTGTATAGATAGATAAAACTATATTTATAGTATAACAATGGGAATAAAATATATATATCAGTGGTTCTCAACCTTTTATGCTTCACGTACCCCCTGGAAATGTACATGTAACTGGCGTACCTTTTGTATAGATAGATAAAACTATAGTTATAGTATTACATGGGAATAAAATAAAACATATATATATGAGGTTCTCAAACTTTTATGCTTCACGTACCCCCTGGAAATGTATATGTAACTGGCGTACCTCTTGTATAGATAGATAAAACTATAGTTATAGTATAACAATGGGAATAAAATAAAACATGTATATCAGTGGTTCTCAACCTTTTATGCTTCACGTACCCCCTGGAAACGTATATGTAACTGGCGTACCTCTTGTATAGATAGATAAAACTATAGTTATAGTATAACAATGGGAATAAAATAAAACATGTATATCAGTGGTTCTCAACCTTTTATGCTTCACGTACCCCCTGGAAACGTATATGTAACTGGCGTACCTCTTGTATAGATAGATAAAACTATATTTATAGTATAACAATGGGAATAAAACATATATATATCAGTGGTTCTCAACCTTTTATGCTTCACGTACCCCCTGGAAATGTACATGTAACTGGCGTACCTCTTGTATAGATAGATAAAACTATAGTTATAGTATAACAATGGGAATAAAATAAAACATATATATCAGTGGTTCTCAACCTTTTATGCTTCACGTAACCCCTGGAAATATATATGTAACTGGCGTACCTCTTGTATAGATAGATAAAACTATAGTTATAGTATAACAATTGGAATAAAATAAAACATATATATATGTTGTTCTCAACATTTTATGCTTCCCGTACCCCCTGGAAATGTATATGTAACTGGCGTACCTCTTGTATAGATAGATAAAACTATAGTTATAGTATTACATGGGAATAAAATATATATATCAGTGGTTCTCAACCTTTTATGCTTCACGTACCCCCTGGAAATGTATATGTAACTGGCGTACCTCTTGTATAGATAGATAAAACTATAGTTATAGTATAACAATTGGAATAAAATAAAACATATATATATGTGGTTCTCAACCTTTTATGCTTCCCGTATCCCCTGGAAATGTATATGTAACTGGCGTACCTCTTGTATAGATAGGTAAAACTATAGTAATAGTTTAACAATGGGAATAAAATAAAACATGTATATCAGTGGTTCTCAACCTTTTATGCTTCACGTACCCCCTGGAAATGTGCATGTAACTGGCGTACCCCTTGTATAGATAGATATAAATATAGTTATAGTATAACAATTGGAATAAAATAAAACATATATATATATGTGGTTCTCAACCTTTTATGCTTCACGTACCCCCTGGAAATGTATATGTAACTGGCGTACCTCTTGTATAGATAGATAAAATTATAGTTATAGTATTACATGGGAATAAAATAAAACATATATATCAGTGGTTCTCAACCTTTTATGCTTCACGTACCCCCTGCAAATGTATATGTAACTGGCGTACCTCTTGTATAGATAGATAAAACTATAGTTATAGTATAACAATGGGAATAAAACATATATATCAGTGGTTCTCAACCTTTTATGCTTCACGTACCCCCTGGAAATGTATATGTAACTGGCGTACCTCTTGTATAGATAGATAAAACTATAGTAATAGTATAATAATGGGAATAAAATAAAACATGTATATCAGTGGTTCTCAACCTTTTATGCTTCATGTACCCCCTGGAAATGTGCATGTAACTGGCGTACCCCTTGTATAGATAGATAAAACTATAGTTATAGTATAACAATGGGAATAAAATAAAACATATATATCAGTGGTTCTCAACCTTTTATGCTTCACGTACCCCCTGGAAATGTATATGTAACTGGCGTACCTCTTGTATAGATAGATAAAACTATAGTTATAGTATTACATGGGAATAAAATAAAACATATATATCAGTGGTTCTCAACCTTTTATGCTCCACGTACCCCCTGGAAATGTTTATGCAACTGGCGTACCTCTTGTATAGATAGATAAAACTATAGTTAAATTATAACAATGGGAATAAAATAAAACATATATATATGTGTTTCTCAACCTTTTATGCTTTACGTACCCCCTGGAAATGTATATGTAACTGGCGTACCTCTTGTATAGATAAATAAAACTATAGTTATAGTACAACAATGGGAATAAAAGATATATATCAGTGGTTCTCAACCTTTTATGCTTCACGTACCCCCGGAAATGTATATGTAACTGGCGTACCTCTTGTATAGATAGATAAAACAATAGTTATAGTATAACAATGGGAATAAAATAAAACATGTATATCAGTGGTTCTCAACCTTTTATGCTTCACGTACCCCCTGGAAACGTATATGTAACTGGCGTACCTCTTGTATAGCTAGATAAAACTATAGTTAGTGTATAACAATGGGAATAAAATAAAACGTATATATCAGTGGTTCTCAACCTTTTACGCTTCACGTACCCCCTAGAAATGTACATGTAACTGGCGTACCTCTTGTATAGATAGATAAAACTATATTTATAGTATAACAATGGGAATAAAATATATATATCAGTGGTTCTCAACCTTTTATGCTTCACGTACCCCCTGGAAATGTACATGTAACTGGCGTACCTTTTGTATAGATAGATAAAACTATAGTTATAGTATTACATGGGAATAAAATAAAACATGTATATCAGTGTTTCTCAAACTTTTATGCTTCACGTACCCCCTGCAAATGTATATGTAACTGGCGTACCTCTTGTATAGATAGATAAAACTATAGTTATAGTATAACAATGGGAATAAAATAAAACATATATATATGAGGTTCTCAAACTTTTATGCTTCACGTACCCCCTGGAAATGTATATGTAACTGGCGTACCTCTTGTATAGATAGATAAAACTATAGTTATAGTATAACAATGGGAATAAAATAAAACATGTATATCAGTGGTTCTCAACCTTTTATGCTTCACGTACCCCCTGGAAACGTATATGTAACTGGCGTACCTCTTGTATAGATAGATAAAACTATAGTTATAGTATAACAATGGGAATAAAATAAAACATGTATATCAGTGGTTCTCAACCTTTTATGCTTCACGTACCCCCTGGAAACGTATATGTAACTGGCGTACCTCTTGTATAGATAGATAAAACTATATTTATAGTATAACAATGGGAATAAAACATATATATATCAGTGGTTCTCAACCTTTTATGCTTCACGTACCCCCTGGAAATGTACATGTAACTGGCGTACCTCTTGTATAGATAGATAAAACTATAGTTATAGTATAACAATGGGAATAAAATAAAACATATATATCAGTGGTTCTTAACCTTTTATGCTTCACGTAACCCGTGGAAATGTATATGTAACTGGCGTACCTCTTGTATAGATAGATAAAACTATAGTTATAGTATAACAATGGGAATAAAAGATATATATCAGTGGTTCTAAACCTTTTATGCTTCACGTACCCCCTGGAAATGTATATGTAACTGGCGTACCTCTTGTATAGATAGATAAAACTATAGTTATAGTATTACATGGGAATAAAATAAAACTTATATATCAGTGTTTCTCAACCTTTTATGCTTCACGTACCCCCTGGAAATGTATATGTAAATGGCGTACCTCTTGTATAGATAGATAAAACTATAGTTATAGTATAACAATTGGAATAAAATAAAACATATATATATATGTGGTTCTCAAACTTTTATGCTTCCCGTACCCCCTGGAAATGTATATGTAACTGGCGTACCTCTTGTATAGATAGATAAAACTATAGTTATAGTATTACATGGGAATAAAATAAAACATATATATATATCAGTGGTTCTCAACCTTTTATGCTTCACGTACCCCCTGGAAATGTATATGTAAATGGCGTACCTCTTGTATAGATAGATAAAACTATAGTTATAGTATAACAATTGGAATAAAATAAAACATATATATATATATGTGATTCTCAACCTTTTATACTTCCCGTATCCCCTGGAAATGTATATGTAACTGGCGTACCTCTTGTATAGATAGATAAAACTATAGTAATAGTTTAACAATGGGAATAAAATAAAACATGTATATCAGTGGTTCTCAACCTTTTATGCTTCACGTACCCCCTGGAAATGTGCATGTAACTGGCGTACCCCTTGTATAGATAGATAAAACTATAGTTATAGTATAACAATGGGAATAAAATAAAACATATATATCAGTGGTTCTCAACCTTTTATGCTTCACGTACCCCCTGGAAATGTATATGTAACTGGCGTACCTCTTGTATAGATAGATAAAACTATAGTTATAGTATTACATGGGAATAAAATAAAACATATATATCAGTGGTTCTCAACCTTTTATGCTCCACGTACCCCCTGGAAATGTATATGTAACTGGCGTACCTTTTGTATAGATAGATAAAACTATAGTTATAGTATAACAATGGGAATAAAATAAAACATGTACATTAGTGGTTCTCAACCTTTTATACTTCACGTACCCCCTGGAAACGTATATGTAACTGGCGTACCTCTTGTATAGATAGAGAAAACTATAGTTATAGTATAACAATGGGAATAAAATAAAACGTATATATCAGTGGTTCTGAAACTTTTATGCTTCACGTACCCCCTGAAAATGTATATGTAACTGGTGTACCTCTTGTATAGATAGAAAAACTATAGTTATAGTATAACAATTGGAATAAAATAAAACATATATATATATGTGGTTCTCAACCTTTTATGCTTCCCGTACCCCCTGCAAATGTATATGTAACTGGCGTACCTCTTGTATAGATAAATAAAACTATAGTTATAGTATAACAATGGGAATAAAACGTATATATCAGTGGTTCTCAACCTTTTATGCTTCACGTACCCCCTGGAAATGTATATGTAACTGGCGTACCTCTTGTATAGATAGATAAACTATAGTAATAGTATAATAATGGGAATAAAATAAAACATGTATATCAGTGGTTCTCAACCTTTTATGCTTCACGTACCCCCTGGAAATGTGCATGTAACTGGCGTACCCCTTGTATAGATAGATAAAATTATAGTTATAGTATAACAATGGGAATAAAATAAAACATATATATCAGTGGTTCTCAACCTTTTATGCTTCACGTACCCCCTGGAAATATATATGTAACTGGCGTACCTCTTGTATAGATAGATAAAACTATAGTTATAGTATTACATGGGAATAAAATAAAACATATATATCAGTGGTTCTCAACCTTTTATGCTCCACGTTCCCCCTGGAAATGTTTATGTAACTGGCGTACCTCTTGTATAGATAGATAAAACTATAGCTATAGTATAACAATGGGAATAAAATAAAACATATATATATGTGGTTCTCAACCTTTTATGCTTTACGTACCCCCTGGAAATGTATATGTAACTGGCGTACCTCTTGTATAGATAAATAAAACTATAGTTATAGTACAACAATGGGAATAAAAGATATATATCAGTGGTTCTCAACCTTTTATGCTTCACGTACCCCCGGAAATGTATATGTAACTGGCGTACCTCTTGTATAGATAGATAAAACTATATCAGTGGTTTAACAATAGTATCAGTTTAACAATAGTATCAGTATCAGTGGTATAACAATAGTATAACAATGGGAATAAAATAAAACATGTATATCAGTGGTTCTCAACCTTTTATGCTTCACGTACCCCCTGGAAACGTATATGTAACTGGCGTACCTCTTGTATAGCTAGATAAAACTATAGTTATAGTATAACAATGGGAATAAAATAAAACGTATATATCAGTGGTTCTCAACCTTTTACGATTCACGTACCCCCTGGAAATGTACATGTAACTGGCGTACCTCTTGTATAGATAGATAAAACTATATTTATAGTATAACAATGGGAATAAAATATATATATCAGTGGTTCTCAACCTTTTATGCTTCACGTACCCCCTGGAAATGTACATGTAACTGGCGTACCTTTTGTATAGATAGATAAAACTATAGTTATAGTATTACATGGGAATAAAATAAAACATGTATATCAGTGTTTCTCAAACTTTTATGCTTCACGTACCCCCTGCAAATGTATATGTAACTGGCGTACCTCTTGTATAGATAGATAAAACTATAGTTATAGTATAACAATGGGAATAAAATAAAACATATATATATGAGGTTCTCAAACTTTTATGCTTCACGTACCCCCTGGAAATGTATATGTAACTGGCGTACCTCTTGTATAGATAGATAAAACTATAGTTATAGTATAACAATGGGAATAAAATAAAACATGTATATCAGTGGTTCTCAACCTTTTATGCTTCACGTACCCCCTGGAAACGTATATGTAACTGGCGTACCTCTTGTATAGATAGATAAAACTATAGTTATAGTATAACAATGGGAATAAAATAAAACATGTATATCAGTGGTTCTCAACCTTTTATGCTTCACGTACCCCCTGGAAACGTATATGTAACTGGCGTACCTCTTGTATAGATAGATAAAACTATATTTATAGTATAACAATGGGAATAAAACATATATATATCAGTGGTTCTCAACCTTTTATGCTTCACGTACCCCCTGGAAATGTACATGTAACTGGCGTACCTCTTGTATAGATAGATAAAACTATAGTTATAGTATAACAATGGGAATAAAATAAAACATATATATCAGTGGTTCTTAACCTTTTATGCTTCACGTAACCCGTGGAAATGTATATGTAACTGGCGTACCTCTTGTATAGATAGATAAAACTATAGTTATAGTATAACAATGGGAATAAAAGATATATATCAGTGGTTCTAAACCTTTTATGCTTCACGTACCCCCTGGAAATGTATATGTAACTGGCGTACCTCTTGTATAGATAGATAAAACTATAGTTATAGTATTACATGGGAATAAAATAAAACTTATATATCAGTGTTTCTCAACCTTTTATGCTTCACGTACCCCCTGGAAATGTATATGTAAATGGCGTACCTCTTGTATAGATAGATAAAACTATAGTTATAGTATAACAATTGGAATAAAATAAAACATATATATATATATGTGGTTCTCAAACTTTTATGCTTCCCGTACCCCCTGGAAATGTATATGTAACTGGCGTACCTCTTGTATAGATAGATAAAACTATAGTTATAGTATTACATGGGAATAAAATAAAACATATATATATATCAGTGGTTCTCAACCTTTTATGCTTCACGTACCCCCTGGAAATGTATATGTAAATGGCGTACCTCTTGTATAGATAGATAAAACTATAGTTATAGTATAACAATTGGAATAAAATAAAACATATATATATATATGTGATTCTCAACCTTTTATACTTCCCGTATCCCCTGGAAATGTATATGTAACTGGCGTACCTCTTGTATAGATAGATAAAACTATAGTAATAGTTTAACAATGGGAATAAAATAAAACATGTATATCAGTGGTTCTCAACCTTTTATGCTTCACGTACCCCCTGGAAATGTGCATGTAACTGGCGTACCCCTTGTATAGATAGATAAAACTATAGTTATAGTATAACAATGGGAATAAAATAAAACATATATATCAGTGGTTCTCAACCTTTTATGCTTCACGTACCCCCTGGAAATGTATATGTAACTGGCGTACCTCTTGTATAGATAGATAAAACTATAGTTATAGTATTACATGGGAATAAAATAAAACATATATATCAGTGGTTCTCAACCTTTTATGCTCCACGTACCCCCTGGAAATGTATATGTAACTGGCGTACCTTTTGTATAGATAGATAAAACTATAGTTATAGTATAACAATGGGAATAAAATAAAACATGTACATTAGTGGTTCTCAACCTTTTATACTTCACGTACCCCCTGGAAACGTATATGTAACTGGCGTACCTCTTGTATAGATAGAGAAAACTATAGTTATAGTATAACAATGGGAATAAAATAAAACGTATATATCAGTGGTTCTGAAACTTTTATGCTTCACGTACCCCCTGAAAATGTATATGTAACTGGTGTACCTCTTGTATAGATAGAAAAACTATAGTTATAGTATAACAATTGGAATAAAATAAAACATATATATATATGTGGTTCTCAACCTTTTATGCTTCCCGTACCCCCTGCAAATGTATATGTAACTGGCGTACCTCTTGTATAGATAAATAAAACTATAGTTATAGTATAACAATGGGAATAAAACGTATATATCAGTGGTTCTCAACCTTTTATGCTTCACGTACCCCCTGGAAATGTATATGTAACTGGCGTACCTCTTGTATAGATAGATAAACTATAGTAATAGTATAATAATGGGAATAAAATAAAACATGTATATCAGTGGTTCTCAACCTTTTATGCTTCACGTACCCCCTGGAAATGTGCATGTAACTGGCGTACCCCTTGTATAGATAGATAAAATTATAGTTATAGTATAACAATGGGAATAAAATAAAACATATATATCAGTGGTTCTCAACCTTTTATGCTTCACGTACCCCCTGGAAATATATATGTAACTGGCGTACCTCTTGTATAGATAGATAAAACTATAGTTATAGTATTACATGGGAATAAAATAAAACATATATATCAGTGGTTCTCAACCTTTTATGCTCCACGTTCCCCCTGGAAATGTTTATGTAACTGGCGTACCTCTTGTATAGATAGATAAAACTATAGCTATAGTATAACAATGGGAATAAAATAAAACATATATATATGTGGTTCTCAACCTTTTATGCTTTACGTACCCCCTGGAAATGTATATGTAACTGGCGTACCTCTTGTATAGATAGATAAAACTATAGTTATAGTATAACAATTGGAATAAAATAAAACATATATATATATGTGGTTCTCAACCTTTTATGCTTCACGTACCCCCGGAAATGTATATGTAACTGGCGTACCTCTTGTATAGATAGATAAAACTATATCAGTGGTTTAACAATAGTATCAGTTTAACAATAGTATCAGTATCAGTGGTATAACAATAGTATAACAATGGGAATAAAATAAAACATGTATATCAGTGGTTCTCAACCTTTTATGCTTCACGTACCCCCTGGAAACGTATATGTAACTGGCGTACCTCTTGTATAGCTAGATAAAACTATAGTTATAGTATAACAATGGGAATAAAATAAAACGTATATATCAGTGGTTCTCAACCTTTTACGATTCACGTACCCCCTGGAAATGTACATGTAACTGGCGTACCTCTTGTATAGATAGATAAAACTATATTTATAGTATAACAATGGGAATAAAATATATATATCAGTGGTTCTCAACCTTTTATGCTTCACGTACCCCCTGGAAATGTATATGTAACTGGCGTACCTCTTATATAGATAGATAAAACTATAGTTATAGTATAACAATGGGAATAAAATGAAACATGTATATCAGTGGTTCTCAACCTTTTATGCTTCACGTACCCCCTGGAAACGTATATGTAACTGGCGTACCTCTTGTATAGATAGATAAAACTATAGTTATAGTATAACAATGGGAATAAAATAAAACGTATATATCAGTGGTTCTCAACCTTTTACGCTTCACGTACCCCCTGGAAATGTACATGTAACTGGCGTACCTCTTGTATAGATAGATAAAACTATATTTATAGTATAACAATGGGAATAAAACATATATATATCAGTGGTTCTCAACCTTTTATGCTTCACGTACCCCCTGGAAATGTACATGTAACTGGCGTACCTCTTTTATAGATAGATAAAACTATAGTTATAGTATAACAATGGGAATAAAATAAAACATATATATCAGTGGTTCTTAACCTTTTATGCTTCACGTACCCCGTGGAAATGTATATGTAACTGGCGTACCTCTTGTATAGATAGATAAAACTATAGTTATAGTATAACAATGGGAATAAAAGATATATATCAGTGGTTCTAAACCTTTTATGCGTCACGTACCCCCTGGAAACGTATATGTAACTGGCGTACCTCTTGTATAGATAGATAAAACTATAGTTATAGTATAACAATTGGAATAAAACATATATATCAGTGGTTCTCAACGTTTATGCTTCACGTACCCCCTGGAAATGTATATGTAACAGGCGTACCTCTTGTATAGATAGATAAAACTATAGTTATAATATAACAATGGGAATAATATAAAACATATATATCAGTGGTTCTCAACCTTTTATGCTTCACGTACCCCCGGAGTAGGGGGAAAAGGAGAGTTCTGACTCAGAGGCGGGTCAATGTTAATCCTATGGGACCCGCCTCCTTGTGTTCTAAAGCGGAGGCGGGTCTTTCCTCCACACAAACAGGTCAATATTTACTTCAATAATTTACATAATTTATTTTTTTAAATCAGAGATTTTCTTTTTTTTTTCTTTTAATTAATTTTTTTACCCAATAGCATTGTTTCTTTTCGTTTCTGCGGGACAGTCTTTTAAATCAGTTTCTGCGGGATAGTCCTTCTAGTATAAATACGACATCCATCAGTCAGATTCCTCATTCTGTTGTCAGACGTTGACAGTGACGGTTCTCTGCTGCTTCGTGATTTTTTTTCAGCTGTTAGAAGCCAATAGTGATAGTTTTTGACGTCCTCCAGTTTCTGCGAATAGTCCTTCTAGTATAAATACGACATCTATCAGTCGGAATCCTCATTCTGTTGTCAGACGTTGATAGTGACAGTTCTCCGCTGCTGCTTCGTGATATTTTTTCCAACTGTTAGAAGCCAATAGTGATAGTTTTTGACGTCCTCCAGTTTCTGCGAATAGTCCTTCTAGTATAAATACGACATCTATCAGTCGGAATCCTCATTCTGTTGTCAGACGTTGATAGTGACAGTTCTCCGCTGCTGCCTCGTGATTTTTTTTCAACTTTTAGAAGGCAATAGTGATAGTTCTACCTTCCTCGTGCAGTATCAACTATTTTTCAACGCACTGTTTCATAATGTATCCATGCGATATATGTGAGAAGGTTTTCATTCATCAGACCCATCTTATTCGTCATAAGAGAAATCATGATGGAAATAACCTCTTTAAGTGCTCTCAATGTGAATTGGCATTCTCAAGGAGAGATGATGTCCGACATCATGAGTTAACCCACACCTCCAGAAAAACCTACAAATGTGAAGAATGCGCCATGGAGTTTGGAAGAAAAGACAATCTTTTACGACATCAAAGAAAGCCCCACAATAATAAGCGAAAACGTTCTGAAGATGAAAGGATTCCCCAGAAGAAACAAAAACCAGACCCTGAAGACCCTTGTCAGTTTACAGAAGAAATGAAAAGGACCCTATCAACACATAAACTGACGGCAACGGAAGAAACATCTGTTGACCTCACCTTTTTCCTTGAGTCCTCACGGGAGTCACTCCTAACTCAACTGAAAGAAGAATTAACCTCGAAAGGTAGCATTAAATGGTACCTTGCTGTACAAGTGCGCTTCAGGCGAAAAGTTTCCCCTTCTACCTTCGAACACTGTACCCCGTTTTTCCGAAGTAATTGTGTCACAAGTCTTCCTACATCATCCCTAAACAGAGAATTGGATTCAGCGTATAAGAAGATTAAGACCTCATTTGAAGAATTTGAAGGAGCACATAGTGGATGGACACTGGATGCTGTACTCCACGCTGAAATGAACATTGGGAAATATACACCTCTTGCAGGATCTAGTTATATCCCTACTCCAAGAGAATTACTGTTAAAACACGCTATTGTCAATGTATGTAATTCCGACCAAAAATGTTTTGTCTGGTCTGTTTTAGCCTCTATGTATCCCGCTATAGCAAACACTGAACGTCTTAACAACTATATACATTTAGAAGACAAATTAAACACAACTGGCCTAGTTTTCCCTGTTACAATAAATCAAATATCTAAATTCGAAAAAATGAACAATATTTCTGTTAATGTTTTTGGATATGAGAAAGAGGTGTTCCCACTCTACATCACACCATTCAGATTTAAAGCGCACACGAATCTCCTTCTGTTATCGGATGATGAAAAGCAGCATTATTGCTCCATTAAAAATATGAGTAGACTTCTCAGTCCTCTCACCAAACATAACGGTGTACGTTTCTACTGTGATTACTGCCTTCACCGTTTCAAAAATGAATCACTCTTGAAGGATCATATCCCATATTGTCAAGAACATGGACCTCAGAGAGTAGAATTCCCAACTGAAGAAGAGAAATGGCTGAAATTCACAAATTTTAAGTTTCAGCAGCCTGTTCCATACGTGATTTATGCCGACTTTGAATCATTCCTAGTGAAAGTGGACACTTGTATGCCTAACCCTGAAAAATCTCACACAACTATCACGGCAAATCATGAACCCTGTGGATTTGCATATCTTGTTGTTGGACCTGATGGCTGCAGCTATAAACCTCCGGTAGTTTATAGAGGTCCTAATGCAGTAGAAGAATTTTTAGAACGTCTGCTTAAAGAAGAAGAAAACATCAAAAATTTACTATCGATGATAAAGCCAATGCAACTCTCGAATCATGAAGAGAAACTGTTTCACGACACTACTTACTGTCATATTTGTAAGCGTGCCCTAGGAGCAGATCGTGTGAGAGATCACGATCATATAACAGGTAAATTCCGAGGAGCTGCCCATAATTCCTGTAATCTGAACTTTAAGTTAACCACTAGGATTCCAGTTATCTTTCACAACCTAAAGGGATATGACAGCCACCTTATTATGCAAGGAATCGGTAGAATCAAAAATAAGAAGATTAATTGCATTCCCAATAACATGGAAACATATATAGCCTTCTCCCTGGGGACATTGCATTTTATAGACTCCTATCAGTTTTTAAGCACATCTCTTGAGAAGCTAGTAAATAATTTATCAACAGATGAGTTCCATATTTTAAAGGACCACGTTGAACCCGAAAGGCTACATCTGGTTTTGAGAAAAGGAGTTTACCCCTATGATTATATCGACAAGAGTGAAAAGTTTGAAGAAATAGTATTACCACCACGTGAAGCATTTTACAACCAACTCACAGAAGAAGCGCTAGGGGAAGAAGACTACACCCATGCAATAAGAGTATGGAATGCATTCAACATAAAAAATCTAGGCCAGTATCATGACTTGTACCTGAAGACAGACGTGCTCCTCTTAGCTGATGTTTTCGAAAGTTTCAGAAAACTATGCATCAGATACTATGAAATCGATCCCTGTCATGTTTACACAGCTCCCGGATTAGCCTGGCAAGCATGCTTAAAAATGACAAATGTAAATCTTGAGCTGATAACTGACCCTACAATGTACCTTTTCCTGGAAAAAGGCATACGAGGAGGGATTTCTGTGATATGCAATCGTCTTAGTACTGCAAACAACAAATATTTGGACACCTATGATCCTCAGTTACCCTCTAAATACATTATGTACTATGATGCTAACAATCTTTATGGATGGGCAATGTCACAATGTCTCCCTCAAAGCGATTTTCGATGGCTTAATAAAGAAGAAATAGAATATCTAAATATTACGACAATTGCTGATGATGCGAATAAAGGATACATATTGGAAGTTGATTTAGATTATCCAGTTTCTCTACACGACAAGCATAATGATTACCCACTAGCCCCTGAGAAACTTCAGATTACCAGCAGCATGCTATCCCCATATTGTCAAGAGGTTGCCCAAAGCCTTGGAATAAATACAAACCAATCAGTCGTGAAATTAGCCCCAAATCTAAATTCTAAGGAAAAATATGTCCTTCATTATCGAAATCTCAAACAATATTTAACCTTCGGTATGCAGCTGAAGAACATACATCGCGTTTTAGAATTTAATCAGTCTTGCTGGCTAAAACCATATATAGAATTTAATACAGATCAGCGGAAGAAAGCTAGAAACGACTTCGAGAAGGACTTCTTCAAACTGATGAATAATGCTGTGTTTGGAAAAACGATGGAAAATTTGAGAAATCGAGTGAAAATTGAATTGACTCAGAGCCCGAAGAGAGTATGTAAACTCGTAGCATCCCTGCTTTTCACGCTTTTCGTGTTTTTGACAACGACCTTGCATGTGTGCAATCAAAGCTAACTAAATTGAAACTCAACAGGCCTATTTATGCTGGTTTCAGTATTCTAGATATTAGTAAACTATTGATGTATAGCTTTCATTATGACTATATTAGTCCGAAATATGGAGAAAAAGCTAAATTATTGTTCACTGATACAGATTCACTGTGCTACGAGCTTCAAACCGAGGACGTGTATGCTGATATGAAAGACGATATAGATCATTTTGACACGTCCGACTACCACATTGATCATGTTTTGCATAGTACACATAATAAAAAGGTACTAGGTAAAATGAAAGATGAACTTTCGGGAGTACCTATCAAACAATTTGCAGGGCTTCGTTCTAAAATGTATTCCCTTCAGAGTTTACATGAGGAGAAGAAGACTGGGAAAGGAGTCCCCAAATACATCGTAAAAAGAACCCTTCGTCACAAGGATTACAGAGACTGCTTAATAAACAAATCACCTTGTCGAGTAGATTTGACAAGGATTCAAAGTAGCAGCCACCATCTTCATACAGTGAAAGGTGTAAAGCTTGGTTTGTCACCATTTGACGATAAAAGATATATTTTAGAAAATGGTTATGACACCCTTTCGTACGGTCACTACAAAACAATGAAAAAATAACATAACAGAAAAAAAGAATATTTCACTGTGATTTTTAATATGTTTGAGCTATTTATGTATAAAAAAAAATATAATTTTATCCAAATGTGTGCTATATATGTAAAAATATTACATGTTATTATTATATGTAGATAGCTGTATGTAAACAACCATTTCCTCTGTTAACCTGCATTTTTTTTTGTAAGCAGGCTGTAAAGTATAATCAATGTGAAAAAGCATCATTGTGAAATGTATAAAATTGTAAACCAATGGAAATCATTACATGTGCACGCATTGTCATTGTTTCTCCTAATACTTTGAAATCAATAAAAAGTTTTAAATGCAATATATGTGTCGCCTGAATTTCTGAGTCTTATCCTTGGCAAGTGGAGCGATAAACAAGCGTTAGCCGCTTCTCACGTGACTTTTGCCCGTGGCACTCATGTTGAGTCATTACAGCGCCAGAATTGAGTTATAACGCGTCGTGGAACCAGTTCACTCAGTCACTGGGAGAAAGCCCTTCTGGGAATCCATTTCTGGGATTACACTTATAATAAAACGTTAGTAATTCTCTAAATTTTCATGGTTTATCAAACATTACTTATAATTTCACAATGTAGTGACGTTCTCGAGTATTAAGAAGTGATGAAAATATAAGATTTCCTTTCAAAGTTATCGTAACTCGCTTGCTTGCTTGTTACCGGAACGAGCCTCCTAGAAATCAACGTCTTTTTTTTTTAAAGCAATCACCTCTCAAAAGCACCGGGACTTCAATAAATGTGCTGAGTGCTGTGTTTATGAAAAATTTATCAGTACGGGATGCAATTCTAATTTTTACTTTGCAGAGACGAGAACTTTACGTAGATTTTTACAGAGAAATAATTGAAATTATTGCATCAGCCATTTAGCGATAAAGTATTTTAGAGCAGATTTTTACTGAATATTAATACTTTAGAATAAAGGATAATTTCCGGTATATAATACAGAGGTGTACAGACGAATTTTATTTCCCATGAATAAAAAAAAATGCGATTTTCATACTGTTATTCGAATTACTCAGTTAATTCACCACTTATTACAACTGTTTAGTAAAAAAAATAGGATTTTCATACTGTTATTCGAATTACTCAGTTAATTCACCACTTATTACGACTGTTTAGTAAAAAAAATAGGATTTTCATACTGTTATTCAAATTACTCAGTTAATTCGCCACTTATTACAGCTGTTTAGTAAAAAAAAATAAAACGATGCATTTAATCCCCAGATTTTTAACGACTGAGATAAAAAAAATAATGTTCCTACCTACATTAAATACAATGTAAAATAGCGAAAATTCACCACTAATTTCAGCTGCTTAATATCAAGAAATACAGACGATTTCCTGTTTTTTTTTCTTTCAGCATTGCACATACGAAAAAAAAAAAGGGCTAGCGAACGTATCAACATGTACCTCTGATACTTAAATATGACATGCTCTGTGTTTCAATATCACACATTTTTTCAGTAGTTTACGCATTAATTACTAATTTTTTTTTTTCATTCAACAGTTAAGTATCCCAATTGGAAGTAATGTAAGCAATATTTCCTGTTTAAATGCATCTCCACAAATCGGCTTTAAAACATTTTCTTATAATTTAAGGGCAAAATAAAGAATTTTAATTGAATTTCTTTTAACACTATATACTTAATATATTGTCATCAACGTATTCTATATACGAAACGAATTAATACAGCCTAGTTACTGGAAATTAACATAATATTGAAGTGCTTTCTACCTAAAGAATTAAAAAAAAACTGAATACTTTAATTTTAATTACATTTTCAGCCACTAGATGGCGTCACAGTTACTATTAGACCTTGGGGCAGACGAGAGAAACTTGAAGCCTTTGCTCAGAGCGCCACCTTGCGGGATTTTGGAGTAGTATCATGCCACCCGAGGGATCCCCCACTAGTGCTTCCCCCCATGACGTCACCGACCACGCCCCTATGACGTCACCGACCACTCCCACTCCCCTATGACGCAACATGACGTAATCATTACATAATCATTACGTAACGGGCCACGCCCCTTTATTAATAATTCCTCCCCCTTTCACCCCCTTCCCCCTCAGTGGCGCCATCTGTTGACAGTGAGAAGTACTATCCCCCCAAAATAAACTATTTTAATTCTAAACCCCATTTCACGTGGGCGTGGCCATGAAAGCACTAGTGGGGGATCCCTCGGGTGGCATGATACTACTCCAAAATCCCGCAAGGTGGCGCTCTGAGCAAAGGCTTCAAGTTTCTCTCGTCTGCCCCAAGGTCTAATAGTAACTGTGACGCCATCTAGTGGCTGAAAATGTAATTAAAATTAAAGTATTCAGTTTTTTTTTAATTCTTTAGGTAGAAAGCACTTCAATATTATGTTAATTTCCAGTAACTAGGCTGTATTAATTCGTTTCGTATATAGAATACGTTGATGACAATATATTAAGTATATAGTGTTAAAAGAAATTCAATTAAAATTCTTTATTTTGCCCTTAAATTATAAGAAAATGTTTTAAAGCCGATTTGTGGAGATGCATTTAAACAGGAAATATTGCTTACATTACTTCCAATTGGGATACTTAACTGTTGAATGAAAAAAAAAAATTAGTAATTAATGCGTAAACTACTGAAAAAATGTGTGATATTGAAACACAGAGCATGTCATATTTAAGTATCAGAGGTACATGTTGATACGTTCGCTAGCCCTTTTTTTTTTTCGTATGTGCAATGCTAAAAGAAAAAAAAACAGGAAATCGTCTGTATTTCTTGATATTAAGCAGCTGAAATTAGTGGTGAATTTTCGCTATTTTACATTGTATTTAATGTAGGTAGGCACATTATTTTTTTTATCTCAGTCGTTAAAAATCTGGGGATTAAATGCATCGTTTTATTTTTTTTTACTAAACAGCTGTAATAAGTGGCGAATTAACTGAGTAATTTGAATAACAGTATGAAAATCCTATTTTTTTTACTAAACAGTCGTAATAAGTGGTGAATTAACTGAGTAATTCGAATAACAGTATGAAAATCCTATTTTTTTTACTAAACAGTTGTAATAAGTGGTGAATTAACTGAGTAATTCGAATAACAGTATGAAAATCGTATTTTTTTTTATTCATGGGAAATAAAATTCGTCTGTACACCTCTGTATTATATACCGGAAATTATCCTTTATTCTAAAGTATTAATATTCAGTAAAAATCTGCTCTAAAATACTTTATCGCTAAATGGCTGATGCAATAATTTCAATTATTTCTCTGTAAAAATCTACGTAAAGTTCTCGTCTCTGCAAAGTAAAAATTAGAATTGCATCCCGTACTGATAAATTTTTCATAAACACAGCACTCAGCACATTTATTGAAGTCCCGGTGCTTTTGAGAGGTGATTGCTTTAAAAAAAAAAGACGTTGATTTCTAGGAGGCTCGTTCCGGTAACAAGCAAGCAAGCGAGTTACGATAACTTTGAAAGGAAATCTTATATTTTCATCACTTCTTAATACTCGAGAACGTCACTACATTGTGAAATTATAAGTAATGTTTGATAAACCATGAAAATTTAGAGAATTATAACCTTTTATTATAAGTGTAATCCCAGAAATGGATTCCCAGAAGGGCTTTCTCCCAGTGACTGAGTGAACTGGTTCCACGACGTGTTATAACTCAATTCTGGCGCTGTAATGACTCAACATGAGTGCCACGGGCAAAAGTCACGTGAGAAGCGGCTAACGCTTGTTTATCGCTCCACTTGCCAAGGATAAGACTCAGAAATTCAGGCGACACATATATTGCATTTAAAACTTTTTATTGATTTCAAAGTATTAGGAGAAACAATGACAATGCGTGCACATGTAATGATTTCCATTGGTTTACAATTTTATACATTTCACAATGATGCTTTTTCACATTGATTATACTTTACAGCCTGCTTACAAAAAAAAATGCAGGTTAACAGAGGAAATGGTTGTTTACATACAGCTATCTACATATAATAATAACATGTAATATTTTTACATATATAGCACACATTTGGATAAAATTATATTTTTTTTTATACATAAATAGCTCAAACATATTAAAAATCACAGTGAAATATTCTTTTTTTCTGTTATGTTATTTTTTCATTGTTTTGTAGTGACCGTACGAAAGGGTGTCATAACCATTTTCTAAAATATATCTTTTATCGTCAAATGGTGACAAACCAAGCTTTACACCTTTCACTGTATGAAGATGGTGGCTGCTACTTTGAATCCTTGTCAAATCTACTCGACAAGGTGATTTGTTTATTAAGCAGTCTCTGTAATCCTTGTGACGAAGGGTTCTTTTTACGATGTATTTGGGGACTCCTTTCCCAGTCTTCTTCTCCTCATGTAAACTCTGAAGGGAATACATTTTAGAACGAAGCCCTGCAAATTGTTTGATAGGTACTCCCGAAAGTTCATCTTTCATTTTACCTAGTACCTTTTTATTATGTGTACTATGCAAAACATGATCAATGTGGTAGTCGGACGTGTCAAAATGATCTATATCGTCTTTCATATCAGCATACACGTCCTCGGTTTGAAGCTCGTAGCACAGTGAATCTGTATCAGTGAACAATAATTTAGCTTTTTCTCCATATTTCGGACTAATATAGTCATAATGAAAGCTATACATCAATAGTTTACTAATATCTAGAATACTGAAACCAGCATAAATAGGCCTGTTGAGTTTCAATTTAGTTAGCTTTGATTGCACACATGCAAGGTCGTTGTCAAAAACACGAAAAGCGTGAAAAGCAGGGGATGCTACGAGTTTACATACTCTCTTCGGGCTCTGAGTCAATTCAATTTTCACTCGATTTCTCAAATTTTCCATCGTTTTTCCAAACACAGCATTATTCATCAGTTTGAAGAAGTCCTTCTCGAAGTCGTTTCTAGCTTTCTTCCGCTGATCTGTATTAAATTCTATATATGGTTTTAGCCAGCAAGACTGATTAAATTCTAAAACGCGATGTATGTTCTTCAGCTGCATACCGAAGGTTAAATATTGTTTGAGATTTCGATAATGAAGGACATATTTTTCCTTAGAATTTAGATTTGGGGCTAATTTCACGACTGATTGGTTTGTATTTATTCCAAGGCTTTGGGCAACCTCTTGACAATATGGGGATAGCATGCTGCTGGTAATCTGAAGTTTCTCAGGGGCTAGTGGGTAATCATTATGCTTGTCGTGTAGAGAAACTGGATAATCTAAATCAACTTCCAATATGTATCCTTTATTCGCATCATCAGCAATTGTCGTAATATTTAGATATTCTATTTCTTCTTTATTAAGCCATCGAAAATCGCTTTGAGGGAGACATTGTGACATTGCCCATCCATAAAGATTGTTAGCATCATAGTACATAATGTATTTAGAGGGTAACTGAGGATCATAGGTGTCCAAATATTTGTTGTTTGCAGTACTAAGACGATTGCATATCACAGAAATCCCTCCTCGTATGCCTTTTTCCAGGAAAAGGTACATTGTAGGGTCAGTTATCAGCTCAAGATTTACATTTGTCATTTTTAAGCATGCTTGCCAGGCTAATCCGGGAGCTGTGTAAACATGACAGGGATCGATTTCATAGTATCTGATGCATAGTTTTCTGAAACTTTCGAAAACATCAGCTAAGAGGAGCACGTCTGTCTTCAGGTACAAGTCATGATACTGGCCTAGATTTTTTATGTTGAATGCATTCCATACTCTTATTGCATGGGTGTAGTCTTCTTCCCCTAGCGCTTCTTCTGTGAGTTGGTTGTAAAATGCTTCACGTGGTGGTAATACTATTTCTTCAAACTTTTCACTCTTGTCGATATAATCATAGGGGTAAACTCCTTTTCTCAAAACCAGATGTAGCCTTTCGGGTTCAACGTGGTCCTTTAAAATATGGAACTCATCTGTTGATAAATTATTTACTAGCTTCTCAAGAGATGTGCTTAAAAACTGATAGGAGTCTATAAAATGCAATGTCCCCAGGGAGAAGGCTATATATGTTTCCATGTTATTGGGAATGCAATTAATCTTCTTATTTTTGATTCTACCGATTCCTTGCATAATAAGGTGGCTGTCATATCCCTTTAGGTTGTGAAAGATAACTGGAATCCTAGTGGTTAACTTAAAGTTCAGATTACAGGAATTATGGGCAGCTCCTCGGAATTTACCTGTTATATGATCGTGATCTCTCACACGATCTGCTCCTAGGGCACGCTTACAAATATGACAGTAAGTAGTGTCGTGAAACAGTTTCTCTTCATGATTCGAGAGTTGCATTGGCTTTATCATCGATAGTAAATTTTTGATGTTTTCTTCTTCTTTAAGCAGACGTTCTAAAAATTCTTCTACTGCATTAGGACCTCTATAAACTACCGGAGGTTTATAGCTGCAGCCATCAGGTCCAACAACAAGATATGCAAATCCACAGGGTTCATGATTTGCCGTGATAGTTGTGTGAGATTTTTCAGGGTTAGGCATACAAGTGTCCACTTTCACTAGGAATGATTCAAAGTCGGCATAAATCACGTATGGAACAGGCTGCTGAAACTTAAAATTTGTGAATTTCAGCCATTTCTCTTCTTCAGTTGGGAATTCTACTCTCTGAGGTCCATGTTCTTGACAATATGGGATATGATCCTTCAAGAGTGATTCATTTTTGAAACGGTGAAGGCAGTAATCACAGTAGAAACGTACACCGTTATGTTTGGTGAGAGGACTGAGAAGTCTACTCATATTTTTAATGGAGCAATAATGCTGCTTTTCATCATCCGATAACAGAAGGAGATTCGTGTGCGCTTTAAATCTGAATGGTGTGATGTAGAGTGGGAACACCTCTTTCTCATATCCAAAAACATTAACAGAAATATTGTTCATTTTTTCGAATTTAGATATTTGATTTATTGTAACAGGGAAAACTAGGCCAGTTGTGTTTAATTTGTCTTCTAAATGTATATAGTTGTTAAGACGTTCAGTGTTTGCTATAGCGGGATACATAGAGGCTAAAACAGACCAGACAAAACATTTTTGGTCGGAATTACATACATTGACAATAGCGTGTTTTAACAGTAATTCTCTTGGAGTAGGGATATAACTAGATCCTGCAAGAGGTGTATATTTCCCAATGTTCATTTCAGCGTGGAGTACAGCATCCAGTGTCCATCCACTATGTGCTCCTTCAAATTCTTCAAATGAGGTCTTAATCTTCTTATACGCTGAATCCAATTCTCTGTTTAGGGATGATGTAGGAAGACTTGTGACACAATTACTTCGGAAAAACGGGGTACAGTGTTCGAAGGTAGAAGGGGAAACTTTTCGCCTGAAGCGCACTTGTACAGCAAGGTACCATTTAATGCTACCTTTCGAGGTTAATTCTTCTTTCAGTTGAGTTAGGAGTGACTCCCGTGAGGACTCAAGGAAAAAGGTGAGGTCAACAGATGTTTCTTCCGTTGCCGTCAGTTTATGTGTTGATAGGGTCCTTTTCATTTCTTCTGTAAACTGACAAGGGTCTTCAGGGTCTGGTTTTTGTTTCTTCTGGGGAATCCTTTCATCTTCAGAACGTTTTCGCTTATTATTGTGGGGCTTTCTTTGATGTCGTAAAAGATTGTCTTTTCTTCCAAACTCCATGGCGCATTCTTCACATTTGTAGGTTTTTCTGGAGGTGTGGGTTAACTCATGACGTCGGACATCATCTCTCCTTGAGAATGCCAATTCACATTGAGAGCACTTAAAGAGGTTATTTCCATCATGATTTCTCTTATGACGAATAAGATGGGTCTGATGAATGAAAACCTTCTCACATATATCGCATGGATACATTATGAAACAGTGCGTTGAAAAATAGTTGATACTGCACGAGGAAGGGAGAACTATCACTATTGCCTTCTAAAAGTTGAAAAAAAATCACGAGGCAGCAGCGGAGAACTGTCACTATCAACGTCTGACAACAGAATGAGGATTCCGACTGATAGATGTCGTATTTATACTAGAAGGACTATTCGCAGAAACTGGAGGACGTCAAAAACTATCACTATTGGCTTCTAACAGCTGAAAAAAAATCACGAAGCAGCAGAGAACCGTCACTGTCAACGTCTGACAACAGAATGAGGAATCTGACTGATGGATGTCGTATTTATACTAGAAGGACTATCCCGCAGAAACTGATTTAAAAGACTGTCCCGCAGAAACGAAAAGAAACAATGCTATTGGGTAAAAAAATTAATTAAAAGAAAAAAAAAAAGAAAATCTCTGATTTAAAAAAATAAATTATGTAAATTATTGAAGTAAATATTGACCTGTTTGTGTGGAGGAAAGACCCGCCTCCGCTTTAGAACACAAGGAGGCGGGTCCCATAGGATTAACATTGACCCGCCTCTGAGTCAGAACTCTCCTTTTCCCCCTACTCCCCGGAAATGTATATGTAACTGGAGTACCTCTTGTATAGATAGATAAAACTATAGTTATAGTATAACAATGGGAATAAAACATATATATCAGTGGTTCTCAACCTTTTATGCTTCACTGCCCCCTGGAAATGTATATGTAACTGGCGTACCTCTTGTATAGATAGATAAAACTATAGTTATAATATAACAATGGGAATAAAATAAAACATTTATATCAGTGTTTCTCAACCTTTTATGTTTCACGTACCCCCTGGAAATGTATATGTAACTGGCGTACCTCTTGTATAGATAGATGAAACTATAGTTATAACAATGGGAATAAAATAAAACATATATGTCAGTGGTTCTCAACCTTTTATGCTTCACGTAACCCCTGGAAATGTATATGTAACTGGCGTACCTCTTGTATAGATAGATAAAACTATAGTTATAGTATAACAATTGGAATAAAATATAACATATATATCAGTGGTTCTCAACCTTTTATGCTTCACGTACCCCCTGGAAATGTGTATGTAACTGGCGTACCCCTTGTGTAGATAGATAAAACTATAGTTATAATATAACAATGGGAATAACATAAAACATATATATATAACATATATCTAGCGACTTTTGAGCTCTCACGGCGTACCCCAACACAATTTACCGCGTTCCCCAAATTGAGAACCCCTACTCTAAAGTGAACTAGTGGCATCTATCGGACGCAAAGAAAATGTGAAATTCATTTTAATGTTTTTTATGCAAACTTTGCGGCCTTACTGGTTCAATGACCTCGATTTTTACGATATGCTGTTAAAAATCGAGTCGAACCCAAACTTAGTGCAGAGCCACTAGGAAAATAAAAAACTATATTCTGAAACAGCCGCAGGAAAACGTCTCTCTCTTAAACCGAAAAAATACAATTCTATTAAGTAATAAATTGGAAAAAACGCTATTTTTTAGCAATTATTAAAATATTATGATTAAGAACCAAAAACATACATTTTTGATGAATACTATGAACTGATTATTATGCACCTAATAGTATTTGCTCAAAAAATTTCTAGAAATGAATCAGAATCGTCATTTTTTTGTTTGTATTATGTGCCTATTATGTGCCTAGGTTTTGTATGAAAACTATTGGGATATTCGAAAAATACGAATCGTAACATTTCATCAATATCTATCCAACTCAAAAAGAGTTATCTGTAAAAACAAAATAGTGAATATCTACACACGACAAAGCCAAAATATTGGTGGCTTTTTTTTTTTTGAAAATGAAATAAACATTCTGTGAGCTGTAATGAATTATGTTTCTATTCTTCCGCCAAAATCGTATTCCACTGTTGTCTGTCTTGAGACACTTTAATAAACTAACAATGGTTATGGATCTGGATGAGTAATTCAAAGAATACTTCGCTCATAAAATTTTATACAAACCGTGAACAACTCATCCCATTCCACTTGAGACATTCTTACGTTCATCACATCAACTCTCTCATTGGTATAGTTGTAATGAAGCTTAACATAAACGAGTTCAGGACGGGATCAATTTTTATCACCCCGAGCTCAAAGCTGTTGAATCCGATACCGCCTGAATCATTTCTTGAATTATTGAGCCCGAGTCCGTCTGAGCCTGAACCATTTCGTCAATTACTGAGCCCGGAGTCCATTTCATCAATTATTTGAGCCCGAGACCCATTTGGAGAAAATGTTCTCTGACGCATCATAAGACCTACGTATACAGAAAAATGCATGTCGCTAATTATTTATTCTTATTAATTATAATCATTTTATGATAAAATTAAAATGTTAATGGTATTTGAAACGAAAAAATGGAAATACTTGTAGAGACTGAAAATTCGTAGGCCTCCTGTTAAACACAAAGAGCTATTCATTTAAAAACGCTAGAGAATATGTAAAAAGAAAAAAATCGAAACCCACATGGTGTTTATTTCAAATTACTATATATTTGAAACTTAAATTATTCTGAGCCCAAGATCGCTCGAGCTCGAACTCATCTCAGAGAGCCTAAGTTCAATATATATAGTTAGGAATCTGAAAAAAAAAATTAATTACATATTTGAGCACTTGAATTTCATTTGCTCATTTATAAACAAATTTCACGTAAAAATTTAAAATTCAACAAAGGAATGGTATTTGGAAAAATGTTAATAATCGGTATTACATTTCTTACGATATTCAAAAGCATTCAGAGATTATTTTGTACAGTTATTTTCGCATACCATAGATATCAAATTTTTGTAAAACCATTTCGAATTACGTTAAGGCATCGCACTAAATATTTCAGCTAGAAACTTCCAATGGGCATTAGGAAAGACTTTTTCAGAGGGCGGGTGGGGGGTGGATCTTTCAAGGGCTACAAAAGGCTTCAAAGGAGGGGAGGGGCAATAAACAAATCAATGTTTCAAGAGTGAAATATTTAAGCCGTTCACTAATGAGCGCAGTTACAAATATAGCAATTATGCCTACATCTTACTCTAACGCAACTACGGACAGCCGAAAACGAAAAAATAGGATCGTCAATGGTTTTACCTCTGAATTACACTTTTTTGTCCAAAATGGGGTAAATGGCCAGGTCCAAAGAACCCCGAGGGCTCAAAGACGGTTGAGGGAAGAGAATTCACTGGACGGATTGTAGTTCCCGTCAAGGCCATCCAGCATGTTTTTAAAGTGTCTTTACTTGCCTATTCCCTCCCCATGCTGAGAAAAGGGCGACTGATAGTCTTAAAAAAATTCACTTTTCGTTGGTTGAATACTTAAAGTTGTGGCCCTGTATGCAGGAAAGCCACATATTCTGTACACATTTGAAAACATTTTGAATGGTATTAATGGGCGGCAAATATCTTCCCCTAACAACTCTGCATAAAAGTTATTAGAGGAACATATTTGCTTCCTATTATTCCACTCCCAAACCTTTTCTGAGACTTATGAGAGTCCTTGTGACCTAAATATTTAGCTCGTTACGAAGCAAAGAAATGATGCTCAGATTTAAAAAAAAAACCAACCCAACAGCTCCAAAGGCTAAAGCTGTCTGATCAACAAAGACCGAAAAATATTAATCCATTCTAACAATCCTGTTATTGTTTAAAACTGGAAGTGACTTCAAATAATTGACAAGAATCTCCTAGTGTTGCGTTGGTAATTGCTTAATTACTTGTACTCTGTTTCGTTTGGTCTACTTTAGCGATTATTAAAAATTTTATCCCCAACGTCCCTTTCTCCAGGTAATATTTCCTAACGCCCACTTCTTGGAAATCAAAATAATTTTTCCTGTATAAAACTAGTTGAAAATGTATTTACCTTGCGTAAAATTTTACGAATATTTTTATAATGCATCCATCAATTTCTAAGTTTTTCTGTCGATATAAAGCATTCATAAATATTTATCATAAATACAAAGAATCATTGGTAAATAATGAAATACACTGCCCTATCAAAATATTATAAAATTTTCGTGTTATGTCAATGGGAATCTAACTTCGAAGCACTATAACTTTCAAAATATGCATTTAGTGGAAAAATGTGATTGAAGGTGAAGATCGTAATGAAACTTATGAATCTCGATTTTCAACAGTATTTGTTCAGTATTTAGAATAATGGAAGTTGAAATATTTAACAATAAATTAATTCATATTTGTCTAACATTGAAATAATCGTTGCGAAAACTTCTAAAATGCATATTTAGTTTATTAAATGATTTGAAACAATGCTTATTAGATAAGTCTTAATTAATTCCTGGGGTAAATCTAGCCTTGCATAACTATTTAAATACTGAACGAATAGCGTTGAAAAATCAAGATTTAAATAGATTTGTTTATGATCATTAATTTATCTTCAATCGCATTTTTTCATTAAATGCATATTTTAGAAGTTATAGAAAGCTTCGAACAGTGGTGTGCTGATTAGCACCCCCGCACTGCCAGAGAGCTCCCACAGGAAACTGGAATAGTTAACAATAAATTTTTTACCCAAACATAATGTTAAATCCCCCACCCCCATATATATATTTACACACTAACCGTGGGGGAAGGCTATGGAAATACTTTTACATTTATAGAGAAACTTAATATGTAAGTATTTAAAGCAGTGGTTCTCAAGCTTTTACGCTTCACGTACCCTCTGGAAATGTGTATGTAACTGGCGTACCCCTTGTATAGATAGATAGATAAAACTATAGTTATAGTATAAAAATGGGAATAAAATAAAACATATATATATATAGATACACATTTAATTCTGTATTCGTAAATTACATATATCGATAAACAAAAAATTACATAAACATTTTAACAAATCTTATAAAATTATAAACATTTTACTGGGTAATCAGTGAAATGGACTTGTTACTAGATCTAGCGACTTTTGATTTCTCACGGAGTACCCCAAAAACTTTCACCGCGTACCCAAAAAACTACCGCGTACCCCACGTTGAGAACCCCTCATATAGACAAATGGGGATGGTGCATGCTTCGAATATCGAAATGCCCATGTGCAACATGTATGAACCTGGTGCGTTAAAGGTTGCTTAATACTTCAATGGGACATTTTTCCTCACAATGGTCTAATTTTCCGAGTGACATGGACTCCAGAGCTCAGGAAAAGGTTAAATAATCTACTGTACAATCGTTAAGTTATGATGGGAGTCTTCCTTAAAGCCATAAAGAGTGTTCTTTAATGTGCACAGGTTGTGGCATTTGTGCGCATAGCTACAGTTTGCATACTATTCGATAAAGGTCTGCTTTTCCAAGCTCGGTTATATATTTTTTCACATCCACGTGTGAGTGATGGAAGTGAACTCTCACAGTTATCATCCGAACCTGCAAATTTCAGTTTATTAAGTTGGAAAACTATTAAAAGCGTCATATCAAATTACTAATGCTATATGTGTGTGTGTTTAATTGAGATATCGCACTGTTTATTCTCTGTGGTATATTATACTTAGAGGTTCCTTTCAAAGACGAATAGGCTGCCTGAAGTGATTTTTTGTCTTCCAGTTCCTTATATTCCATTTTGTTCGATACTTCTTTTTTTATCGCATTGCTCTTACCTTATAAGCAAAAAAATCAGAAACAAACTATTGCTAGAATTTCAAGTGTTCTCTGCAATTACTTAAATTCTCTACGTGTTATTCTTTACATTTTTAATGAAGCTAAATTATAAATATTTCTAGGAATGTTTACCAACATTGAAACATCATGATCTGAGATTTTGTGCAAATAACAGGTATGTTTTTCTTTTCCCCTCCCTTCATTTTAAATAGCATCTTTTTTCAGTAGAAACCAGCTCCTTCAGATACGTTATTCATATTTCACCAAATTAAAAAAAAAAGCTCTCAATTCAGTCTTTACTCGCTATAAAGTGTAATCGGATTACTAAGGCTTCGATTTTTACGACAAGCTCTTTATGATCCATTTGAAGATAATTGTACCTTTCAAAACTCTTCGGAATAATAACGAGCTGGATTTAAAGCCCATGTGATGGCACTTCCCAAACTCTATTTCACTTTTAAATTACTCGCTGAACTGAAGATAGCGTTTTCAAAAGCAGATTTTTCCGAGCTTCCTCTTTGTCATGCGTTCATTCCTCTCACTATCCATTCCTTGTTATCAACTCATTTATTATGTTAATCATATGCATTATGATGAACGAACAATGCTCCGCTTTCCGCGAAGTTTTCGCTGCAGTGAAAACACTTTGCAAATGCTTCCTTGGATGAAATCTTCATTGAACATTTTAGGGGTAAACTTCCTTTGGCAGAGCAGTACGCTAAGCCTCAAGATATCTGTATAACTCAGTAGAACAAGTTAGTACTTCCCCCAGTACTGGGGAGAAACGATCGAGCCACAAGGGCTGACCTTGACCCCGGAGGGTCGGTAGATCTCCAGGCAGTCGAAAAGCAGGCTGTTGCTTCTCGACTGCCTGAAGATGAGTCTCCTTTTGTTGTGTCAACATTTTGCTTTTCGATATTTATCGCTAGTCCTGGTATAAATTAGTTCCATTTCACATCACAAGAATTATGGTTTGTTAGGCAACTTTAATGATATTTTTATTATTATTCGAAGTAATACTCCGCATCAGTGGTCCCCAGCTTGTATTTTAAGTGCAACATGAGACCCCAAGGGTGATTTCATTCGATTTCAGTTCTTTTAACAAAGCGAAAATATTTGTGTACGCTCAGAATCTATAACATTATGATTATGATGATAAAACTCTATTAAATCTATTGTTCCTATTTCACGGAGTAAAATGAATGAAAAGTTTATCTATCATGCAATTCTTATTTCTGTGGCCCTTGTTCCAGGCTTGATGATTCAATGTGGTCAAAGCCGAATTAACATAATGGCCGGAGGCCACACCCTCAAAGAGGGCCTCTGTCATGTCGTAGACGAGTGGTGATCCACTCCCGAACTTCCTTTAAATTTCTCTGTTAATTAACTACTCCAAATAATTAATCCTTACCCGTTACTGTGGGTGAAATCGCATATTCGCGGGTTTTTACACCTGTATTTAAGTGTACATCAGACGTGCTGTGCCTTCGACGAAAGAAATACATGTCTAATGCCGAGTGGTTAGCGCGCTTGGCTGCTGATTTAAGGGACCTTGGTTCCAGCCCCGGGTAAGGCATGGATGTATGTGGGTTTTTCTGCTGAGGTCCTGCCATCTTCTCAGAGCTTCTACTATGGCATATAAACTGACAGGCTCCTGTCAGACCTCTCTGTGGCAAGCAGCTGCTTGAGGGGGTATTTATTTATTTTTTTATTTATAATGCACTGAGTAGAGAATGACACACTGTTTATTTACATTCACCCATATATATATATATTTATGGGAATGTTCTCCATTCTGTGGGTCTCCATTCTTGGGAATGTTCTCCATTCTTAGCTGCGCTCAACACTTCGTTGGATGAAATGGTTTTATCGATGTTTCTTAGAGATTTTCTCCAACCAGCTTAATAAAATTTGAATGCTGCCTTGCTTTTACTGGCATTCATATAATGAGATGGAAACCTGAACTTTCCCATACAGAAATCGCTTTACAGACCTCAAAACTCGGCGAAAAGATATCATAATCCTTGCCTACATAACTGGCTTACACAGAACCCAACCATGCTCCTTTAGGGTTTAAGAGAAAGAGCTATGTCACCTTGACGTACTAAGCTAACGTGACTTCTCCGTTCATAAGCAACACTCATTCTGATTGTTGATTTCGCATCTCCACCAAAGAATATTAAACTGATAAAGAAGGTAAGGCTCGCAAACACGTAACTAACGCCATCATAGATCGTTGTGTGTTGGTGTACCACGAGGACAATAGAGGACAGGCTATCATTCGCTGTTAGAGTTCAGAGTGCCGAAGAGTTGGTTGTTAGTGTATCACAAGTAGAGTATTATCCCAATCAGTTAATAAAGAACATTGCGATTTTTGGTACGGATATATCGAACGAGTCTTCTCTCGATGATGGCAATGGACCATTATTTCCGAGGTAAGTCTGTTTATATATATATTAAATTCAATCTGGTGCAAGTATCGGTTGTACCGAAAAATCAAAGATGGCGATGTCCTGTGATTTCAATGTGCTTTTTCTTGCTAATTCTACTTCATTGTTTTCTTAAATTATGTTGTATGTACAATAGTTATGTGTAACTTATTCTGTTCTTATGTTTATTAAGTGTAGCCAATACTGATTCAAGCACAGTTATATAATATTTGTAACTTCGTAAACATTAACTGATTATTTTATTTATGGTCGTATAGAATAAGGCGGCTTATTCTTGTATCTGAATATAGTACTATTTACATTTGTGCAGTCAATGCCTAATATTTATCCTGGACATATCGTGTGCCTAATAGAGCAGGGGTTCTCAACGTGGGGTACGCGGTAAAAATTTTTGGGGTACGCCGTGAGAGCTCAAAAGTAGCTAGATCTAGTAACAATACATATGTTTTATTTTATTCCCATTATTATACTGTAACTATAGTTTTATCTATCTATACAAGGGGTACGCCAGTTACATACACATTTCCAGGGGGTACGAGAAGCATAAAAGTTTGAGAACTACTGTAATAGAGGATTACAGGGAAAGGAATAAGTATATGCAGGGAATGTATAAGTTTACACCGCCCTTCCAAAATTTAGAGAAATTCCAAAGTCAATTGGAATATAAAATCGGAACTCTAAAAATTGTAAAATATGTATTTTACTGCAGATTAATCTAAGATAATAATGAAATCTGCTTTAATCTCGAATTTAAGCAATGTTTCATCAGTATTTAAATAGTGAAGCTGTAATATTTCAAAACAGTAATGAGTCATAAGAATTTACCTAAAAAATGTTTTAAAACTGTAATAAGTATTGTTTTCCAGCATTTCACAAAAGAATAAGAACATACATATTAGAGTTTGTATAATGTTTATTTTCTAATAGACAATTATGAATGATTGGAATTAAATAACACTGAATTTACCCTTGAAGCAGTCACAGAGTTCTAATAAAAATCCATAAATTTAATTTTCATTCATTTATGTTATAAATATGTATTATAAATATTAAATAAGTTTCTCTAATTAAAAATAAACATCCTTAATACAAGGAAACGAAAGAACAGAGATCGATGCATTTATTGCGGCACTAACAGAAAAAATTATCCCAACAGACAACTTTTCAGGTTTCCAAAAGAAGTGGAACGGTATGTGTATTATCCTTAAAATTCTTTGATTAATCGTAATGTAATGTGTGAGCTATATTTGTTTATAAAATATAGTTGGATCTGTAAAGCATTTTTAGATACATATACACATACAGGGTGAATCTGAAAAAGGGCAAAACTTTGCGGGGTGGTAGAACGCAGCTATACGAGCAATATTCGTCATAGAATGTAGGGTCGGAACGCAAGCGGTGAGAAGTTAAAAGGTAGTTTTCCACTGTCACATTTAAAGAATGAACACAAGAAGGAGAGGAGATACTTCAGAAAACATTTTATTAACAGGAATGTAATTGAGGTACATGCTCAAAGAAATTACTCAAAAGAGCTGCCGCCAGCTGTAATGCAGGCTTCACACCTGCGGGATAGGGACCGACGCACATTTGCGAAGACACCAGGCATTTTCCGAATATCGCCGGCAACAACGGCGATCCTGGCGACTAGATCCATATCGGTTTCAATGGGGCATTCGTAGATTAGGCTTTTCCGTACACAAAGTGCATATCCGCCATTTCGTGGTTAGTATAACCAGCCATCCTCTCGGCAATCCACGGTAGCAATGCCATTGGGTGCGAGGACCGCACCTTTTATACCATTTCCAACGCCACCTAGCGGCTCGCCGTTTGCGTTCAGCCCATACATTCTATGACGAATATTGCTCGTATAGCTGCGTTCTACCACCCCGTAAAGTTTTGCCCACTTTTTCAGATTCACCCTGTATGGACAAAGGAAGCTGGGTTCGATCCCTAGGTAATCGATATTTGTGTTGTCTTTCTGCTGAGATCTTGCCTTCTTCACAGACTCTCTACCAAAGAAGTACTACAGCGTATAAACTATGTGGCAAACATATGCTTGAGGGGGGATATATATTTTTATAGAGTCAAATTAAAAATATTTTAGCATTAGTGTATGCATTTCATTTTCGCCATGTAATAAGATTTACCATTGGAAAAATATGTAAATTTTGGTTCTCAATCCAATTATTTCGTAATTTTTAAGTGTAATAGCAAATTAAATTACAGATGGTATTTCAGTTAAATTGCCTTTATATGTTAAACTTATCATATATCGTCTTCAGTTACAGTATTTCAGTTAAAAAAGTTATTGATATGGGTTCGAGATTATGGTTCATTCAGTCAATTCTGAAGTCACCAAACTAATAATTTGATTTTTAGTATCAAATTATGAAACAAGTAATTGTACTTATTGCAAGAAGTGTGTGTGTGTGTATGCATTTAAAGGAACTCATTTCACCCATCTCTAATAGTTTTAAAATGCTGGCCATGACATAGTCAGCTTAAATATTATTTTAATTTCAGACTTCTAATATTGTCAATTAGGTGTAGGTTGGTCCATCTTCAAAATTATCTATAATGTCAACCATTTCACAAAATAAATAAATTTCCTCTATACTTTTAGTTTCAGTAATGGGTGCAGCTGGCGGAGTGCCTGGTTTAGCTACCAAATCAGCAGAAGAACTGTACAGGAATTATAGAATAAACACATACTAAAATAGAATTTCTATTTTAGTATGTAAACACATACTAAAATAGAATTTCTATTTTAGTATGTGTGATTATGCATCATTAAAGATGATTAAACTTGTACCCACCGCTTCCCCGTAATATTTGAGTCAACAGGAAAGGAAATATATATATCTTTTAATACATGGTGTACAAAAATATATATATTCCGGGTGATCCAAAAGTAACAGAAAAAGTAAAAATGCAATAATTGGAAAAGTATAGACAGTAGTGCGATGCGGTTTTCACAGAAATGCAGAGAAAGACATTTTTTTTTAATAACGAAAAATTTAATTGCCAGAATAGTTACATTTGTCACCGACAGGTGGCGCTGTGTACAGCGGTCGGTCGACGTCATTGGCCATGTTGAAAGAAGCTATTCGCCATCATGTGACAAGAATTACAGCTGAAACCCTCTTCAATGCTGTGCAGAGTGTCGTGCCACGTATGACAACCATTCTCATGAATGACGGCCGTCACATTGAACATTTGTAATCCTAGCTGCGTTGCGAACTGTGTGCGCCACTGTACAAGGTTCAATGGTGTCTTGTGTACGCTCCTACCCTGTATTGTGCTTTCAAATTTTTAATATAATTATTAATTAATTATTAATGTAATTCAAGATTTTCATTCAAATTATACATTTATGCTAGAAATTTGAAGCTGCTATCAACTGTTGCTACCCAACATTAAAAATATTTGATAATATTAACGGATTGTAAAACGGTTGTACCACTATTAATGCTCTAAATAAAATATATCTTAATTCAAAATTTTCTACATTTTGAAATGAAATGTCTTATTAAGTATATTACACCTAGTAAGACTAAGACACAATGAATTACATTCTTAAATTTGCAAAAGGGTATTAATTTCCGGTTCAGTATGAGTATTGTAGATATAACTATAAATTCACATAGGTGACGTAACTTCCGGTTTAAGTGAAGCAGAAATAATTATAGCTTCACATAGATGACGTCATTTCCGGTTTCAATAAAATGCTAACTCTATATCGGGAGTGGTAGCTTTCTCTCAGGAAGAGTTCAATAGCTGTATAGTTTATAAATAATTTTAGAGATTGTGTTGTTTGATAAAAATTTTTAAAATTTGATAAACAGAATGTTTAATTTTTTGAATTTTAAGTTTCATTATTTTTTTAACATTAGAGGATTTGATAAGGGTTAATTTTTAATTATTACATTTAGAACAATGTAAAATAATGTGTACATGTAATAACTGATATTCTTCAGAAATAGGAGATTCTAGGATCTTTAAGTTTAAATAAAATTTTATTGGGAAACTCTTAACTAGTTCTCAGTGCAGTAATTAAATTGATGTCTCTTTTTTATCTCGTTTTCTTTGAAAACGAGATAATAGTTCCGCTTTGTCTGCTGCCTCTCTGTCCGTCTGTTACGCATAGAACGTTTTTGCTAACAGAGATAAATTAAAAATTCTTTTTCTGTTGGATAGGTATTGATGAAATATTACGATATGCATTTTCGGAATCTCTCTAAAGCTATTATTAGCGCTCTAGCGGTGTAAAAATTTGAAAATTCCAAAATTTTAAACGAATATTTCAAACGATGTAGTTATGTTAAAAATCTGAAATTTTGGTGGTGGAATGTGAAGGTCACGGAATTTTTATTGCCAACAATAAGTTGACCCCTTAGACCCATAAGAATGGGTAAACACATTTTATTGTTTTAACATATAATTGTTCGTATTTAGAGATAAATGAAAAATTCTTTCTTGGGTTAGATAAGAATTGATAAAATATTATGATTGACACTTTCGGAATCTTTCGAACACTATAACTGCTCCCTCTAACGGTTAAAACTTTGAAAATTCCAAAATTTAAAACGAATATTACAACGATATATTAATGAGAGAAATTTCAAATTTTGGTGGTGGAATGTGAACGTCATGAAGTTTCCATTGGAAACAATGAAAGTGATAATTAGAAAACTCTAATTAAAAATTTCTGCATTATACTAATGAATAATTCGCATTTTTCAAATTCTTATGTTGATATATATATTATCTTTACCGATAACTAAGTGTGGAAACTGCAGAGCTGTTAGTGAGTTGTAAAAATAAGATGTATATAATAAAAATTTGAAATCTTAGTGGTAGCTTTTCAAGAGATATTTCACGGACATCAATAATGTACACATTATTATTTAGAAACCAGTGGAAGGGATCCACTAGATATGGATGAAGTAATTTTGAGGATATGTTCTAAAGTGATGCAACTAATACAAACATAATATTTAGTAAATTACCTCAAAAAGCAACATTTTAATACATCTAGAAAAAACAATTAATTATTCTACTTGTTATTTAATGTTGAAAACACTGTACGTTTGTATTAAAATAAAGGAATAAATAAATATTCTTCTCAAGCATTAACTACATTCAGATTATGGCCTAAATACTAAATGAATGAGTTTATATATATAAATACTAGAATATTCAAGACGAGATGTGTGTAGAAGGCAAGGAATGTGGAGGTTATGAAGCTTGCATTGGCACAATGAGTTGTATTCTTAACCCAGGGTGGGTGGGAAAAAGCAATTTCTCTTAAGAGATACAAAGGTGTTAAAAAATACAAAATTGCACACTTTTAAACGAATTTTGCAAGCGATGCATTATTACGCGAAATTTTGATTTTGTTGGTGGTAAGTGGTGATCACGAGGTTTACATTTATGACAATAAGTTACCCCCTTATCATAAGGGGGGGGGGCAGCTTTTTTTGTTTTAAGAGGTAATTAGAACATCCTTTTTCAGTTGGATAGGTAGTAAAGAAATATTATGAATCACATTTTTTAAAACTTTAGGAAATTTCAATTTACATCGTCAGAGGGCACTAAATATGGAAAAAATGAAACTTTTAGCGAATATTACAAGTGATATGTTTACAGTACAAATCTGAAATTGCGTTGATAGAGGGTGAAGAAATATTTCACTAAAAGCAAAAATCTGCTTCTATTTTCTCAGAGATTATGAGAAAAGCAATATTTTTTTCATTTCAATAGATAAAAGAAAAGTATTCTTATGCTACATGAATTTTAAAAACATATTGCTTTTTGCGTTTTCCCAGTATTTAATTAGTTTGAATTAAAATTTTTAAAGAGTGCAAAAGCCGATAAATGTAAAAGTATATTTCAAAAAACGAAAAAAAGCAAAGATTTCATATCATCATTTGAAAGCAAGATTTCATATTTGTGAGTGACGATATGTGTTCTTCTAGTTTTGCTATAAAAACTGATGTTTCACTGAACATATGCCATTGTATATTACATAATGTCACAGTTAATTATTTAGAGACAATTTACTTAGTTTTCTGGGTCCAAAGTATTATTAATTGTATTATATGCGCTTGTAAATACAAAAAGAAACTTAAAAGACTGATTAAGACGTCATGTCACGAGAGGATCGCTTTGCTAAAGACAATAATCAGAATTAGTAATTCGAGCCTTCTGTGAAATTTCAAAATGTATTTCATGATCATTGGAAAATATTCCAAGAGACTTTGTTTCCGTTTCTTCGTTTAAAGCATTATATTCCTCCCTTGTTAATAGTAAAGTTAAAGTTGTTATAGTTTAAATAAAGATGTTTAGAAGTAAAGTAATCAACTCGATGCAAAAGGAAATGGATGAGCTTCAGGAACACTGGATAGAGTGAGTATTTTTACATATATTTCCCGAATTTTATTGATTTAATGTGCAAACCTTTTGGCCTTAGGTGTGTTGTTCTCGAGCTGTCTCGCTTGCTGGTGCTATAGCCACGGCAGTTAGCGTGATGTGATATCTTTATCATGTGTGAATTATCATTTCGCAGAATTAGATTAGTATAAGATAGATAAATACGCTTTAGAAATTAAGTAACTCTCGTATTTTGGGAATAATTTACAATTCATGTGAAATATATCAAGCGAAAAATTTCATCTCTACGGGAAACTTTTTTTACAACATTACTTTTTTTCAAAGATGAAAACATCGTAGGAAGTGATGCCCAACACGATGATATCATGAGAAGGTGATTATCTTTCCTGTTTTCTAAATCTTTCCGCAATGTCTTGAATTTGTCCGTCCACAACGTTGAACTTTTAAAATCAATCATTTCTAAACTTAAATTGTCAATTTTAAGTTATTCAAAATATTGCAAATCTAAAACATTTTCCTCTATTTTTGTCGGCTTTATTATAAATGTAAACATTTCACCGTGCTTCTTAAAACTTTGAAATCTACTTTCAAATTCACTTTTAAAGAATGAAAAAGTAGGCAAAGGAAGAACTTCATTCTCTTTGAAAATGAGATTCCCATATGCGCCAGAGGCGATATGCCTTCTTTTAGTTATTTTACACTTTCAGTACCCTCTGACAGTGGAAATTCGAAGTACTGTATAATTAAGAAAATAAACTATTAATATTTTATTAGTATCTGTAATGTGCAAAGAAAGGTTTTTCATTTATCTCTTCAAGCAGAAAAGTTGCATTTTAGCAATGGGACAAATCATTACTATTAATGTAAACCACTTGATCATTACACTCTATGATCAAAAATATAAGTTTCTAGCAAAAATAGATCGTTTGCAATATTTTTAAAGATTTGGCATTTTCCAGCTTTTTTCCGCCTCTAGAGGGCGTCTTTCGAGTTTTAGCTACCACCATTAGCACTCTCTAACACTGGAAATTCCAACTGATAGGGATTCGAAAAATGTAAATATTAATATTTTTGTGGAAAAAAATTTCGTCGACATACGGGATTCGAACCCCCATCTCTCCAGAAACATGCCAGAGTATTCTAACCTGTTGAACTAACGCCGGCTTTTTTCACAAGAAAACATTTATTGATTTATAGACGTTTAAACTTCTACAGGTAACGCTGAGATTATCATATATTGTTTAAACCATTAATATTTTGTTAGCAAAATGAAGTAATATATTTATATATATATATATTTTGTTTTACAAGCACTATATATTGTTTTGTTTATCTCTTAAAAAAAGTTTCATTTTCGCACCCCCTTTTGGGTAAGACGGCAAAGCCTTATTAACATTGTAAACCTTCTGACCATAACACTCTAACTACCAAAATTTCATATTTCCAGTGCAAATAGATTGTTTATAATATTCGTTTGAAATTCTAGCATTTTCCATCTTTTCCCATCGCTAGAGGGCGCTATTAAAGCCATTGAGAATTTTCAAAATTTCGAATCGCAATATTTCTTCGACACCTATCCAACACGAAAGAATTTTTCACTTAGCTCTAAAAGTAAAAAAATTTGTTGTCTATGGGGGGAAAAAATTGTCTAGAGTAGGACAAGCCGTCCCGTAGCCGAGTGGTTAGCAAGCTTGGCTACTGATCTAAGGGACCTGGGTTCGAGCCCCAGAGTAAGGCATGGATGTATGTGTCGTTTTTCTGCTGAGGTCCTGCCATCCTCTCAGACCTTCTACTATGGCATATAAACTGACAGGCTCCCGTCAGACCTCTGTGGCAAGCAGCTGCTTGAGGGGGTATTTATTTTTTATTTATTTATAGTAGAACAAACAGGTGGAAAAACAGACAACAGTAACAGAGAGACAGACAGACAGACGAACAAATACTTGGCATAGACAGACGACAAAGTGAAACATTAGCTCGTTTTTTAAACGAACCTTAAAAGAAATATTTTGTTGGTTTTCAGTTAGTTCGTTTCATTTTTGCAGCCGATTGCTCTCTTCTGATGGAGTTTCTCGGGGAAAAAAATATTCATTAAATTATTTCTTTAAGTGAAATTTTTACACCCAAATGCAACGCAGTGAGGCATTCATAAAATGTGACAGCTTTTATAGACAAAAAAAGTGGTAGAAATGTATAAAACTATAACAACTGAGAAGTTTTAACTAGGTTTTCGTCTCACGGTACGACAAAACATGGCGCCCATATATCACGTGACTCAATCAACCAATGGCAGTGAATCACCGAGAACCAGCCTCTAAAAAATGGTCCAGTTTTTAAAGAAGGATGTTAGACTCTAACTATACAGGACCTCTAGGGTAAACCGTTCGCACATTTCCTCCTAATTCTTCTGTTTTGATAATAGTTTAGGGTAATATTTGAAATTTTAAAGCATGATACTAATAACTTTTGAACTTAAGCGCGTCGAACGATTGAAAGGGGTTGTTTTACTTCTGAGCGCCACTTTTTGGCCCACAGTGGGGTAAATGGACATGTCACAAGGACCTCATTGAGATTCTATAGGGCTCAGAGAAGGTTGGGTGTAATGGGGACCCACTGGACTGCTGTTGGGAGACAGATGGTAGAATCCCGTCAAAGTCATCCAGCGTGTTCTTTAATGCGCTGGATGGTTCTCCACACACGGACGACGGCTTTACGTCCCATCCTAGGAATGGCGGCTTCTCCAATGCCATCGGTGTCCCCTACTGACCGACGGTAGGAAGAGAATTTTTGCGGAGATAATTCCCAACTCTGTCCCAGATGGGACTCGAGATCGAAAATATGAATTATATACATATATGCGAAATTGATTACATATATTCATTCAGTTTCAATCAGAATATTAGTTTTCATTAAATGCAAACTTGACTGTACCATCACAGTAAACAGTTCGTATGGTTCATTCATATTATCATGGTTCAAATCGAGTGAATTATAACAATATGATATGAAATATTTTCCTGGATAGCTGCATTTTTAAATAAATTGTTTTGTGTCAAATTCTAAACTCTATTTCTTGTGATGAACAACAGATTAATTTTTCATGTTTTGTGCAACATTCAAAATTTTAAAGCATTGCTTGACTTACCCACTGGTTAGAAACCTGATTAGTCACTTTTCTGGAAGAAGCGAGTAAAGCGAACTAACAACGAAGTATCCAGTGAGTGGAGCCCCCTTAGCAGGGTTAGCTGTAGGGGCGTCGTATGGGACGTTTCAGAGAATTTCGTAAGAGGCCTCAAATGGATCATATTTTGGTTTCTGGTTTGAACCCTATTAAAATTCAGTTTCACTCCGATGGAATCAGGATTACTCAGTATCATTTTCAAGCGGGCCAGAAGTTTCCGATTTAAGGTTTTTTTGGGGGTTGGTGTGGGGGATATATTCAACTGGTAAAAAAAACGGATGAAGTGCGGATTTCCCATAAGGCACGTTAGACATTTGCCTAAGGGCGGCAGTATTCAGGCGATACATTTTGTTTATTAAAAAGGAACAATTTTGTTGATAAAGTCTTAGAAGGGAAAAACTGGTTGCAAATAATCATGGTTCCAGAACAGTTCAAAGAGCTCTCTCGTATGACAATGGAAAGTGAGCTTTTAAAGTATATGCTGTGTATCCTCACAATCCATATCATCTAACGTATTGGAACACTTCCATGTGATGTGAATAGAAAACATTTAAAACTCCGCGACTTTAAAAAGGATCGTTTTACAAAAATGTCACTTAAGATAATTCTAGATCTCATTACAATTTATTCATATCTAGATGTTAGACATTGTTAAAACAGATATTGAAGTGAAATTTTTGACAAGAAACTCCATTGATACTCTCCTGTATATATTTTTTTTATTTTAAAAGGAAGAAGGTACTTCCCTATACAACGGACGGAGGTAACCTAGAAGCTATATTAGGCTTGTCCTGGTTTCTCATACACGCTAACCACTAGACCAGGTAGGTCTAGTGGTTAGCACATTGTTTCAATATTGAATGAAACTGAAAATCCATTACATACAGACAAAATCCTCATGCAGCCGTGGGGTACGGAGGTCCAACCACACTAATTTTGCTCCCCAGATTAGTCTCTTTTTGAGCTACAGCTGCTGCATTTCGCCTCTCTAGGCCAATTCTAGCAAGGTCCTGTTTGACATTGCCCATCGCATCCTAGGTCTCCCCCCTTTTTCTGATACCTTTAAGCACACAGTTCATAATCCTGTTTGCCAATCTGCAGCTATGCTTAAGAGAAACATGGTCAAACCAACGCAGACTCTCTGCACAATATGCTGCCCAAAAGAGGTTGGTGACTCCTTTTAACCTCATTATTACTTACAAAGTCAAACCACATAATGCACAAGACACTGCGTAAGCATCTACAATCAAAGGCATCAAGTTTCTTGTTATCCTGCTTACAAAGCGTCCATATTTCGCTACCATAACTAACCAAACTATTATACAGCCTAATTTTAGTCTTTAGGTGTATACGCCTATTTCTCCACACTCTCCATGGATTCTAAAAAGTCCCAGCAGCAATTCCTATTCTTCTATTTATCTCATGCCACAAATCACCAGTATCAGTTACGTAGTTCCCAAGATAATTAGACACTTGCTCAATAGTACAGCCATTCAAAGCAACTGAAGCACCATCTGCCTGACCATTTTTCATCACTTTAGTTTTTTTTTCTGTTTATCGCCAAACCTACTCTATTACCAGTTTAATCAATAGCTCTAATGAACGAATTCGTCTCATCAACATCAGTAGCCAACGGCAAAATCATCTGCATAATCTAAATCAGAAATTTTAAAATCTCTATACCATTTGAGGCCAAAATCTTTCCCTTGCAAAGAATTTCGCATTGCATAATCAATAACTAAACTAAAGAGAAAAGGAAACAAAATGCACCCTTGTCTAACTCCACTAGCAATGCTAAACCAATCGCTGCAAGACGTACCAACTTCTCCGCAAAATTCCCCGCCCTGCCCACGGTCAGTGGGGGACACGGGCTTGGGAGGGCCGCTGTCCGTCGGATGGGACGTTGGGCCGTGGCTCCGTGTGCGGGAGAGCCATACGCTGTGCACGTTAAAGAGCACGCTTGATGGGAGGTTGCCGTCTGTCTCCCAACAGCTGTTTCAGTGGGTCCCCTCCCCCAACCTTCTCTGAGCCTTCGGGTCCTTGTGACCTGGCCATTTAGCCCATGGTGTGCAAAAAAGTGCCGCTCAGAGGTAAAAACAACCCAACACAACGTATCAACTCGCACATCACTCGGTGTTATTATAGAGAGCTTTCATTACACTTACTAACTTATCAGATATTCAATATGATCTAACAATCAACCACAAATTATGTCGATCAACACAGTCAAAAACCTTTTTGAAATCTTTAAAGGTAGCAACCACAGGTTTCTGAAACTAAACATTTCTCAGGAATCTGCTTAGGTGAAAATATTTGATCAATACATTCCCTACTACTTCTGAATCCACACTGTTCATCACGCAGTTGTCCATCAACCAAATTCTTAATTCTATTAAGTATAATCATGCAAAGAACTTTACCTCGAACAGAAAGTAAACTAATTCCCCTATAATTATCACAAGAACTGCGATCACTTTTTTAAAAATTGCGACAACGATATCTCTAGTAAAATCCTTAGGAAAAAAATATTCAAAATTCAGTCAGCCATGTAACAACACAAATATTTCCAGCTCTAAGCATTTCACTGGTTATTTCGTCTACCCCTGGGATTTATGCAATTTTAACTTAGAGATAGCCAATGTGACTTCAGAATGTTATATAGGTCTATCATAAAAGCCAGTAAATGCATCTGTCCTCATTGCAAACAATGGTAGTACAAATAATCATATTATTTGGAACATCTCTGAAATGCTCAGCCCACCTAGCCATCACAGAATTCTTCGACCACCTTGCTACATTGATCCCTCAATCTCTGTGTAGCTGTTTCTTCCCACATTAACAATCTGGTACAATTGTGCTGTCTAACTGCTTCCTCTGCTTTGTCAATCAAGCCAAAGATTCTTATCAGCTGTTAACTGATCGTTTACATGTTTATTAGCTCGTTGTAATGCCTTCTTTTAGGACTAGTAGGGTGTTGATTCATATTAATCCTGCATTCCTTCTTTCAGAAATAAGTTCCATAGCCTTATCACTCAAATAATTTTGTTTCCTCCGTTTTCTTTTACCCAAAAGAGTACTGCTGGTTTCAAGAAAAGCCTGTTTAAACTGATCCCATTCTTTCTCAACTTCAGCAGTAAGCAAACCACGATTGCATAATTACTGAGTAGCCTATCATGGTATGATTTGGTGATATCTGGATCTTTCAGAGCTTCAGTGTTAAAGGTAATTCTCTTAACAGCATTTCTTAAGCTTCAGTTATAAGACATTTTTGAACAGGTAATGGTCAGACCCAATCTTAGCTCCCCTATATGATATATTCTTATCTGAACTAGCCAATTTGCTGTTAAAATATAATCTATCATATTCCTGTCCAACCCATGTATATTTATAAATGTCCCGATGTGTGTAGTATGTGATAGTTATTTGTAAATCATTAAGTTTGCTTACCTGTAGGAGATGTTCCCCATTGCCATTGGAACTACCAATGCCAAAGGTACTTAAACTCCTACCCAAAGGTCAGTCACCTAGCACAAGAGAATATCTCTTTCACAGAATTCTAAATATCCTGAAGCTGCCTGTAAAACGTAACCTCGTTCTCATCTGAGTCCTCTGTGGGGGCATAACACATATCATTCAAGTCTTTAATTTTTGTTTTAAATTTTGCTGTAAGAAATCTTTAAACCTTACAGGGACAATTGTATTATTTTTTTTTCATTAACAAACAACAACTTTTGAGCCTTATTATGAAAAACTAATGAATAAAATGGTCGTCATTACATATCAAGAGAAAAAGCCTTCAATTCTGTAAAAAATAATAAAAGGAAAAAAAAATGGTATTGAAGCATAAAAAAGCATGTTGCAGATTCATTTGTAGTGATTTTTGAAAACTGATTAATTAGCTTCTGTCACTTTAAAGTTGATATTAAAAATTGAGGTTTTCTCACCCTTCTAACAGTATGTGTGTGCAATTGCAAAAATTACTGAACAGTGCCTTCCAGGAGAAATGTTTATATTCTCAACAACAACAATTTCATACCTAATTAAAAATTTCAGAGTAATGTCCTACATAGGCTTCACCGCCTGTTGGTGCTCAAATCATTAGATAGTCATATCACTAATAAAGAATTGGATGTGTAAATTGGCAATCATGCTTTTAATATGTAAAAAAAAAAACGTAAAAGAATATTCTAAAATTAGACTTTACGATTTAGAGACACAAATGACAGAAAAATTTTAAGCCATCAATATCAGAACAAACATCTAAAATTGCACAAAAACACAGTGACAAAAATATAAGTACTTTGCAGTAACTTCATTACTTGTGTGTGTGTGTGATATGAATTTCGAACTGCCTCAGCTGAATTGATAATAGTTTGCGCTATTTTTCCTTTTTTTTTATAGCATGAAATTTGAATTATGTCATTTGTGCATGTGTGACCTTGGATTTCCTTCTGCCTTAGCTGAAATAAAAGTTTACAATATTTGTTTTTTGTAGCATGAAATTTTAATCATGTCATTTGTGTGTGGGGGAGGGGTGTGTGGGGTGTGGGAAAGACTTGCTTTTCCTTCTTAGTTAAAATGAGAGAAAGTGTAAATTATTCGTTTTTGATATATATATATATAGAATTAAGTTTCAATTATGTCATTTGTGTCTGTGAGAAAGACCTTTGATTTCCTTCTGCCTTAGCTGAAATAAAAGTTCACAATATTTGTTTTTTCATAGCATCAAAATTCAATCATGTCATTTGTGTGGGGGGAGCATAAATTTTCTTCCGCTTCAGCTGAAATAACAAGCTTACAATATTTGGATTGTTTATAGAATGAAATTACATTGTGTCATTTATTGAGAGGGGGGCGGGAATTGATTTCCTGATAGCTCAATTAAAATATTTAATTTCATGATTTTTTAAATGAGGCGCGGATTTGCACAATTAAGATTTATAAATTTTGTGGACTTTTGTTAAAACTGAAAGATTTGATCATGTATTAGATTTTAAAATATGTTTACCATTGTCCCTGTTTGAAACGGGCTCAAAATAAAGTCTGCTAAGTTTACAGTTATTTTAGTTCAGCTCTAATCAAAAAATTCAGAAAAAATTTCGAAAATTCAGAAAAAATTCGATATGCACTTAATGTGCATATCGAATATTTTCTGAATTTTTCGATACGAAACTTCAATTTGAAAGAGAAGCAGTTTCCGGCGTCTGCGCTTTACATCCCATATAAATCGAGTAGTGTGTATTAATTAAGTCTATTTTGTTGTTTTAATTGCTACATTGGAATAATTTCAATGAAATAAAAAACAAACAAAACAAAATTCTGCTTCATTTCCATCATTTGATAGGTTTTTTATTTATCGTCGTTTACCAGCCATTCGCAAGGCATCATGGGTATTCTTGCCTTCTTCAGCAATCTGCAAGCACACCTGACTATGATCATGGCTGCCAATGGTACGGGAATCGGAGTCCCGCCTCTAGTATTAGTGTTAATGTTCTAAACCGCTAAAGATGCCCTTATCGGCCTTAGAGAAGCTGTTTTGTCGTATACGATGTGGCCAACCTTGTTAGCTGCAATCCCAGCACCATCGTACACATATGGCGCCAATGAGTTCAAGAAAGATCCAGCACATGCTAACAAGGATCAGGAAGACGACATATGACCACGGAACGACCGGGCCGCTATTTGCGACGCATGGCATTGCATGACAGATTCGCGACTACAACGCAACTGCAAAGAAACTGGCAACAGGTAACAGACGGAATACCTATCAAGCGGACGGTCAACAACAGGCTTTTACAGTTTTCATTGCGACCCACACACCACAATATCCTGAATATAAGCAAAAGATATCAGAGATAGCTAATAGATGTGTTATAATCATTTTAGATATCGATGGATTTTGCTTTGATATTGTGGTTGTGTCGGGAGCCTATCGTCCGGTACTGTGTTTGCCCCTCACAACTACCCACATCAGCACTTCTTCAGTGGTGTTGCCTCAGGCAGAACTGGAACGAACAAGAGTGGAGTACCGTGGTATTTGGTGATGAATCTCGTTTTTGTCTTGGTCAGCACGATGGTAGACAATGTGTTCACTGTCATCCAGGGGAAATGAATACCACCCACTAGTTCAACATTGTCACACAGCTCCAACACCTGGTGTCTTGGTGTGGAGTGCTATTAGTCGGACATCTCGGTCAGAACTGCTCATCATAAGGGGACCTCTAACTGCCCAACAATATGTTACCAACATTTTGCAGCCAATGACTGTCACATTTGTTTAGCAGCACCGAACCTTTTACCAGCAAGATAACACCTGTTGCCACAGCACCGCATTAGTCTGAAGTATCTAGACGAGCAAAACGTTCAGGTGCTACCATGGCCAGCACGTTCGCCAGACCTTTCCCCTATTGAACACGTCTGAGACGTGACGGACCGAGATCTCCAACAACTCCCAGGAGGTGCGCAAAACACTGTCGCTGAAATGGAACAACGACTTGTGCTGTTTTGGCAATCTATCCCTCAGGACGACATGATAGAGCTGCACGATAGCCTTCCCCACCATTTTCATGAATGCATTGCTGCGGGAGGGGGGGGGGGCAGTTTAACATCATACTAATTATACCACTTTAACGAGTTGGCAAAGTGGTAATTTTCCATATGTTTTGGATAATGTAATCAGTCGCCCATCTCGGTGTATCTAACAGTTGCCTGCGTTTCAATAAAATGGCATTAATCCTTCCAGGTGTTGCAGTTTTTTTTCCCGTAGTGTACATATATAATAAATGATGAGAGTAGTTTATCTGATGAACCTTTGCTGAAAATATTTATTTTTTGAATGGAATTGTGATGTTGAATTATATTTAAAGTGTATTTTTTCCATCATTGAATTTCAACTCAGATTGGCGAGACTTTAATTTATTTGGACATTCGCCTTTTGAATTTTTCACGTTTACTTCAACCAGGCTTTGAGGCCATTAGAATCAGTGCAAGGTACGACGATATGTAACACTGGAATACAGCGTTAAGTGAATATTCAATTTCGACACAATTAAGGAATCCTTTTTTACGACCACGGTTTATATTGAATTTTACGCATTCGTAATCTTTGTAGAGAAAGTCCGCTATATCAGGTTCACTCCCACAGTAACCGAAAATACCAACAACTACGTTTCTGGACTGCATTCAATATTCTTTGGCAGTAGGGTACCGGGGTAGGGAAGAGGGGTCGAAGCTTACCTTAACGATCTAGTTGATGTATATCAGGCGCAATATCTACAGAAGTACTGACAGTGAAATTTTGTCGCTTGAATGCTATCGGTACACCTCTTACGCTTTTTTCTACGACTTTTAACCCCCTCTCCTAGTTGAGCAATGAGTCGCTTTAGATGCCATAGAGTTTTCTTTTTATATTGATAAAATGAAAGGATTTTCCGATTAAATTGGGACAAGAACTGAGGTAGGAACCATTGTCAGCATCCCAATAGGAATTTACTGATTATGACATTTAACCTTGTTAATGAAAATATTAGAATTGATTAAATTATCAAATATGTTTTTAAATATGGCAACAGCTATATTAGTTCATAGGTTCATAGCATTAATGGTTCATAGCGATCAGCTGTTTGTTGTAGGGTTGTTAATCGATCGTATGTAGTCTCTATTTGTTTTCTGTACCGTATCGAGTTCAATGATGAACCTACGATGAAAGATGCCTTCTAAAGTTTTTCAGTGATGGGTGTCTTGTGAGGATATTTTGACTTTCAGGTATATGTCATTCTCTTTTTATACTTTGATTTTTCTACTATTTCTTTTTTCACTATTCTGTGATCGAGTTTCTTGAAAATTTTGTCTCATTCTATGTCTACATTAATATTCTGAGAATCAGAGAAATTATACACAGTCGTATCAGAATAATACGACCACCCCCCATTCCCATTATTAGGCAGGTGGTCATATTATTCTGATACGACTGTGTATTTCGTACTTCTTCAGAGTGTGGTTTTATAATGATTATTTAATCTGAATATACTGATATGTAGTCTAACAATCTAGCTCATATAGTTTTTACTATAAAAGCACTTTTGTACAGACAATAATTTGGAAGCCTGTCAAATAAAGAGGTCGAGATTTAATCATGCATAATTTAGTATTTAATCAATAATAGTGAACTTAGACTTATAACCTAACAGATATTAAAATTTCATAATTTCTCTTTAAGTGTATGATGCAGCTAGGTGAACGTTTAATGGATTTATATGAAATTCTGTGCATTATTTTGTATTTTTATATCCATTATTTAATAATGGGTGATTTTATTTCAGAACTTCATGGATAGAATTTTGTGAAGTAAAGTAAATTTATTATACAGGGTGAAAGTCCAGACTTATAGGACAACCGTTTAGAACAATGAAGTGAAATAGGTACTTTAATCTTTAGTTTTAAAAAAAGTTGAAAAATATATGTGACATTTTTAGGACAATCACAATTAGCATACAAACAAGAAGTCATGTTAATCTAGTAATAAAGATAACACTGAGAACTTCAGATGTAAAAGTATGCATTTATAGTATTATGCTCTAGACTTCTAACCTAAACATTTAAAATTATTGATGTTTTTGAAATCATGTCAGTCAGTTGTGTAAAACATGCAAAATAATTAAAATTAGTTGTATTGCTATCAAAATGAAAGGTATTTTTGCTAATGTGGTTTTGAAAGGTGAACTATAATTGAATATGAGAATTTTGGGTTAAAGTGGTTGTTGAAGCCTGATTTTAGCTAGGATTTGCTGACCATTATAAAAGTTAGACAGCGCAATATAACAGTTGAAAAACTAGCTGAAAAATTTGAGTTTTGAAAGGAGTAGTAACTGAACTCACAACCATTTGAAAACTTTTTGGGTGTCCTTCATCAGGTTCCTCTTCTGCAGGTTTTCAGCTAGTGCTTAAATTGTTGTAATTCTTATAAGTTATGTTCAATAGTATATATTTCATATACTGGGAAAAAATGTAAACTTCAGGTAATATCTAACCACTGCTGTGAAGCTATGCAAATATTTATTTGCAAACTTACTGCAAAATAATAAAATAACTAGTGAGGCTCTGTCACGAGAATAACAAATCACATGGTTTACAGATTGGCCAACAATGATTCTGAGAATGACTAACAATGTCTTCCTAAGTATCTGTTTTGTAAAATTTTTGCCAAGTGAGTTAAAATATGCTGAACTGAACTTTATTATGAATAATTGATTAACTTATCCTCTGTTAGTGGAAGAGTCTCTTGGTATTATTCCATAGCAAGCCATTAGCAGTAACTTGAAAACTGCAACACTTATTCACTTTGAAGAACTTTAATGGTCTCCATAAAACTTAAGGTAACAGAGTAATCCCATTAACTCTTAAGTATCCAAAGAAGGTTTACCAATTTTTAAAATAATGCTGTAAGTGGCCTTCATTTCAAATTTAATTTCTGTTATTATTTAAAATGAAATGCTCTTTCATTTAGTATTAACATATCTATTTTTGTTAGTCACTGTAGACAAGTTCTTAAGTTCAATTGTTTTTTTTTAGTGAAAAGTTGAAAATTATCTTTTTCACAATTGTATGCATTGTGAGAAACCTGACACTTTAATGAAGGGTTAAAAAAGGATGGCTACCATTGTTCTGCCACAAAATTCCAATGATCATATTGGAGCAAATCTAATTAACCCATCTTTTAAAAGATTTTTTTAAAAATCACATCATGCTAACATTAAAGAAAATTAATATCAATCAATATAATACATTCAACAAGCAACTGAAATTTTCATCAATTAATGTTACATGATATACGGTCAACTATTTGATAAAATCATATGAGAAAGACTATTGAAAGTTAAGAAAGAAGAATATCAGGCATTTAAATACAATATTAATCCTTTCATGGCTCACTGTAACAAGTGTATAAAACTTAAAAAAAAAAGCTTACTTACAAGCAATTGAAAAAGAATTTTAAAGAACTTCACACAGAGTTTAGTATAACTCACTAAAGCTAAAAATTTCACAGTGATAATCATTGGTATAAGGATGAGAGACAGAGGCTCATTGGGCTTTAAGCCCTACCATTCATAATTTTAATAATTTAAAAAATTATTTTAAGTAGTTAAAAGTAAAAATGTGCACATTTTTAAATATGATTTAAATGTGTTGTTAATATTAATTTCAAATGTAAATTACAATGGCAATTAGTATGATTTTCTAAATTAATTTTTTATATTGGTATGTTAGCATAAACAAACATATATATAATTCCATTTAACACTTATATTTTTTGCTATTTTGTTAATGCAAATTTTGAAGTGCTTCACATCATTTAACTAAAAATTCTTTAAGTTACTAAAATTGCTTTTAAAAAGTAAATGAAAAAACTAAGTATAAATTAGCACAAAACACACAAGCCTCATGCAAATATTACCAAGTGGTTAGCATGCTTGGCTAGTGATCAAAAGGTTATAATCCCTTTATAAGGTATGAATATTTATTTTCTCTCTTGCTTTTTGCTGAAGTCTCACTTTTCTTGTAGATCTTCTGTATGACATATTAAACTCATAGACTCTTGCCAGACCTCTGTGACAATCATTTGCTCGGTGCATAATTTATTTTACACCACAGTTAATAATTACCAGCATTTGTTGGTACGTGATAAAGCTTTGTTTTTTAAATCAAACATAGTGATAAATAGGACCAACTCTATAAACATTTTCTAATAGAAAGGAGTGGCAAATATCTTCTTGATTAATTAGCAATAAATATGAATGTCTTAAATTTTTGATATTTTTTATACATATTTTAATGTAAATTAAAAGTTCTTTATTATCTATAAAGCATCTTTATGAAATAAGCTTATAGATTATATATTATAGTATAACATAATATGTTATTTAAATAGGTAGCCAGAACTTCTGGGTAGTTGTGTAATGCCTGGGTGTGGGTAGCTCAGTCAGTAGTGCACCAGGCCCTTAATCTGCAGTTAACAGGTTCGAGTCCCAACTGGGTCAACGTTGAGATATATCTCCGCAAAATTCCCCACATTGCCCATGGTCAGTAGGGGCTTGGAAAGGCCACCGTCTGTAGGATGGGACGTTAAGCTGTGGCCCCGTGTGCGGGAAACCATACCCTGTGCACGTTAAAGAACACACTGGATGGCCTTGACAGGAGACTACCATCTGTCTCTCAACAGCTGTTCCAGTGGGTCCCCTCCCCCAACCTTCTCTGAACCTTTGGGGCCCTTGTGACCTGGCCATTTAGCCCATGGTGTGCAAAAAAGTGCCGCTAAGAGGTAAAACAGCCCAACCCAAAGCCAGAACTTCCCATTGTGTTTTGATTCCTAAGCAAAAAAACAGTTTGTTAATTTTTAAAAATTCACAATGAAATTTTTGTTAATGTTTTTATATTCATGAATTGAGTATCTTCTTTTGTGCAATAACAAATGTAAAATGATTTAAAAAGGAAAATGCCATTGGAAAACTTGTAATATTTTAATAAACAAGTGATATGTTAATCACATTCATGAAAAGTTAAAGTATAAAAAGTTAAAAAAAATTTAGATATTGCAAAAAATCTTATTAATACTGAAAAGCAAATGTAACATAATAATAATTATAAACATATGCTATTAATCAATACATTAAAATATACCTTAAACATGTAGTATAGCATAATAAATTATAATTATTATTGTACAATAGTCAAAAATAGGGAAAATTAGGGAAAATATTTTGATGAGCTTGGGTCAAAAAATATTTTACTGTGTTTTTGAATTTCAAATTTTTTTGTTATATTTTCAAACTCACTAAGCTACTAGATTATCTACAGGTTTTGAGAGAACAAATTATCATGCTATCCAGGAGTCAAACCCATACCCCAGCAGTTGCAGCTTTACTGTGAACCAACACAATCCACTGCACCTCTGAGACAGTTCAGCTGTGCCAACCATGAGTGGTGTCCATGGGTTGCTCAACATAAATTATGAAAAGTGGTGCATGGTTTAGAAAAGTTCAGAACCATTGGCATAGCTAGATAAATAGTTATCTCTTCGTTCTTTCTCACTGAAAAGGGAGAAAAACTGAAATTGTTTCTACATCTGGAATTTGGGAGCCAATCACAACAAATTATATAACAAAAGAAAGCTTATGAAGTGGGATGGGAAGTGACATAGGACAAATCCCCCCATTCTTTTCATGACAACCTTACTAATGAACAATAGACAATAATAAATTTAAAAAAATACTTATATTCCTATTTGCATTCTAAAAAGTTCTAATCATTGATAAATTATTGTTATTTATATTATTTATTCAAATCAGTTCAAAGGAATATAGGACACTACTAGCTATTTTTCTTCATCAACTCTTCTGCCTTATAGGTGGGTTATCTCCTATGAACTGTTGACTTCCACTGGTTCCCTTTCCTTGAGATGTTTAATTGCACATCCAATCCTGATTATTGTTTTGCATTTTCAGTCTAGTTTTCTCTTGGTCTACCTTATCCATTTCTTCCTCTTCTGCCTCTTCTGCCACATATATTACCATGGAGGTAAATTTTCTGCAATTATTGTTGAATGCAACCAAACCACTAAAATGTTCTTTGTATTTTTAAAATTATTGTTTGTTTGGTGTTTATTTTTTGGTAAATGTTTTATTTGTTTTTCATACTGTCTAATGCGTATGATTTTTCTTAAGTATTTCATCTTAAAACCTAACAGTTTCTTTTCATCCAATATTATATTTTCTTACAACATTTAAATTTAATAATTAAGTCTTTGCTAGTATCTGCTTAAATGTATTAAATTTTTTCCATATTACCAGAATTTACTCCGTGATTATTTTTCATAAAGTAAATTTGGAAGAGGTATGACACCTCTTCCAAATTATTAATTATTCTTGCAATGATTAATTATTCTCTTCAAAATGAATTTTTTTTTATGTTCATATTGTTTTTTGTCCGTATTAGATTTTTAATGCTTCAGGTCTTTTTTTAGGTATTTAAAGTTATGATACTGCTGCAAAATCTGAAAAATGAAGATTTTCTTTTTCAAAAGTAAATAAAGCAGCAGATTGTAAGAATGACTGTTACCTATAGTGCTGAAGTTGCTACAAGTAGAGGATTTGGATGCTTTTGGAAGCTACTTTTTAGGTATGGATAATTAACATAGTGTAAATTAAACAACTGTTATAATATCTAAATTATATATTTGCAAATAAAAAAGTGATGCAAAATTAAGAGCTGTTTTATCTGAGTAATTCCAAAAATAATTATCAAATTCAGCTTTCTATAAAATTTCTTCAATTATAAAATTATCTTTTTAACTAATTATTTTCTGAAAATTTCCATTATATTATAAATGTTGAAACTTTGATATAAATCCTCAAATATTTTAGTCATTTTAATAATTTATTATTATGTCTTAATGAAATGATAATACACTGGTGCAGTTGAAGTCTAAGCCACTTTTCCACTGATAAAAGAATTACTTGCATTTATTTAGTAAAGATAGAATTTACAAATTCTTGTAAATTTGAATATCTGTGAATTCAAGTTCCACTCAGTTCAATATTGATTTTTCTGCATCACTAAAGATTGCAGACTTTATAAGTGGAAACTCTATACAAAATCACTTTTGCATACAGTTTGTGTGGCAAGTGTTGTCTCGGATCATAGAGCACAGGCTCATAATCTGATATTCCCAAGTTCAAGTCCTTTGTATTTGTGTGAGATTTTCTCCTCTAATCCATACTCCCCATTAGTGAGAATGGGAATACTGAAGGGCTTGGGAAGCTCACACTCAATCAGATGAAACATTAATCCCTTCCATTTTGTTTATGCAACTGCATATGCAAAGATAAGTATAATATTAGTATAAAGTATAATGCCCTGTGCACATTAAAGAGCATGCGAATGGCCTTGAAGGGAGGCTTCCATCTGTCTCCTAACAAATGTCCAGTAGAATAAATTCCCCTTACCTAACCATGAGTCCTTTATGATCTGACCATTTAGCCCATTGTGTGCCAAAAGTGCTGCTTAGAGGTCAAACAGAAACAATAATTCGTAGTGTGGCCCATCTATAATGATTTGTAGAATGGATATAATATTTATATATGGAAGTGAGTGAATTATATAAAAAAAAATTCTAATTGCATAACAGTGAATTTAAAAAAAAGTTCATTTTCCAATAAGAGATATTTTATATATAATCCATTTTACTGGTGAAAAGGAAAACCATAACCATAAATAAGCTTTAGATTGCTAATGTTTTCTGATTATACACATAAATAAAATCATGGATAATATTTTATTTGTTTATCAGAATCCAACCTGCAATAACTACACTGATCAACATGGTTTTTGTTTAGTAGAAGAATTAAGTGATTCATATGTTCTTTTTTTACATTAATTTTCAAAACTATTGGATGTTTTGTATCATATACAGTTCTCAAGAAAATAAGTTATCATCACCAATCTCTCAACTACACTGCTTGTCAAAAGTTAGCATGGATCAGTAAAATGTGCATATCTTATGCAATATATGCAATATCTATGTGCAATATATTTGGATAAATTTAATCAAATGCCATGGTAAGATGCAAAGTTAATGTTGTGATAAGTCATGCAAATTTAGGCCAAAATAATTAACATATACCCTGAAAAAAGTAATAAAGTACATGAAAAAGGGATTTTGAATACAAAATGTATAATCAATAGGAGATGTGGCCCCATCTAACACTAATGAAGGCCTTACAGCATCAATTCATATCCTCAATAAGATAATCACAGAATAGAAGGGCAATGAAGTCCACTGAGCAATAAGAGCAGTCCTGAGTTTCAACAAGGTTTGGAGGAGGTTGAAAGTCAGCAATAAATCTCTCAGAGCATCCCGTAGATGTTCTATCAGGTTGAGATTAGAAGAGAATGCAGACCACTTCATTCATTAGATACCTTCTTCTTCGAGATATTTGTTGTTCAGTCTTTCTCTTTTGTGGGTGGGCATTATCATCCATTAGGAGAAAATTATTACCTATTGCACCAGCAAAGGACTAGACATAGGGATAATGGTTTTCATTTCAATTATCTTGGAGCATTCCAGAACCTCTATCAAGCACATGGAGATTGGTACAGCCACTCAATGAGAACCTAACCCACACAGAGCTCCACTACCACATGCACTTTCCTCAAAAATGTATGGGGTTGATTGCAGATTTTCATCTCTCTCTAGATCAGTACACATCTATCCACTTGCAGAGAAAATTTTCATTTGTTCATGAACAGACATGGCTCCATTATTCTTGGGTCCAGGCTACATTATCGTGACACCATTTCTAGGGGGCCTGTATGTGTCTGGAGGTTGAAGAGACATGAACAATGGATGATAAACATAGTCTAGCATTGTGAAACCTTCTAGTCACAATTTGCTTAAATTTTATTTGGATACATAAGACTGAGAAGAATCCTAGAAGTTATTCCTAGCTACAGGCCTTCTCATACAAGGACATGCCCTACTAACACCGAAGTGACTGCTGACCACTTCCTTAGTTATACTAACATATCACGCAATGTTTGCCCTTATGGAACAGTAACTAGCTCTTTAACCACTATGCCAGTTGAGACAGATGATGCTGTTGCTTTCCTGTTAGAGCAGTAGTTCAATATAGCAGTCATCTTGAAGGGGGGTATCCTTTGGAACCTTTGAAAAGGTCTTCTGATGACTGTTTTGTTTGGAATTGTTGCCATAACCTTGAGATAACAGAATGGTGTACACCAAGGACATATAGATATTTTTCAGTATTATAGCCCTTAATTGATTAATAGAATTAATTAATATTTCTTGTGTAGAAGTGTGTAAAGCACCAAAACACATTACTCTTAATGAGATAGCAGTAAAATGTAATGCAAGTGAGTGTTTTTAGTATGGGACCCTGACTTATGTTAGGTCTCAAGGAACCAAACCCTTATGTAAGTCAGAAACTGTATTTTGTTTTAGATATACTAATAGGCATTTATTTAATAGCCCCATTATTTAGGTAAATAAAAAATACAAAATTTGTTTAACTTGATAATATTGCTATTTCAGATGGAGAGGGAGTATTTACAAGTTATTATGGCCAGATTTAGCTCTATATTTTTCTTTTTATTATTTCCTGAGTATCCTGTACAGATTTGCATTGAAAGAACGTGAAAAGAGGTAGGTGTATGTATGTTTATACACATATGCATTCAAGGTACTAACTTGTTTTGTAATAAGAGGCATTTGTTGAATACTATCAACTAATTAATCCTTCCAATGTCCAGGTCGTCTGTATACGTTTGGAGAATCTGAATTGAAAGGCCAAGGACGTATACATAGGTTTTTTTTTTGTACAACAAAAAAAACCCGAAAAATTGCCATTTCTTAGAAGCACTAAACAGTATTGCTGATTTGCTTGTTAACATTCCTATTTGCTAAAGTAACCTTGTGATTTAAGCTCAGAAGTTTGATTTTAGCTATTATCAACAAATATTTCCTTAAATTTTCTAAAATCTCCTAAAATTAAAAAAAAACATCTATTTTTAAAAAACATAGATTTTGGAAGTAATTACAAAATACGTACTGCAATTTTTTTTTCCATTTCACACTTTTTTCTGCCATAAACATATTTTAGTATTCCCAAGTTATTTTTATTATTTTTTCCCAGCATTCTATGCATCTTTCACACCTTCAAAATCGAAACTGAAAGTAAACACATCCTTCTTAGAGATTCTGGTTGCAGCTGCATTTAATTAGTCATGCTTCACTGAGACAACAATACTCAGGTGGCTGAAATATGATATCTCCATTGTTCTGTTTGCTGTGTTTTTTTCAGTTGTGGTCCAGCATATTGGATACTCTTTGTCAGTTAGTATTTTTTTATATTTAAACCTTAATTTTCATTTCAGTAGATTTATTTTCGGAAATTAGCATTCTTTTGGCTGATTGATAAGTATTGATTTTTTTCATGCTACATCATATGGCTGACCACAACATGTTGCTATGGATATTTTACATCGCATTAGGCTATATGTTAATTTTTATTTTATTATTTTTTACTTTTCTAGTAAATCTTTGATCTAATATCATTTTCTGAAAATAAATGAAGTCTTGGATATGGAAGCAAATTAATTTCTGTAGATTTACTTCCGTTAATTAGCGATTTTCGATCTTTTGGTTGGCTGATTGATCAATCTTTACGAGTTATGCTAGATCAGAGGCCAGCTTAAAAGTTGTTGCAGATATTTTATTTAACATTCCATTAGGTTATATGTAATTTTTATTTTATTATTTCTTGTTTTTTTAGTAAAAAAACTTTGAGCTTGTACCGTTTTCTGAAAATGAATGTCTGGATGCATAATCAAAATAGACTTCCTTGCTATGAAAATCGGCAGTCATGTGGGAGGGCAATTTCGGGAAGGATCACAATCCTTTCTGCACTTAGCCAAAATCACTGAAATTCAACACCCAAAGAAAAAATTAATAATATTTAGTAAAAAAAAGCAGCCAAGGAAGTTTTTTTCTATTTCATAACCAGTTCAGAAAATCTTGTGAATGGGAGAAGTCCAAGTCACGTTGTATAACACTGGCCACATTGAAAATTACGATATTGAAAAGAATCATTAAAAGAAATGAAAATCATATTTCAGGTTGAATATTATATTATTCTGGAGGAAATTTCATTTCAATAAATATATAATTTAACTATTTTTATTCATCAGGTTTTCCAAAGTGAAGCCTTAATTGTATAGTGTGATCTTTTTTTTCACCATATCACATTGGAAAAGACTTATAAATAAATTTCCAAGCATATTGATTTTAATATTATTTATTTTTCTAAAATTCGTAATTAAATTCTTTTTAGTTTGATATATAACATGACCTATTTCTGTTGATTGGTTATTTTCTTTTTATTTTCTAAATTTGACTTGTTTATTTGATCAGCACAATTGGCTAAAAACCTGGAATTTTCTCAAAGTATGGTACCAAGAAAAAAATTGCAAAATGAGAGAAATATTTACTTAAACAGAAAAAATAATTATTTTGTTGTTCAGAAATATATATATAGCCATTCTATTCATGTGCATTGTAATAATTTCTATTAGTTTTTTTTTTTTAATAATTTTTTATTTGTGTTGCCAGATGCATTTTTTTACTACATGACTCTAAAAAAGTCCTATTAAAATAAAATATATCATATTTTTTGTTAAATACTTGATTTTTCAGAAAATCCAGAATTAAATGCTGATTAATTTGGTATACAACATGCCATAATTCCTTTCATTAGTTATTTGTCAAGAAAGTTCTAAAGTTAAAGTTTTTTTGACTGAGCATAGGCAGAAAATAGCTTGACCCTTGGATGGAAACCTGTTTTTCAGCCTGGACACTGGAAGGGTTAATAATTATCCAACCCATTTTTTTATTCTTGTTGATATCAACTGATAAAGTTGATATCAACCATCAAAGTTGGTAATTCTTTTCTTAGAGACCGTTTTCCATAGAATTATATTTCATCTTGTGACATGTCATGTAACAAAATAAGCCAGCTTTATTGCACTTAACAAACTATATTGTTTTATGCCATGCAGAAAAAATTAAAATTAATTTTTTTTAGATTCAAACTTTTAAAAGATTTTAAAATCCCATAACTTCCCAAAGAATTGATCTGTCCAAAAATTTTCATAATAAGTTCCTTTGGTCAACCCCATGTTGTGTTCGAAAATCAAATCTCTATCTTTAATAGAACCAAAAATTCTTTTAGTTATTATGTTTCTTGCATTTTAGTATATAATAGGTTGAGACTCTGTACTTGGACTTGGGGACCAAGTACTTGAATACTTCACCCCCAGTTCCCAAAATTCTCCAACACGTACTCCAATGTAAAGATTTGAAGCTCTAGCTCAGGAGTAATTTTTTTCTGCAATATGCTACACATTAAGTTGGAAATGTCAAATCAAATTTGAAAGAGCAAGAATAATTGGGAGGTGTGCCACTGACAAGAGATATGCTCTGCAGTTAGCCACCCCTGGCTCAATGGGCATTATCATATCAAAAACCCACTTTTGAGTTTTAGACTTACCAGAGAAAAAAAAATCATTTCTATCCTTCAATATTTTTGATGAGTGAAGTGCTATTTTTAAATAACATACTGTAAAAAGATGAATTATTTAAATTATTCTGAAAAAAATTCATCACCGACTCGGCGATGAATTTTTTTCACAATAATTTAACTAATGTTTGAAGTCTATCTCTACAGGTAATCTGTGTATTTACTATGGATAGATAAATTGTTGTTATTATTTTTTTTACAGAGTACGTGAATATTTGATTAGTGTTGTTAGGACAGAATATGTAGTAAATTATACAATTTCTTTGAAAATTGTGTTCATATATAATGTGTGTAAAACAACTGAATTTTTTTTTATATATATCCTTGTGTGTAAAATTTATATTTGTTATTTTCAAACCATTCAATTTATTTATTGTATGAGACATTCCCCATGATTGTCATTATCTAGGGCCAGAAATGGACTATCATTCTATTTGAATGCAGTGGATATTCTTTACATTAGGGAATGTATGTAGCTTACCTAATATTGCCTTATAAGGCTAATCCTTTGGCAAAGATCTGTTGTAGTCATATAAATAAATAAATAAAATTGGTAAGTATATCGTTGTCTAAGTAGTGTGTGTTAATTTCCCTAGATTGCCAGTTCAGCACCAGCTAGGGGAAGCCTCATTTCATCGAAATGCATTCCTACTCTGATGAGAGCTTTAAAACTGAGCAGTTAATAGCATTTGATATTTGGTAGATTTCTGTCATAGAGCCAAGTCATTTAGAAAAAAATTAAAGCCATTTCTGAAATTCATGTGTCAGTTCTCTGGTCTCTGTCTAGATCACAGCAAAAGTGTTGGTTGTTTGGGGTTTTTTGGCGCAACAGCAGCTAAGGCTGTATTGCGCCCACAGCAAAAGTGACTGTTGTATCTGACAGTGTATTGCATAATTGTGACCAAGGAAATAAATTAGATGAAAAAAAATTAAGAGAATATCCCCAATATAGCAAGCAAGAGATAATGATAATGATGAAGATGAGAGGATTCAAATAAATACATGAAAAATATGGCACTGAATCCACAGGCAGTATCTTTAATTTGCCATAGTACAGTTGCAGTCTTGATGGTGACTGAGATGGTGACCAACTTGAGTTAGCTAGCCAACCTACACGACTAAGCTATGTGATGCCATAGCCATAATAAACTAAAACAAGTGTTAGTACCAATTTTGGCACTGAAATTGTGAGGCATTTGAGTAATATCTTATTTCTTAAGAGAACTCAGAAAGTTCTAATAAAATCTGTTCTCATTCTCATCAGTCTTCAGTTTAAGCTTAGCAGTAACATTCAGCTATCAATGTTGCCAGTTTGCTGGATAATTCATTTTGGCTAGATGTAATTGAAGACACTATTGGGAAGCAATAACATTACTTCACATATTCACAAAAAATTTCAAAATTATACTGGTGCACAAAAGTAATTTACATGTGACTTCACTTGGTATATGCCATTGCATCTGTACAAGACTTACTATCATTGTCTACCTAATGGTAAGCCAAAAAATAATTAACATTTTAGTTGGTTGGTTGGTTGTTTAGGGTTTTATGGCGCATCAGCATCTAGGGCTATAATGCACCACACTTTAGTTAATATAACAAAAGTGTATTATAAATTTTTGGCATTTATGATAAGGTATGTTGTAAACTTAAATTGATCTGTAAAGCATGTTTTATTAATACCATTACATCCCAAAAGGTATTGCATTTTTGCTAAGTTTTAATCTTGTATTTTACATTTTCCAATCATTATTGTATCATTATCAGAGTAAATAAAATTACATCTAGATCTCCATGAATATGAGATCCAATTATCTTTTATCAAACTTTTAGCCTTTGGATCCTAGACAGGCAGACAATATCCATTCTATTTTGCTGAAACTTTTTGTTGAACATCTAATAAGTATTCATAATTTAATATACTTTCAAAGAGGAAACAATTTTAGCATGGTTGGTAATTAAATTATTGTGAAAGGCAAGATCAAACAGTATCAACATTAAAAAGCTGTTTTCCAACTTTTAAAAGCTGAAGGCATTTTTTTTTGTAGGAACTTGGACGCTCTTTTATTCATTATAGACCCTTTCAGAACCATCAAAGTTGATAATTCTGAGACCTATTTTTATGTAGTGAGCAACACATTAAAAGATATTATCCCCATTTGATAAAGTATCAGGGTATTCACTTGAAATGGGGAATCCAGAAAAGTGCACTAATAATATCTCTCTCATCAGATGCTTACCATTTTAAAGCATTCTCTGTATTCTAAATCAGTGGCTAAAAACAATCAATTTGGTTTTAAATGGTCAAATTCAAGATCTTGATAAAGTTTACTGAGTTGAGTAAGATGAAGAAAAAAAAATGTGGCCCTAGATGGTCAGATAATAGCTAAACTGACTTGACACTTTTGTCATTCCATTAGATTTGCTTATTAACCACTGCAGATCAATTATAGTACAGCTCTGTTTGATATTCTCCACCCATCTCATTCTAGGTTTTTCTTTAAACCTTTAGGTACATTGTTATAATATATATTTTGGAAATATGAGTTACCTGGTATTGCTCGAGTCCTTAACTAAATTAGGGTTTTTTTCTGGAAAATTAAAATACATATACACTGCTTGACATTGAAAGAACCCCACCCAGAAGGACATATCCTACCAACATGAAAATAAAATGTTAGATGTGCGTAGTTGAGATATGCAAATGATGATAATCCGGAGCCAGTGACATGTGGCTCAAGAGATAAAAGGTGCAAGAACGAACAGGGATGATATTGTGTTTATGCAGGTGGAAGTAGTGCGAAAGGTTGAGATTAGGTGGTTCCACTTGGAAATAGTTTAGCGAAGGCTGAAAATGCCAGGTACATGCCATTGGCAGGTTTATTGCCATTTGGATGCTTTTGAGAGAGGAAGAATTATAGGCCTATGTGAAGCTGAATGGACTACACATTGTGCCGCTGCCCATGTTCATTGGGATGCATGAACTGTTGGACGCTGTTGGCAACAGTGGCAAAATGAGGTTCTAGTGTGCACTGAAGAGGGAGTGGTGCTGTCTGATGGACATCAGCATTGCTTGATAGGCACATTGTTCAACATACTCATTCATCACCACAGAGCTCTGCAGGCAACATTCGACAGGCTGTGCCCCCATAACAACCCGAATGGTAAAAAAGGTTGCATGAGGCACACCTGTGCTCTAGGCAACTGTTAATCGACTGCCATTGACTGCAAACCATCACAGCACTAATCTGGTTTGGTGCTGAAGTCATGCGAACTGGGGTCATGAATGGAACACTGTTGTGTTTAGTGATGAATCCCATTTCTGTCGGTGCTGATGATTGACAGGTCCTTGTATGGTAAAACCTGGTGAGAGGACGGATCCAACTTTAGTTCACGACCGGCACACCGCCCGTCAGCCAGACATAATGGTATGGGGTGCTATTGGATATGACAGTCACCTCTTGTCCACATCATGGAAACACTGGCAGTTGCATGATACGTTAGCATGGTTCTGCTGCCCGTTTTGTTACCGTTCCTGGGAGACATGCAGCAGCCCATTTTCCAGCATGGCAACTCCCATCTACACACTGCTTTGGTCTCCAGACAGTGCTTGCAGCATGTTCAAGTATTGCCATGGCCAGAACGATCTCCAGATTTATCCCCAATAGAAAATATGTGAGACCACATTGGACGACGTGTGCAATCCTCTCACCGGCCAGTGCAGAATCTCAATGAATTATGGGAGCAGGTCAATGCTTCTAGGTGTGCAATTCCTCAGGACCATATCCATCAACTGTATGACTCCATGCCACCCCATATTGCTGCCTGTATTGCCACCTACTGAGGCAGTCACATTGTGCTGCATTATCTCATCTTCTGACCACTGAAATGGCTGCAAATTAAATCATGGTATGCCAATATGTATTGTTATGTGTGTGCTACATTTCATCCCTATCCCCTCACTCCTTGTGGGAGGGGCAATTTCAATGTTTTGCAGTGTATATTAGTTAAATAATTTTATTTTTAATAAAATTAAGAAAAAAAGTTCCTCTTAAATGAAGAATTAAAGTGTTTTAAACATTAGGTAAAACTTGTTGATATACAATGTTTGCAGTTTTTCAGTCGTTTGCTGCATAAAGATATTTTTCAACTTCCTATTCTTAATGTAGTAGCATATAGTTGCCCATCTTCAAAGCAAATCCATCCTCAAATTCACTCCTGAAATTTGAAGACTAAACCTTGGCTTTCTTTGCTGACTTTTGAAGAAATGGCTTTTTTTTTAAATTTTATTATTGTTTTAAATGAGAATGTTTTCTTATTTTTCTTTTTGTTCATTCCTATAAACTTTTGTCATTTGGTATGTTTTAACAAAAAAGGTCTCTAGTCAATTTGGTACAGCCAAAACCCTAGTTGCTTTAAGTTATGATAAGTGGAAGTTGTACACTAAATTTGTTGGTCCTAACTCTTACAATTTAGGAGGTGTTATTGATCAAACTGATAAATAGACTCTAAATGGTAGCTAGGTAGTCACTGGAAGGAGAGCTATGCACCAATCCCCTCTGATGATGCATAGAACCAGCCAGGCCTAGCACCTAATGTCCGACCCTGCCTTCTCGTGGTGCGGACCGTTAGTACCTTTCAAAAGAGATACTCTCTTGTGGAAGTGAATGGAAGGGGAGGGCTACCAGATTAGTGTGGCCTACTGATCTGGACAACTATGGCTACTTTTCTTTTTTTTCTACCCTGCTGAGGAGTGGTCAACCACACAGGGTCCTGGTGCTGACCATATAAACCTACTGGACTGGACAGATATATGGCTCTGAGCTTGATTATGGATCCTGATTTTGCTGCACTGGTGGGCTTCTGTGGAGGGAAAATCTTCCGCTGTGTTTTCTGTTTGTTTGTGGGTTGACAGCCCCAATGAATAGATTCACAGGATATGTTTATCAGCTGGTGGATAATCCTGAGCAGAAGTCATCGCAGGCACCTGAACTCTTTGCTTCTATTGGCATCGTCAAATTCTACATTGGAGGAAGTCTTCCAGTGTAGATGGCTTCAGCCTTTAGTAGTGGGGGAACGGGTCTTTGCCCCATGTCTGCGATTAGGGGGCTGTTTGATATTGTCGGCATTCCCTCTCTCAATAAACATAGTTTCTTTATACATCCCACTAACCATTTTCTCTCTATAGGTAGTTGGAATGTAAGGACTCTGCACAGAGCTTTTTCTCTTGATGTCCTGACACAAGAATTCCACCATTATAATTTAGATATTCTCGGCTTGCAAGAGACCAGATGGACAGATAAAGGTCAGATTCTTAAAAATAATCTTAAATTTCTCTTTTCAGGGAGGGACGACAATAAGCATCACCAAGGCGTGGATCTGCTTCTCAGCAGACACGCTAGTGATGCTCTTCTAGGATATGAGTGCATTAATGAAAGGTTTCTTACAGCAAAATTTCAGACAAGCGTTAAAGACTTGAATGTTATCTGCTGTTATGCCCCCACTGAGGATGCCGATGAGGATGAGAAGGATAGGTTTTATGAACAACTTCAGGATATTTTGAATTCTGTCAAGAAAGGAGATATTACCCTTGTTCTTGGTGACTTAAATGCCAAAGTTGGTACTGACTCTGACCTTTGGGGAGGAGTAATAGGCCCTTTTGGTATTGGTAGCTGCAATGGCAATGGGCAATGTCTCCTACAGGTAAGTAAACTCAATGGATTCAGAATAACTAACACTTATTACAAACACCGCGACATACATAAGTACACATGGGTTTCACCTGATGGGCTGCATAAGAATATGATTGATTGCATATTAATTAACAGCAAATGGGCTAGTTCTGTTAGGAATACCAGGGCATATAGGGGAGCTGAAATTGGATCTGACCATTACCTTGTTAAAAGTGTGTTGCAACTTAAACTTAAAAAGTGTTGTGCTAGGGTTAAAATTTTTACTTTTAATACTGAAGCTCTGAAAGATCCAGTTATAGCCAAAGCTTACCATGATAGGTTACTTAGTCATTATGACAGTCATGGTTTGCTTACTACTGAAGTTGAGGAAGAATGGGATCATTTTAAACAGGCTTTTTTGGACACTAACAGTACTCTTTTAGGAAAAAAGGAACAGAAGAGGCAGAATTATCTGAGTGATAAGGCACTTGAGCTTATTTTGGAAAGAAAGAACTGCAGGAATGTCCTTAATCAATACCCTACTAGTCCTAATAGAAAGCATTACAGAGAACTTAATAAACGTGTAAAAGATCAGTTAGCTGCAGATAAGAATCTTTGGCTTGATGGTTTGGCTGACAAAGCCGAGGAAGCAGATAGACAGCACAACAGCAGAGAGCTGTACCAGATAGTTAATGTTTTGTGTGGTAGAAAATGGACAGGTATACAAGGATTGAAGGATAAACAAGGTAAGGTTATAGAAGGGGAGGATTCTGTGATGGCTAGGTGGGCTGAGCATTTCAGTGATGTTCTAAACAATATAGTCAGTTCTACTCCCATTGTTTGTAATGATGATAGATGCATTGGTGGCTTTAATGTTGACCCTATAACACAATCTGAAGTTATTTTGGCTGTTTCTAAACTTAAACTACATAAATCCCCAGGGGTAGATGAAATTACTACAGAAATGCTTAGAGCTGGGAATGTTTCGGTTACCACTTGGATGATTGAAATTCTGAATATCTTTTATGATAAAGGCATGGTTCCTAAGGATTTTACCAGAGCTATTGTTATCCCTGTTTTCAAAAAAGGTGATCGCAGTTCTTGTGATAACTATAAAGGTATCAGCCTACTCTCTCTGTTCCAGGTAAAGTTCTTTCCATGATTGTGCTTAATAGAATTAAGAATCTGGTTGACAGTCAATTGCGTGATGAGCAATGTGGATTCAGAAGTGGTAGAGGATGTGTGGATCAGATATTTTCACTTAGGCAGATTCTTGAGAAATGTTTAGAGTTTCAGAAACCTTTGGCTGCTAGCTTTGTTGATTTCAAAAAGGCTTTCTACTCTGTTGATCGACATAATTTGTGGTTGATTGTGAGATCATATGGTAAGTTAGTTAACATAATGAAAGCTCTCTATAATAACACTGAGTCATGTGTGAGAGTTGGTAAGGCTTGTAGCAATTGGTTTAGCATTACTTCTGGTGTTCGACAAGGGTGAATTTTGTCTCCTTTTCTCTTTAGCTTGGTTATTGATTATGTTATGTGAAATTCACTGCAAGGAAAAGATTTTGGCCTTAAATGGTCTAGAGATGTGAACATTTCTGATTTAGATTATGCTGATGATTTAGCTCTTTTGGCAAATGATGTTGATGAGATGAACTCTTTCATTCGAGCTGTTGATGAGACTGGTAGTAGAGTAGGTTTGGTTATAAACAGAGAGAAAACTAAAGTGATGAAAATTGGTCAGGCAGGCTGTGATTCAGTTAATCTGAATGGTTGCAGTCTTGAGCAGGTGTCACAGTTTAATTATCTTGGGAGCTATGTAACAGATAATGGTGATGTGCGGCATGAGATTAACAGATGAGTAGGGATTGTTGCCGGGACTTTTAAGAATCTATGGAGTGTGTGGAGAAATAGGCATATACACCTAAAGACTAAAATTAGACTGTATAATAGTTTGGTTCTTTCTAGGGTTAGTTATGGTAGTGAAACTTGGACACTTTGTAAACAGGATAACAGGAAACTAGATGCTTTTGATTCCAGATGCTTACGCAGTATCTTGGGCATTAGGTGGTTCAACTTTGTAACTAATGATGAGGTTAGGCAAAGGAGTTTGCAACCTCCTTTAAGCAGCATATTGTGCAGAGAGAGACTCCGTTGGTTTGGCCATGTTGCCCGTATGAATAATTATAGATTGGCGAATAGGGTTATGAACAGTGTGCCTAAAGGCCTGAGAAAGAGGGGGAGACCTAGGATGCGGTGGGCAGACAATGTCAAACAGGACCTTGTTAGAATTGGTGTGCAGTGGCCAGATGCAGTAGATGTAGCTCAGGATAGACTTGCTTGGAGAACTAAATTGCACAGTCTGGTTGGACCCCCGTAGCCCATGGCTGCTTGAGGATGATGATGATGATGATGAAAAAAATAGTAAATATATGTTTTACAGAGATATAGGATAAGAGATAATAATTATATCTCTTGTCTTGCATTCAAGCTACATGGCAAACTAATGTAATTACCCCTTGCACAAAATATCCTACTCTAATGACTCCTTCCAGTTTCATAATTATTCATATAATGAATTATCTGGAAATAAAAGATCAAGCCTCTTGATATCTCAGTTTACAGTATACACCAATTACAGTACACACCAAAACATTAAAACCACCTACTTAATATGATGTAGGTCCTCCTCTTTCCATCAATAGAGCTCTCACCCTACGAGACATAGATTCAATGAGATGTTGGTAGGTGTCACTTGATATTTGGTACCATGACTGCAACAGAATATCCACAGTTCCCACAAATTACATAGTTGGGGGTGATGCTGTTCATACCCGTTTCTCCAACTCAAACCACAAATGCTCGATAGGATTCATGTCAGAAAAATTTGGGGGCCTTGTCAATAAATGGAATTCCTCATGTTCAAGGAACCATTCCTGAACTTTCTTTGCAGTGTGACAATGGGCATTGTTTTTTTGAAAGATGGCATCTCCACCAGGGAATACAGTCACCATAAAGGGATGTACTTGGTCAGCCACGATGTTCAGGTAGGTGACAGTGGTCAGAGTTTGCTCTACAGGGATAATTGGTCCAAGTGTTCCCCAAGAAAATATTACCCAGACCATCACACTCCCTCCAGCCACCTGAATGCGTCCCACAGTGCATCCAGGTGAGAAGGCTTCCATGGGTAAACGTCACACATGAGCTCATCTGTCCACATGGTATAACAGAAAACAGGATCTGTCTGACCATGCGACCCTCTTCCAGTCTTCTATGGTCCATTGTTGATGATTACATGCCCACTGTAAGCATTGATGATGGTGAACAGCTGTGTGTATAAACACACGAATGGGTCTGTGGCTGCGGAGACCAGTATCCAAGAGCTTACGATGAACCGTGTGTTTGGACACATTGGTCCCTTTACCACAATTGAAATTATGGGTAATGTCAGCTACAGTAGCCCTCCTGTTGCTGTGGACAAGATGAGATATCCTGCGCTGACCTCTGGCATGGCCTGCCCACGCCTTGTCGACTGCTCGAAGTGTCACCTGTTTCAGACCATCTTTGATAGGTACTAACTACTGCATAGCATGAACAGCCTTTCAGTGTTGCTGTTTCGGAGATGCTCTTACCAAGGCATCTTGCTATAATGATCTGGCTTTTGTCAAAATCAGATAAATCCTTTGCTTTCGCCATGTTGAGACAAAATGAAATACTGCCAGTGAGAGCTTTGATCAAGTTATATATATCATTTGTGACCTTGGCATGTGACACTGATTGGCTGCATGCATGCTTCTTTGTATAACGCAGAGGTGGTTTTAATGTATTGGCTGATCGGTGTATATATTTCATTACAATAATAAACTTTAGAAAGGACCAAACTATAGCTTATTAGTTAATATTGTATATTAACTTCACACTTTAGAAAGACCAAACTATGGCTTATTAGTTAATATAGTATATTAACTTCACACTTTAGAAAGACCAAACTATGGCTTATTAGTTAATATTGTATATTAACTTCACACTTTAGAAAGGACCAAACTATGGCTAATAATATTGTATATGAATTTCAATATTCAGGGTGATTCAGTTAAGCATGTACAAAATTCTGGGAGGGGTAGGTTGCATAAAGACGAATCGGAATCATATAGCAATGCAGGGTCGGTGACAGCATCTTCACGCGGTAGATGGCAATTGTATGGCCACGGGACTGCATAACATCCTCGCAGGTAACCGTCATTCGCGAACCGCACGCAGAGGTAGTAGGATGGCCGATTACACAAACATGGAGTTGGCCAATATGCATCTCGCATATGGGGCTGCGGACTGCAACGGGCAAGCATGTACCAGGAACGGTACCCAATGAGGTGTACTCCCAACCACCAAATGTTTGCATGGCTGCATCAGAGGTTATGTGACACTGGTTCCTTCCAGAGACCTGCCAGGAATCGGGAACGATGGGCATGGACCCCTGACATGGTGGAGAATGTGCTACGTCATACAGAAGACACTCCAAGTGCCAGTACTCGAGCAATCACCCACCAGGTTGGTCTTTCCCAATCCACCGTATGGAGGATTATGCACGATGACCAATTGCATCCATATCATGTGCAGCGTGTCCAGACACTGAAGCCTGAGGATTACCCACAGTTCATTGCATTTGCGCAATGGTACCTGCAGAAGAGTGTAGCAGAACCCCAATTTCCTGCTTCTGTGCTGTTCACAGACGAGGCATGCTTTACACAGGAAGATAGCTTCAATGCACATAACACGCATGCATGGGCAGTGGAGAACCCCCATGCTACACAAACATGTGCAGCACAAAACCGTTTTGCTGTAAATGTTTGGTCCGGCATTGTCGGGGACCACTTAATAGGCCCATACCTCATGCCTGTTCGTCTGGACGGAAGGAGTTACCAGATATTTCTGGAGGACGTCTTGCCAGAACTTTTGGATGAACAACAGGTCCCTCAGTCACTGCACCGTGCAATGTGGTTCCAGCACGATGGGGCCCCCGCCCATTTCAGCCATGAAGTTCATCAACACTTAAACGTGACATTTGGACAACAGTAGATTGGGCGTGGTGGTTACATTCATTGGCCTGCAAGATCGCTGGGGCCTATCATGCCTTGATTACTTCTTCTGGGGTTACATCAAAAGACTGGTGTTCGACACCCCCATTGAAAGTGCTGAGGATCTTGTTGCATGCATCTCTGTAGCTGCCTCGGAAGTCCGAGACATGCCAGCAATCTTCCAGAATGTACGTAATTCCATGTGCCGATGATGTCAGGCCTGTGTTACAGCTCATGGTCGCAACTTCGAACACCTTCTGTGACCTCTGTGCATTTCACAAATGTACCTATTGTGATTAATAAAAAGCATTTTGTTCACTTACGTGCTACTCTTTCATTCACGTCCTCTCTGTACACTAGCACATGTTGATGCTGTTACCGACCCTGCGTTGTTATATGATTCCGATTTGTCTTTGTGCAACCTATCCCTCCCAGAAGTTTGTACATGCTTAACTGAATCACCCTGTATACTTTTCATATGTAGTAACTATTGCTTTAATAAATATTTAAAATTTATTTGTAATATTTTATACCACACAAATTAAAGTGACTTTTTAAAGTTTTTTGAATTAAAGTTATTCAGTGATGGAACTTTAAATTTCAGACTCCAAGCAAGAATTGAAAGTTAGCTTGACTTATCTGCTTTTTAGTACTCTGATAAGGCATGGAAGTTTTTTTTCCCTTAAATATGTTTCCTTTCTACTGAGGTCTTGTTTTCTTCACAGATCCTTTCTATACCATATTATACTGACAAGATTCTGTCAGGCATACATTGCAAGCAGCTGCTTGAGGAGTAATTTTATTATACATACACTGCTGGATAAAAAAGTAGAGATATTTGTTACATTTTTGCCAGTGAAAAACCAATTCTAAACTTCTAAAATAAGCTTTAGATGAGAAAATAAGTCTGAAAAAAATAAAAGATTTTAGTTTGTGTATAAAATGTAACATTAAACAGCATTTGTTGTCAGAGCTGATGAAGAAAATGCTTGAGGACAGGTAAAACTGCTGTTTATTGATTCATCCTACATAACTCTTTAAGTACTAAATAAATATAACTAAAATAAATATACTAGAATGGGAACGAAATTTTATTTTTATCAAATGTTTTGAATTTTTTTTATTTATTATTTTCAGTCTGATTTATCCATTAGAAGGATCATTTTAGAAGCTACAGCTCTGAATGCAGTTTTTCACATGTTTAACCTTAGGTGATATACACTGCCTTCCCAAATTATTATGAGCTGCATTGTGTGCAAAGTACTATGAAACATGCCAATGTATGCAAAGTGTTTTACTGATATAAATATTCTACATCACTGTGAAGTTCTGTAAAAACCATAAAGACATGGTGGGGAAACAAAGTTAAGTGTGACATGGATAAAAAGACTGATCTGATTGACTCTGAAAGGAGCTCATCGTTGGAGCACAGTGGACAGGATCATCCATAATGGAGGTGATTGGAACTCAGTGGAAATTCATGGGGCACAATATCCCAAATGTATGAAGAATGGCAACAATCTAAAAAAAAGCTGCCAATCAAATCAAATGTAAAAAAAATAAATTACACCTCAATCAGCTTCTTGCCATAGGATGTCTGACAGGAGCCTGTCAGTTTAATATGCCATAGAGAAGATCTTTGAGGAAGGTAAGACCTCATCAGAAAGACAACATGAACATCCATGCTTTACCCTCTGCTTAAACTAAGGTTCCTTTGATCAGTAGCCACTTGCACTAACCACTCATCCATATGGAAAATGCTGACAGATTGAGACATGGGTTTGTTGACATGAACTGTATGGCTAAACAGAGAGCTGCTATTCATCAGCTGAGAGAAATTACTGCTAAGAGTAATTCAAACTCGATTTCAATTAAAATTATGCATAAATAATTGAAATTTGGGAACTTTATCATGTTACATACAATTAAATATTAGGTAGGTATTCATAGTAATGTGGCCATGCACTGTATGATTCAATACACTTTCAGATGTTTTGGAGCTGTGTGCCTCTCTCTACATATTGAAGGACTATGTATCATTTAATCGTGCTACTCGAGTAACCAGTCTACCTTAGACTTTTGCATGCACTGTGTAGTAATATTTTACATTATGGACATTGTTTCCAACAATCATTTTACGGCAGATGCTTTAGTTTTCAAAATATTCTTTTGTTTTTAATGCATACTTTTTAACTGAAAAAATACCATTTTGTTTTAATTTAATATTGACTGAATTAAAGTGATGTAAGATACTATGCCATTTTAACAATAAATTTATGAAGGTGTGTTATGAGCACTATAACTTTCTACTACACTGGTTTCCATAAATTAAGGAAAATCCCTATGTTAAGTCAATGGGAAGCTAAAGTCAAAGCTTCTAAAGTAAGTTTTTTTGTTTTGAAAAATGTGATTGCAGATAAAGATCTCAATCAAATAAATCAATATCTCTATTTTCAACAATATTCGTAGTATTTAATGAGTTATGGTAGTTTGAATATTTAGCGATAACAATGCCAGCCACAAAAATTGACTTCAGAAGTTAATTAAAACATAGTCATAAGTATTGTATCAAAGTGTTTAATAAAATAACTTTGTATTTTAGAACTTTGTTTAAAGAATTCTTTCACTATTCTTCAGTTTTGTATAAGTTTCTTAAGATTGGCATTGCTGTTGTTAAATATTCAAACTTCCATAACTCATTAAATACTGAATGAATATTGTTGAAAATCGAGATATTGATTTATTTGATTGAGATATTTATCTGCAATCACATTTTTCAAAACAAAAAACTTATTTTAGAAGTTATAGAGCTATGATGTTAGCTTCCCATTGACTTAACATAGGAATTTTTTTTAAATTTATGGAAACCAGTGTATTTCTTACAAACAACTATACTGTTGCTAAGCTATACTTCGATTTTCTAAAATTTGTTTCAATTCTCCATTTAGTGATTACCATCTTATAATTTAGGGTTAATTCAATAAAATTTTGTGCTAAGGGATAAATCACCATCTCTAATCTTTTTTTTTTCTGCAATTATTTATTGTTAAGATTTTGTATCAATGTCGTCAATGAAAATATCAGTAACTGTAACTCTATACAGGGTCACTATAAAAGTATGAATTCCTATTATGGCATTATTGAGTTGTTGTTTTTTTGTTCCTGAAAAGCAAAGTTCAGGAATATTTGGAAACATACTACAACCTAATAAATAAAATTCGGTAGTAAAAGATCATAGGAGATGTTCTGTAGACATGGGACTCATGAAATATTCAGCTAAAAAAAAATTTTTTTTTTAATTTTTGTCGTTGCAAAAAATTGCTCAAACAATTGATTTGTTTGAGGGTTAATGACATAGAATTAATAGCATTGAATCATAAGCAACATTCAGTGAAGTGACTATTGAAACTGAATATCATTGTGATAATTCCATAAATGAAATGGCAATGTTTTAAGTGATTTCTACTCTCACTGAATATTACAATTGGATATTGCATAGGCCTGTGAACATCAACTTTTTGAAAGTTGTTTTTATTTTGATAAGTGATTTTACACAACTTAGCTATGCTTATTTCAAAAATAGTGTTTTTTTTATTGTATAAGGAATTTTTAAAAATTGGGAAGTGAAATAAATGGTTACATAAATCAAATTATATATTTATTTTAACACAATAAACAGTTTTTATTATTAATGCTTATTTAAAAATGCCAAAAGAAATAAAAAAAAGAAGATTAATATGAACAGATATACATTTGACCTCATTCATTTTAATTTTTTTGTGAAATCAATGTCTTATTCTCACAGTTACATTTTGTTGCCTATTGTGAATAATAATAATAATAATGTAATTTTATAATAATAATGTAATAATATTTGGGGAATGAATGAAAACACTACTGCATTGCAGTGTTCTAGAGAAATATATTTGGTTTTCAACATTTAAAATACAGTGAAATGTAATCTGACGTTAATGAAAATAACCCACTTATGTAAGAGTAAACATGACATTCTGCAAAAAAATCTGCACATAATGGTGAAAATTTGATAAAAGGTTTGAAATCAGCATGCTGGAATTACTGTATAACATATAAAATATTTAAAACAATAAAACAATCACAGGCCTGTTAGAGGAAGAACTGGAAAAGTCATATATTACTGTAAGATAAATAATTTAGTAATATATCAATTGAAAATTGTGGAATACTGCACTATATGTAAACATATTGTGCAGTTGTGCTGATAATACTAATTGGTAAACATCAGAGTCCACCATGGAAGAAGCATTTGCTTCAATTGCTTTATAGGTAGAAAAATAGCAATATTTTGGAACTGAGAATTTAATATTGTAAAACTAAAATGTGCAGCAAAATGTTTGGTGGAAATGTCTAGAATTGAAATACTAATATAGCTTTATGTAATATTTTCAAATGAAAATTGGGACAATCATTAATATTAATAATTATCATACATTTTTCATATGTTTTAAAGTGAGGTTATAATAACTCATCTCATTGCTTTAACTTGTTGAAAACTAAAAGCAACTTTAATATTTAATTTTTTATTAAGCATGAAATTATATTGCTCGACATTGAAAGTGCCCCACCCAGAAGGACATGTCATACAAACATGCAAATGGTAGGGTGGGGTGTGCACAGTTGAGATATGCAAATGATGATAATCCGGAGCCAATGACATATGGCTCAAGAGATAAAAGGTGCAAGAAGGAAAAGGGATGGTATTGTGTTTATGCAGGTGGAAGTCATGCAAATGGTTGAGATTAGGTGGTTCTGCTTGGAAATTGTTCAGCGAAAGCTGAAAATGCCTGATACACGCCATTGGCAGCCATTTGGATGCCAATAGCAGCCATTTGGATACACGCCATTGGCAGCCATTTGGATGCTTTTGACAGAGGAAGAATTATAGGCCTATGTGAAGCTGAATGGACTACACATCGTGCCGCTGCCCATGTTCATTGGGATGCATGAACTGTTGGACGCTGTTGGCAACAGTGGCAAAATGAGTTCTAGTGTGCGTTGAAGAGGGAGTGGTGCCGTCTGACAGATGTCAGCACTGCCTGATAGGCGCATTGTTCGACATGCTCGTTCATCACCACTGAGCATTGCAGGCGATATTTGATGGGCTGTGTCAACAGCCATGGATGTCCCCATAATGATCTGAATGGTAAACCGAACGTTGCATGAGGCACATCTGCGCTCTAGGCAACCGTTATGTCAACTGCCATTGACTGCAAATCATCACAGCGCTCATTTGGCTTGATGCCAAAGTCATGCGAACTGGGATCAAGAATGGAACACTGTTGTGTTTAGTGATGAATCCTGTTTCTATCTGAGTGTGATGATAGATGGGTCTGTGTATGGCAACAACCTGGTGAGAGGATGAATCCAGCTTTTGTTCACGACTGATGACAGCAGGTGACCTCTTGTCCGCATCACAGGAACACTGACATCTGCATGATATGTTAGCGTGGTTTTGTTACTGTTCCTGGTTGGCATGCAGCATCCCATTTTCCAGCATGACAATGCCCATATACACACTGCTAGATTCTCCAGACAATGTTTGCAACATGTTCAAGTATTGCCATGGCCAGCACAATCTCCAGATTTATCCCCAATAGAAAATATGTGGGATCACATTGGACGATGTGTGCAATCCTCTCACTGGTCGGTGCGGAATCTCAATAAATTATGGGAGCAAGTCAATGTTGCTTGGTATGCAATTCCTCAGGACCATATCCGTCGACTGTATGACTCCATGCCATGCTGTTTGCTGCCTCTATTGCCATTCAACAACCCATTGAGGGAGTCACATTGTGCTGCATTATCTCATTTTCTAACTGCTGTAATGACTGCAAATTAAATCATGGTATGCCAATATGCATTGCTGTGTGTATGATACATTTCATCCCTATCCCCTCATTCCTTCTGGGTGGAACAATTTCAATGTCATGCAGTGTATGATACATTTCGCAAAATCCATTTAAGTGGAAAGAAGGGTTTTTGACATTTTCTGAATATGATAATATAAATTTAAGCAGTTGTATTTCTTAAATAATGTAAATAGAGTAGGTACTTTAAAAGTTATATGTTCCACCTTTTTCTTTACAAACAGATTTTTTGAAAAGATGTCGTTGTACTGTAGCACTTATGCAGATTTGATTCCTGTGTCCTTTGTTCTTGGCTTCTATGTTTCACTAGTTGTCAAACGCTGGTGGGATTCATTCAACTGTATACCCTGGCCAGATTCTTTGGCTTTTTTCGTCAGTGCCTTCATTCATGGCCAGGTATTCTTTTGTACAAGTTTTTATTACACTTCAGCAATGTGATTACTATCCTCATTTTAATATGCCTTTTGCATGTGTCTTTGCATCTTGCAATTTCTTTTGCATTAATTTTTTTACACCAAGAACAAATATTTAAAGAGAAAATTATTTAAAATACTTTAGAAATGTTGAATGCTACTTTGATTTTAGTTCTAGCAACTCACTAGTTCTGTATTATTTACTAATTTAAGTCAATTTTGAACTTTTCCCATTTTCACTTTTTAATTAATTGTGATAATTACTGTATTTAAGGAAATTAGTCATTATTTTTCAGTGTTTTAATGATATACATACATGTAAACGGGTGCACACAATCCTCAAGCAACCATAGACTATGGGTTCAACCAGACTTGCAATATAGTTTTTGAAACACATCTGTCCTGTGAAACAAGAGACAACTACTGCTTTGGGCCAGGTTAAGTGTAATAAAGTCCTATTTGACATTGTTTACTCATTCCTTGCGAGTCTGTCCCCTTTCCTCCAACCTACAGGCACATTGTTCATATCTGTATCATTTGCCAATCTGTAGTTTCTAATGTTTATGATGTGGGCAACATAGCTAAACTGAAACAATTTCTCCCTCCACACAAAACACTGCTTTCGTGTTTGCTACCACTGTAAAAAAAAGGATTTTCTGTCACAGATTTAGAGCAAATATAATAATAATTACCTGCTTCAAAATGATATGTCATCAATATACATTTGGTTTAATAATATGTATATTTATATCAATTCATTAATTTCTTCATTTGTAGTTTCAGCCATTCTCTGGAAGCTATAATTACTAGAATATACTATTTACGATATTGCTTTTATTGGCTGCAGAAAATGGTAACTAAATATTGGCATATTTGATTTTGCATAATTATGAGTATTTCCCATTTACTTATTCACATTCCTCACTTCAATGTATATTTTGTACCAGTGTAGAATCACAAAAATGAAACAGTGATGTTGCATTGCCAGTTTGAGAATGAATTTGTGTGCAACCAACTATATCACTAATGACTTAAAGCATGGCTAACAGATAGTGTTCAGACCACCACTTCATTTTCAGTGTGGTGCTATAAATTCCTGATAGTTGTCACCCTATTAAAACTAGTGTTGTTAATGCATCATATTTGTTATATAGGTATGACAGAGCAGACCTTCATTGCCCAATATATATAGTAGTAAACTGATTTCAGATGATTGATGAATCTCTCATCTAACTTCATCATTTACATAATCGTACTGTTTAATACCCAAGATGCTGTATAAGCTTCTGGGATCAAATGCATTAACCTTCCTATTATCTTGCTTACAAAGGGTCCAAGATTTCCAACCATAAGTAACTTTGACAAGACTAAATTACTATATAGTCTTAAGTTTAGTCATTTGATGAATATACCTTTTCTTCTTTTTATTTCATGTTGCATGTTGCCAATATCTGTCATACAACTTTCAAGGTAATTAAACTGATGAACTTGCTCCAAAACACAATAATTCAAGAGAACTAAAGTATCAACCACTTGACCATTTTCATCACTAATTATCTCTGTATTTATTTCATATACATTTCTATGCCATATATTATGTGTTTAAAGAGAATAATTTTGTTTACAGATATTATAAAAGTTTATTGAAAGGGTTAAAATGGTAAAATTGTTTATTTCCCAAAATTTTTATGTTCATTTGAATATGTAATATTCACTTATTTTTCACATCGATAGGATGACAGAGGAAGACTGATGCGTAGAACTATAATGAGATATGTCAACCTTGCTTTTGTAATTACTTTGACCTGCATCAGCCCATGTGTGAAAAAGAGGTTTCCAACAATGGATCATTTGGTAGAGGCAGGTAAGGTAATTTCTTCTTTGTTTCAGGGAGAAAAATATTTTCACATGAGTCATTCAGAAATTGTCAATATGCCCTTTAATAATGTATTTCACAACTTTTAATTTATTATGTTTATCTGCCTCATCTTTGGTATTTAACCTGAAGTACTTCTGCATAAAAAAATGTACAAGAAACCCTTACCAATTATGGGTGTTATGTTCCTTAAGAAAGGTTGAATTTGACAAAACCACTATTTACAAACCAAATACCTTATGGAAAAAATTAAAATGGGAATACACAACCAAATAATATAACATATAGAAACACAAGTAGATGTTTTTTTTCACAATATGGGCCTGAGAGTAAATACGTATTTTTATGTATGAGAAACAAATCAAAGAGCAAGAAATACCAAGGTAAAATCCATATACTCTACAGTAAATTTTGCAGTAAAACAGTAAAAATAAGAATATAACTATGTTTTATTATACACTGTACCAATGGATACCTTAAAACATGTACTTTTGTGATTATAAAGTGCAGATGCCTCCTGTATGCTATCATAAATTTGTTCCTCACATGTATGAAAATCATGTGTAGTCAACTCACTTATTTCATATTCACAAGCAAGAAATACTGCACTAAGTGTTTCGAATGACTATCTTCAAAGTATTTATCTTGTGTGATTTCTTTACTGCACTACTATTTGAAGAAACTATTTCAAAACCCCTAGTTCAATTAAATGAAATCCATATAAAAGATTAAAAAAAGTTTAAATGGAAATTTCATGGGTCAACAATCTCAGTGAAATATGATACACTAACAGCTAAAGTACATGGAAACTACACAGAATCAATGTGAAATACATAGTGATGATTCAGTGAAAAATCATGCAAGTGGTAAACATGTATGAGGGCAATATATGGAATAACCTTTTAAGTAATGTTAAAGGATTTTTGTGTATGTGTTTCATTTTCCTTCTCATTTTTATATGTATGTATATATATATATACTCATAATAGGTGATTTAAGTGAAACACAAAAGGTAAAAGCTGAATAGTGAGTTTATAAAAAAATGCATACTTTTATTATAAAATCAGACAATCAACTGCTATAGTAAAAATCACTGACAAAGTGATTGCTTTCCAAACTTGTTTACTGTTTGATAAGTTCATGTGGATTTTAGTCTTACTCTTAAAAGGTAAGAGTAAATATTTTTGTTGCCATAGATGAAACTGTGTCAGCACAGAGATACCATTAAAAAATAAAAAAAATAGTTTTTAAGCTAGCAAAAAAATTGTTTTTCACTTAGCAGATTATAAATCAAATGTTTCCTGATGGGATATCAGGTGCTCTGAAACTGATCTACTAACTTTAAATCAAGAGTTCCATTAATAGCTCAGTGGGCACAGCACTTGGCATGTTACCAGAAGGTTGAAGGTTTTATCCCCCCCCCCCCCCCCGCCTAAAGATCATTTTCCCACTAACTTCAAAATAGCTCTTCAATTTGTAGGTGTAGAAATTACCTGCGAGTTTTTTTAACTTTGAGCTACAGTTGGGTTGTTTTACCTCTGAATGGCACTTTTTTGCATATGGGCTATGATAAAAAAATATTTATTTTTTTGCAGAATGGGCTAAAACTACCAGGTCAAGGACCCAAGCACACAGAGAAGGTTGAGGGATGGGACTCACTGGAAAGCTGTTAGGAGACAGATGGTAGCTTCTCATGAAGGCCATCCATTGTGTTCTTTAACGTGCACAGAGTATGGCTCTCTGCACATGGAGCTACAGTTTAACATCTCATCTGACCATGGGTAATACATCTGATAAAAGTATTACCCACTGGAAGTGAGCAGTCTTTAAAATAAACAACAAAAGTGGGGCAGTTCTCCTTCATGACACTAGTGCAGAAGATCTGTTTTTAGCAAAAAAAAAAACAGGCAAGATAAGATTTGGAAGGCTATGTCCATTTATTTTTATGGTATATTAAGCTGTGGCCTCAAGTGAAAGAGATCCATATCTTGTCCAAGTTTAAAAACGTGATGTATGACTTTGATGGGAACTTGACTCTTCTTCTAAGAGCTATGGATGGGTTTCCTATTATAGCCTGTTCTGAGCCTTAGTGTCCATTGTTCAACAAAATATGCCACTCAGAAGTAAAACAGTGCAATGTTCAAACAATTGCTTATATACAATTGATGTTAAAAATATCCTAGGTTTCAAAATTTTTCATTAGGGCATTATTTTTTTCTTTTCTGCACATCAGAGAGATAGAAACAGAGCATCAATATACCTCTTAGTGCACATCAATACTAATAGTAGTTTATGTTGACAATACAAAAAACTAAACTGTCTCTAGTATATAGGATGTTTACTGATTTATACAAAGAAAATGTTTTAAATCAATATTATGGATAAATCTGAGAGACCTGGTGAATTTCAAAATTTAGTTTTTAAATAAAAAATATGCTCACTTGGTTTTCCCCTGTACATTTCTACATTATTTCTCTCCAGTCATTGTGTGCAAAAAAAAAAATTGCTACTCAGAAGTAAAACAACTCAATCCAACTCTCCAGGTAGCTGAAATGTGTTCTTCCTTCAGCATTATCTGGTCCTTTAGTATTACTGACATCAGTGATACTAAAGGATTTATCAGCACTTGTACAACTGCTGCTTACAGTTTCTTGTGGTGTTTACAAGACAAAAAAGTAAAGCAGTACATTTCTTAGAAGGTTATAATGCACATAGTGCTAGTATATACAAAAGTATAATTAGATTCTGTTGAGCTATCTATATATTGTCATATATTTAACGTAGCTCAACAGATGTTAATGTTGATCTTGTAATGCTCCAAAAGATTGACTAAACTTCTGGATAGTATCAGACACCAGGCAATATTAACTTGCAAATAAAGTTAAATGAGGGTTTGCTAAGTATATGGACGTTATATTGAGTATGAAATCAAATGATTGTTAAAGTTAAATCTTAATAAAAAATCAATTATTGTTGCTCAAGAGAAAAAATAGCAAAGTCAAAATATTTCATATAACAAACAAAGTTCATTTCCAAAAAATTCAAGACTCACCATGTAAACTGATGAATATAAAAGTCTGACAACTAAAAGCTCACATTTCTATTAACCCTCTGACTGCTCATCCCGCGATTTCCACGGGCAACTCAATTGTATCAAAATTTGCTCATCCCGCGATTTTCGCGGGCAGGTGTTTTTCTTCTTTTATTGAGGAGTGCATCCCGCCTTTTCACCGTTTAACCAGTGAAATAAATTACATATAGTGTTAGACATTTAATTTAGGTTTTGACCAACAGATGTCGTTAGTCATCCACTAAATTGCGGCATGTGAAGGTACTTGGTATTTACTGCTCTAACTTCACTATGTTGCCGCCTGGAAGACCAAGTTCTACTCCGAACCCTTTGAGATTGACAGCTCGTCATTTTGCAAGGCACATACCGCCTAACCCCATAAAAAGAGAGCCTCGAAGACAGTGTGCTGTTTGCTGTTCAAGAAAAGATGCAAATGGAAAAAAAATTCGCAAAGAAACACGAATCTGGTGCAAAGACTGTGAAGTTGGACTTTGCCTTGAACCCTGTTTCGAACTCTATCATACTAAACTACATTTCTAAGGTATTTTTTTCTCAGTGCATTATATTTTCTTAAGTTTTATACATTTTACTTTTTTATATTATGTAATAAATAGAAATTAACTGCAATTCAATTGAAATTTATTAAAAAAAAATTTTTTTGTGTGATAACATCTGAAATTGTTTTTTCTGACAGCTTAGTTTCTCATGATAAAAATCTATATAAAAAATCTTTTCTAGAAAGAAAAAAATACATATTTCAATTCTCCAATATATATAGATTTTAAATATGCACAAAAAAAAATACACAATTTTTGAAGCGATTTCGGTCCTCAAATTGAGCAGTCAGAGGGTTAACTTCCTTCCTCTTACTAGCACTCTATCATTACTATATCATTACTGACTCTTACTACTATATTTTTCTACTGACTCTGTCTTCTAACATCACTTAGTATATATGTGGCATGCAACTGACATGTGTGTTGCAAGTGTAACGCTCCAAACAATGCAAAATACTTAAAGTTTTATGCTCCGGATAGCTTAGACGGGCGCCAGGCAATCATTAACAAATTGCCAAAATGTAGAATAAGTTGATTTAGGGTTCAAATGCCAGCGAGCGTTCATAAGTAAGAGTCAAAAACGATTCTTAACAAAATAAGAGTTAATGTAAAAAAAGATCCTAAATTAGCGTTGCTCAAGATAAAAACTACAGACTCAAAAGTTTGTAACAAAACAAAATAGATTTATTTCCAAAATAAGTAACTCACCAAGACATCAATGAAGAAACTAAAATCTGTGCTACACGCATGGTGCTACGCACCTTACTACATCTCTCTGCTCTCTCTACAACTCTCCTCTCAAGTGCTCAGTGCTCTCTCAAGTGCTCAAGTGCTTAGTGCTCTACTACTTCAAGTGACTCGTAGGTCACGGTTTTTACAATAGGCCGGCGCATGCCGGGAAAGACATTTGCATACAATGATGAAGGGCGCAAGCTATGACGCAAGAGGGGGCGTGTCCTTGGCACGCGCTTTAACGGTTACGGTCGGAAGTTCGGAGTTGCGCGTACGCAACTCCTAGAAACTTGAAAACGAGTGCTGTGATGCCGAAAAGGAAATAAAAAATCCCCAAAATGATAAATATAACGTAAATTAAACAAAACTGGTTAAGGTAAAGCAAAAGTGAACGATGGGGCATCACACAAGCTGGGAAAGAACATTTGCATAATCTTACGATCATGTGCTCATGCTGCTTAGTGATGCAAGAAGGGTGTGTCCTTAATGTGTGCATTAGTGGCTGTCAATCAAAAGTTGAAGTTGCGTATGTGCAACTCCTTTAGTGGATCAGGATGAGGAAAAATGATAGCCAACTAAAATTAATCCCCTAAACGATAAATATAACATAAATAAAGTAAAACAAGTTATGGAAAAGTAAAAGTGAATGGGTGGAGCATCACAGTCTCTGACGCTACATACTATTTATTAGTTAAGCATATTGTTTCTAAGTTTTGTTTTTACGATTCAGATCAATGATTTTCAACATAATTAATCTTATGGCCCATTGAATTACCTGAATATGTAAATCCTTTAAAACTTGCATTGCAAAATCTAAAAATGGTTATAAATATATGATTCACCAAGCCTGCATATATGACTAAAAATGTATTATGGGAATAGATATTTTTACGAGTATTTATTTAGATATCAGCACATTTTAGATATTTTTTTTTATTTCAGAGGTTTTAGTCTTTATTGTAACTGCAGCCATATATATATATTTGATTTTAGTATATTTTGTGGTTTAAAACTGTTTCAATGCTTTTAAACTTTTTTTTATCATTTATTGGATATATTTTACAAAGGGAAAAATTAATTTTCTAACATGTGATCAGCCTTGTAATAGTGATGAAGATTTGGTTTTGCTTTGTAAATTTTAGTATATAGATGGATGTGCAATCTGGTGTTGCATAGTGTTGGACACATATTGATGTTTTTGTTTTTTGCAAGTATCTTATTATCTTTTTAAAACCGTGATTAAAATGTATTCACAAATCATTCAGTGAATGTTTTAAATAAAGTTTATCTAGAAAATCGCGATTTTTTTACAGAAATATTTTGTTGATTCGAATAGTGAATCAGATGAATTTTTAGACTTCCTGATTTGCAAATGGTACATCAATTCCAAGAAGAGCATAATATTAACTGTACTACTTCTAGGATTCTTTTTATTGCTCCTCAAATTGCATATATTGCAATTAGAAAGAATAATTACTTTTAAATGACTGAAAAGAAACCATTAGGTATATATGACCTCAAATAGTGGCAGATCCACTATAATAAAAAACTGAAATTTTAAAAGATAGGATTTATTTTAGTACTATTTTTAATTAAATTGAAGTAATTCATAACTAAAATTTAAAAATTGGGATTTTCAAATGAAATTTTGCAATTGTTTTGAAATTCAACTTTACTGTAGTGTATTTAATGCAAATTGATCTGGAAAATGATTTGAACTCAGATTGAACTTTATAAAATTCAAAATATTTTTATTTAACAACTCTTTCCCTTTTTTATTAAATATTTTTCATGTTGTATTTAAATCATCTTGTTTTTAAACAAAGTATTTTTTTTGGCATTACTTCTTCTTTAAAGACCAATTTGCCACTTGTTAAAAAATCCAAGCATATGCATGTGTTGTTTGCATAAATGACTAAAAAATTAAAAAACAGTAAATGAAAGATTTGAGTAATAACAGAAATATTATGAACTATATATATATGTTAAAATAATTTAAATACTTTTTAGGACAGGTTACAAAAAGTTTTTTTTAATTTTATCAAAGTTAAAAAGAAAAATGTGAAGTAAAACTTAATGATATTGTATAAGCATTTTTTAAAATTATTATCTACCTTTTTACCTATCTTCATATTGCTTTTTGCTTGATATTTGTCAGTGTGTCAGAGCATGAATTTTTCAAAACAGTTGTTCCACCATATCTTTTGAACATGTTGGAGAAACTTAATGATTTATGTATGAAATGAAAGCTTGTGGTGCAGAGAATGTCATAGGCTATAAAAAAAAAAGTGAGCCCCCTGCTTCCCCCCCTAAAAAGGGGAAATATGAAAACTATTCTTCTGCTATATCTCCAGAATGCAAGTGCTGAAAGTAGCAAGTTATACATCAAATGAAAGCTTCTGACATGGAGAATATCATAAACCAGTGGTTCTCGACCTTTAATGCTTCATGTACCCCTTGTAAATAAAACTATAGTTATAGTATTACAATGGGAATAAAACCTAGTTACTAGATCTAGCGACTTTTGAGCTCTCACAGCGTACCCAAAAAAATTTTACCGCATACCCCACATTGAGTACCCCTATCATAGACTATAAAATTTGACCCCCATGCTTTCTCCCCCCCCCAAAAAAAAGGTGAAATATGAAAACGATTGTTCCCCAATATCTGCTGAACCCAAGTGTGGAATGTAACAAAATATGCATCAAATGACAGCTTGTGACATTGGGACATTGGGAATGTCATAAGCTATAAAAAATTAAACCCCGGTGCATTCTTCCCCCTAACAAAGGGGAAATATGAAAATGATCATTCCGCTACATCTTCGGAATGCGACTGTGAAAAGTAACAAGCTATACATCAAATGAAAGCTTCTGATACAGCGAGTGTCGTAGGCTATAAAAAAGTGACCCTCATGTTTCCTTTCCTCCTAAAAAGGGGAAATATCAAAACTGTTCTTCTGCTATATCTCCAGAACACAAGTGCCAAAAGTAACAAGCTATGCATCAAATGAAAACTTGTGACACAGGGAGTGTCATAAGGTATTAAAAATTGCCCCTATGCTTTCTTTCCCCTCATAAAAATGTGGAAATAGTAAACAATTGTTTCCCTATTATCTACAGAATGTGAGTGTGGAAAGTAACAAGCTATGCGTCAAATGAAAGTTTTTGACATGGGGAGTGTCATAGGCTATAAAAAAATTGATCCCCATGCTTTCTTCCCCCCTAAAAAAGGGGAAATTGAAAATGATTGCCCACTATATCTCCAGAACTTGAGTACCGAAAGTAATGTGTGTGGAATGAAAGCCTATGACATGGGGAGTGGTGTGGGTAATGAAAATTCCCCCCTCCCTGCTTTCTTCCCATATAAAGAACAGGAAATGTGAAAGTCATTCTTTTATTATATCTTCCAAATGCAAAAGCCTACAGTTACAAGTTAAGTGTCAAATAAAATCGTGTATAATGACAGTCATAAACTATTTTGAAATTTACCTCCACTATTCTCCCCCATAATAAAGGAGGGCAGATTTTTTCAGGATTAGACTTTAATAAGTCTTATCTCAAATTAAAGCTTGTGACAGCTCTAATGCCATGGGTTACCTCAAACATGACTCCAAAAGGTAGGAAAAATGTGGCGATGTTTATGAGCTAATAAATCAGCACTTTAGCATCGATTTAAGTTTTAGAGGAAAAATTGTCTTGAGCCGGGTGGGATATGAACCCACGACCTCCTGATAACATGTCAGGTGCTCTGGACCACTGAGCTACCGGCCGCCGATCAAGATCTCCTCTAATTAGTGTCATGAACATTTCTTTTATGTCGCATATATGCGCTATTCTGGGCAGTTTAGCCACCAGCGTGACATAAAAGAAATGTTCGTAACGCTAATTAGAGGAGATCTTGATCGGCGGCCGGTAGCTCAGTGGTCCAGAGCACCTGACATGTTATCAGGACGTTGTGGGTTCGTATCCCATCCAGCTCAAGACAATTTTTCATCTAAAACTTAAATCGACACTAAAGTGCTGATTTATTAGTTGATATGGAATACGTCAAGCTTATTTCATTATTTATTATGTTTATGAGTTATATATCAAATGAAAGTTATGAAGGTAGGTATTTTTGGTGACAAAAAATATAAATAAATTAAAAAATTAAAATAATACCTATCTTCCTACATGGGCCCTAAAAGTAGGAAATAAACCTAAGGTATATCTATGGTGCAGTCATCACTGAGTTCATATTCACTTCAAAGCAAGATAGGGTGCTGATTTACCTACTCAACAAGATTGTTGGTGCCCTATCTTCTTTGAAGTGAATATGAATTCAGTGACTGATTGCACCATTGATATGCTTTAGGTTTATTTTCTACTTTTTAGGCACATATAGGAAGATAGGTATTTTTTAATTTATTATTCTTTGATTTTTTTTTGCCATTTTGCATATCAGAAATGTCTTTTTTTTTGTTTATAACATGGTTTATTTCTGTTGATTGGCTACTTACAAAAAAGCTTACTTTTTTTGACTGAGCATATTTGACTAAGCACAATTCAGGATCTTTATCAAAGTATATCACTGAAAAAAAATTACAGAAAAGAGTAATTTTTCCATTTCAAATAAAAATTTATCTTCCCATTATCCAGCAAAAACTTTCCTTTCAATTCATAGTAATTCATAGTAATTATAGTGAGTTTTTTGGTTGCCAGCTTTACTAGATTTTTTTTTACTGTATCACTCAGAAAAAAACATTAAAATTAGTATCATTTTTGTTAAACACTTTATTTTCAAAAAATTTAGAATTAAATGCTGTTTAATTTACTATGTACCCTACTTCCTTTCATTAGCTATTTGGCAAAAGTTCTAAAGTTACTTTATTTGACTGAGAATAGTTGAGAAAAAAGCTTAGTTACCAGGTATAATTCAGTTTTTCAAACCTAGCAGGGTTGGGTTGTTTGCAGGGCTGAGCAGCACTTTATTGCACACATTAGGCTAAATGGCCAGGTATTAAAGGACTCTGAGGGCTCAGAGTAGGTGTGAGGGAGGGACCCACTTGACAGCTGTTAGGAGACAGATGGAAACCTTGTCAAGACCATCCAGTGTGTCCTTTAATGTGTACAGGTAGGCTCTCGTGTATGTGGGGTCAGCTTTACATTTCATCCAATGGATGGTGGCCTTTCCAAGCCCATCAGTGTCCCATACTGTTAGAGGGCAGTAAGGGGTTTTCTGGAGATAAATCTCAATGCTGGCCCAAGTGGGACTCAAACCTGGAACAAACCTGGCACAGTATCAGTTGAACCACCCAATCCCTTTCAAGCCTAGCACTCCTATGAATCAATATATTATTTTAGCAAGCATTGAATACCCAAATAATATAAAATTAGATGTATACTCTTTTCAAACATATTATAAAGAAATATTTTAAGACATTGATATAAATTTGTCATATTTTTATGCACAATGTGAGAAGTGTCCCCATCCCTGTTATTCTGCATATCTTTTAGTTTTGTTTTGCCTAGTTTCATCAGTATTGGAACTATTTTTGTAAACATTCATCCTACCCATAGTCAGCAAAGAGACACCAATGGGTTTGGAAAGGTCACAGTCCTTTAGATGGAACATAAAGCCATGGCCCCATGCATAGGAGAACCACACCTTGTGCATATTAAAGAACACGCTGGATTCCCTTGACAGGAGTTGACACCTGTTTCCTAACAGTTGTCCAGTTTGTTCCCTTCCCCAAATCTTCTTTGGACCCTTGGAGTCCTTTTGACCTGGCCAATATAGCCCATTGTGTGCAAAAATGTGCTGCTCAGGGGTAAAAATAGCCCAACTGCTTTTGCATTTGTTTGTGAGCTTTTTTTTACTTCATTTATAATCCTTGTACCTCAGAATACATCAAATGTCATTCTATATACTTGAAGTTTGTATTTGTATACTAGTGAATCAAATTCTCATGTAATGACTGCTTGTGAATAAAATATGTTTTACGACTTTTATACTTAATAGTGCATTAAAATACTCTTTTTAGTTAATATACAGTATATGTTTTATGTTCACCTTGTAAAACATATTAATTTCTTGTCCATTCTCGAAACTTTTATTTCTTTTGGCATGTTAACACATAGTTCCATTTACTAAAAATTCATACGATAATTAAGTTCCACTGTTCTTGCTTCACTTGCATTGAAGTGTTTTATTCTGTTGAACTTTTCTAATGTTAAGGATGTCTGATTGCAGAAGATATGATCAGAAATCTCAAAATGAAATTCTATATAGCATTGAGAAAATAATTCTTTTCAGAAGATTTATATTGGCAGGAAACACCACCAGATTTCAAGGCATTGGTCTTATTTCATAGTTAATCATATATAAAATTCTCATTTAATGTGAAATTCTCACCTATAATAATCAGTTTTGTATTTAAATTTTAAAAAATTTTAAAAAATGCTTTGTCAGTATTACTATTAAATATTAAATTAATACAGTATTGTCTTTTAATCCATTTTTAGGATTCCATACTTTTAATCGTACTTTTAATCCATTTTTTAGGATTTAAAGATGTAAAATTATGCTGAAATATCACTAATTTTAACATATTTGTAACATTTGTTCATCATAATTTTCACTTATATGAAATGAATATGTTCAATAATAGATTTATAACACATAATATCATATAAAAATCACTTTCTAAGCTATATGGAAAGGTATGTTTACTTCTGTGGTAGCTCACATTTACAGGTATGCTCAAGTAGGACCTAAAAGCCTCTGACCTTCTCTGACTTAACTCATGGATTCAGATTTCATTCAGGCCAATTGGAGTTTTAATTTTTACAAAAGTTTTTTAGGCTACAGGAGAACTATCCACTGTATTTTTATTTTTAACATTACAAGTACGTTTTTTGGCACCTGTAACATTTGTGGCAATGTACTTATTTCTGCTGAGCATGAAATTTATTTGCATGGTACAAGGGCAGTTCAAAAATAAATTACAAGTCATATATTCTGGACTATATTTTTAGTTCCGACAAAAGCAATATGAATGCAATTTTACGACTCCACTTTACTTTTTAACATAGTCCCCATCGTGATTGAGTCATTTATCATACTGCAAGACTAGCTTTTTGATTCTTGTTGATAGAAGTCCATGCCCTGCAATTTCAACCACCTTATCACAGCTATCTTCATGTCATCATCACTTTGAAATTTATGACCACTAAGATGATCATTTAGAGCAGGAAAATATGGTATAGTTTCTCAGGGCTTGTACACTGGGTGTTCCAAGATTTCCCACTGGAAGTGCTGCAGGAGTTGTCATGTTGGCACTCTATTTGCTGAGCATTGTCTTTCATAATCAAAACACCTTTTGTAAGCAGCCCAGGACATTTTCATTTAATGATGCAGCTGCATTGATTGTTGTTTTCAGTTGCATGAAGTCTACCAACACACCTTTAATATGTCAAAACACTATAGCCATCACTTTGCCAGCAGACTTCTCAACCATGAACTTCTTCTATTGTTGAACCCAGGATGTTTCCACTCCATGCTTGCACTTTTCGTCTCCCTGGGTATGGTGATGAACCCATGTCTCATCTCTAGTGACAATTTGTGGCCACTAACAGCTTATTGTTTCAGGAATGACAAAGCAAAGCAATCCTTTGCACCTTTGTAGTCTTCTGATAGTGCTTGTGACACCCTTCATATGTATATCTTTTTGAATCCTAACTCCTAAATGATTGTGACAATCTTTCCATGTGACAGACTAAAAAAGTTCACTCACCAACCCTTCTACTATGGCATATTAAACTGACAGGCTCCTGTCAGACCCCTGTGGCAAGCAGCTGCTTGAGTGGATATTTTTTTAAATTTATTTATTTAAGTATCAAAGGAAAAGTTCTGTAGACATGGAACTCTTGAAATGTATAGCTGAAAAAAATTGTTTTTGCCATGGGTGGGTCTCAAAATCACTCTGGGAGATGTGGTTTCAAATACCACTCACAGTAAAACCATTTTTATTTTCAGCTATGTATTTCATAATTCTTCTATTTGTGAGAATTTCATTTTCACACTATCATGTTGTCTGATGTGCTTGCTATTATGGATCTGCTGCTTTTCTCACAATTGTCCATACTGACTTTCCTGTTCTAAAGTGTGCACATCACTTTGCTATACTTTGCTGACTCATCACATCATTGCTATAAATTTTGACTAGCTGACTATGAATTTCTACTGTCGACAAATTCCTTGCATTCAAAAACTGAATTGCTACCCGAACTTCCTGTTTGGACCACTGTTTCAGTTGAGTTGCCATGTTTAACTGATGGCTGGCACCACATGTGAAGTGCAAAGTGATGACTTTCAACACAGTGTTACCAACTGAGAATAAGAAATAGCTTTTCAACATATCCAATTGTTCTAGGACCAGTTATAATGACATTATGTACCTTGTAAAGTTATTTCTGGCTGCCCCTCATATTATGCATATAGCAATGGTATCCAACATTTTAAATTGAATTTCAGAATGAATTGAAATTTTTAGGATACAATGATTAGTCATACACCTATTTTTGCTTAGTGAATAACATTTGTGTATACCTTAATGAACAAAAATAATGTTAAATGTTTTATTTAAACATTTTTGTTTTTGCAACATTTTTACCAGCTGTACACTTTAATGGGAAATTTTAAGTTGTTGGATGAAAATGAAATATTTGAATATTTTTCTAGATACCTGTGTTAGTAAGAACTTTTCATCTCACTAAAATGAGAAAAAATGTTATTCATTGTTTCATCTTCAAGTTTCAGTTACAGTTTACAGTTTAACCTACTTTAATGAACAAACGTATTCAAGTAAATTTCAGTGAACAACAAAGTAAGCTATATGCACACTTAAAAGATCTATGTAGATATATAATGCATGTTAAGTTCCTGCTTCTAAGCGAACAGCATCCAGCCTGAAAATCTACATAGGCATTTTAAAAGCATGTGTATAGCTAGGTTGTGTTGATCAGCTGAACTGTGCTGGCAATATATTATAATTGAATTAATCTGAACATGTTACATATGTTAGATATGCTTCCCCCCAAAAGCATTATCTGTTAACACTGGATACAGTGCCTACCAACACTGTAAATAATGACATGGAGTTAATCACATTGGCAAAGAACGGCATCAAAAACTGGGACTGATAATGAATTCTGGAAACATCTGAACAGCTTAACAATTCATGAAAGCTACCATACAGAGCAGTATGTAAGCACATCTTTTCATTCAGCATAAAAAATACCATTACTTGTATGTCATTTTATCAGATAACAGTATTTCATTTTTTGTTACTGCTTAGGTATTTTGTTACCAAATGAGAAAAATATTATTGAGCAGATGAAAACTTCTCATTCAACATACTGGATGCCATTAGTGTGGGCATCTAGTATTGCCACCCGAGCTAGAAAAGAAGGGAGGATTAGAGATGACTTTGCTCTAAAAACAGTTGTTGATGTAAGATTAAAATTTATGTGTAGTTTGAATAATCCATATAGTTTCAAAATATAATGAAAACTTTTAGTGCATAAAGAATGTATTTAATTATTTATAGTGTAGTTCATCACAGACTCCTTTGATGCCATTTTGATACAGCTTTTCAATGATGCTTTTATTTTATTCATCAGAGCTGCCTGATATATTTAATATGCAGTGTATGGCTTTCATATTTGTCAGCTTTTCTTTTTTCTATGGAGGGCATTCAAAACGTTCCTGACACATATCTATAGATTTGCACTCATTCCTCTGAAGTTAGCAACCTATAACTTGTAGTAGTACTACATGAAAGCTTGACAAAATTTATCGTTATATGTTAAAAACAAATGTATCGTATTTCTCTCTTCGCTAGCAGTTCATAAAGTTCAGCCTGTGAAATATGTTCATTGTTGCTATGGAACCTACTAAAGACGAAAATTTTTTACATTTTCACAAGGATGCAGCTTCGGGATGACATGAAAAAAATTAATGCTGATTTATCACAAATGTTTGCGGATTGTGCCTGTTCATATGGCACTGTTACAGGATGGATGTGCAAATTCAGAGAAGGACAGCAGACCTTCGAAGACCCCCCCCCCCCCCCCTCATGCAAGAAGACTGAAGGAGGCCATAAATGAGAGAACCATCACTGACGTTCATGAACTCATTAAAGAAATCCACAGAATAACTGTCCAGGTAATAAGTTTATATGCCAGTGTATCAATTAGCAGTGTGGAAACAATTATTCATCAACGTATAAAGTTCCAAAAGATCTCTGCCAAATGGGTACTCCACCAACTGACTAGAGTTAACTCATGCACGGAGATGTTAGCAAATGTTTGAACTTCGTGCTCCCCAAAAATTTAGCAGACATTATCACAGGTGATGACATGTGGTTTTATTACTATACAACTCTCAGAAAGATCGACACTATGTTTGGGTTGCGGACGATGAACCATGTCCTCAAATTCTCCAATAAGACTTTAGCTCAAGGAAGAGGATGTTCACAATTTTTTTCAATTCCCAAGGAGTGACAGCAGTTGGACACCTTACCTGAGAAAATGTCTATAAATGGCCAATGCTACACCAACATTGTTTTGCCTAAAATGATTTAGAAGATAAGGATCATCCAACAACAGGCCTGTCAAGGGTTCTTCATGACAATGCCAGTGCTCACAAAATCTGGCAAGTTATGGCCTACCTGGAGCAGGAAAAAATCAAACAGTTACCCCATCCTGCATATTCATCCAATCTTGCACCATCCGATTTTTGGTTGTTTCCAAAAATTTAAAAGGAACTTGCTGGGAAGCCTTTTTCAAGGGTTGGAAGACCTTGAAAAATGCATTCATTCAGAGTTGTGGAGTATTCTCCAACAGGAGTTTCAGAATTTTCCCCTCCAAGCATTCCAGAATTGGCATAGATGTCTGCAGCTTTGCATAGATGCTGGAGGGAAGTACTTTGAAGGACATTAAAAGTTTTGTTGAGGTAAGTGCAATGGATTTTGTCCTGCAGATGCATGTCAAGAACTTTTTGAATGCCCTCATATAATTTCAGAATTTCTAGATAGTAATATAAGTCACTATTTACTTATATTAAATTTTTTTCTGAATTTTCTCTGATGCAGTGTGTGATCTTGGTTTTTTCAACACTAATACTGGACTGTACTAGAAGTAACAGAGTTATGTTCATTGAGTAGTCTGAATTCAGAATGATAGAATAACTAGTAATACTGTGAAACCTAGATTTAATGGATATCACATTTAATGGATTTAGGTATTAACTAAATTTTTGCACTTCTTCCCTACTTTCATTACTAAGTTTATATGGAATTTAAAGATCCTTTGCAGCTTGCTTGAAGAATGTTTGCCTACTTTTATTTTTACCAGAGTTATCCATAAACTTCTTTGTAATATGACATGGCATCCTTCATTGCTCACTTAAATTTATGCTTCTCTTCGTGAAAGCTGCAGTGTTGCCTACAATACTGACATTATGCAGGGCACTTCTGAGCTTGATTTTGACAAAATAGCCTTCTGATGCTTGGATGGTGCTTGCACTGAAATTATCTTATAGACACTTTAGTTTTCCACAAGTAATGAGATTACTCAAGGAAACTTTTTCTAATTCTTGTGTTTTGTCCAAATACAATGTATTTTTTTTTATTGATGCATGAATCACTCACTGTCATGTCAACTTTTGATATTTTGGAAGAACTACAAGCTATTCTATTTTTCCCATTACTTAGATTTCTTGGTAATCTAAGGATCATTGATGATTTTGAAATGACACTCAGTGGAAGTTATACTCAGTGGAGGTTTATTGGGCTGCAGTCTGGCACTTCAGTTTTCTGCTTCAATGTCATCATTTTCTTTACTAAGTTAGTGTAGATGCAATTGCAGTACTGTTCTTAGGCTTTTCAGACTATCATAATATTATGCAGTTAGCTGAGGAGAGTGGCAACACTTAAAAAACTGGAAGAATGGCTGGAGGCTGATGAAGGAGATCATGGGCATCAAACTTTCACTGAAGAAATAGCTATCAGTGTTACAATTGCTTGTTTTTGGTAAAATTCTGACACAAAGAAACCCAAGAAGCTATCAGTACAATACCTTTTCAGACCACTGTAGAGGATTTTCATTGATCAACAACACATAAAAATATGTTTAATCAAACAGGTTATAAGTCACATAATGACTAATAAATCTTTCAATGTAACATATTAATGTAATGAATCATTATATATTGCTTTTTAAAAATAGTGTCTTAGAAAACTTACAGAACTGTTTGATTTATATTAATATTTCAAATTCTTTAACAATATATTTCATAATTTAATGTGCTTCATTAAATTATCAGAAGTATTTAAATTCTTAATAATCTGATGAATAACTGTATGCAAGCTCAGATCTAATAAAAAAGGGAGCCAAGTGAATGGATTGAACCAAATAAAATAAGAGGGAGAGGGGGCAAGTGACTGGATCACCATTCCATCCCATTAGTTTTCTCCATCCTATTAGTTAGTCTCCAAAACATTTCTTGAAAAATGTATGTAATATACTTATTTAATAATTTTCTCTTCCATTCCTGTTACCAGCATTCACAAAGTATGTGAGTAAGTGTGTGTTGGATGGGGGGATACCCCCCTTGGTTTCCCCTAGATTTGGGCTTGTTATACGTAATTTTTGATAAAATCTATTAGTAATTATGAGCTTTTAAATTTTCAGGCACTAGCACATCATCGTTCTTTATGTGGTGGTCTTTTCAACTATGACTGGATTAGTATACCTTTGGTATATACACAGGTAAGCCTGAGTTTGTTTTTTATCACAAAGCAAAAAGAAATTCATTATAGCAGTGTTTCTTAAATACAAGTGATGCAAGAGTTGTTTAGGGTTTATGCAGAAATTGTAGAAAATTAAATATATTTTTTAAATTACAGTTAATGGAAAAAAAAATTGTATTTTTGCTGCAGTGCGAACAAAACCCATGAACCTCCTGATAAATGTCAGGCACTTTTTCTACTGAGCTATCCAAGCCTAGCTCAACTCCATCTAACAGGCAATTATAAATTTTGATTCCATGATCAGTAGTTGCCCATAATTCCATCTGTAAGTGGGAATGGAACTGTTTAATTGGCCCCTAAAAGATATTATATTTTATAGTCAAACATGTAAAAACAATGTTATCAGTGAAGAATTGAATAATAATAAAGCACAGTGAAGCCCTGTGGCTTAATAGTAATTGGTGATAGATAATTTTTCACTTCAAAAAAAAATAAAACCCATCAGTTTAACAATATTCATGCAAGTTTTAACATTTTCCAAAAATTCCCATTGTTAGAGGGTGCTATTAAAGGTATTGGGAGATTTAGAAAATATGAATCGCAATATTTCATCAATACCTATCCAATGCAAAAAATAATTTTTAATTTATCTATAAAAATAAAAGAAAAGCTTAGACAGTTGGCAAAATGAAAGCATTAGCATGTTTTTTGTTTTAAAATGAGCTAAAAAAATAGATAAACTTTAGTGTACCTTACCCTAAAATATTTTTTCCCAAAAATATTTCACAATATTTCTATTATTATCATATCTATTATTATCATCATTAAACATCTTTTAATTGAATATGAAGCTTTTAATATTGAACGAAAATTGTATTTTAACTCTCATGATTTTGCTTCCGAGCCTCTTACACTCGGACATCTTTTAACTGATCATTGCTTTTTACCTCCAATTTTTGCTTTTTTACAGTATACAGGTTATTTTAACAGGCTATGATTTTATGGATTACTTATTTATTCGCCGTCTGACCTAAGTCATTACACCTGGGTTAGTTTTATCCATTGTATATACTGTATATATATATATATAAATATTTGTTTTACACAAATTTTTATTGTTGTTTTTTGTTATATATATTTTGTTGGTTTTGTCTTTCCCTGTTTTACACTTGTTGCTCTTTTTGTGTTGTATTTTATCACATTTAGATGTTGCTTTTAATTTTGGTTGTAGGTTTGCATGATTTTTATCTCTTTTTTACTATTTGTCTTTGTCTGGTGCATTATGGCCTCAGTTGCCGATGCACCAATAAACCTCAAACAACCAACCAACTCTTCGCTGGTGGCAAGTAGATTTCTTTCTGTGAAATCTGTGCATTGTTGCTATGAAACCTACTAAAGACAGGGAAAGATTTTGCATTTTCACAAAGATGCAGCTTGGGAGTGATGTGAAAAAAATTCATGCTGATTTATTGTAAATATATGAGGATCATACCTATTTTTATGGCACTGTTATTGGATGGATGTGCGAATTCAGAGAAGGATGGCAGAGCTTTCATAGATCCTACATTGTGCAGGAAGACTGGAGGCTGTGAATGAAAGAACCATTGCTGCTGCTTATGAACTCGTTAAGGAAAATACACATCACCATTCATGTAATAAGTTTAGATGCCAGTGTATCAATTGACAGTGTGGAAACAATTATTCATCAACTTATAAAGTTCCAAAAGATCTGTGCCAAATGGGTACTCCATAAACTGACAGAACAGCAAAAAAAAAAGGACCAGAGTCAACTTATGCAAGGAGATGCTAGCAATGTTTGAACTTAGTGCTTCCAAAAGAATTAACAGATATTGTCACAGGTGATGAGATGTGGTTTTATTACTATACAACTCTCAGAAAGATCGACAACTATGTTTGGATTGCGAATGATGAACCATGTCCTCAAATTCTCCAGTAAGACTTTAGCTCAAGGAAGAGGATGTTCACAATCTTTTTCAATTCCCAAGGAGTGGTAGCAGTGGACACCTTACTTGAAAAAAATGGCTATAAATGGCCAATACTATACCAACATTGTTTTGCTCGAAATGGTTAAGGTGAAGGAGTAGCATCCAACAACAAGGCATATCAAGGGGCTCACAAAACCAGGCAATTACGGCCTATCTGGAGCAGGTAAAAATCAAACGGGGGCAGTCTGCAGATGCATGTCAAGATCTCTTTGAACATCCCTCATATTTGATTTACTCGTGGCTATTTGGAATTTTTTCAGATAACTATTAAATGAGTCCCAAATCTATAGGGAATCTCCTGTGATACTTTACTACTGTAATAACTCTATTATGGTTTAAAAGCTCAATAATTGTTACAAAAAACATAAAATGATATTTAGAAAGAACTTAAAAGTAAATAAAGACATAAATATTCTACAGCACATGAAGCATAATTGAAGCAATAAAGTTGAAATGAAACCTGCTTCAAGATCTAGCTTGCATTTCTTCTATAGAAAAGTTATATTGTAGACTTATAGAAAATAATTTATATCAAAATCAATTTTTTTTACTTAAAATAGTAAGTAAAATTGGGAGAAATTAAAAATATTGCTAAAATTAGGCCCACCATTAAAAAAAACTTTTTCAAGTTTTGATATTTATATCTCTGATGTGACTGTCATTTACTGGCAGCAAATTGCAACTTTCAGTCTGTTATATTTTTAGTTTAGATATAAAAAAAAAATACCCCCTCAAGCAGCTGCTTGCCATAGAGGTCTGGCAGGAACCTGTCAGTTTATATGCCAAAGTAGATAATCTGAGAGGATGGCAGGAGCTCAGCAGAAACAACACGAACATCCATACCTTACCCGGGGCTCGAACCCAGGTCCCTTAGATCAGTATGGTCTTGATTTAAATAGATTATTATTCTTGTCAATCCCAATATATGAGGGTCATTCAGAAAGTAAAGAACATTTGGTTATAAAAGTTATATACTTTTAAATTTTTCAAATATTTTATTTACAATTTTTAACTCATAACTTAGTTTATTTTTCTACATAGTCGCCCTGGATATTGAGGCACTTATCATATCTTGGGATAACTTTAAGTATCTCCTCCTCATAGAACTCTGCTGCCTGTCCTTTCAGTCAGTCCATAACAGCCTTCTTTAGCACATCATCATCATCAAAAAGTTGTCCACCAGGAATTGCTTTAAATTGGGGAACAAGTGGTAGTCCGATGGCACCAAGTTCGGGCTGTAAGGTGGGTGCTCAAAAACTTTCCAGTGAAACACATCAGTCAGCTCCTTTGTCTTCCAGGAAGTGTCCAGGCGGATGTTGTCCTGTATGAAATAGATCCCTGTGAGAGCATGCCCCTGTGTGCAGTTCTGAATGGCTCACCGTAGACATTTCAGAGTTACACAGTAGGCATCAGCATTTATGGTTGCACCTCTTGCCATGAAATTGACCAGTAAGACACCTTTCCAGTCCCAGAAGACACTCACCATGATTTTCTTTGCAAACAAATTTCGTTTAACTTTTTGCGGTTTTTTCAGTGTTTGAGGGTGATGCCACTCAAATAATTTCTTTTGTTCTTGGGGGTGTAGTGCATAATCTACCTTTCATCCCCTGTAACAGTTTGGTCAATAAAGTAACAAATCAGCACTTTAGTGTTGATTTAAATCTTAGAGGAAAAACTGTCTTGAGCTGGGTGGGATATGAATCCACGACCTCCTGATAACATGTCGGGTGCTCTGGACCACTGAGTTACCGGCTGCTGATCAAGATCTCCTCTAATTAGTGCTATGAACATTTCTTTTATGTTTCGTATAGGCGCTAGTCAGGCACTTTTAGCCACAAGTGGCATTTATATTTGCCAATAAATGGAAGCCTGTATTACAAGTATGCAGATAATAAATAATGAAATAAGCCTGATGTTTTCAATCAAGTAACAAGCCGGTAGCTCAGTGGTCCAGAGCACCTGACATGTTATCAGCTGGTCGTGGGTTCATATCCCACCCGGCTCAAGACAATTTTTCCTCTAAGATTTAAATCGATGCTAAAGTGCTGATTTGTTACTTGATTGAATACTTCGAGCTTATTTCATTATTTATTGGTGAATAAACTTGTTGCCATCTTGGCGGTAATGCTCCAAGAATGTCAATGCAGTTCCCAGTCACTGAGTTCTGTGTTCATAAGTGAGCATCTATGGGACCCATCTTGCACAGATTTTGATGTCACAATGATGTTCAGTCACAATTTGGCACACAAGTGAACTTCAGGGCATTTTTCAGGGCAAGAAACTTCAGGACATTTTTCATGCACTTCATTAATCATAAAGTGTTGATTCTCTTTAACGATGCCATCAACTTTCGTTTGAGTTTGTCCCTGATGAGAGAGGGGCGCCCTGACTGCTCCTTGTCATGAACATTTGTTCTTCCGTTTTTGAATATTATGCACCACTTTCTGACATGATTCATTCATAACACCTTCTTTATACACTTGAACAAGTCTCCAATGAGTGTCAATAGGCCTAGTGTTTTCAGTAGTCAGAAAACAGATAACTGATCGAACTTCGCATCTGGCAGGATTTTCAATGCGCATGTTCATTTCGAAAGATTGTAACTAACCACAAACGGATAATACATGCCCAACAATGGTGCCAGGAGATAGCCAACACTGCACTGGGCCCGACTGACCTTGATTGAGCCCTGGCCAGGAACCTATGCTGACGCTATGTGTAAACGTTCTTTACTTTCTGAATGACCTAGGTATATAGAATGAACAATGAAAATAATTCAAGAAAAAACAAAAGAAGAAAAAAATATATACTTTTAAGCAAAAAATATAGTGAAATACAAAACAAAATGAATTGCATACTTCAGGACAATATAACTTTTCCTAATAAAAATAAATTCCCTTTCATCAGTTAATAGTTTCTTAAACATTGCAAGCCAAGAGTATAGTACAATAATTTAAAAAACAAATTCGATCAATAGTCTATTTTAGAGCTTTTAACTCGCACTTCAACTTTTTTTTTGTGACACAACTATACCACTGAACAATTAATAAAATTGGTCCTTTATTAATTGATAGAAAATAATATCTTTTCAGGTTTATAACATTTTCAAATCAGAAATCAACAGGTAAAGATGTATGTTAAGCTTTTAAATTTAATTCAGGAATAAAATAAGCTGCTTTTGTTTTCCAAGAAATAAAAGATAAAAATTATAACTTGATTCTATGACAATGTTAATGCTGTTCAAACCATAATGAATGGTGAAAACATTGCTCCAAAACATAAAAAGGGTTAATGGTGCAAGATTTCCAATATCTTACCAAAATTTACTGTCACATTAAAAAAAGTAAAAACTGCTTTTGGTCCATTGTCTACAATTTAAAAATATCATTATTAAATGTAATATTTAAAAAGAAATTCTTATTTTTAACAGACCTTTGGGGAAGCTACCAATGGAATATTATTCATCTGTGTAATCAAAACATAAAAAAATAAAAAGGTAAAAACAAAGTGTGCTGAATTAAAGATAGATGAAGTTAACTCCATAAACACTGTAGGTGCTGGACTAGTCATGTGGTATTGCAACACATGATCGGCTCATTGACACTAATGGGGTAACTGATGGTCACAGAGAGGTGTGACAAAATTTAGGTTAAATAGTTGTACCTGCAATTTCTTCATTCTTCTAGAGGTAGCCTCGTTGGTTGTTCAAGGAGTACAATTCTGGGTTGTGTGCTGTTCTCAGTAGCTTATGTTTTCATAGGTCTGGTATTGTTGCCTCTCACTTGGTAATTCTTACGTGTGGTGGTATTGCATTTTTCTGTCTCTATAATATGAGTCACTGGGTGTCATTCTAAACTTTGCGCTCCTATAAATACACTGAGCCAGTTGCCTATACGAGATGTTGGTGACCATGCTTCCATCAATTGAGAACATCACTATCTTATCCCACTGCCAGGACAGTGCCTGCCTGACAGTGTGCCAAAGCGGATGGCATGAAATGCATCACAATGCCTAGTCACCAACATCTTGTATAAGCAACCAGCTCAGTGCACTAATAGGAGTGCAAAGAATTAGAATAACACCCAGTGACTCATACCACAGAGACAGCAAAATGCAACACCACTGCACATAAGAACTTTATCACTAAGTGAGAAGCAACAATACCGGACCTGTGAAAACATCAGCTGCCAAGAACAGCACACAATCTGGAATTGTCCTCCTTGAACAACCAATGAGTCTACCTCTAGAATAGTGGTTCTCAACCTTTTATGCTTCACGTACCTCCTGGAAATGTGTATGTAACTGGCGTACCCCTTATATAGATATATAAAACTATAGTTATAATATAATAATGCCAATTTAACAAATTTGTTACTAGATCTAGCAACCTTTGAGCTCTCAAGGTGTACCCCAAAAAATTCTACGGTGTACCCCAAAACATTTTACTGCATACCCCACGTTGAGAACCCCCTGCTCTAGAAAAATGAAGAAAATGCAGATATGACTATTTAACCTAAACTTCACCACACCAATCTGCGATCATCAGTTACCGCATTAGTGTCAATGAGCTGATTGTTGTGATACCACATGACTAATCCAGCATCTACAGTGTTTATAGAGTTAACTTAATCTATCTTTGAAACATAAAAAGAACAGCTAATTTAATATTCAAATGAGTGAAATGGTACAGTGTGTTAAAATTAGTGAAGCATTAATCTGGGCATTTTTCATGTAAATTCAAAAGTATATATTATAATATTGTATCTGATAACACTAATTGGCAAATTTTAACATTTGTCTGGTGTCTGGGGAAAAATGACAGTACTTAGTCAATTTTGCAATGCTGAATAATGCATAAAAATCAACATATCTCTATCAGATCTGAATTCTTTGCCAGAGCAAATGTTGAATTCTTTGCCAGAGCAAATGTTTTTTTTTCTTCCTTGCTACTTTCTTCCTTACTACAAAAAGCAGTATTCTTAATAACTACTTCAGGAAACAAAGTTCACATAAGCGAATTTTTGCAATCTACGGAAGTACCTTGAGGATAAATGAATGAGAAACATAATTTCTATAGAAGTAGAACTTTCTTTTGTAATAAAGATGAAAAGCAGGTTCCAAAAAGACAAAATAGAAAAAATTATGACCTCGATGACAAAATTTGAAGAGAAAGGGGGTAGTGATGAGTAAGATACTGTTGGTATACAACAATAGAAAGAATATTTACAAGCCAAAACAGCTTTTAAGACTTTTGAAATAGTCCACAAAAAGGGTCAATATACAGGATAATATTCTTCACCCATTTCATTCACAAGATGGTTTACCATATTGCTGTAATAAACCAAATTATTGTGCTTTGAAAAGTACCAAGAAAATGTTTCTTCATGATGTCATTAACAAGAAAATAATGTTCCAAGTGCTACTAATTCCACTCATTCAATCTTGAATATAGTAATTAGCACATTATTTGGGGTAAGTACAGATCCCTCAACTGACACTGAGTTTATTTTGCTAAATTAGGCATGGAATTTCATTTCTCTTGTTGAGATCAGGATCTCTTCTTTTCTGAGTGAAGTTTTTCTCGTGCTGAGTCAGATGTAGAAGATGCTGAGATTTGTGTAGATGGCTGAGGAATTTTATTAGAATGAATAACAGGATGTATTGTGGATGGCAGATTTGGCTATTTTGTGTCTTGTTTTCTTGGTAAAATCTTTTCATTTGTCAAGCAAATGTAACAGTCATCATGATGGTCCTTTGATTCTATCCAGATCATGGGAATACCGAATGACATACCCCTTCTTTTTTCCTTTAAACTGTTCTCTTAGAAGTTCTCTGTATGTTTTACACATAATATGATCAAGGTTTGAACTTGTAGTTTACAACAAGTAAAAAAAAAAGTAAATTACCCCTGAAGCAGCTACTTGCCACACAGGTCTGACAAAAGTCTGTCAGTTTAATGCGCCATAGTGAAGATCTGTGAGGATGGCAAGATCTCAGCAGAAAGATAAACATCCATGCCTTACCTGGGGCTTGAACCCAGGTCCTTTTGATCAGTAGCCAAGCATGCTAACCATTTGGTCACGGGACATAAACATTGTAGAATTTCTTAACCATTTCATTTGACATTCAAGTTCTGATCACTTGTAGTGAAAGCTATTTAGATTACATAGAAACAAAGATTGTATTTTTGGTTACACGGCAAAAAAACTAGACAGGAGTGATTGAAACTTTCTTTTTTATCTTTTTATATGCTAACTTAAAATATTTTGTTATCTTGCTGTTGCTATACTGCAACATTACACAGATAAAATCTAAAATCTTGGATGTGATACATAATAAATGACCATGTTCTTTTCATTCCCTTGTTTTATGTACCTGAAAAACAAAACCCTTGTATACCAGTGTAATTAGTACTGTTTTAGAGCAAGGGCACACAAGAACCTTTTTTTTTAGATAATTTAAATAAAAAAAGTTGTAAAATTAAAAAAAAAATATGAGCAATATGCTTATCATTTATAAATTAAAGCAACAGATTAAAATTAAATGAAGGATACTCATAGGATTTTCTAAATATCTACAGGAAAGCTTAAAAAAGATTTGTTCAGTTTCTAGGTAAAAAAAATATCCTCACCAGCTTCATTTTGAACCATGCTGTACATTCTGGAACCAGATTTTTTTAGAAAAATAGCAGTGCCAATAGTAATACCTTTTAATATATTTCTTTTATTATACAGTATTGTTGTCTGATTAAAATTTTCTTGTGTACTAGATTATGTAAAGTAATATGTTTAATGGGTAATAATAATAATACTGAAAATCATGTTTACCTCCTTAAAAGTTTTCATAATATTACTTTATCATTTATCATTACAGGTTGTTACTTTAGTTGTTTACACTTTCTTCCTTGCTACTTTGATGGGAAGGCAATATCTTGATCCTACTCAAGGTTATCGTGGTTATGAAGTGGATTTGTACATCCCAGTTTTTAATTTCTTGCAGTTCTTTTTCTATATGGGATGGCTCAAGGTATGTTGGTTATAATGATAAACAAAAAATAGTGTTTTGTATAAACAGTTAATAACCCTTACAGTGCCAGGACTTAAAAACTTAACTTTACCAGACTTTTTTTCAACTGTGCTCAGTCAAAAAAAGTGAATGTTAGGACCTTTGAGCCAAATAATAATGAAAGGAAATTGTTCATATTATATACGAAATTAAGCATTCTGTTATGGAAATAAAATAGCAAAAATGAAGATAATATTAGTTTTTATAGGACTTTTTTTTAGAGTGAAAAAAACTGGAAATTAAAATAATAATTTCATTAAAAAACAGTGGACCAAAAAACTAATGGACCACAATAATTATAATATATATGAATAGAAAATAAATTTCTTTCTGTATAATAGAAAAATATTTATTTCAAACGTCATTCTTTTCTGTAGTTTTTTCTTCAGTTATATACTCTGACAAACATCCAGATTATTTTGTCAACTGTATTCAGTGAAATAAAAAAGGACTCAGGATTTTTTTTTTTGTCAAATAACCAATCAACAGAAACAGGTCATGTTTTACACACAAAAAAAGAGCATTTAATTATAGTTAATGAAATTAAAATGATTCCTTCTACTCTGGCATATAAGCTTCTGACAGAGCTCTGTGGCAAGCAGCTGCTTAGGGAATATTTATTTTTTTCAGTTTTACTCTGTTATTTAACTTCAGTAAAATTAAAAAAAATATGTATTTGCTTTCTTTTCTAAAATATTTCATTGTTTTAATATGAATAATTCATAATACTTATATTATTACTTAAATCTTTCACTTATTTTTTTTTTCTAATTTTTTTAGTCATTTTTGCAAACAGTGCATAATGCACATGCTTAGATCTTTTGACTATTCAAAAACTCTAAGACTATGGTAGTAATGTCACAAAAAATTATTTTGCTTTAAAATTGAGATAATTTAAATCAAAACTGAAGTATAAAAAAGAGGTGAGGAGTGGTGAAAAAATGAATTTAAAATATTTCAAAGCATATAAAGTTTAACCCTGAAATTGAGATTAAATCACTTCGAAATCAATTTGCATCTAATACAGTTAAGGAAAGTTCATTTGAAAAATCTCAATTTCTTAACTCTAGTTATCAAATTACTTCAGTTAAATTAAAAATATTACTAAATTAAATCTAATCTTTTCAAAATTTAATTTTTTATTATAATATTTTAATGAGATGTCTCCTAAGGTAACTGCTATATGAGGTCATTACCTAATAATTTAATTTTTGGTCAAGTTACAAATTAATTACTCTTCCTAATTTCAATGTATATTTGAGAAGCAATATAAATAATTCTAGAAATTGTAATGGGAAAAAAAGTGTGTCACTAATATTATGTTCTACTTGAAATCAGTATCCCACATCTGAATCAGAGAAGCCTAAAAATTCATATAATTCACTATTGAAATAAAAAAATATTTCTGGAAAATATTCTGATTTTGTAGATCAACTTTATCCAACATCCATTGGAAGTTTTTGCAAAAACATTGTAATTACAGTTTTTAAAAATAAGAAATTAATAGAAAGAAAAACGCAAAAAAATCAATACTTGCAGAACAAAATGCAGAGTGAAGACTTCAGACTGAACTATGCACTGAAATTTCAAATCAAACCAGATGTTCACTGCTATGTACCAATCATGCAATAAAAATGTACAACATTTTTCCCTTTATATTCATTTCATTAAATACATAGTAATTCAAAATTCAAGCAACCCATATTAGAAAATTTCATTTATTCTCAATTTACATATGCAAATTGTTAATAAAGGGTTACAATAGATGTTGAAAGTATCCTCCCTCTTCTTGAATACAACAGCAAACCCTTCTCATCATGTTTGAATAGTTAAAAATTATTTGGTTGTTAAATAATATTTGACTATGTATACACATTCAGCTTGAGAAAATTTCATTATGGACAACTAGTACAATACACATCACCAATAAAGAACTGACAGTGTGAGAACTAAATTAAACCGTGTTGCATATGTCAGTGACTGCAGGGTTACCAGCTTTAGAATTGGTATTTAATTCCATTCAGTTGGTGCAAAATATTAAACATATGCATTTAAGAGTGCAAATTTTAAATCACTGTATATATGAGAAATGATAAAAAATTCTGTAAAACATTGAAACAGTTTTAAAGCATAAAATATACTAAATTGAAGAAAAATATATAGCTATACTTTCTTGGGAAAACATTGAAATCCTCCAATAAAAATATACCTTGGCATCTGACTTTGACTGAAAAGATGGATGGGTTTCTCTACTGCAGATGTCTGGAATTCAAAGCTAATATCAGAACATGCCTCACAGCAATAGTGTATCTCGATTGTACTAATAGCAGTTTGAAGGATCACAAAAGTTTATTACTTTTTGATGCATGAAGCTGAGAAATATATTGAAAAGATTAGCATTATTTAGAAGCTATGAAATATCTATTTTATATATATAAATATAAAAGATAGCTAAGAATTTAAAATTCTTTTGCCATACTAATCATCTCATTTATCATTTTTGGCCATATGTGCAGTCTTGGTAAACTGTATTTTCAAAGTTTTGGAAGGATATGTTTTAAAATTGCTTTGACTGATTAGGAGTTTTTTAAATCACTAATGACTGAATTACATAGTACTTTATTACACTGTTCTGTTTCTGTTTATATTTTAGGTTGCAGAAACACTTGTGAACCCCTTTGGAGAAGATGATGATGATTTTGAAGTAAATTGGGTGATAGACAGAGATATTCAGGTGTGCTGCATCAACATAGTTGGGTGTATATATGTCTTTAGAATTATTCCTATATGTTGTTTTAAACTCATTGTTTAAAACAATTTCAATAAATTCATATGAACAAATTTTGGTTATGATTGGCAGTTATAAAACCATTGTACATAAAAGAAAATTCCTTTTCAGTTTTCAAATACATTATATATATTTAGTTGAAATATATATATATACCTTCCTCTATTCAGCTTAAGGCACGAATTTTATTTCAGCAATAACCAGACTATAAAGTATCACATTCAGAACTTCTGTTACTTTTTAATTTTATTAAATATACAAGCATATAGCCATCCTGTGGTCGAGTGGTTAGCACTCTTGGCTACTGATCTAAGGACCTGGGTTCGAGCCCTGGGTAAGGTATGGCTGTGTCTGTTTTTTTCTGCTGAGGCCCTGCCATCCTCACAGACCTTCTACTGTGGCATATAAACTGACAGGTTCCTGTCAGACCTCTGTGGAAAGCAGCTGCTTGAGGGGGTATTTATTTTTATATAAATTATTATAATTGTTTTAATTTAAAATTAAAACATTAATTTTTTTTGATTTTTTAGGAATTATTCTGAAACCTGATTAAGGTTTTTCTTTCATAAAAAAAAGAGTTATTACTAGGTTTAAGAAATAGCTTAAAAAATTAAGTTTTGGTCAGTGTGAGACACAAACCCAACACCTCCTGATAACATGCTCAGATGCTTTTATCTACAGCCTCCTTCATCCTTTAGCCACTAGAACTATGAAGAGATTTCCATGATCAGGAGGGACTCATGGCACCAACTCTTGGTTAAAAATGAAAACTTCAGTGTTCTCAGAAAGATGTTATTTTAAATAGATATTAAGACAGTGATTGATAGTTAAAATATAATATAATCACAAATTCACTGCTTAAAAAACGTTCCCTTCAAGTAACTTGCTTCTTATAGATGTCTGACAAGAATCTATCATATAATGTTCCAGAGAGATCTGTGAGGAAGGCAGCCAATAAGTAAGCTATAGTAAAGAGGCCTGAGCAAAAGGGTAGTTGCTGGGCTGTTTGACCTCTGAGCAGCACTTTTTTGCATACAATGAGCCTGGTTACAAGGACTTCAAAAGCTCAGAGAAGGTTGGAAAAGGAAGCCTACTAGACAGATGTAAACCTCCCATTAAGGCCATCCAGCATATTCTTTAATGTCTGTAGGGTATGCCTCTCCTGCACATGCAGCAATGGCTTAACTTCTTATTTGATGGATGGTGGTCTTACCAAGCCCACCAGTGTCTCCTTTCTCACTGAGGCCAGAACAGGAATTATTGGAGAAAATTCTCAGTGCTGGCCCAGTTGGGACTTGAACCTGAGAATTGCAAATTATGAGCCTGGTGCACTACTGACTGAACCAACATCTGCCCTCAGCAAAAGAGGCAACACGCAACAAACATCCATACCATATCTAGACTAAAACATAAGTCCAGTTATATGGTATTTAAGTATGTTATCATTTGATCACTAGGAAAACTGGGTTGGGTTATTTTACCTCTGAACGGCACTTTTTTGCACACAAAGGGCTAAATGACCAGGTCATATGGACCCCAAAGGCTCAGAGAAGGTTGGGGGAGGGGACCCGCTGGAACAGCTGTTGGGAGGCAGATGGTACCCTCCTGTCTAGGCCATCCAGCATGTTCTTTAACGTGCACATGGTATGGCTCTCCTGCACACGGGGCCACGGCTTAATGTCCCATCCGATGGACAATGACCTTTCCAAGCCCATCGGTGTCCCCTACTGACCGTGGGCAGAGCGGGGGATTTTACAGAGATAAATCTCAACACTGACCCAGCTGGGACTCGAACCTGGAAACTGCAGATTATGAGCCTGGCGTGCTACCGACTGAGTCACCTCCGCCCCTAGGAAAGCTGATGTACATAATTAATAACACGTGTTCAAAATAGGGATCATAACTAGTATGTAAACAAACCAAAGTTTCTGACATTAGCTCAAAAATATGTAAACACATAGAATTAAATATATGAAATCTGTATTAAAATTTCTGTTTAAAATTGGATTTCAAATGTGTTGTAAATTTGCCATCAATCAAAATACAATTGTAAATTCTTAAATTAATGAATGATTCCTTTGTATTTTATTCAGGTATCTTACTTAATTGTTGATGAAATGCACCAAGAACATCCAGAATTGATAAAAGATCAGTATTGGGATGAGATTATGCCTGATTTACCATATACAGCAGCTGCAAAATCCTTCTACACAGAACCTCCACAAGGCTCTGCTTCTGCATTGATGTAAGAAGCATTTGATAATAAAATTTGCCACATATCAAGAATTTAAAGCAGTTAAAAATATAAAATTATAAAATATCAGCTTAATTCTTCAATAAATCAATTATAGCATAATTTAGAGCATAATAGTGTAATTATAGATTAATTTGAGCTAACGTTAATAAATTTTGTTAAAAGCTAAACAAAATATCTACCACAGCTGGGAAGCATAAGTCATCAATTACAGTGGCTTCAATTCATAGTTGAGAAACTTTCAATTTCAAAGAAGAGTTTCTTACTGTTGTCAATTGCAGGCTTTTCAAGGAATGTAGCTCCACAATTGGCAGAGGCCTTCCTGCATTTTAATTTTAATGAATTAGACTAAATATGTAATTTTATCAGTTAGCATGAAAGTTTGCAAGTCTAAAAACCAGATTCTGCTGATAAGACTAAAGTTGCATACAAAAATTTAAATAATCAGATTAAACACCAAATAAAATTTTGAAATTGTAAAAGTCAGTAAATGTAACACATTTTTTATGAGAAATGGTGTGTAAATGAATATCTCATTAGCTGATTTACTATCTGTATTAATTTGACTATTATGTAATAATAGTGGGGATTGTATCATATTTTTGAAAGTAAAGCTATTTTCTTTATCTTTGCTGCTTGAGTTTAGATTTGGCAAATTGATAGTTTCAGTTATATATAAAGGTATTTTCTTCTCTCTCATTAGAGTAACAGGCCATGAAGCTGAATTTGTACCCCTAGAAACTTTAGTAGAAGATTCAGAAGATGAGCAGTTGGATGATGTAAAGGTTTGAAATAGCAGAATTCCCTCTTTATGCTTTTAGAAGTAAAGCAATAGAGTACAATTACATACAGGGTGTTTGACAAATAATGGTGGGGTTTAGTGAAACACTCCCCAGGTACATAAAAGGCATCGCATTGAATAATTAAATATTATACAATGTGATGCCTTTTATGTGCATCCCCCACTCAAAATACACATAATCTCTGTGCACTCTGTGCATCCCCCCACTCAAACTGTTTTATGGGTAGTCACCATAATTTTCCAGGAAGATGACGCATCACCACATTTCTCAAGAGATGTTATGGAAGCTCTTAGTGCAACATATCCTGACAGATGGATTGGCAGGGGTGGTCTAATTCTGTGGCCATCAAGAGCTCTCATTTGACATCCCTTCATTTTTTCTTCTGGCACTTTGTAAGTAATTATATTTACATGGACAAAATTCAAGACGAATCATTTGAAAGCCAGAATAAGAGAATCCACTGAGTAAGTAACAAGAAATATGCTCCAGCATTTATGGCAAGAAGTGGAAATATCAATTGCACATGTGCAAGATCATGAATGATGCACATGTGGAAATTCACTAATTATGTTCAAAACTGGTTTAGGTACACTTTCATTAAAATATTACTTTCTTGAATATGTATATATACCTACATATTGGTTCTGCTGATTGGAACTGCTGATTTTTCAGACACCCTGTATAAACTTGAAATTTCAAATTATTACAAAATTTATGTCATAATTTTAAAGGTATCTGCTTTAGACAAATTTTCTTTAATGTGATGCTGCAAATTAAATTCACTGAAAACAAATTACATTAAATTTCAGTGCTATTCTAATAAAAAAAAAAAACATTTTTCTGTATAAAATTTAGCATTCATCTGATAGTGATCATTATAGACCTCTTTTTTGTCTCCTTTATTATCAAAGAGGGCACAGACAATTAGAAAATTTTCATCCACTTTGGAAATCAAATCTGAAAACAAGTTACATATTATTAACTAGGCTATCCAAACTGAGGGTATTTAGATAAATAGAGGTGTATCCATAATTTTCTTTTTTTATTTTTTTGATGAGGGTTGAGAGATTTAATTGCTTTTTAATTTCTTATGACAGGAAATCGAAATTTACCTTTTCTTTACAAAGAATGTGAGCTTCCTGTATTTTTCCTTTTTAATTACTGTAGATAAGGTGAAATGCAAAATTGTATGTTTTAAAGGCTTCAGCTGAAATTTGCCTTAAGCTTTGTATGTACTGTATAGACACCTTGATTAAATTGACTGTATTCTACATCTGCTCCAGCAACAACATTTGAGGATGTTCCTGGTACAAATCACAGAGTATCACATTTCATTGTAGATAGTAACATTATCTTTTCCAATGATGCTAGCTGCAGTTAAATTTTTCAGGAATAAATGCCTTTTCATTGTAAAAGTGCTCGAAAATCCATTTTAGCTTCCTAAGCAAAGTTCTTGAAACTCGTATCTCTTGGCTTCATGCTTAATCCCTGCCTTATATAAACCTTGGATACTTTTCACATGGATGCATTTTCTGTCTGCTGATTTCTTGAGAGCTGAACTATACATAGATACCAATAATCCAGTTCCTTGTAAATTCGCTGTCAGTTTGCATGCCTATTTTGAAGCACTTAGGTGATGATATATAATGTCCATCTTTAGTAGTAACACATCCCCAACAATCCCTCCCAAATGCCAAATTTTTGTAATGTGTCTAACTTTTTAGAGAAATTTAGATGCATTCAAGTAATTCAAATATTTGAATGAATAAAAAGGATAGTTTTGGCTACTGCTTGCTTTTAAATAGTACTCCTTAGTTCATTCTTGGTATTTTGATGTGCTGAAGGTTGTTAGAGTAGAAGACAAGATCACAAGCAAGTATTAAAGTACATTATAATTGTATTAAGATTAAAGTGCATTAACATATTCAAATGATAAAATTTTGGCATTATTATGGATGAAGGTGATGCTTACAAATAATATGTAGTTAAGGATAATATACATCACCTGTAAGGTTTCTATTATACATTACCTGTACCCTTTTAGAATTTTCCAATATTATTTTCTTTTTAGATTTTTCAGCCCATATGTTTTTTGACTTTTTGTTCAATCACTAACATTCAGTTTGAAATAGTTAGTGCCAGAGCTTCTCACTGTTCAGAGAGGCTTGGACCATTTCCAATATTTAAGGCCCCTAGCCAAAATTCAAATTAATGTTATTATTTTTATGAGCATTTTTAATTTTAATATGACAAAATCTATATAAAAAATTCAGCCCTCAAGCAGCCGCTTGTCACAGAGGTCCAATGGAAGCTTGTTAGTATACCATGCCATAGAGAAGACTTGTGAGTAAGGCAAGACCTCAGCAGAAAGACAGCATCAGAAAAGAAACATCCATTCCTTATCTGAGGCTCGTCAGTAAAAAATTTATGTATTTTGCTAAATAATACATTTTATTGTTGTACCTAATATAAAAAAATTGATGTGTCTAAATTTGAGGCCCCCTTTGAACTTCAGGCCACATGGCCCTCATATGGCCACATGCCCCCCCCCCCCACACACACACACACTCTGAAAGGACCTGATTAGTGCCACTTATATGCAACATTAGACTATGTTAATGCAAATAAATCTTTGATTAATTTATTGTTGAAAATAAAAATTATACTTTTAATCAATATTTATGGAATTAAAATTTTTCAATATAATTTGCAGAACTTATTTCTTCTAGTTTGCTAAATTTTTTGTAGTTTTAAATATTTTTTAGTATTTACTCTGTTTATAATTATTTATTTTCAGGTGAATGGTATTCATTCTATACCTTTGAGTACAGCTGCTAATAGGAATGGATTGTCCCGTAATTTATCAGAAAGTTCACAAAGCAGCATTTCAGGATTGGGACGTTCATTTCACCCTCATTCTCAGCAGCGCAGAAGCGTAATGTCACTTCTGCATCGTCTTTTCTCCAGAGACCATGGGCCTCTAGGTATAAATTTTTGCTTGATAGCCAGTTGCTATATTCATACAAAATGAACTATCTTTGTAATATTTTCTATAATTCTGATTAATTTTCATATATTTGTTGCACTAAATGATCTAAAAAAAGTTAAATTACACCAATTCAGTTTTGTGCATATTGAAAATTTTCTCTATTATTCATATGCTGCTTTTCTAGTATATAAAAACTGGAATGCCATTTGCAATTTTCAGCATGATTCAAAAAATACTGAAGTAGAAGGCTATTAAGATATCTTTCAAGCTATTATAATTGGCACAAAATTTCATAATCATTAAAAGAGCATTCAGTGTGCAACTGGAAGCTTCTTGGTAAAATCAGGGTTTGTAAATAATCTCTTAAAAGCTGTTTAAAGGCATTGCATTCTATTTCATTATTGAATAGGTGTCCAAATAAGTTGTGCGGTTTTCACATAATTGACATTCTTATGCAAATTATGCAAGATATACAATGCCATTGAAGTAGGCTCAAGCCAGATGTGTCAGATGCTTTCAAAAGCACTTAATGTGAGTATTAAAAAATACAGTTGCATTTGCATAAGCTAAGGAAAGTGCATCAACTTTCCAAGTGGGTTTTGCATGAAGTTACAGCTGATCAGAACATCTGAGATTATCAGCTTACACATCACTGCTATCACGACGCAATAATGATTCGTTCCTTAATAGGTTGGTGATTTGTGATTAAAAAATGGATCATGTCAGCAATCTTAAGCATTCACATCAGTAGTTATCATTCGGAGAACCTGTTCTGCACACATTGAAGCCTGCACCGAAAATTATGCTCTGTGTGGTGGCATACAGAAAGACTCGTGTGCTACTAACTCTTCTCCCCTGACCACAGTGAATGTGTACTCAGAACAACTGCAACTGGTGCATGATGCATTACTGCAGAAGTGTATACTTGTGAATAGGAAAAATGTTGTTGTTTTTTTGAATGATAATGCCAAACTATATGGAGTGAAAAGAATAAAATTCATGACCTTGGATGGGAAACTTTATATCACCCACTTTATTCTCCAGATATTTCCCCATCAGACTATCACTTGTTTATGTTAGATCACAAGAAATAAAACAAAGATAGATTGTTTATTTTTCACTCTATAGATAATGAATTTTACAGAAGTGCCGGATCTGTAAACTCATTTCTCACTGGGAGAAAGTCATAGATTGTGATCATAGTTACATTATTGCATAAACATTTTTTGTTTAAAAGTTATAAGCATTTTAATTTACTACACCAAAACTGCATGAACTTATTTGGGCACTTAATATATTGCTTTGGTATATGGCTAGACAAAGCTTACCATGATAGGTTACTTAGTCATTATGACAGTCATGGTATGCTTACTACTGAAGTTGAGGAAGAATGGGATCATTTTAAAAGGCTTTTTTGGACATTAACAGTACTCTTTTAGGAAAAAAGGAGCAGAAGAGACAGAATTATCTGAGTGATAAGGCACTTGAGCTTATTTCGGAAAGAAAGAACTGCAGGAATGTCCTTAATCAATACCCTACTAGTCCTAATAGAAAGCATTACAGAGAGCTTAATAAACATGTAAAAAATCAGTTAGCTGCTGATAAGAATCTTTGGCTTGATGGTTTGGCTGACAAAGCTGAGGAAGCAGTTAGACAGCACAACAGCAGAGAGCTGTACCAGATAGTTAATGTTTTGTGTGGTAGAAAACGGACAGGTATACAGGGATTGAAGGATAAACAGGGTAAGGTTATAGAGGGTGAGGATTCTGTCATGGCTAGGTGGGCTGAGCATTTCAGTGATGTTCTAAACAATGCGGTTGGTTCTATTCCCATTGTTTGCAATGATGATAGATGCATTGGTGGCTTTAATGTTGGCCCTATAACACAATCTGAAGTTATCTTGGCTGTTTCTAAACTTAAACTTCATAAATCCCCAGGGGTAGATGAAATTACTACAGAAATGCTTAGAGCTGGAAATGTTTCGGTTACCACTTTGATGACTGAAATTCTGAATATCTTTTATGATAAAGGTATGGTTCCTAAGGATTTTACCAGAGCTATTGTTATCCCTATTTTCAAAAAAGGTGATCGCAGTTCTTGTGATAACTATAGGGGTATTAGCCTACTCTCTGTTCCAGGTAAAGTTCTTTCCATGATTGTGCTTAATAGAATTAAGAATCTGGTTGACAGTCAATTGCGTGATGAGCAATGTGGATTCAGAAGTGGTAGGGGATGTGTGGATCAGATATTTTCACTTAGGCAGATTCTTGAGAAATGTTTAGAGTTTCAGAAACCTTTGGTTGCTAGCTTTGTTGATTTCAAAAAGGCTTTCGACTCTGTTGATCGTCATAATTTGTGGTTGATTGTGAAATCATATGGTATACCAGACAAGTTAGTTAACATAATGAAGGCTCTCTATAATAACACTGAGTCATGTGTGAGAGTTGGTATGGCTTGTAGCAATTGGTTTAGCATTACTTCTGGTGTTCGACAAGGGTGCATTTTGTCTCCTTTTCTCTTTAGTTTGGTTATTGATTATGTTATGCGAAATTCACTTCAAGGGAAAGATTTTGGCCTTAAATGGGCTGGAGATACAAAAATTTCTGATTTAGATTATGCTGATGATTTAACCCTTCTGGCAAATGATGTTGATGAGATGAACTCTTTCATTCGAGCTGTTGATGAGACTGGTAGTAGAGTAGGTTTGGTTATAAACAGAGAGAAAACTAAAGTGATGAAAATTGGTCAGGCAGGCTGTGATTCAGTTAATCTGAATGGTTGCAGTCTTGAGCAGGTGTCACAGTTTAATTATCTTGTTAGCTATGTAACAGATAATGGTGATGTGCGGCATGAGATTAACAGACGAATAGGGATTGCTGCCGGGACTTTTAAGAATCTATGGAGAGTGTGGAGAAATAGGCGTATACACCTAAAGACTAAAATTAGACTGTATAATAGTTTGGTTCTTTCTAGGGTTAGTTATGGTAGTGAAACTTGGACGCTGTGTAAACAAGATAACAGGAAATTAGATGCTTTTGATTCTAGATGCTTACACAGTATCTTGGGTATTAGGTGGTTTAACTTTGTAACTAATGATGAGGTTAGGCAAAGGAGTCTGCAACCTCCTTTAAGCAGCATATTGTGCAGAGAGAGACTCCGCTGGTTTGGCCATGTTGCCCGTATGGATAATTATAGATTGGCGAATAGGGTTATGAACAGTGTGCCTAGAGGCCTCAGAAGGAGGGGGAGACCTAGGATGCGGTGGGCAGACAATGTCAAACAGAACCTTGTTAGAATTGGTGTACAGTGGCCGGATGCAGCAGATGTAGCTCAGGACAATATGCTTGGAGAATTAAACTGCACGGTCTGGTTGGACCTCCGTAGCCCATGGCTGCTTGAGGATGATGATGATGATGATATGGCTAGAACATGAAAAGCATGCACTGCAAGCCTAACTACATCAGTTGTATTTGAAAACCTTTAATAACTTGTTAAATCAGATGAAACTTATCCCAAATTTTTCCACTTTCACATTCAAAGTTCTTTCCTCACAGTAGAGTTAAAATGCATTTGTGATTTTCATTTTACTTGCAGATACATTCATATGCAAACCATAAGTTAAATACAATAAGGCTATGATGTACTATATCTAAACTTTATTTTCATATACCCAGTCACAACTCATGAGTTTCTAAATAGGTGGGGCCAGAATAATACTGTATACAGAGAAACCAACTTGGCAGGGGCTGTGATGGTTCAGATGGTAGTACACAACATTGGTGGTTTTCCTGCTGCTAACCCCATTTCTGTCCTCAGTGAAAAAAAGAACATCAATTGGATTGGAAAGATATACTTATGTACTTGTAATAAAATTTTCATATATATATTATGGCTCATGTCAAATTTATGAAATATAATGAAATATTTATGAAACATATATTTATGTACATATAATAAAATTTTCATATATATATATTGTGACTCTTGTCAAGTGCGTATTCAAGAATTAAGTTTTGGAGAGGGAGGGGGAAGAATTTAATTCAGGGGAGGGTTCAGGAATTTAGCCTCTAGGGTGGGGGTGGGACTTGAAGCTTTCTCATAATATTTCTCTCTTTCTCATAAAATTTTCTCATGTTGATAATTAAGGCATGCAAGACATTTTTAAGTGTATTACTTTACTAAATGCTTATTGAAGTGAAATAAAACTGGCAAGATATTTTAGAGAACAAATATTCATGCAAAATATAATTTTTATTAGTTATTTCAATTCAGAGTTTAATGTTTTAGTATATATATATTACAGAAATGGTGGGCCAACCACTTTGGCCCCTAATGATTTTTGATATCATATTACAGTATATATAAATCCATATTGTAGATTATGGTGTACTCACAGTCTAACATTGCTGAGCATTTTATTGCACTGCACAGTTGCAGCAGTGGTTGCCTACTTACAAGAACAACGAAATTGTATCTATCAAATCGTATCTTGAATATTTGGATGGTTTCCTTGAGCTAGTTGTTAATGGTATAAATTTTGTTCATGTGGAACAGGGGTTCTGATAAAAATCACAAGCATGATTGAAAAGTGTTTAGCAGGGCTCCAAAAAGTGATGATATTTATCTATGATTATTAGTAAAGCTATAGTGATTTCTGTCTAGAAGAACTGGAGCCAAATTTAATAAAATCTTATTGAACAGACTTTTCATGAGCAGGATAAATAGGCTTTCTTTATCATTTGCTAGAATCGTAGAAAAACCAGGAAAAGGAAACAAGGTAGCTGTTGTTGTTGGGACTATTACTGATGATCTTCAGATATTTGAAATGCCTAAATGTGCACTTGTTATAGAGAGAGTTCAAGCTCGATTCTAAAAGCTGGTAGTGAACTACCTGAGCCCATAGTGGAAGAGTCATTTTTCAAAAATTTAATTATATGCATTTTTGATGTTCTCAAATTAAAGAATAGCAATGATTTAAAACAATTTTTAAAAATTAAAAAAGTTTTAAAATTTAAAATTGTTTTAAAATTTTCTTAATTCAAATAAAAATTTATTTTTGTCTTATTCACAAACAATAGCCTTTCTATTGATATGCATTATAATTATTTTTATTCGTTAGTTTTTTTTTAAATGAATTTTTATTCGTTAGTTTTTTTTTTAAATGAATTTTTGTTTGCATTGAAGATGCATTTTTTTCATGACTCTAAAAAGTACTGTTACAATTAAACTTGTAATATTTTTTGTTAAATATTTTATTTTCACAAAATCAAGAATTAAATGCTGATCATATATGGGTGATGTGCAGCATGAGATAAACAGAAAAATAGGGATTGCTGCTGGGACTTTTAATAAACTACAGAGAGTGTGGAGAAATAGGCATATACATCTAAAGACTAAAATAGTTTTTCTAGACTGTCTAATTAGTTCTTTCTAGAGTTAGATGGTAGCAAAACTTGAACCCTTTATAAACAAGACAACATAAACTTGATGCTTTTGATTCTAGGTGCTTACACAGTATCTTGGACATTAGGTGGTTCAACTTTGTAAGTAATGGTGAGGTTAGGCAAAGGAGTCAGCAACCTCCTTTGAGCAGCATATTGTGCAGATGGACTGCATTAGTTTGGCCATGTTACCCATATGCATAACTATATTTTAGCAAATAGGGTTATGAAGAGTGTACCTAAATGCTCAGAAAGAGGGGAAGACGTAGGATGTAGTATGCAGACAATATCAAACAGGATCTGGTTCGAATTGGTCTACAGTGGCTAGTTGCAGCAGATGTAGCTCAGGATAGATATGTTTGGAGAACTAAAATTGCACAATCTGGTTGGACCTCCATAGCCCATGGCTGTCTGAGGATGATGATGAAATATTTTTATGAATGGTGAAAATAACTGAATTATGTGATTCATATCTCTATAGATGATAAATTGATATGGAACTGCTATTAGTGAATTAAGGGCTATAACATTTAATAACATCCACATGTCTATAAAAAATAAAAATCTGATTGTATTTACATTAGTGAGTTCACTTATATATAATGGTTGTCTGGGAAGATGCCAATATTGCCAATGTGAATAGTATTTTTCATCTGCAAAAGAGAAGTATGAGATATACACATAAATTAAATTACTGAGTTCTGTTCCACTTAATTAATGTCAAGAAATTGAATATTAAATATTAATAATATATATACATTATTGGAAGCTTTGAACATAGTATCAAAAATAGAACTAGGCCAGGGCAGTGCCCCCAGGGCCTAGTTCAGAAGGCCCTAATTGGGTTTTGAGAAAACACTTTAATGAAAATTGTTAGACGAATCTAAGTAAAACTGGATGAGGTGTTATTAAAGACAAGAACATATGTATGTAATTTGGCATTTAATATGCCATAATTCCTTTCATTAGGTATTTGGCAAAAAAGTTGTAAAGTTAATTTCACTTTTTGGCTGATCATAGTGAAAGAATAAGCTTGCTCTGTGGTTGCAAAACTGAGTTTTCAGACTTGACACTGGAAGGGTTAAACACTTGATTTCAGTGTCAGACCTCTGTGGCAAGCACTGCTTGAGGAGATATTTTTTTTTATTGGATTAATTCAGAAATATTTGACTTAGTTTCCTAACAAAATGTGTGTTGTATTAAATCTCTTTGTTTAAAGAGATAGATTTTCTTTTTTTTTCACTGAAAATCATCAAATCTGGGGATTTAATTTGGAAAGATTTAGTGCATTTTATGCCATGTTGCTAATGCATTTTATTTCTGAATGGCATTGTAACATAAATATGACAGGATTTTTGTTTTTCCCCCATAATCAAGTACATATAGTTCTTAATCTAGGAAAGAAATGAGGTGCACATCTGTCAACACAGTAACAATTTGGCTAGCTATCAAGTGATTAGCTATCAACAGGAATCAAACTGCAATGGGGAAATTTAGTGATCATAATCAACTGATTTTCCTCTAACAAGTTTGTAACATTGTCTTGAAGAAATGCTGGGAAGCATAGCTCTAACACCAAGAGGTACCAGCACAAATTCAATGGTCGATGAACTTTGGCTGGTTAAACCAATAATTAATTGTTTATTTGAGAGTTGGTTAATTGTGGTTTACTCTATGTCAAAAACTTGTGCCCACCCATAAAAATTTTCTGGCTACACCCTTGGCGAGTTTCTATAGTTTTCAGATTTTAGAAGAAATTTTAGTTGTAATTTTAGTATTTTTTTTTTCTTTCTAGCAAAATTAAAATTAAAAAAGTTGCTAATTTGCTTCTTTTCTAGCATTTTCTAGCACTTACTATAAAATATAAAAGTGTACTGGGGATATCTTCATTCACTCCTTTAGCTGGAATATAAAACTGCCCTCCTCCTACTGAAACACTTATATAAGGAGCAAATTTTTAAAGTAACTTGTTTCCCTATTAGGTGTCATTTCATTAAAGAAAATTGTCTTATCTCAGAAATATTTCCAAATTTTGCATAGTTTTTAATAATGAAAATAGACAAATAAACTTTACATTTTTATTACTTATAGATAGAGGATTTTGGGTTAGTGTTTTCTTAATATTACTGAGTAAGAATATCTAAAATAAGAATTCAGATTTCATCAAAAATATTTTAAAGTGTGGCAATGGACTGGTTAACATTCAAAAACAAATATAATATATGCCTTTTATTTGAACTGTAATTAGAGTATTAATAATAAATACTCTATTTTTATTTTCCCTTTTATTCAGGAAGTAATATTTCCTTACATAGTGCACAAAGTAAGGCACATAGGAAAAGAAGTTCAAGGGATAGCAATGTTTCCCCATCAAGCAATCCTTCAATGCCACCTTCTCCTGTTGATTTTAGAGGCCATTTACCAGGTTTTACAGTAAGTATGTACAATGAGTATGAAAGTTGCTCTGCATAAGCAATTAAGCACAAGTTTTGAAACTAAGTGTTACTTTATTTGGTATAGAGTTGTATGTATTTAAGTTTATGGCCAAGTGGTTGCATGCTTGGCTATTGATCAAAGGGGCCTGGGTTCGAGCCCTGGGTAAGGCATGGATGCTTGTGTTTCTATTGTGGTCTTGCCTTCCTCACAGAACTTCTGTATGGCTTATTAAATTGACAGGCTCCTGTAAGACTTCTGTTGTTCAGCAGCTGCTTGAGGGGATATTTATTTATTTGTATTAATCACAAGTTATTACCATCTAAGTTTAAACAAAAACAAAAAAGCTAACAGCAGCTTTAAATAAAGCATGTATTTGATTAGTGCTTTAAATTTACTTGAACATGTGTTAAGATCACAGTGAGTTGGATGTGGTTTCACCTCTGAGAAGCACTTTCTTTTAAAACAATGGACTAAATCTAGAACCTGAGCTCTTGGGGACTCAGAGAAGGGGACAGACAGATAGAAACTTCTTGCCAATGTCATCCAGTGGTACAGCTGTAGTACTCTGTGCATTTTTGTTTTATGTTCTGCATTGATGGCTTCATGTTTGCTTCAAGCCTTGAAATAGCATATTTTCCATACTGCAAATACAGTATTCTTTTACTGCTAAGAACATTTTAATTACTTAAATAAATCTTAGAAATTAAAAATTTACTTCACAATTTCACTGTATAAAAGTTTAGAAAACAAACAATTGCTCTCTTAAGTCAATGCTTACAAAGGTAGCTGCTAGATATCAATTTTGCCATCTAGCAAAAGTTCAGAATCTTTTCTTGTAGCTTTCTATTTTTAAGTGCATACTTATTAATCACAGAACTAACAGTTGATCTTAGAAAGCATTAGAAAAACTAGTTTAAACCATGAAAACATTATTTTTCTTGTCAAATGAATGAAACTTGCTCATGGAAAGAAGTAGTGTGTTTATGGTAATCACATGCCAGCAGCATAATGTGCAAAAGGACAACAAAAATTAGCAAAATATTCTACAATTAAAAAAATCTAAAAGGCAAAATTAGGAAATGCCTTTGTGGATTGGATGGAGCCACTAAATGGGTACATAAACCATTTTTTTTTTTTTCAATTTGGTATTTTTGAGATTTCTAATATTTTTTTTATTTTTTCTTATTGTTTTGAAAATTGTATATAACTGAGTTTGCTATTTTTATACATATGCCCCGTAAAATATCAGAATATGATGAAAAAATGCAAAATAATGGAAAAATATGAAGATTTCAGTTTTCAAGATATAGTGTTTGTAATATTTTACATTTTTTGCACATTCAAAAACAAATTTTTAATCTTTTAAAATATTAATATCTTTGAAAATAATTTTTTTTAAATAAAAATATGTCTTATTTTTGCCAAGAAGAACATAGTAAATTTTCAGGGAAACCTAAGACTTAATTAGGCTTAAATATCTGCCTGAATTTTGATGAATCAGACCATCATTGAAAGAAAGAAGAAAAACAATTAATAGAATATAATTTCAATATAATTAATAAAATATATATACATGAAAGTAAAATAAATATATGATAACACCTATTAAAAAATGTTGAAAAGTGTTGGGTTGATCAAGATAAGGAGTATTTGGAATTTAAAAAGCTTATGAACTTAAGAATAGTGTGAAATGAGTTTAGATATAGTTTGCACTATATATTAAAATACATGGAATTGAAGATGCAATTTTCAAAATGTAACTATTGCTTATACTATTATAGTTAAGTTTTTAAATTTTTTTCTTTTATGTTTTCTTCAATTGGTTCATTTTCTCCAGAATGTATTAATCACTTTAATGTTTATGCTTTTTTTTTTTCATTTATGAAACTTTCATGTGAATGTTTTAAATATTTCACTAAATACTGTATTTTCTTTTTCTCACAGGATGATATATTTCATTTGTCTGATCTGTCATTAGCAGAATCAAGAGCAACAAGTGTAGCACAAAGTCCAGGCATTTTTAGCAACTTACAAGTCACAGATATATTTGGCCGTTTAAAGCCTGAGCGTCCTCATAGATTTCCATTACAAACTCAGTTGTCAATGCCAAAACCATCAACTCCAGTTACCCCAAGAGCAGAGGCATCAGAGGATGAGGTTGTAAAACCACAAATTTCTATTAAAAGGCAAAGAACTAACAGTTTGAAGCATTTTTTCAGACCAAGTGGAAAGTATAGAGGCTCCCAAAAATCATTGCTTGATAATTTTCAGACTGACCAGACAGGAAAGCCACACTCTCCATCCATGATCTCAGTGGTAATTCTTTCCCCTCTAATTTACCTAAACTCCTCATCTGCTATTCAGATTTGCAGTTTTTGTTTTTATTAGCTGAAGCTTCCCCAACATGGATAATTTTGAAACTAAGAACTCCATTCTGCCGATTCCTCATACAATGCTTTCTTACATAAAAGCAATTAACAATATTAATTGTAATACAAAAACCTTTCCCCACAAAACTAGTAGTTACCCCATCACTTGTAAGCTACAACTATAAATCAATTAGTCTTTGATGTTCATATATAAAAAAAGTGTTCCCTCATGAAAATGTAAATTTTAAGCATAATATATAAGAAAACTTTGCACCATTCCCACAGATAATGCATGAAATAGCCAAGCATAACAGAAAATGTCAGGTTTCACCTTCATATAGTGCTGACAACTGTTCTATATGCAAGACAACTGTTCATCTCACAGATTCAGGTTGGCTATTGCATGGTTGCAGGAGCATTCTGCTGACTTTAAACAATGAATTGGCCACCTAGAAACCCAGATTTAAATCCCATCGAAAATCTTTGGGATACCATCAAACAGAGTGTTTGGATCCCTATCCCATCAGTTACGACCTTGAGAGAATTGTGGACAGCTCTGGAGTATGCATGGGTCTCCATACCTGTGGAACATTTATGCAAGCTTGTAGAGTCCTTGCCTCATCGTGTGGCGGCCATTATCAGGGCCAGAGGGGGTCCAACACGTTACTAGGTTGCTATCCCTAATTCAATGGCACTTCAGTGTAAGCAGCTGTTTTCCTTAGTACTGAGCAGGTCTGATTTTTTTTTATAAAAAGCAAAAACCATGTTTTTGATAAACAAGTGAATAAAGCCTTTGTTGAATTCCTATTTAATTATTATTATTATAGCATTACTTAACCATTCTCTAACTTAAATATTGATTTAAGTTACCACATATTGACACATTAAATCAAGCTTAACAAGTTCAAAGCTTTTCTATCCTAAATTCATACATTTCACTAAAGTTATTACACACCTGAACTACTATCAAGCTTTTTTTTTTTGCCTCTAAATTTTATAGATAAGCTTAAAGTTTACTCTAAGCTTATCTATAAAATCATTTCATATATTTTGTTTCCAGAACTACTTCCTATATTATAAGAAAAACATAATTATTGATGTGTTTGTACTAATCATGATTCTTGGATAAAACTGACAGTGTCTTTGTTAATTCCAGACATTTGACAGTTCTTGCCATCTAGTAACAGGTTCAAAAACTATGTGGAATGTGAGAAGGAGGATCCATAGCTATATGTATATAAAATTTCTTTATCTTATTAAGGCATAATAAGGAATATGCCTTAATGCATCTTATTAAGAAATGTCAACTTCAGAGAGTTTTAACTTTGACCACTTACAACAGAGGTTCTATAAATCAGGATCATGAAAAGCTCTTGGCCCACTCAGTTAACCTGTAGGTACCATTGAGTTTTAAATACTTGGTCGCAAGGTGAGTGAGAATTGGGGTCATAAGATTAATGGGTATTTGAATTTTGGGTTTCGACCAAAATTGTTCAGAAAATACTGACCTACACTACGGGACTTCTTTTTGATTTCAAAATTCAAATTTGATTCATAATTTCGATTCCAAATTCTTGACTTAAAAAAACTCTACTATTCATTTTGTATTTATTTCGAAGGTTACTTACCCCAAGTGAATAGATACAAAAGATATGTCAATATGTATCTTTAAGTCTTCCCAAGACATAGTGCACATCAAATTTCTGCAGATCAGGAACATAGGCACTGGTCAGTGTTGTTAACACAACAAATGTAACTTCAATTTTCTAGAAGTAGAAATTCCATTTTAAAATTTTTCGCATATATCTCATAAAAGTAGATAATTCAAGTTTGTAAAATAATACTTTTTTTTTCATTTCATTCAGATTTATTATGATACAAATAATTTCTTCTAGCACTATGAGTACCATGCACTTGTCCAGTCAAAACTGGACTACGGATCCCAGGTGTATGATTCCACTCGGGATTCGGTAGTGAAAGTACTGGATCTTCTCCACTATCAAGTCTCCATGTTTGCACAAGGGCCTTTGGCTCCCCTCCGGTTCAGAGTCTTTAGGTTGAGACCGATGAACCATTGTTATGTATTCACCGTCAGCAGTTGTCCCTACAGTATGCATCGAAGTTGCGATCCCTGCCAGGCCATCCCATTGGGACTGCATTTTCAGTCCTAAGTGAGAGATGGTTTACACTCATCACCCCACTGCCGTTTGTCCTTTCGATTTGCATGCTAGAGGCTACCTCAGAGACATCAACACCATAGTGTTGAACAGTCAACAGCCTAGCAAATTCCACTGTGGCTCACTATTTCCCCTTCCTGTGATTTTTCCCTTTGCAGGACAGGGAAGGCCTTTTACACCTGATTGTGTGTGCCAGTCACTATACTAAGTACCCAGACTTCTTCTTACAGATGGCTTAATATTTGGCACATCAGTGGGATCAATCATGGTCTGCTGTGATGTAATCATTGCAGACCAGATCCCACTGCACTGCTCCATCTTCACTGCAGATTTGCATACTATCAGCCTTGCCTTGAACCATGTGCTGCTAAACATAGTTGGTGTGGGCTATACAGTGACTGCTTAGCTCACTACAAGCTTTGATCTTGGTGTGGCTTAGGCCTCATGCTGTTCTCTCCAAGATCTGACAGGCACTCAAACGTCCTTTTCTGTTGTGTGCCCTGCACACTGGCATTAGGGACAATGACTTTGGTAAACACTGCTGCCAAGTCAGCCACACCCCTGTTCACTGTTGATTCCATATTTGGATTTCCAACAGCTTTTTACCATTGAGCTGAGATCTTGGTAACCAGTGGCTTTTATCAGTGCAGAGATCTTGGTCAGAACAGTTTATGAACAAACTCTGAGATTAAACCTATTATCAAACCATGGCAGTCATGTTTCCACAAGAATCACAAAGAGGAAGTTGTACTTGCCCAGCTCCACTTAGGTCATTCGTTTCTTTTGTTGGTGGATGACAAACCTAAGTGCGAGTTTTGCAACACTATTTTAATTATTAAACATATTTTACTCATATACATTGCTCTTAATCTTGAATGCTGTTTGTATTTTAGCTTTCATAATTTTATGTCCGAGCCCCTTACACTTGGACATCTTTTTTCTGGTCATTGCATTTTACTACCAATTTTTTCCCTTTTGAAATATTGTGGCTATTTTAATTGACTTTGATTTTACTCTATTGCTGCTTTGTCTTTTGTTTCTTTAACCCAGGTCTCTTACACCTGAATTTATTTTGTTTTGTATTTTTTCTCATTATTTTACTTGCTATTTATACACTTGTTCTTTGTTGTTTTACCATGTGGTGTTTTTATTTTAACTTTTGGTTGTGGATTTACATGTCCTTTATCACTTATTTTGTCTTTCGTTTGGTCAATATGACCTTGTTGCCCTTGCACCATAAAATCCTAAACAACCAACCAACCAACTAGCACTCTGATCACTGTTTCACAGATGTGTTATATGCTATTACTATTACCTTTTTCTTTTTGTTTCTCTACATTGAATCAACTTTGTGATTTAAGGTCACAAGTTTAATTTGAACTATTGTCAACACATTGTTTCTTAAAGCTACAAAAGTCTCCCAAATATTAAAAAAAACTTTTCTTTTTAAAATTGGAGGAATTTGGAAACAATTATGAAGTACATACATCTAGTTTTTCTTGTTTTACTCATTCTTCCATTTTAATCTGTGTAAGTATTTCTAAAATTATTTTTATGATTCATCCCAGTACTCAGCATGTAACTTTCTGAAAGTGAACTAAAACTGTTTTTCTTCCTGGAATCAAACAAGGAAGACATTGCTGTGATGTTGCTCTGTTTGCTGTTATGACTAATTTGATATATGTGTGTGCATGTGTTTATCCTGGGCCAGATTTCTTGTCATAAATACTGGAGAAAAACTGCAATTTTTGTTAGCTTTTATTAAACTTTCATTTTATTTCCATGGGTTTTATAAATCATTATCAATCTTTTGGAGTTTGTTATGATACATCTTTGCCTTTTTGTCCTGATGAGGAAGACTTACAACCTGTTGCTGTGGATATTTTTTAACACTGCCTTAGGTTCTTTATTATTATTATTTCTTGGTTTTCTAAAAACTGATTTCTTTTTTTTAACAATTTTCTGAGAATGAATGAGGTCTTGGATCTCCTTGGCTTGGTAATCAGTCTCCTATGGCTGGGAGATGACACAATTTTGTCAAGTATTCCCCCTCCCCCTTCTCTACCATACACTGAATGGTTTTTAACCCCACCCCTACTGGTAAAATTTTATTTTAAAGAAATTTTAAGTTTATGAGTTTATACTGAGTGATTTAAAAGTTAAAAATTTTCCCCAGTGTTTTGGTTTGCCACTCTGAGAATATTAAAGTATTATAGTCTTGGTGCACTAACTTTTCAGCACTTTACCAAGATTCCTGATGCAACACTTAAGGAGAAAATGCATAATATTCAGCAAAAAAAAAAACACTCAAGGAAAGTTTTTCTACTTCAAAACAGGACAAAAAATCCCTTGAATATGACCACTCCAAGTTACCTAATGTAACATTGGCTAAAATATACTATACTGAAAAGAATTACAAAAAAAAATGAAAATAATGTTTCAAGTAAATATTACATTATTTAAGAAGAAATTTTCTTTCCATTAATATATAATTTTAGTGTTTCCTTTCATCAGGTTTTCCAAAATTAAACCTTAATTGACTAGTCAGATCTATTTCTTCACTATATCACTGTGAAAAAGTTTCATTAAAATTAATATGTTGGTAAATTTGTTTAAATATTTTATTTTCATAAAATTCAGAATTAAATTCTGTTTAATTTGGTATATAGCATGATCTGTTTCTGTTGATTAGTTATTTGTTTTTAAAAAAAAAAAAAAAATTAAAGTTTATCATTTATTTGATTCAGCACATTTGGCTTGAATGCCTGGGCTTTTCCCCCTCGGTGTGAGCGCCTGTACGCGGTGAGGGGGACCACCCTGTGAAGGTTCCGCTGGCTTGGCTACCTTCGCAGGGTCCTAAACGCTCGCCCACGTGTTTGCCGTGCGTGGAGACCCGTGTCCCGGGAAAAGAGGATCCTGGTAGTTGCTCGGGGGTCCCCGTCTTCTCTCCTCAGCTCATGACTGGCGTGGTCCCCATTGGCCGTCTTGCCATTGGGGAGCCTGTCTGTCGCGGGGCTGGGCAGCGGATTCCGGGGCCTCTGCTATACACTGCTTTGGCCTCTGCTTCCGGTAAACGGGAGCTCCTGGGGTGGCCCCCCCAGGAGCAATCGGCTGGTGGGCAGGTCCTGCTAGGGTCAACCGTGCAGAGCGGTGAGTAACCTTGCCCACGGTCCGGGTACAGGTTTACAAGTTTCCTCACAGATTATTTTCCTTTTGTCGTTATCCTTTCTTTGTGAGGCCAGTTTGGCCATTCACAATTTTTATTATTTTACGCTTTGTTTGATTTGTGTAGAATGTTTTGTTCTGCACATTTCTATTTTTATTTTCCTTATATTTCTTTGTGAGGGCTTGGCTCACTGTCTGTGTGGGTATAGTGCCTGCGTAGCCCTGGCGCCCAACTGGGCGTCCCCTTGTTGGGCTCCGTGGAGGGTGGGGACAGCGGGCACTGAACCACACTAAAATAAACATGAGAGAGAGTGAGGAAAATTCGATCATTGCAAACAAGAGGGCTCGACATGAACCCCCGTCTTCTTCGTCTACGTTATCACTGCCGTCTTCTTCTGTGTCTGTGTCTTCGTTCCCAAAGTTCCTGATCATCCACTCCACGGGTGATCAGGTACTTGGGGACATGTCCCCATTTTTTGTCAATAAAGGTTTGAAAGGTCTTGCGGGAGAGCCGAAATCCGTCAAGCGCTTAAGATCTGGCGACTTGCAGGTTGAGACCGCTTGTTCGAAACATTCTGAACTGCTCCTGAAAGTCAAAGAAATTGGTGGGGTGGCTGTCGAAGTCACTCCCCATAAAACTTTGAATTCCTCTCGGGGTGTGATCACCGAGTGGGGCCTCCTCAAAGTCACTGAGGAGGAAATCCTCTCGGAGCTCACACCTCAAGGAGTAACAGCGGTCCACCGGGTTTCGACACGCCGTGATGGGAAATTAACACCCACCCGGGTGTTGATTGTGACATTCAATACGCCACGCCTGCCTTCTTACATCAAGGCAGGTTATTTACATTGTGAGGTTCGGCCGTATATCCCAAACCCTCTGCGCTGTTTTCAGTGTCAGATATACGGTCATGCCCGCACAGCATGCAGGGGCAAGCCCACCTGTGCTCGCTGTGGCAGTAAGGATCATCTCGATCCTGACTGCACAGCAGAAAAGGCATGCTGTGTGAACTGCAGTGGCGAACATCCGGCGTACTCCCGCGACTGTCCAAATTGGAAAGAGGAAAAGGAGGTACAACGCCTCAAAGTAATGAACAACATCTCATATGCTGAAGCGAGAAGGCTTGCTGCACCGCCCGCCCCGCCTGGCAAGGTTTCCTATGCCAGTGCAGTCATTGGAAAGCCCATTATTCCAATGACTTCGGTTGCGGTGCAGACAGACATCAGTGTACCACCTACTGAGTCTTTCTCGCCAGCTGCGAAGTACCTCCTCACGCAGGCGAGACCGAGGGTGGTGTCGACTTCGACATCAACCCCGGTTTCCATTCCTGCAGTTCAGCCTTCCACCTCCACCGGAAGGCCCCCTCCTTCCCGTCCTCAGACAGCAAGACCTTCCAAACCTAAGGGGCCCACGCCGGGTCCTAAAAAGAAAATCACTGCACCTCAAAGGGCGGTCACCGATCCATGCCCCTCGGACGATTCCGAGGACATGGATACCGACCGCCCCCTATTCACTAAACCGTCCTCTGCGGCGGTTAAGTTGAATAGAAACATGTCGTCCGCCCACTCTTCTAAGTCCTGAGATGGCCACACTCCTACAATGGAATTGTCGTGGATTCCAGAGGAATCTTGACGACATCAAGGCCCTCCTTCAGGCACACCAGCCCATCTGTGTGTGCCTGCAGGAGACATACTTGCAGCCAGTCACAGATCCCACGATCCGGCACTTTTCACTGGTTCGCCGGGACCGGGATGGAGATGGTCCAGCTCGCGGGGGTGTCGCCATCCTCGTGAGCAACCATTCTCCATTCCAGGTCGTATCCCTCACCACCACCTTGGAGGCGGTAGCCATCCGTCTCTTCGTGGGGTTCTCGCTGACTGTCTGCTCTGTATATCTTCCACCTGGGAGCATCGTCTTCCAGGAAGACCTTGATGATCTCGTCTCGCAGCTGCCGTCCCCCTTCCTCATTATGGGGGACCTCAACGGACACAGTCCACTTTGGGGCAGTGCTGACACCAACGGGAGGGGTGGGGTCCTGGAGCAGTGGCTCCTGGATCCTTCTCTCTCCCTGTTGAACACCGGTGTCAGTACTTACTTTCACTCCCCAACCCGCACTTTCACTGCCATTGACCTTACCATCTGCTCCTCCTCGATCCTTCCACTCTTTACATGGGAGGTCGAGGACAACCCTTACGGAAGCGATCACCTCCCCGTGGTGTGCACCATCTCCCGTGGGGGGCCTTGCAGCCCTTCACGCGTTTCACGGTGGAGGCTGGATCGGGCTGACTGGGGTGGTTTCGAGCTGCTCTCTGAGCTCGACGACCACTCCGTCAGCCAGGAGCCAATCAATGTGGCAGTAGCGGAGATAACGGACTGTATCGTAGATGCAGCTGCATCAACAATTCCTCAAACTTCTACACGGTTTCCTCGCTTTCCGAAACCGTGGTGGAATCCAGATTGCACCGCAGCTCGTAAGGCTCAGAACAAGGCTTGGGGGGTGTTTCGGAGATATCCGACAACCCCCAACCTCGAGAACTTCAAACGCGCCAGGGCGAAAGCTCGTTTCGTCCGACGCCAGAGCCAGAAGGAATCTTGGATCAAGTATACATCTTCTATCACCCGCACGACTAGTTCTAAGGTCGTGTGGGATAAAGTCCGGAAGATGAGTGGGAACTACACGTCCCACTTGTTATCGATCCTGGAGCACAATGGACAGGCAATTGCTGATCCCAAAGCAATTGCCGATAGTCTGGGGGAGTCGTTCTCCTCCATCTCTTCTTCTTCTTCTTACTCCCCCAAGTTTCTGGCCCAGAAGGGCAGGGCGGAGCGCTCTCCGCTGTCTTTCCACTCGAATGGCCTGGAGCCTTACAACAGGCCATTCACAGCGGAGGAGCTTCGCCTTGCTCTGCACTCTTCTCGTGCCTCTGCTGTCGGGCCGGACAATGTCCATTATGCCATGCTCCAACATCTTTCACCATCGAGTAAGGATCGGCTGCTCCATCTCTTCAATCGCATTTTTCTCGAGGAGCAGTTTCCGGACTCCTGGCGGGAGGCCATCGTCTTGGCCTTCCCCAAGCCAGGCAAAGATCCCAAGATTCCTTCCAATTATCGTCCAATCGCATTGACGAGCTGCGTGTGCAAGGTGTTGGAAAGAATGGTAAATGCCAGACTCGTCTGGTATTTAGAACATCACGGCCTTCTTTCCAACACCCAGTGTGGCTTTCGCAGGCAACGGTCAACTCTTGACCATCTGATACGCCTCGAATCGGCTATCAGAAATTCTTTTTTAAGAAGAGAGCACCTGGTGTCAATTTTCTTCGACATCGAAAAAGCGTACGACACGGCTTGGAGATTCGGCATTCTTCGTGACCTCCACAGTTTCGGCTTGAGAGGTCACATGCCGATCTTCATCTCCAACTTCTTATCGACACGCTCTTTTCGTGTCCGTGTCGGTAACACTCTGTCGCAGCCGTACCCCCAAGAACAGGGGGTGCCACAAGGCTGCGTTCTGAGTGTTACGCTTTTCGCTGTCAAGATTAATTCCATAACTAGACAACTTCCTCCATCCGTAGGCAATGCCCTCTATGTTGATGACTTTAGCATCTTTTGCTCATCTTCCAGCATGAGGGTCATTGAAAGACAACTGCAAATTGCCCTGAACAATCTTTCGGTTTGGGCGACGGCAAACGGGTTTCGGTTCTCCCCACAGAAGACCGCTTGTGTGCACTTTTGCCACAAGCGTAATCTTCACCTGGATCCCGAGCTGCGGCTCGGGGGTAACATCATTCCAGTTGTGGCGGAGACCAAGTTTCTCGGTCTCATATTCGATCGGAAATTGACCTTTTTACCACACATACGTCATCTCAGGTCCAAGTGCACGCGGGCATTGAACATCGTCAAGGTCCTCTCCTCCCTTTCTTGGGGGGCGGACCGATGTTCATTGCTCCGCCTGTACCGTGCACTTGTCCGATCGAAACTGGACTACGGATCCCAGGTGTACGACTCGGCCCGGGATTCGGTGGTGAAGGTGCTGGACCCCCTCCATCATCAGGCTCTCCGTGTTTGCACGGGAGCCTTCCGCACCTCACCGGTCCAGAGTCTTTACGTTGAGACCGACGAACCTTCTTTATCTCTTCGCCGTCAGCAGTTGTCCCTACAATATGCTTCTAAATTGCGATCCCTGCCTGGCCATCCCGCTTGGGACTGCGTTTTCAGTCCGAAGTGGGAAATGCTTTACAATAATCGGCCGACTGCCATTCGTCCTTTTGGTTTGCGAGTCCGAAGCTACCTCAGAGACATCAACACCAGTCTCGATAGCGTTGCACAGTCGACAGCTGAGCCACTTCCACCATGGCTCGCTGTTTCCCCTACCTGCGATTTTTCCCTGTGCAGGACGGGGAAGGCCTTTACACCCGACTGTGTGTACCGGCAACTCTTTGCCAGCCATCGTGCTGAGCACCCGGACTTCTTGCCTGTCTTTACAGATGGCTCGAAGTCCGGCACTTCGGTGGGATCGGCCATGGTCTGCTGTGATGTAATCATTGCAGACCAGATCCCACTGCAGTGTTCCATCTTCACTGCAGAGTTGCACGCTATCAGCCTCGCCTTGGACCACGTGGCGACTAAGCATCATCGTCGGTGTGTGCTTTACACCGACTCGCTTAGCTCGCTACAGGCTTTGATCTTGGTGAGGCATCGGCCTCACCCTGTTCTTACTAAGATCCGCCAGCAGCTACATCGTCTGGCAGCCACCACCACCACCATCCATTTCTGTTGGGTGCCCGGTCACGTCGGTATCAGGGGTAATGACTTGGCAGATGCTGCTGCCAAGTCAGCCACACCCCTGTCCGACTCTCCGTTGCCGGTTCCATATCTGGATTTCCGGCAGCGTTTTACCATCGAGCTCCGGGCACGGTGGCAGAGATCTTGGTCGGAACAGCTTACGAACAAGCTCTTTGAGATCAAACCTATCATCAAACCATGGCAGTCTTGTTACCGCAGGAATCGCAAGGAGGAAGTTGTACTTGCTCGGCTCCGCTTAGGTCATTCGTTTATTACACATTCGTTTCTCTTACGGGCGGACGACGTACCTAAGTGTGAGTTTTGTGACACCATTTTAACCATCAAACACATTTTAATATCGTGTCCATGTTTTAACTTTGAAAGGCGTTTGTTTTTTAATTTTCATGATTTTACGTCCGAGCCTCTTACACTCGGACATTTGTTAGCTGATCATTGTTGTTTTAACGCTGTATTTGAATTTTTACTTTTTACAGGATATTTTACTCGAATATAGTTTTATTCCAATATTTAACCCAGGTTGCTTACACCTGGGTTACATTTATATTTATAACTTATTTATACATTTGTTTCTTGTTATCAATTATGTTTCTTTTATTGCTTTACATTCTTAGTATATGTTTGTGATTTCTTTTAAAATTCGGTTAAGGGTTACACGACTTTTATCTTTTTTTCTTCTGGACATTCGTATGGCGCATTATAGCCTTAGTTGCTAATGCGCCATTAAAACCCAAACAACCAACCAACCAACCTGGGCCTTTTTCAAAGTACAATACCAAGAAAAAAAATTACAAAAGAAAATAATTTTCTTGTTTCAAATTGAAAAATATATATATATATTTTCTCATTATTCCGAAAGAAATTTCCTTTCTAGTCATGTAGGCCTTTTGGTCTATTAGTATTTTTTTAAATAAATTTTTATTTAAATTTTCACATTTTTTGTTACATTACTCTAAATAAACTATATTAAAGTTAATCTTATATCATTTTTATTAAATATATTATTTTCATAAAATCCAGAATTTAATGCTGATTAATTTAGTATATAACATGGCATGTTTTCGTTCATTAACTATTTGATAAAAAAAAAGTTCTGAATTTAATTTTCTTTTTTGCTGAGCACAGTGAAAAATTGCCAGGTCTGTGGTTTCATTCCAGTTTTTGAGACTGGGCACTGGAAGGGTTAAGGAGAAAGAGTGGCTGCCCTGATGCCCAAGGATTCCCCGCCCTGCCCACGGTCAGTAGGGGACACCGATGGGCTTGGAAAGGCCGCCGTCCATCGGATGGGACGTTAAGCCGTGGCCCCGTGTGCAGGAGAGCCATGCCCTGTGCACGTTAAAGAACACACTGGATGGCCTTGACGGGAGGCTACCATCTGTCTCCCAACAGCTGTTCCAGTGGGTCCCCTCCCCCAACCTTCTCTGAGCCTTCGGGGTCCATGTGACCTGGCCATTTAGCCCATGGTGTGCAAAAAAGTGCTGCTCAGAGGTAAAACAACCCAACCCAACCTGATGCCCAAGGCTAGAAAGTACAGTCCATGCAAGTTTAGATTAATGGTAATCCAAATATTCTTGAGGATTCAAATTCTCTTTATCATGTTTTATAAGAAGCATAATTCAGTTATTTTTAATATAGTTTAGTAAATTAAGTTATATTATTAATGAGAATGAAATCTTTGAGTTAATAGGAATAGGGAAGAGGGATCATGACCAAGAACTGCCTAGCGCCCAGATATCTTTAGTCTGTCACTAGTTTCATATGCATCAAAATTATTTGCTTCACATGATGTTTAACAAAATGACTATGGGCAGTTTCTCTGCATGTTAGTAGAGTTAGTTGATAGCCTCTAATAATAATCTAACTTAATACAACAAATCTCAAGGAATGGACAAATGATGCTAGAAGCAACCATAGATTTATATCTGCACAAGAAAAAAACACTGAAGGAAAATATGCAATTAATCTATAAAAGCAAAAGCTGCATGCATGCACAAGATCAAGGAGTTGAGTGATGAATAACTTATGAAAAAAATTAAGTGTATAAAATATAGCAGTCTTTGAAGCAATTCATTAAATATTTGAGAAGTTAACAAAAGAAATGAAGAATTTCTCTTAGAAGAACACAGAAACAGTGATGGTAATAGGAATTTTGTTCAGGATTTACAAAAAAGAAAAAAGCAATGGGATGGAAAAAAACTGTAGATGTTAGTTAAAATTCAGTATTTTAATGGAACAGGACAATCTGTATGAGAAAAAAAAGTAAAAAACTTTTTTCTCCACATACTTTGAATTTATTGCAAACCTTTAAAACTGTGGAGGAGGTCAAGGCATAAATGAACAATTTTTAATAAGTGCAGATTTTCTTACTTTCATTTTGTCATTTTTTCTATTTAATCTTAAGTGCTGTTATATCTATTGAGGGTCAAACCAAACAGTTTGCAACAGTAATAATCTTCTGTGAAATTTCAATGAGTAAAAAGAAAATAAATATATTTTATTTTTACAAAAAATTAAATTAGATCTTAGTACAATTTTCTTCCAATAATTTAAGTTCTAATTATTTTTAGGCTTTGGATGGTAGTCTTAATTCATCATCAGTATCTGAACAAAAAAGTGAAGATTCAGGAAATAGTGTTCAGACTGCTATATTGGATCAATCTGAAAATGATAATCTAACATCCAGTCAGAACAGTGTAAGCCACAGTGATTTAGGTAAGATAGTTTATAATTGACTTAATTTCCTTTTATTCATTGCATTATTCTAGCTTATATTTTTAATTACAGTTGTTACAGCATTTATGTAAAAACTATTTTATTTATATTAACTTTATGTACACTTTAAGAATAGTTTGCTTTACTCATTGGGGCAGCAGTGGCTCAATCAGTAAGTGCACCAGGTTTGTAATCTGTAGTTCCCAAGTTTGAGTCCCATCTGGAGCAGCACTGAGATATATCCTGCTAAATCCCCCACCTTGCCCTCAGTCAGTAGACACCAATGGGCTTAGAAAGGCTGCTGTCTATCAGATGGGACATTAATCCATGGCCCTGTATATGGGAGAGCCATACTCCGTATGCTGGATGTATGCTTGATGGCCTTGACTTGAAGCTACCATTTATCTCCTAACAGCTGTCTAGTGGGTTCCCTCCCTACAACACACACTTCTATGAGCCCTTAGGGTCTTTGCGATATGGCCATTTAGCTCAATGTGTGCAAAAAAGTGTACTCAGAAGTAAAACAACCCAACCTTGACTCAGTTTTTGATGTCACTTTTGCACACTCTGTGTTTCCCTAGTCCCAGAGTTTTTCTTTATCCCATATATTTAACAACAGGAAATAGATCCACTGTATGTTTGTCCACTCCTTTGTAATATTTTTGGTCATAATTCCTGGGCTTTTAAACAGATTTTTTATGTATTGCTTAACATCACCATGCCAACTATTGAATTTCTTTTCAACTGATTTTGGAGCATCCACCTAGTTCTGAAAACTCATTTCCAACCCTGTATATATATATATACACACTACTTGGCCAAAATATTAGAAACTATGCACTAATTATCTTAACTACAAGGCAGAGACTTAATGCTAGGTCACATGATCCTGAGCAAGAATGATTTAAAAGCAAGCAGCAGAGCCATTGGCCAACACTTGGTGAAATCAGAAAAACATGATATAGCCAGTGTCCAAAGAGGTGTTACTGTTGGTGTACCATAGCCAAAACTATGGAAATCATAAGACTATCCAAGGCTATCATCTTTTTTAAGTGTAGTGTATACAAGATGGTTAGTAGATGGAGTCTTGAATTTGGCAGGAGTAATTGTGTTAAACTTCAGATACTACAAGAGAGGGACCATAAAACATTACAGAGGTGTGTAAGCTCAAATATATTCACTGCACATCAAATGACTACTGCTGCACCACTTAGTCCATATCAACTCTAACATATCAACTCTAACAACTATAACCATATAACTCTAACTCCATATCAACTCTAACCATATCAACTCACTTAGTCCATATCAACTCTAACACCACTTAGTCCATATCAACTCTATCAACTAACATATCAACTCTGACAATGCACAAGGAATGCAGATATTTATGATTCAATACTCAGTACCCTATTTCAAAATCTTTAGCCTCAGTCATAAATTGGAAAATGAAGTTTCAGTGGTTTAGGAGAGGCATGAGTGGACTATAGAGGACTGAAAAAAGAAGCACATTTTCTTCAGAGTGAAATTATCCCCTGAAATATTAGCAGGGATATTGAGCACCAGCAAGAGCCTTGGGGCAAACAACTTAGGCAGACATCTCTTTTCGAATATTTTAATAAATTTTTAGAACAAAATCATAGTAGGTAATTAAATAGATAGAATCAATAAGCTGTGAAAACTAATCTTTTCATAATAAGAGCAATAAGATTCATGCAGAAAGAGCTTGGACAGAGTACGGACCTAGGATCAGCATACTCATCCCTCACCTGCTTTCATTGACTATGTATATATAGCTCTTGAGCCATATCCTAAAGTGCCAGTGCAGTCGTAGTGCTGTAAGAAGAACATAAATATGGTACATCACCCAGAAAAATTTGTAACCAAATCATGACATTATTTCCACGAAAGGGGATACGATATTTGTGGTCTAATAGTGCATCTCTTGCTCTCAGATCAGATGGAATCTGAAATCATTCTGGAGTGCAAGTCTAAACTCATTCTTGAACAATGTACACTCTTATTCTACACAGATTCAAGTCACAAGCTCCCTACACTCATTCAGATGCTCCCTCCTATAGCATAATATGAGTAGCACATCCATCACTGTTTGCATAGCATAAAGACCAGCCCCTTGTAATCTGCTGATAATGGAAGCAGACATCTCAATTCCAGTAGTTGCACTGAGGTCAAAGTGCAAGTGGGACAATGTTGGCTGTCTGAAACTTTAAGCTGAGAATCAAGATACATGTCCTCATTTGCAGTTGTACTTGTAGTTTTCTCCAACTGATTTTCAGGTAACAGTAGTCATCAATTGAAACAATGTTCAAAATCAGTAGAAAACAGAATGACTAGTAACTAGACATCTCACTGTGTCTTTGGGATTATCCAGCCTTCCAGTGACTTGCCATTAAATTTTTGGATAAATAGGGTCTGTGTGGCATTTTCAGTATATTGACTGTCTTAATATTAATTGTTTCTTATCCACATGCAAGATGAGCTCCTCCTTCATATTGCACTCTTTTAACATATAAGTATTTGGAACAGTTGTCAAGCTACATTGATTTTTTTTTTATTTAAAATTTGCATCATTCATTTGATATGTGGCTTTATTGTCATCAGTATCTGTTAGAGTTTTGGAAATATTGCCATCTGTAACTCTTGTGAGTAGTATATTAGGAATGGATATATCAGCAGTCAAATAATGTTAGTCAATCAGATAACTATCAATTGAACTAGACAAATATTGTCAGATAAGAACTTGCTTTGAATGGACATGATAGACACATTATGCAAATTCGTGTCCAATTTTTGGATTTTTTTTTTCTTGAATGGAAATTGTACTGTAATGTAAATTTTCATTGGAGGGATTCAAACATGGTTAGAAGCTTGGTTTATTTGTTTGGGGTTTTATGGTGCATTAGGGCTAGAGAGTCAAAGTTAGATCTAGGAAAGAGCCTAAGGGTTATTAAAAAATATTACTCCTCCCACCTCATCCTGAAATTTTAACATTAATAAAATTTTTACTTGAAATATAGAATTTTTACTTGAAATCAAAATTTTAATAAAATTATTTGTATATAATTTTTGACTGTTATCTCTTTTCCATGATTGAACATTTTACATCCAAGATTAAAGAAACTTTTGTATGTCCCAGATTAAAAATATAAAGGGGAGAGCAGAATATCCCTTTACTTTCCATGTCTTTCAGTAAAAAGAAAGATAATTAAGAATGGGTAGGAGTTCATTAAAACTTTTCAAGACTGGGAAAGGGGCAGCAGGAAAGAAAGCATATCTAGGAAAGAATTGTAAAGCTGATATTTCCAATGTCTGAGAATAAAAAGTAGCAAACATATAGTTTCAGTATTGTTCACATTATTACAAACTGTGTCAGTAAAAAAATTTATAACTTTACGCAGATTTAGATTTTAAAAACAAAATATATTGTTAATAAAATATGATTATGTAAATGATTCAAAAAACTAACAGTTATGAAATCCCTGAAACTAAATACTGACAAGCTTTTAAGGTCAATTAGACAATGTCTATTCTGGCTGTAATCAAAAGGGTACACAAAGGAACTAACAAATAAACAGATAAACATATGCAGTCAAACCCATTTTTAATGAAGTTAGTTATAACTAAATTATGTCTATAATGAAGCAAAGTCCATTCCCTTTAAGTTGAGTTTTAGAACTATGCTATATGCCTGCTTTTCAGAGTCTATTAACTATGCTTTCCTGCTTTTCAGAGTCATTTTAGTCAGAGCATATGGAGTACTGAAAATCAACCAATTTCCTTGCTTTTTCCTTTTGAACATTAATCCTTTTACAGTGATTGATGAGTTTTCAAGGCTGTCTGACTTGTTCATAAAGCAAAATATTCACCCCCTTCCCTAGGTGGGAAACATGTTTACTGACCTAGGAAGGGTTTTTAAGATTTTGACTAAGTCAGTGAAGCTCTACTTAACACCCCAGCTGCTGGATTTTACACAAAAATTCTAAAAAGGAAGAAAATGGGTCAACCAAGGTCAATTAAACAATGAAATTTGTCAGTCTGCTGATTGTCACGCAGCTATGATACATTCCTGGAGGATCGGTGAACAGTTAGAGGATAAGGAAACAAACTCACCTAGTAAATTCATTGTGGAAGTGGCAGGGCAATATAACAATGAATCACAAGACATTTCTTCTTCACTTTGCCTTTTGTGAATTTTGGAACTCATTTTAAGCAAAGCATTCTGTTTTTGATTCTTCACTAAGTGAATGGTCTGATGATGAGGTGTTACATAGTTTTGCATTACGATGTCCCAAAATTAAAAAATTCTTAATTTGGTACAGAAAGGTGAAATTGCAAACAATCTAGTAGGAGTCAAAACTAAAAATTTACCACTAAGCTATTCATTGCTTCAAGCAAAAAGGAAAAACAGTGTTCATTAGTTTTTATGATCTATGTTAAAGAGTCTTTCTTATTTTTACATTTTAGTCTGTAAATGGTAGCTAGGCATAAACTGGAATGAGAGTTGTGTACCAATCCCTAGTGATGATGCACAGAACCAACCAGGTCTAGCACCTAATGCCTGACCCCACCTTCTCATGGTGCAGGCTGTTTAGTACCTTTCAAAAGAGATATTCTCTTTTGGAAGGAGAGGGCTGCCAGCTTAGTGTGGCCTACTGATCTGGTCATGCACGGTTACTTTTTCTTTTTTTCAACCCTGCTGAGGAGTGACAACTTCACAGGGTCATGGTGCTGACCATTTATACCCACTAGACTGGACTGGTTTATGGATTTGAGCTTCATTATGGATCCTGGACTTCCTGCATTGGTGGGCCTCTGTTGAGGGGAATCTGCTGCTGTGTTTTCTATTTGCTTGTGGGTTGACAGCCCTAAATGAAATGGAATACCTTATATCAGCTGGAATACCTTATATCAGCTATATAATGGAATACCTTATATCAGCTGGTGGATAATCCTAATCAGAGGCCATCCAGGTACTTGAACCCTCATTTAGCTAGTTGAGCATCATCAATCCTAAACTGGAGTAATGTGTCGCAAGCAGGCCATATGGCTCTTGAAAAAGTCTACTTGAAAAGGTGGTACCTGAAGTTCCTACCAGCATCGGTGACTTCAACTTTTAGTGGAGGAGGGACAGGTCTTTGCCCCATGCCTGCAATCAAGGTGTTGTTTGATATTGTTGGCCCTATCTCTCTCAATAAACCTAGTTTCTTTAAAAATCCTACTAATTATTTTCTCTGCAGGTAGGTGGAACGTGAGAACATTACATAGAGATTATTCTCTTGATGTCGTCACGCAGGAATTCTAGTGTTTTAACCTAGATATTCTAAGCTTGCGAGAGACCAGATGGACAGGTAAAGGTGAGATACTAAAAAATAATTTCCAAGGTGTAGGTTTGCTTCTAAAGCAGACATGCCAGTGATGCTCTTCTAGAATATGACTGCATTAATGAAAGATTTCTTACAGAAAAATTTAAAACAAAAATTAAAGACTTGAATGTCATCTGTTGTTATGCCCCCACAGAGGACTCTGATGATAATGAGAAGGATATGTTTTACAGCCAGTTTCAGAATATTTTCAGTTCTGTGAAGAAAGGAGATATTTCTCTTGTGCAAGGTGATTTCAACACTAAAGTTGGTACTGACTCTAATCTTTGGGCAGGAGTTTTAGGTCCCTTTGGCATTGGATGTTCCAATGATAATGGGGAACATCTCCTACAGGTAAGCAAACTTAATGGTTTGCGAATAACTAACACATACTGCAAACACCAGGACATTTATAAATATACAAGGGTTGCACAGGAATATGCATTTTTAATTAACAGCAAATGAGCTAGTTCAGTTAGGAATACCATATCATACAGGGGAGCCGAAATTGGGTCTGACCATTACCTGGTCAAAAGTGTTTTGCAGCTGAAGCTTAAGAGATGTTGCACTAAGATTAAAAAAAATTAGCTATAACACTGAATGCCTGAAAGATCCAGATATAGTCAAAACATACCCTGATAGGGTATTTAGTCATTATGACAATTGTGGTTTGGTTACTGCTGAAGTCGAGAAAGAATGAGATCAGTTTAAACAGGCTTTTCTTGAAACCAACAGTACTCTTTTTGGTAAATGGGAACAGAGGAAACAAAATTATTTGAGTGATAAGGCTATTGAAGTTATTTCTGAAAGAAGTAAGTGCAGGATTAGTATGAATCAAGAGCAAGAACCTACCCCTAACAGAAGGCATTACAGTGAGCTTTATAAACGCATAAAGGATCAGTTAACAGCTGATAAGAATCTTTGGCTTAATAGCTTGGCTGAGAAAGAGTTAGTCAGCACAAAGCAGCGGATTGTACCAGATTATTAATGTTTTATGCAGGAAGAAACAGACAGGTACAAGGGATTAAGGGATAAACATGTCAAGGTGATTGAAGGTGAGGATTCTGTGATGTCTAAGTGGGCTGAGCATTTACAAGAAGTTCTAAATAATGTGATTATTTCTACTCCCATTGTTTGTAAAAAGAATAGATGCATTACTGGCTTTAATGATGACCCTCTATCACATTCCGAAGTCACTTTGGCTATCTCTAAATTAAAACTGCATAAATCCCCAGGGGTGGATGAAATCATCACTGAAATGCTTAGAGCTGGGAACATTGTGTTGTTACATGGCTGACTGAAATATCGAATTTTTTTTATGATGAAGTGTAGTTCCTAAGGATTTTAATAAGAGCTATTATTGTCCCATTTTTTTAAAAAAAAGTTGATCGCAGTTCTTTTGATAATTATAGGGGAATTAGTTTACTTTCTGTTCCAGGTAAAGTTCTTTGCATGATTATACTTAATAGAATTAATAATTTGGTTGATGGACAACTGCGTGATGAACAGTGTATATTCAGAAATGGTAGGGGATGTATTGATTTTCACTTAGGCAGATTCTTGAGAAATGTTTAATTTCAGAAACCTATGGTTGCTAGCATTATAGATTTCAAAAAGGCTTTTGACTCTGTTGATCGACATAATTTGTGGTTGATTGTTAGAACATATGGGATACCTGATAAGTTAGTTAGTGTAATGAGAGAGCTCATAATAACACTGAGTCATGTGTTACAGTTGGTACGTCTTGCAGCAATTGGTTTAGCATTGCTAGTGGAATTACACAAGGGTGCATTCTGTCTCCTTTTCTCTTTTGTTGGGTTATTGGTTATGTTATGTGAAATTCTTTGCAAGAGAAAGATTTTGGCCTTAAATGGTCGAGATTTCAAAATTTCTGATTTAGATTATGCAGATGATTTGGCCCTGTTGGCTAACGATGTTGATATGATGAATTCTTTCATTAGGGCTGTTCATGGTAATGGTAATAAAATGGGTTTGGTGATGAAAAGAGAAAAAACTAAAGTGATGAAAATTGGTCAGGGAGATAGTGCTTGCTTTGAATGGCTGCACTCTTGAGCAAGTGTCTCAGTTTAATTATCTTGGGAGCTATGTAACAGATACTGGTGATGTGCGGCATGAGATAAATAGAAGAATAGGGATTGCCACTGGAACTTTTAAAAATCTATCAAGAGTGTGCAAAAATAGGTGTGTACACCTAAAGACTAAAATTATTCTGTATAATAATTGGTTCTTTCTAAGGTTAGTTATGGTAGCGAAACGAGGACTCTTTGTAAGCAGGATAACAAGAAACTTGATTCCTTTGTTTCTAATATCTTGTAGTTATGTAATATCTTGGGCATTAGGTGATTTGACTTTGTAAGTAATGATGAGGTTAGAAGAAGGAGTCATTTACCTCCTTCAAGCAACATATTGTGCAGAGAGAGACTGCATTGGTTTGGCCATGTTGCCCATATAAATGGCTGCAAATTAGCAAAAAGGATTATGAACATTGTGCCTAAGGGTTTCAGAAAAAGGGGGGAGACCTAGGAAGTGATGGACATACAATGTCAAACAGGTTGTTGCTAGAATTGGCCTGGGATGGCCAAATGCAGCCGCAGTAGCAGCTTAGAACAGACAGGTTCTGGAGAGGAAAATTACATTGTCTGGTTGGACCTCTGTAGCTCATGGCTGCATGAGGATTTTGTATATGTGTGTGTGTGTGCATGTGCTTGCGTGCATAAATGTGTAGTATATTTTATTTTCTAGATAATTTTTTGATCGATATTACTTATGGTTAATTTAGGGATTTAATGAAGTTTCTCAACTGTCCCTTCAAATTCACTTTAAGTGAGTTTGACTGTATTTGCATTTTTATGGTAAGGAGATAGTCTCACTTTGGTCACCAATTACTGTGTCATTTGAAATAAAGTGTTTGACTTTCAGAATGATTTCATTAAGAATCTGTTAAAAGACTATGAATATTGTCAATATGTAGCCAATCTCTTTCTTCATGTTTTAATTTTGTGATGTGGGATGAAGTTTCTTGCCCTAAAATTTCCAATGGGAAAGGGTATCGGCACATTAGTGTACTACAGTTTTCTGGAACTGTCTTGGTTTTCTGTTAAAATAATCATAATCTAGATCCTCTGGGGTAGGAATGTGAATATAGTTTTTGGCTATATCATAAATGGCTAAACCTAAAATCAGCTGGAGTCGATCAACAAGAAATCAGACAGATACCATACCGAAGTAGCAATGCTACATCCTTCTGTCATGGTAATTTTCATCTACAGTGGTACTGTCATTTGACAAGCTAACATATTTAGCAAATGCATAATGGGCCATAAATCAGAATATGTACTATCATAAAACCTTCAATCATTTACCATTGGGATTTACAAATTGAATAAAGTCTTAGGTGATATTTTAGTATTACTATCAAGTAAAATTGAGAGGGCAATTCTAGATTTCCCCTGAAATTCATACTAAATTAAAAATTAACATGCATTCACCAAGACTTAAAATATTTTGTTTAGATTTACACTATATAGCTCCTGAAATGTTTTACTAGGTATGCCCCTGATAATAAATATTATTTGTGTATTGAAATAAGCTACATACCAAGTTTATATGTTAATTAATTTATGAGAAATTAGTATTTATGTGATTTATTTGCTTATGCATATATTGCAATTGAAGAAAAAAGATGCATAAATTTTCTTCTATATGAATATCTCCCTTTAGGTCAAAGAAAACCTAGTATTGTGTCCCAAATATCAGATAAATCTAGATGTAGCCTTCCCCATATATTGGGATCTTCACCAGAAGAACCAGATGTAGGAATGACAGCAAAAGAGCCTAGTACTCTCACTTTAGTTGCTGGGGAAGATCTGCAGGGTAATGTATCTACCCCTATAAACTTAAACAACACTGAAAGAAATACACAGAATATTTCATTGAAGAAAAACCCTTTATTCCAACGACGATCTTTTGCTCCATCAAGAATCTTTTCTAGTCTTCGACCAAAAAGAACTGTAAGTCTTCTTATTCATGACAACAGTAATTTTTATTCTACTACTGGGAGTGTTCGTAAATTTTACAATCGTAAGAAGCACCATGATATTATCCATACAGGAAGTCAGCCTGTGAGCCCAACTGAATCAGAACCACCTAATTTTAAACTTCGATTCAAATCAAAGAGAGAATGTTCTGTGAAAGGGCAATGTGAAACACCAAAAGATGAAACTAGCTCTGTTACAATAGTGAAACAGTCAAAGGACCGTCCTGAAATTACTGTTTCTTCTCTGGGGTCTTCAGTTCAGCCTACCAGTGGTCAAAGTGGAAGAATAAATGATGATCGTTCATCTGATGTATAATGTAATGAGGACTCAATTTCAAATGCATTTTGATATAATTTTTAGGAGAAAAAGTTATTAATATATATATATTGCATATCTATTGAAAAAAATTAATCAGTAATATCCTGCAATGGAATTTGCATCCTCAGTTTTATAAAAGCTGTGTGTAGAAGGACATTTATTTAGGACTGACTGTTGTTTTTTCTGTCATTCAATTTTGTCTATGAGTAACAAATATATATATTTTTTCCATTTATTTAGTTGTATGACAGCAAAGCTTTTAGCCTTATATTACCAGATTCTGATCTGAACTGTAGTTTTTTCCATCCTGCTGTGCCCTCAACATGAAGCATACAGCATTGAGCTTTGGAAGACTGCCATCCGTCAAATGGAGTATTAAGTTTTGCTGTTGTACAGGAGAGTCCATTCCCTGTAAACATTAAAACATTCTCATTGGATTCTTTAATTAAAACAGGAACAAGTAACATTGAAATTCTTAATCCTTGGCTAATCTTTCTTTAATACAGTTATATCTTAGTGAGTATTACTGGCATTCCTGCTAAATTATAATCCTGAATCTTGCCAAACCTAGTTACAATTTCCTCCTAAAAAGATCCATGAGTATGTAGCTTTATTCATGTTACACTTGTCCACTTGATATCCTGCAAGCCCATGATATGAAGTCTTCACTGTTGAAATTGTGTGAGGAGAGTACTCTTTAAAATATGAATGAATGAACACATTAGAAAGGAAATATTTATTGGCATTGCCAAATAAAGTAAATTTATTGTGACAGGAAGGGTCCAAAATAGTATCAAACACATGCTATTCATAGGCATAGAGCAAAAATTCGTTTACCAACTTTTAAGAATTTAAAATATGATTCTGATGTATAGTATTGGCATACTTTGAAAGTTCTAAGGGGTGTGTGGAAGTAGCCTGTTTGACCTGCTTTAGTTTCTGATATTCAGAGGCTTAGAAAATATATTTTATTCATGCCCTCAAAGAAAGTAGGGTTATAACCCAATAACTCCCTACCCTCCTCTTGGATATGACACTGATTAATTATTATTATGATAAAATATTATTGTTGTGATACTCTTTTAGAAGCTTCCACAAAGCTGCAAGTTTGAGACACATTAGTTTGAAATAGCAATACATCCAAAATAGCAGATTAAATAAACCTTTTATCAGGATTACCCACAACTTTAAATAAAGTGCTTTGTGCTTTGTGCACTTGAAATAAGCAACCAAAATTATAGGGCAAACACAGTGTGAAGTTCATCACTTCTCAGCAGGAAAAATGTAACATAAAAAGATAAGCATACTTTATTTAACAAAATGTGATAATATTTAAGGCTAAGCAGTATTACTAGTTACCAAAGGTCTTTCAGACATTTATAGACATCAGTGACATGATGTTTAATTATTAATGTACTGTTTTAGTAATGCATGAAAACCAGAAAAAAAAAAAATTGTTGGACTATTTGGTACCAGTGGTGCACTAAATGGAGCTATGAGATTATAACTCCCATTTTTTCAAAAAAGGATTTGAATAACACATGTTTTCTAAGGCAGTCCCAAAAAACCAGAGACTCAAGCGTGTAATCCCCATTAGATATGCCACTGGTTTAGTATAATTCAGTATAAAATAGATCATGGCCCTTCAACATACACACTGCATGTACCTAAGAATGTCTTTTTTACCAAAATAAAAATACTCTCTAAGCTACTAAATACTGCTAAGCATTAATCTAATTTAGTAAATAAAATTTACTAAAAAATTATTACTATGTAAAATAAAATTTTTCATAGTAATAATAGGAGAATTGAAATGAGATAATTTTACTATTTTTGGCACAGATAATTGGAAATTGTAATATATTTACATATATTTTAATTGATAATTACATTTTTCAAAATAAACCTTTATTCCTCATTACACATTTTTCTTTTTCCAAATTACAAAAGGAATGCCATTTCATTTAAGGGATCTGGACGTAAATATTTTGATAAAAGAATGCATCTAGAATCTAATTTAGATTATATAAAGATAGCAATGGTAGTTGCAGAATAATATTGATAATCTTTTCATCAAAACTTGCTTTTTTTTTATTATTCTCTTAATATAGTACAAAAGCTGTTCATTGTGTTTCATGATTTCATTTTATAAGACGTCCTTCAGTGATGCTTCATGGCAGTATGTAATATTTGATATTTTGTAAGTTATTTTATAAATATTTTATATTATTTTAGCAAGCAATTGATGAGTATGCAACTTGCATGTATTTATTTTATATTGGAAGTTCATTTTCAAATTTAATCAGCATTTCACTAAGATTATTTGGAAAAAATATTTACTTATATATTTTTGCTATTATTAATATTTTACATTTATATATGTACTTGTTACAGGTGGCTGAATCATCTTAAATGTATTCATTGCCTTAAGAATAACTTGGGACAAAATATGAAATGACTTAAATGAGCTAATAGCAGTCCCTCTCCATGTAATATATATATATATAAGATAATGGATATAATTTATAAATGTGAAGTTTTGTGCATAATAAATTCAGGCTTTTTACAATATAATAAATGTTACATTTTGGCAAAAAAGTTTAGATTCTCTAATATGTTTTTCTAAGTTAAAATTTAATATTCTAGAATCTCTGATTTTTTCTAATATCTGTTAGTAGCTTTTTATGTAATTATTATGGTATAAGAAATATCTGTGTTTTATGAAAGATTTATTTTTAAACAGTAAAGTAGAAAATATATTCAGCATTGGAAATGCATATAGAGTATCCAGTCAAACTCATTTTTATTTCCAGTTTAACACAAAGAAACATGCTAAGAAGTGAAACTCCATGCAAAATAATTACCAGTGTCATATTTATTTTACACTGTGTATATTATCAAAATTGGGAAACAGCAGCTCAAAAGTCAATACTTTTTTTTTTCTTAAATGATACAAAGGATATAAACCTGTAAACTTTTCTTTGTGTTGGTTTCTCATATACAAATATTTACACAATGATATTAACTTGAAATACACATCAAAATGCTAAAAAATATTTAATACATGATTATGCAGTAGTAATATTAATTGCTCCTGAGCAACGCTATTCTACATCTAGCTTATCACTATTTACATAGTCAAGCCATGAGTGTTTTTGGCATGATATAATTTCACTTAAGGACAATTTTAATCCTTGAAAATTTGGTTCTCTTTTTTAAGCTGTAACATTGTGAGATATATTGCCAGATGAAGCCCCGTTAGTGCCCAGGGAGAAACATGACACAACGTAGAGATGATAGTCAATTATTTAAATTGCAATGTTGACATTTGTGGATTTTAACCTTTTTAAGTTAAAACTTAGTTCGTTGAATGTTTTTTAAGGTGCTTAATTTTAAGATAAAAATTTCTAGGCAATTTCTGCAATATGAGTTTTAAGGAATGCAATCAATGCAACTAGTATTGGTTAGTGATAAATGACCTTATCGACAGTGTACTTTTTAAAAAACTTTGACTGGTATTCGGTATCAAAATATCAAGTGATAACATCAGTGCTATACATCAGTATTGGCTGCCAGTAAGATAAAAATCATCAGCAGACAAATTAAGATCTTTGACAGAGGGCCCTTGCAAGAACAACAAAGGATAACAACAAGATTACTGAGCCAGCATAAATTCTGAAGATATCTGAAATGGAACATTTTCCACCTATTAGGAACTTTTTGCAAGGGTTAAAGGTTTCCTTAATTGAAATTATACCATGCTGAAAACACTTATGTCTTGACTATGTAAAGAGTTATAAGCTAGATATAGAATACTGTTGTTCAGGAACAATTAACATTACTACAGCATAATCGTGTTTTAAATATTTTTTATTTACACAAAGACATACCCATTGGCTTAGTAGTTGGGTTCATTGCTACATCAATTAGGTCCATTTATTTTAGTTACAGTTTCGATATTGATGCTTTATTAGGAAATTTGTTTTAAATACAGTAAATTTCTATTTAAGTAGTTGAATCAATTTATTTGTAAGAATGCTAAACTTTTTTAAATATATAACAGGTGTGTATAAAATGAATCATCATGCTTTAAAAATTAATAGTTTATGAATTCTTCACAGTTTCAGTTCATGGTTGTATCCAGAGAGAAAAGGAAGTTCAAAATTTTTGTTTTATACCATTCAGTTCTTTTCAAATAAGAATTCCTTGCCATATTGGGGTGTAATCATGTGCAAGTTTTTAGTCAAAGCATTTCCTGGCAAGTGGATTGGGAGAAGTGGAACAATTTTTTAGCCTCCATATTTACCAGATTTACTATTCATGAACTTCTTTTGTAGTTATGTAAAGAATAAGACACACTCCTCACTGGTTCAGTTCTTGGATAATTGAAAGAGCAAATCATCTGATCCAGGGAAAACAACCAATGAATACCACTAGTGAACTAAACTATCATCATCCTCATCCTCAAGCAGCCATGGGCTACGGAGGTCCAACCAGACCATGCAGTTTAATTCCCCAAGCATATCTGCCCTGAGCTACATCTGCTGCATCTGGCCACTGCACACCAATTTTAACAAGGTCCTGTTTGACATTGTCTGCCCACCGCATCCTAGGTCTCCCCTCTTTCTGAGGCCATTAGGCACACTGTTCATAACCCTATTGCCAATCTATAATTATCCATACAGGCAACATGGCCAAATCAGTGGAGTCTCTCTGTGCACAATATGCTGCTTAAAGGAGGTTGCAGACTCCTTTGCCTAACCTCATCATTAGTTACAAAGTTGAACCACCTAATGCCCAAGATACTGCATGAGCATCTGGAATCAAAAGCATCTAGTTTCCTGTTATGTTGTTTACAAAGTGTCCAAGTTTCACTACCATAACTAACCCTAGAAAGAACCAAACTATTATACAGTCTAATATTAGTCTTTAGGTGTATACGCCTATTTCTCCACACTCTCCATAGATTCTTAAAAGTCCTGGCAGCAATCCCAAGTCATCTGTTAATCTCATGCCACACATCACCAGTATCTGTTACATAGCTCACAAGGTAATTAAACTGTGACACCTGCTCAAGACTGCAACCATTCAGATTAACTGAATCACAGCCTGCCTGACCAATTTTCATCATTTTAGTTTTCTTTCTGTTTATAACCAAACCTACTCTACTACCAGTCTAATCAACAGCTCGAATGAAAGAGTTCATCTCATCAACATCATTTGCCAAAAGGGCTAAATCATCAGCATAATCTAAATCAGAAATTTTCGTATCTCCAGCCCATTTAAGGCCAAAATCTTTCCCTTGCAGTGAATTTCGCATAACATAATCAATAACCAAACTAAAGAGAAAATGAGACAAAATGCACCCTTGTCAAACACCAGAAGTAATGCTAAACCAATTGCTACAAGCCTTACCAACTCTCACACACGACTCAGTATTATTATAGAGAGCTTTCATTATGTTAACTAACTTGTCTGGTATACCATATGATTTCACAATCAACCACAAATTATGATGATCAACAGAGTCGAAAGCCTTTTTGAAATCAACAAAGCTAGCAACCAAATGTTTCTGAAACTCTAAACATTTCTCAAGAATCTGTCTAAGTGAAAATATCTGATCCACTCATCCCCTACCACTTCTGAATCCACATTGCTCATCACGCAATTGACTGTCAATCAGATTCTTAATTCTATTAAGCACAATCATGCAAAGAACTTTACCTGGAACAGAGAGTAGGCTAATACCCCTATAGTTATCACAAGAACTGCGATCATCTTTTTTGAAAATAGGGATAACAAAATATCTGGTAAAATCCTTAGGAGCCATGCCTTTATCATAAAAGATATTCAAAATTTCAGTCATCCAAGTGGTAACCCAAAATTCCCAGCTCTAAGCATTTCCATAGTAATTTCATCTACCCCTGGGGATTTATGAAGTTTAAGTTTAGAAATAGCCAAAATAACTTCAGATTGTGTTATAGGGCCAACATTAAAGCCAGTAATTCATCTATCATCATTACAAACAATGGGAGTAGAACTAACCACATTGTTTAGAGTATCACTGAAATGCTCAGCCCACCTAGCCATGACAGAACCCTCCCCTTCTCTAACGTTACCTTGTTTATCCTTCAATTCCTTATACCTGTCCGTTTTCTACCACATAAAACATTAACTATCTGGTACAGCTCTCTACTGTTGTGCTGTCTAACTGTTTCCTCGGCTTTGTCAGTCAAGCCATCAATCCAAGGATTCTTATCAGCAGCTAACTGATCCTTTACACGTTTATTAAGCTCTCTGTAATGCTTTCTATTAGGACTAGTAGGGTATGAAGGACATTCCTGCAGTTCTTTCTTTCTTAAATAAGTTCAAGTGCTTTATCACTCGAATAATTCTGCCTCCCCTGCTTCTTTTTCCCTAAAAGAGTACTGTTAGTTTCCAAAAAAGCCTGTTTAAAATGGCCCCATTCTTCCTCAACTTCAGTAGTAAGCAAACCATGACTGTCATAATGACTAAGTAACCTCTCATGGTAAGCTTTAGCTATAACTGGGTCTTTCAGAGCTTCAGTATTAAAGGTAAATTTTTTAACTTTAGCACAACACTTTTTAAGTTTAAGTTGCAAGACACTTTTAACAAGGTAATGGTCAGATCCAATTTCAGCTCCCCTATGTGACCTGATGTTCCTAACAGAACTGGCCCATTTGCTGTTAATTAATATGTAATCAATCATATTCTTATGCAGCCCATCAGGTGAAACCTGATGTCGTGGAGTTTGTAATATGTGTTAGTTATTCTGAAGCCATTGAGTTTACTTACCTGTAGGAGACGTTGCCCATTGCCATTGCAGCTACCAATACCAAAATGGCCTATCACCCCTCCCCAAAGGTTAGAGTCAGTACGAACTTTGGTATTGAAGTCACCTAGAACAAGGGTAATATCTCCTTTCTTGGCAGAATTCAAAATATCCTGAAGTTGTCCGTAAAACCTATCCTCATCTTCATCGGCATCCTCAGTGGGGGCATAACAGCAGAAAACTTTCAAGTCTTTAATGCTTGTCTGAAATTTTGCTGTAAGAAACCTTTCATTAATGCACTCATATCCTAGAAGAGCATCACTAGCATGTCTGCTGAGCAGCAGACCCACGCTTTGGTGATGCTTTCCATCCTCCCTCCCTGTAAAGAGAAATTTAAAGTTATTTTTAAGTATCTCACCTTTACTTGTCCATCTGGTCTCTTGCAAGCCTAGAATATATAAGTTATAGCACTGGAATTCTTTCGTGAGGACATCAAGAGAATAATCTCTTTGTAATGTCCTCATGTTCCATGTTCCTGCAGAGAGAAAATTATTAGTAGGATTTTTTAAAGAAACTAGGTTTATTGAGTTAGGTAGGGCCAACAATATCAAACAGCCCCATGATCACAGTCATGGGGCAAAGACCTGTTACCCCTCCGCTAAAGGCTGAAGTCACCGATGCTGGTAGGAACTTCAGGCACCACCTTTTCAAGTGGACTTTTTCAAGAGCCATATGGCCTACCTGAGACACATTACTCCAGTATAGGCTTGACGATGCCCAACTAGCTAAGTGAGGTTCAGGTATCTGTGATGGCCTCTGATTAGGATTATCCACCAGCTGATATAAGGTATCCCCTGCCTCTGTTCACTTAGGGTGGCAACCCAGAAAGCAAACAGAAAACACTGACAGATTCTCCGTCAACAGAGGCCCACCAGTGCAGCAAGTCCAGGATCCATAATCAAGCTCAAATCCATAAACCAGTCCAGTCTAGTAGGTATAAATGGTCAGCACCACGACCCTGTGAAGTTGACCACTCCTCAGCAGGGTTGAAAAAAAAAGAAAAAAGTGGCCATAAATGACCAGATCAGTAGGCCATACGGAACTGGCAGCCCTCCCCTTCCGAAAGAAAACATCTCTTTTGAAAGGTACTAATGGCCTGCACCACGAGAAGGCGGGGTTGGACATTAGGTGCTAGACCTGGCCAGTTCTATGCATCATCACTGGGGATTGGTACACAGCTCTCCTTCCAGTTTATGCCTAGCTACCATTTCACTTATGAGATGATGAGTTCCAAGGATGGATTTAGGAGCAGGCAACCACCTAAGGCCTTGCACTTATTTATTAGAGAATTGTATATTTAAATAAAAAAATAAGTTTCATGTATAATTTTATCACCTATTTATATTCAACTAATTCAACAACAACTAACTATTTCAACTAATCCAAGCTAATTCAACAATTTTCAGAAAAATACTTTTTTTTGGCATATTTTATTCAGGCATATTCAGACAATTGCACAATTGGCTGAAGGTACATAAGTAGTGTTTTGAATTTGAAGCATTTTCTGATGTGCGTGGTCTGCAGTGATGTTTCAAATTCAAAACACTACTTGCATACCTTCAGCTAATTGTGCAATTGCAACAATTGAGAGTTTTACCAACATGGGATTTGAAAACTTGATGCCAGTAGGAACCTTGCACACCCTAAATCTGTCCTGATGAATTTCATTACTGCTGCACTTTTCTTTTTGTATTTCACAAAAATAAAGATTATGAGTATGAGTATTTATCAATTTAAAACAAAAGTTTAACTTTTAAGTCCATTAGATAGATGTAATGTAGTTCAAGCTTTTCCTACATTATGTATAATTTATTTCTAAAGTATGAATGTTAATGCAAGATTCACTACCCTCTCACTGTGATGAAAACCTGCTACAGGATACTCCTACTTACATTCTTCCCACCACAGGTCTTCTTCCTTGTCTCTGGCACAGATGGTTTATGATGTTGTTATTATTGATGGTTCCTGGCACACCTCTGTAACAGTTCAATGTTATGATCAATTAACAATAGTAATCTTATACACCACAAAAATAAGAAAGTAGACAAACTTTTACATCATATTGAGAAATTTTTACAAATGAGTTTTGGATCAATCTTGATCTGTGATCACTGTGAAACAATCTTCTGAACTCTGATAACAAATTGGTATTTTTTCCTATTCAACTCTTTCATATAAAAGTATTTCTAATCGAGTATCTGATTCAAGGAATTGCAAATGACAATATCTGAGATAGTAAAAACTTTGCACTATTTTGTCAGGACATTATTAGTGAGTTTAATTCTAAATTATGTGAATCAGCCATGCAGATTTACATAAATTACATTCTGATTGTCCTGAGGAAACATACTGAAGAGATTTTAATATAGAATCTAGTAGTTTCAACTGTCCTCAGCTTTAAAATTTATCACATGTTTAGCAAGCCTTCAATAGTTCTGCTCTACCTCACAATTCATAAAGAATGTTTTCTTTTATATGCCACCAGTATCAATTTCAGTTTTCCATACATTGACTATTTACATTCAATGTAGTATACTATTTTTGTTATCTCTATGCCGAGTTTTTGGAGGTTTACTTCCTCTATCCCGATGTAATATACTAAATATGTAGTATATATATACATTCTTGGTATCATTTACCTGGTGTCAAATTCCTGACATTGAATGATACTGATTAACAATTGGTAGATACAAATAATTCTCAATTATAGTTGTTGGTATATTATATGAACCCAAAACCAAAGTTTTATTGCTATGAATTATTATTTTTGAGCCAGTGAAACTAATAATATTTAGTGAAGAAAAGCTTATTGAATATAAATTCATTAGTTCATAGCAGACTTGCTGTGAAAAAACAAATGAAAAATGAGAACAAATGAAGATCATGGAGAAAGATCTGCTAAGATTTTCAGATTTAATCTTTTATACAATTTTACAATATGTGCAAAAGCAATGGATTTTAACATGCCTTCATAAGACAAGATTTTAAAGAATCTCCATTGTTTTCTGTTCTGCATTGACTACATTTGTGATGTCTGTCTCCACAATGATAAATTTAAATTATTTGAATGTTATGGAGGTCATAGTACAGCATTGGGGATGATGTGTTTTTTATATGGAAAGTTACAAAACTCTTCATTTGGCCATGCTTGAATTGCTTTCTTTAGGGATACTATTAACCCAAATGGTGTTTATTTTCTTTTTAGAAGTTTTATAGAAATAGGTGTAATGCAAGTTCTCAAGCCCCTTCACCCTCCCAAAAGGTTTAAGCCCTTCCTAAATTTGAAAAACCCAATTGCAAAATGTGTAATTGATGGAACCCTATAATACGAAAACACCACACCTTCACTGTGAGTCAGTGGTATATCAACTACCCCATGACATGGGAGCAGTTGCTTCATCCTGATTATAGAACTGTAAAGCCCCGTGGCCAAATGGTTAGTGTGTTTGGTAACAGAGTAAAGGGGCTTGGGTTTGGATATTGCAGAAGGCATAGGTGTTTGTGTTGTTGTACCTTTCACAAATTTCCTATGATAAATTACACTGATATTATCCTGTTAAACTTTTCTGGCAAATGGGCAGCTTGAGTATATAGATTAGTGTTGTAGTATATAAATGTATAGAAATCTGAATAGAGAGATTTATGGCAGACAAGATATAGTCATATGTAATACTTAAATATGTAGATTTTGCCTTCTTTCAATCCCCATCGAAAGAAATAATATTCCTTCTGCAAGGTACTAAGAGCCTTGCACACTGAAGGTGGGGTCAAAGAAGTTTAGCCCTTAAAGATACTATTACACAAAATGTCTGATTTAGTTGACAACTGGAATGGTCAAGATACTGGTAAAAGTTCATAAAGGAGATGGAATAGTAATATTTGAATGAGCCCATTTCAAATATATTACCCAGTATGTGATTCAAAGGTGCTTAATCTTTCAAGATCTGTGATTGGTAAAGGATTAATAGCTGAGCATGTAAATTGATCATTTCAGAGGAATGATGCACAACTATCTTTACAATTTTGTGTAGATGACATTTACATATGCCCTTTAACATAAAAATATGTAGTTATATCTTGCCTAAATATATATATATACTCTTATGTATGATAGAGATGAGTTCAGGCTCAAATTTTAAAGCCAAAGCCAGAAATTATTGAATCTGCAACCATCCAGTCCAAAACCTTTTTGATAATTGTTGAGCCCAAGCCATTAAAAGAGAAGAAAGTTCTCTGGTACATCATAAAACATGTATATATAGAAATTAATGCTGATGAGTCATTTTTTAATTCTTCATATTATGTGAATAATTTATATATTATACTACACATTATTTATATATTATACATTACTAAGTTCAAAGTAATTAAAATTATTTGATGAGAAAATTGAAATTTTAATGTTATTTGAAATGGCATTTAATAGAAATAAATCATAGAAGCTGAAAATTCTTGAGTAACATCATTATAAATGCTAAGAACAGTTCATTAATGAAAGAGAAAAAATCATAAACTGAATACTGCTTATTTTTATTTACTACAAAACAGATTAAAGTTAAAATTTTTATCAAAAATATTACTCATCTTTTGTTTCTTCGTAATTGCAAAAAAATTGTCAATTACTGATTAAATATTAAATTCAAAATCTCAGAATTACCTGTAGACGTTTTAGAATCTATAAATCAATAAATGTTTTATGGAGAAAAATTACGCCAACATATAGGGGACTCAAACCGGTATCTCTGGCAGGTTTCTGGAGAGATGCGGGTTTGAGTCCCCGTATGTCGGCGAAATTTTTTCCACAAAACATTTATTGATTTATAGACCTTAAAAATTTTAAATATGACTGAGCCTTAACTCATCTTTAATGTACGACATTTGGTATGAATGAAAACAACTGTGATAAATATGTGTTGTCAGTCATTCAGTTACCTTGCAAAACATCTGCATAAAGCATGTAAGAAATTTTTAAAAAACGTCTAATCTTTTAAGTGTAATATGTGTGAATTGTTTTATCCTTAAAATGTAACGTATATTAGACTGCAGTGTTGTAACCATAGATTATAGTCATTTTTTCCCATCTTTTGGTGTTTTAAATATGTTATTATCAACATATTCTCTGATTAAAATTAATGGATATTGATAATCCATAATTTTATATGTGTATATTGACTTATTTTACGTTTCCTTTCAATACTGTTGATCAATACTAATGATGAATTTTATTTTCGAAGTTCAGTTGATATATTTTATTTCAATCATCAATGAGATTTTCATAGGTGTTCACCTGTATATTTTTCATTTTACTAAATAAGAGGTTCAGTGAGTAAGAACTGTATAATACTTTATTTACCATGTAATATATATGAAAAATTTCCTTTTTTTGCTACATTTAAATATAAATATTCCACCTCTGTGTCTTGTGTTCTGTTATTAATTAATGTATATAAACTTAGTGCAATTAACGATTTTTAAATATTAGTCATTTTTCTAAACTGTAGCGCGTTAGGTGTTTCCTAATTTAGGAAAAAAAAAATAACCAATTAATATATAGTTTCCCATATTGTGTTTCATAAAACAATTCCTTAGATAGTATCTGATGAGCACATATAGAGTTTCTTCTGTAAAGCTCGGACAGTTTTAAACAAAGCAGTTTTATAATGAAAAACTGTGGGAATAATATTTGTATAAATATTTAGAATAAATGCATGAAATGTATCGTATGAAAATGGTGTATATAATTAGAATTACTGTATGAATACTAGTTATTTGCCTTATTTTAATGTACTTGATTCCTTGGTGCTTTCATAGATCAAGGAATTGAAAGTAATGCAAATGAAGTAGTCCAATATTTGATATCTTTGAAAGAACGGTATTGTGGACTAAAGCAACAGTAAAGATAAAACCATGAGTGCCAGCAGGAGAAGTAGGGGCCAGTGGGCAAATGTCCCACTCTGAAAACTCTCAATAACATTAAAAAAATATGTTCATTAAATTTTGACCTTCCAAGAAATACATAAAATGACATTTTGCTCCTTTTCTTGAAGGTTGTAATGCCAATGAACCTTTTCTGTTGCCTTGGACTTTTTCTGTTGATGCTCATGCGGGAAAAGAGTTGCATCTGCGAAGCTTTGGTCAGTCCATTTCTGATCATTATTTTAAAGCATGATCTTGAATAAAAGATAAAATCAAAACTGCCTATTAAGTTTGCCTGACTTTATAAGCCTCTCAATATAATTCAAAACTATCTTGTTCCACCGGCAAGATCCTTTATATTTGTATGTGATTATGCAGTATATTTTGACATAAAATGGTTGATAACGAATTTTGTCGTACTGAAATACTACAAAAAAATTTTAATACCTTACATTTTTTATCTTTATATTTGTTAAAATACTTCTTGTTTGGCGCAATATGGCTTTAGTTGCTGTTGCGCCATAAAACCCCAAACAACCAACCAACCAATTGTTAAATACTTTATGTGTGTTTAAACTTGTAGTTTTTTTTTTCTATAAAGAAAATATGTTATCCTACATGTTCATTGATACACGAATTCCATCCCTAATTATTTATGTAAGAATCTATATATGTATGTGAAAGAATTCATTACTGTAAGAAATCACTTTTGCTCTGGGTTTCAAACATCGGTATTATTTCTAAAAATGATCTTGATATGTTGTTTAAAATAAACAGTCAAATAGTATGAGCTTAGTTTTTAATATGCAATGGGAAAAGTAGCTTCTGCTACAACATCATACAATTTGTAATAAAAAGAAAATTAGCAATAAGTAACACCTTTTTGTGTCTAATTTCATGTGAGCTATATAAAATGTTTCCACTTTTGAGCTGTAGTTTCTTTTTTATGTTTAGTGCTGATGGGAGTCCAAGTATGTATTTATAAAATAATTTTTATTAAAAATAAGCTCCAAGTAAAATTAGTCATTTTGGAAGAAAAAAAGGTAATTTTATATTATGCTCAATTAGCTTATAGATGAGTACTTAAAAAGTTCTAACATTTCATCCTTTACCCCTTTTTCTGAAATACATTTTACACTTTAATTATTAGCAAAGTAACTGTTAGCTGATCAACTTTCGTCACAATTTAAATTCACCTTTTTACATTCTTCCAACTCAGTTTATAAAGAATATATCTTCTGATTATTCTTGATACAAGTAGAAAAATTAATATATTGCCTCTTTTCAGCTGATATTGCTCCACTTGCATAAAGTAAGTATTATCATATAAAGTCATTCCAAAATGCAAGTTGTTATTCTTAAATAGAGCTTTATCTTTTATTCCCGATTTTTAACCTGGGACCTTTGTATCCTGATTGTTTCATCACATTGTTTATACACAGTGTTGTTTTAACTTAATATAATTTACACCACGATTATTTTGACTTTTTAACACCAATTGTGGATTTCGGAACTTTTGTGTGTTGAAGGTTTCTATTTCCGATCATGGATGGTGCCACAAGCAACAAGGTTGGGAAGATTTAAAGTTACTATTAGCTGAAGAATAGACTAGCCATTAATAATTTAATGGTGAGAATACCTGGCAACTTAGACATGGGTTTTTCTCACACTCATTAGTGAAACTCATTTTTTCAGCCAAATTATTTATTGAATTCTATGTCGACGGTAATCTATGTATTTACTATTGATTGTGTGTGTGTGTGTTGTCTTCATTTTGCTTGTTGGGAGCTTAGTTGCTGGTGCACTGTTGCGTACCTCAAACAACCAAGAGTGTAAAACACAAAGGGGTGCAAATTAATGACAGTCTCAGTTGTTTCTTATTTAAGAGTGTGGATGCGATCATGATTGCAATCCACACTCTTAAATGTCCTGGGTGCAAAAATACCCTGTCCCAGCAGTAATGGATTTAGAGGCCTTAAGTGGAACAATACTTAGAGCCCAGTGGATTTTAAGAAATAAATAGTTATTGTGATGTTACTACTTCGGTTGTCTGTCTATTGGGATCACTTAGGAATGTCCCTCCGGTTCGATCGCAATACACGACGGGTGAAAGAGTCTCAGAACAAAAATCAAAGATTTTATCACAATTGCAGGAACTCAATACTGAGGCTCCGCCCCAATAAATTGGTTCAACTTCAGCCTTTACTTAAAAATAACAATTATTTATTGAACCTTCCAAACATGCTTGATAGACAAGGATATATGCTCAATTACATAGCATTACAACAACAGCTTACTATGCCTGTTCAGCTGCATTCACAGAGCCCAATGCCGTTATTTCCAGTCGGCATTTATCAGCTTTACAATTTTACGTCTTCACGCGTTCGTTCTTCGACTGGCTCTCTTCTCCTCCGCGTTGTTGCCAACCCTTTCTCTCTCCGCCTCGACCATCTGGGAAGTCCGCTAGCCTCCGGGTTAGGAGTCACTTGTCAGCAGACGCTAGCCGGGGGTGACCTCCATTCCCCGGACACTGCTACTTCAATTAACTTTCCAGATGCTGGGACAGAGGGCCTCCCACGTAGCATATGCCCCTTTTGGTGAAATCCAAAATAACATACAAAACCCGAACAAAAAAAAAATATTTAAAAAGGCCTCTAGCCTGACAGTTATAAATTCAGAGAACAATATTGGGGGCCTTTCAGTAACTGGAGCCTTAAGTGCCAGCTTAGTCTGTTTATCGGTAAATTCACTCCTGAGTTGGATTGTCTGAGCGGCACTTTTTTTGCACACCATGGGCTAAATGGCCAGGTCACAAGAACCCCGAAGGTTGTGGGAGGGGACTCACTCGAACAGCTGTTGGGAGACAGATGGTAGCCTCCCATCAGTGCCATCCAGCGTGTTCTCTAAAGTGCACAGGGTATAGCTCTCCTGCACACAGAGCCACGGCTTAACGTCTCATCCGACGGACGACCGCCTTTCTACGCCCATAAGTGTCCCCTACTGATCGTGGGCAGGGTGGGGAATTTTGCGGAAAATCCACTCCTGTGTCTCAGCTCTGGCCACAAAGGTAAAACATTAAAAGTTGAATACGAACGTTTTCAGGATGACATTTAAAAACTGACGATCTTCAAGTCGATATAGTTTTGGGAGCAAGAGGAGGATTCTCCCTGAAGATAAGACTAAATGTTGCGCCAGAAAAAGTTATAGTTTGAATGTAACCGTTGTGACTATTCTATTATGCTACATTGATCAACATGGTTATTCATGGGCATTGGCATGGTGGAGGAGCAAAAGATATGCCTGGCCCCTTCCCCCTAGAATAATTCTTGCCAAAGCCCATGTGATTGTTATACGACGTCTATATTTCATTGAAATAATTAGTTACAACAGGGAATAATCTTGTGTAATTTCTTGATTGGAAATGCCTACATAACTTCGACATTCGACAAACCTTTTGCTTGATGACATTTCTATCAGCAATAATTAATTCAGCTGTGTGAATAATGATTAAAAAATATTCGTATTTTCATACTGAAAACCTCAGTTGCTGCATTGTTAAAGAGTTTATTTTAAAGTTTGGATTTGAATCTAATTTTTGGTCTAATATTTTCCCAATATAATTCTTTAATTTCTTTTTTCATTTGAAATTACTGTTTTAAAATTGCATGTGAGCAGAGAGCTTTTATTAGGAAATCGTTGGTTGAAGCTGGATACCCAAAAATTTGTTGTTCTAACTGCAAAGAAAGTATTTGCCATATTTGCTGTTTTATACAAACCGTCCAATTAACAGAAAATGGCAAACAACGACATAGAGTTTGTTTATTTTGCAATGAAGCTAATGTGAAAATTCCATTTATTTTCTTTGATATTTCTGTTAAAAGGAGGACACATCATAGTCACCAAATAAGCTGCATGCTTGAATGCCTGAAGCAAAAGCTTTGGATAACAGCATTCCCCACTCTCTACATTTTACGAAAAATTTTAGTTAAAAAGTTTTCATACCAAAGCTCATAGTTCACAATTAATATTAAAGATGCTTTAAAGCGGATTTTTTTTAAATCGCACTTCAAGTGAGAATTTTTTTAATACAGTGGAAAGCTGGTAGCCCTTATATGTATATAATATATATATGCGTTTTGCCTGTGGGGATTGGTAAGAAGTATTCCAGGAATTGAAATAGTTACAATTATGTGTGTTTCTTATGTAACGTTGTACATTACTGTTTACAAGTTTGTACAATAAGTCAGGTTACAAAAAGACCCTAATCACACATCGATTTTAAGGATGTGTATAAATCTTTGGGGGCATCTGCATCCCAAGATTCCACCACTGACTCTAATAGTTTGTCTTTTTTCGGTAAGAAAAAAAAAAAATCTGTGGCCATTCTTTAATGCAAGGAATATTATTTAAAATAAGTGTAAAAATGTTTTTGAAGATTATATTTCTTTAATCAAAACATTCAGATTATAATTGTGAAAATTGAAACCTAAGCAAAATTGCTTTTCTCATAGGAAAAGATCTGAGAAATATCATGATGTGCCATTTTAATTTATATATTTTCCGTATATTTTGATCTGTGATATCGAATTAAGCTGTCTACTGTACTTGATGTATGATTTTTGAATTGCTAGTTATGAATTATGAAAGAGATCATATATTTATGTGCACTGTGTTACTCAGCTTGCCAGAGAAATGCTTGTTGTACGGTTTGTTGAAAATAAAGCATTTTATTTACTTTTGCTGAGGATATAACTGTTCATAAATGCACAAAAATTCTTGACATGATTTAACACAAATACTGCACATGATTTATATTATGAAAACCCGCAATTAATACTAAGTTCTGTACATAGCTGAATGCAATCCTCAACCACTTGACGACCCCGTGAAGAATTTTAGTAACAAGAACAGAGGTGAAAATTAAAAAAAAAATACTATCTTCCTATATCCCCCCTAAAAAGTAGAAAATAAATCTGAAGTATAGCGATGGTGCAACGAATCACGGAATCTGAATTCATTTCAAAGGAAGATGGTGCGCCGGCAATCTTGTTGAGTAGGTTAATCGGCACCCGGGTTCGAGCCCCGGGTAAGGCATGGATGTAAGTGTCGTTTTTCTGCTGAGGTCCTGCCATCCTCTCAGATCTTCTACTGTGGCATATAAACTGACAGGCTCCTGTCAGACCTCTGTGGCAAGCAGCTGCTTGAGGGGTATTTATTTTATTTATCTTCCTTTGAAGGAATACCAACTCAGTGACTGATTGCACCATCGATATGCTTCAGGTTTATTTTCTACTTTTCAGGGTGCATATAAGAAGATAAGGTAATTAGGCATTTTTAGCGGGGTAAAAAAATAGGTCTTTATTAATTTTAAATAATGTATAGAAATAAAACACTTCAGATTCACAAGAGTTCACACACATGTGGATTCAATTTTACATTAATACAATCAAACATATATTTCAAACTACAACAAAACTAGATTGTGCAATAATATAATTAAAAATACAAAATTGATATTAAACAATTTTTTAAAATTCTTTATTAACCAAATTTTAAAACCAGATTTCTTGGAACAGCATTAAAAATAGCTAAATAAATATAACGCCTCTCTGTTAATGTTCTAGATGCCACAATATTGTGTAACAATAATTGATAACTTTGTGTTAATTTGAATTTTTCTAATTTCAAGTTGTTCCACTTTTTTTTTATATGTTTGATCAGTTGGAATATAAGTATATAATTTACGCAAAGTAAGAATGTGTAAATTTTTATAAATTTCATCGACGTGATCAAATTCGTCTGTAAAGGGTAGCTAGACATAAACTGGAAGGAGGGCTATGTACCATTCCCCAGTTATGATTCATAGAACCGGCCAGGTCTAGCACCTAATTTCCAACTCCGCCTTCTCGTGGTACAGGCCGTTAGTACCTTTTGAAAGGGGAGGGCTGCCAATTCAGTGTGGCCTACTGATCTGGTCATCTATGGCCACTTTTTCCTTTTTTTAAACCTTACTGAGGAGTGGTCAGTTTCACAGAGTCCTGGTGCTGACCATTTATATCTGGTGATCCTCTGTTGAGGGAGAATCTGCCACTGTTTTCTGTTTCCTTGTAGGTTGCCACCTCTATGAACTGAGGCACAGGATACCTTATATCAGCTGGTGGATAATCCTGATCAGAGGCCATCGCAGGTACTTGAACCTCACTTAGCTAGTTGGGCATCGTCAATCCTAAACTGGAGTAATGTGTCTCAGGCAAGCCATATGGCGCTTGAAAAGGTTTAAAAAGGTGGTGCGTGAAGTCCTACCAGTATCGGTGACCTCAGCCTTTAGCGGAGGAGGAACAGGTCTTTGTCCCATTACTTCGATCCAGGGGCTGTTTGAAATTGTTGGCCCTACCTCTCTCAATAAACCTAGTTTCTTTAAAAATCATACTAATCATTTTCTCTCTGCAGGTACGTGGAACGTGAGGACGTTACTTAGATATTATTCTCTTGATGGCCTCACGCAGGAATTCCAGCGTTATAAAAGATATTCTAGTCTTGCAAGAGACCAGATGGACAGTTAAAGGTGAGATACTTAAAAATAACTAAATTTCACTTTTTCAGGGGGGGAGGATGGAAAGTATTCCAAAGTGTAGGTTTGTTTCTCAGCAGACACGCTAGTGATGCTCTTCTAGGATATGACTGCATTAATAAAAGATTTCTTACAGCAAATTTTAAAACAAAAATTGAAGACTTGTCGCCACAGAGGACTCTGATGAGAACGAGAAGGATAAGTTTACAGCCAGCTTCAGGATATTTTGAATTCTGTGAAGAAATGAGATATTTCTCTTGTGCTATGTGACTTCAGCGCTAAAGTTGGTATTGACTCTAATCTTTGGGCAAGAGTTTTTGGTCCCTTTGGCAATGGTAATGGTGAACCTCTCCTACAGGTAAATAAACTTAATGGTTTGCGAATAAATAACACATACTACAAACAGCGGGACATTTATAAATATAAACGGGTTGCACTTGATGGACTGCACAAGAATATGATAGATTATACTTTAATTAACAGCAAATGGGCTAGTTCAGTTAGGAATACCAGATCATACAGGGGAACCGAAATTGACCTGGTCAAAAGTGTGTTGCACCTGAGACTTAAAAATGTGCTAAGGTTAAGAAAATTACCTTTAAAAGTGAAAGCAGTTAGACAGTAACAAGTAAACTCCATGTTAAATTCCGTTCAATAATAACACCCCAATGTTTATAACTGTCGGTAGAACCAATATGTTATATTGGTTCTATATTATTATGACCCACAAGAATGTGGAGCAAATAAAAAAAAAAGAAACTTATTTGTTTTCTCAAAAGGAATATGGAAAACCAATGAATGGTTGAAAAATGTGAAGCATAATATTTAAAGGTAATTGTGTGAAATGCTTTGCTAAGGTTAAGAAAAATGTGCTAAGGTGTGAAATGTTTTGGTTTCTCACCTTACAACCGCTAAAAAAACGGCTAAAAAACTCTGCTCCGCAGTAACAATACCGTAGAAATTAGAAAAATTAAGAAAAAAAACTTGTTCAATTGAAAAATTGTGGGAATTCTCCTCCATGGAAAAAAAATGAAAAAAGAATCAGTGGAAAAGGAATTTTCTGAATGATTTTAGTATTTCTTCGTAGTGTTTGGTTAATAACCAAGTACTATCCGCCCTACGTTATACAGGGTGATTCAAAACTCTTGGGACAAACTTTAAGGGGTGATAGAACACACCTAAACAAGCACTTTTCGTCATACAATGCATAATCGGAACTCACGCGGTGAAGCGCTAGGGGGGTTAGCAGTTACTGTGTCAGGAAATGAAGAAACACAAGAATGACAGAAGAGGTTTGAAACAATTACAAATTACAGAACAGAAAGTACAGAATTTTATTGAACAAATTACAGAAACTACTGAAAAGAGCGACCGCCAACATTAATGCAGGCTTCGCACCTTCGACGTAGTGATCGGCGTACATGGGCGAAAACATCAGGTATTTCTCGTACAGCGGCAGCGGCAATAGAAATCCTTGCAACAAGGTCCTCATTGGAATCGATGGGGCTATCGTAAATGAGGCTTTTCATATGGTCCCTTAGGAAAAAGCCCAGACATGAGAGATCGGGCGATCGTGGCGGCCAAGCGATGGGACCACCCTGATCAATCCGTCCCGGAAATGTTGCATCCAAGGCGTTCTGCACATCCACGCTGAAATGGGGTGGCGCTCCGTCGTGTTTGAACCACATACGTGTTTGAATGTTTGCTGGAACAGGGTTCAGTAATTCTGGCAAGACTTGTAAAAATACGAGGTACGTTCTCCCTTTCAGTCGGGCTGGCAGAAGGTATAGGCCAATCAAATGATCATGGAGGATTTCAGCCCAAACATTTATGGAGAAACGCCGCTGGTACGAATGTGGACGTATGGTGTGTGGATTACTGGTGGCCCACACATGTGAATTGTGGGTGTTAAAAATGCCCTCACGTGTAAAGGTGCATTCGTCAGGGAATAAGACATGTGCATCAGAAATCATCTGCTGCAGAAACCACTGTGCAAAATCCACATTGAGGCCGATAATCTGCAGGTGTCAAGGCGTGCACCCTCTGTGCATGGTAGGGGTGTAATCGTTCGTCTCGTAGAACTCGCCACACCATCGATTGGGGACACACTTACGGCATGGGAAATTGCTCGCGAGGGAATCTGCTACGTTCGGGACGATCTCCAACCCTACATAGAATTTCCTCTGTAACACATGGCGTCCTCACACTCCTTGCACGCTCTGTATCCTGCAAACTGCTGACAAAGGAACCCATTTCGCACAGATACCAGTGTAATCGCTGAAAGGTTTTACGACCAGGCACGTGTCTGGTCGGAAAGCGCTCCCAGTGCAGTCTTTGGCCTTCCCTCGCATTTCCGTCCGCAGCTCCGTACGTGAAATGCATGTCCATCTTCTCCTGATTCGTGAAGCAATCCATCCATCTGCAATTCACGGTAGAAATGACGATGAGTGAGAAAACCAGCGCTTGTAAGTGTTCATTGGAAAGTGCCCTCTAGCGCTTCACCGCTTGAGTTCCGACCATGCATTGTATGATGAAAAGTGCTTGTTTTGGTGTGTTCTATCACCCTTTAAAGTTTGGCCCAATAGTTTTGAATCGCCCTGTATATATATATTTTTTTATATATACCCTAAGGAGGGGGGGCATGGTCCTCTTGTGCTCCTAGATCCGGCCTTCGATATAATTATTTCTTCCCCCGTAATGAAAGTTAAAATCATCGCCTATATAAATGGTACTATTTGGCAACAATAAATTCTGAACCATAAAGTGGTCATATGATGAGACCGGAGTTCAATCCCTGGATATGACATAGATGTTTTGCTGCTTATGTTGTATTTCTGCTGAGGTCGTTTTCCTCACCGATCCTCTGTATGGCGTATTATGCCAACAGGCTCCTCTCAGACCTCTGTGGCAAACAGCTGCTTAAGGAGTATTTTTTTTATACATTAATCGTTCAGGTGCTTAGTGGTTAACGCGCTTGACTACTGATTAAAGGAACCTGGGTTCGAACTCTGGTAAGGTATGGATATTTTGCCTTTCTGCTAAAGTCTGTTCTTGACTTTAGCAGTTCAAGTCAAGAACGTAGTCAAGTCAAGCAGAAAAGTCAAGAATGTTTGTAGCGTATTATATTGTCTCGTGTGAGACTTGTTTGACAAACAGCTCCTTAAGGGTAATTTTTTTTAATATGGGAACAACGTTCTAATTCGAAGCAATCACTTGCGATCTTTCCTACTTTTTATGTATTTATTTTTGCTGATCCCGGATAAGAAACAAACTGAAAGTGTTTCCTCGCGTTTAAAAAAAGAACGCTTGCTTTTGGGCATTATTATCAATTGTTTAATGCGAACTACTTGTTTTTCTTTCAATTTCCATAGTTGCCTTTTCCTCCCACTGTCATAACATTACTTCGTAAGTGTAGGCATAATTGTGATTTCAATTATTACCTTATCTGTTAAGGTAATAATTGAAACCACAATTATGCTTACGCTTATGAAGTACCGTTATGACAGTGACAGTTTCTGTTAGGTAGGGCGGATAGTACTTGATTATTAACCAAGCACTAAGGTGATACACTTAAATGGTGGTATGTTAACCAAGCAACTTTGGTTTAGATGCATAAAATGTTTCAGCAACGTTCTCATCAGAAATTTTTCCTGTACTGATCCTCGTTATATAGACACTGCTTAAAATATTAAGATACTTCGATATTAATTGAAAGGGCTTTCTAACGTTCTCTCTGTCATTGAAAACTGGATTTCAACGTTAAAAAATGTCGCTAATGATGAATTCAAGATTACAACTCAAATTCTCGATTTTCAACAATAGTCGATTAATATTTAGAGTTATTAAAGCTGAAACAAAGGTTTTTTTTTTTATAACAATAACTCTGCAAATATTTGCGTTGGTATCTTTTATTATTCCAAGTCGTTCTGCACATCCACGCTGAAATGGGGTGGCGCTCCGTCGTGTTGGAACCACATACGTGTTTGAATGTTTGCTGGAACAGGGTTCAGTAATTCTGCAAGACTTCTTGTAAAAATACGAGGTACGTTCTCCCTTTCAGTCGGGCTGGCAGAAGGTACAGGCGTTGTTAAGTAGCAAAAGATTCAAAAATTCAACCCGGCTGATTAGAGGGCGCTCATGAATTAATCTGAAAATGCTGATTAGACTTTCAACAGCTGATTAGAGGGCGCTCATGAATTATTCTGAAAATGTACAAAATAAATATCTGACATATATTTTGCTCCTGTTGCCGAGTGGTTAGCGCGCTTGGCTACTGATCTAAGGGACTGGATTCGAGCCCTGGGTAAGGCATGGCCGTTTGTGTTGTTTTTCTGCTGGAGTCCCGCCATCCTCACAGACCTTCTACTTTGGCGTATAAACTGACAGGCTCCTGTCAGATCTTTGTGGCAAGCAGCTGCTTGAGGGGATATATATATATATTTGATACATATTTATTTTTACTATATAATTCGATACTTTGAAATGAATTATTTTTACAATTTACTTCATAAAATATTGTTTTATTTTTTTTCAGGCGGGCATGAACAAAATTTGCATTATAAATCTTAGGTAGTTTCAACTGTGATTCATTTTCCTCTCTATTGTAAAAAATGATATAAGAGCAGCAAAGAAATAGGTAAAATTAAAAAAAAGTGATAATAATGGAAACATTTTGAATCTTTAAACAGATTGGACTTATTGAGAGCAATCTCAAGGGAAAAATGACGTCACTGTCTTATTAACGAAGTTCACGGCCATAAAAGCTCAGGCTTTTAGACAATGACTTCTAGCCCATAAGATGCAAGGAGAGGAATTTCTAGTACGGTAAACGAAGCTTATTATCCACGGTCTTATTATTAGTTGAAAGCTATAGAAAAAACATTCCAAGCCTTTCCTTTAACCCTTTCGCTACCGTTCCGGCCGTACCGGCCGAATCCCTTTCGCTACCGTACCGGCCCGTCGGCCGGGAGAAGGTAGGTTAAACGGGTGAACTCTTCCTCCCCTCTTTGTGCATCTCCCGCTCAGAGGGTTCAAACGACCATCAATTAACGTTTAAATGACAAACTGCCTGCATCCCTCCAGGCAACAGGGGGACTCTAAAGGCAACCAGGCAACAGGACAACTCTCCAGGCAACAGTAGTCGACTGCAGAATGTGGTGTGTTTATTTCCTTTTTGAAACTTGTATTTCAGCAAAAAGCAAAGGAAACATGGAATAATTCTTTTGGATTTGATGGGGAGATCAAAAAGTCTTAGGACTGAATAATAAATTCATGCATTAATAGTTTCTCAACAGAAAGTAGAAACAGTTGAAATATTAAATGTTTGATCAAGAGGGAATCAAATTCACAACTCTACAATTTCTTAAAAGCGCTTTTTATAGAAAAATGTGATTATTGGCAATCATATTTGAAGATCCTTTAATTAACCTTCTTTTGATACCTGTTTTTGATATTTTTAATATTTAATGAGTTATAGAATCTGGAATATTTAACATTTACGTACCTTGTTAACCAAAAATCATTCAAAATTCATATACTGTTCAATCATTAGATCTTCTACTATGGCATATAAACTGACAGGCTCCTGTCAGACCTCTGTGGCAAGCAGCTGCTTGAGGGGGTAATATTTTTTACAGAATGTTTCTTTTTCATTTTAATATGTTGCAATAATTTTTCAGGTTTTAATTGAGTACATTTTCCAGCTTGCAAAATTATTTGGATACTGAACAATTATTTGTGAATAATTCTACATTTAAAGAGATTTGATAGAGACCTCAAGTATAACTATAGTCATATTTTGTCCATATTAATATTACTTAAGATGTTACTGATATCTGAATATGACTCCATATTCAAATAACATGAAACGTTTTTTCTCTTCAGTACCTACGTATAGATATAATGTTTAGACAACAATATAAATGAATTTCCACATTTTATTAACAGAATGCTAACTTTTGAAGCTTTCTAACTTGAAATATTAAACTTTATGGTAAAATGCTACAACAAAACAAAAATGAAGATCTACATTTAGTGGAGCTAATTCTTAAAATTCAATATTATTATCAATATATATATTCCAATATTATTATCAATATATATTCAATATTATTATTATTTAAGGAGTTTCGTATGCTGGAATATTTAACAGAAACAATGCGTAAGGAACTTATACATATATACACTGCACGATATTGAAATTGCCCTAACCAGAAGGAGTGAGGGAATAGGGGTGAAATGTAGCACACACATAGCAATATATATTGGCATACCATGATCTAATTTGCAACCACTTACAGTGGTTAGAAGATGAGATCATGCAACACAATGTGACTGCCTCAGTAGGTGGTTGTACGCCGTGAACGGCAATACAGGCAGCAATACGGCGTGGCATGGAGTCATACAGTCGACGGATATGGTCCTGAAGAATTGCACACCAAGCAGCGTTGACTTGCTCCCATAATTCATTGAGATTTTGCGCCAGCCGCTGAGAGGTTTGCAAACGTCGTCCAATGTGGTCCCACAGATTTTCACTTGGGGATATATCTGGAGATCGTGTTGGCCACGGTAATACTTGAACATGTTGTAAACATTGTCTGGAGATCATAGCAGTGTACACAGGCTTTGTCATGCTGGAAAATGGGCTGCTGCCTGCCTCCCAAGAACGGTAACAAAACGGGCTGCTGCATGCTCCCAGGAACGATAACAAAACGGCCTGCAGAACCGTGATAACATATCGTGCAGCTGTCAGTGTTCTCGTGATGCTGCATGCTCCCAGGAACGATAACAAAACGGCCTGCAGAACCGTGATAACATATCGTGCAGCTGTCAGTGTTCTCGTGATGCTGCATGCTCCCAGGAACGATAACAAAACGGCCTGCAGAACCGTGATAACATATCGTGCAGCTGTCAGTGTTCTCGTGATGCGGATAAGAGGTGACCTGCTGTCATATCCAACAGCATCCCATGCCATTATGTCTGGCTGACGGGTGGTGTGCCAGTCATGAACAAAAGCTGGATCCATCCTCTTGCCATACATGGACCCATCGATAGTCAGCTCTCAGACAAAAATGGGATTCTTCACTAAACACAACAGTGTATGACGATTCATGTCCCAGTTCGCACGACTTCGACACCAAGCCAGACGAGTGCTGCGATGGTTTACAGTCAATGGCAGTGGACGTAATGGTTGCCCAAAGCACAGGTGTGCCTCATGTAACCTTCGGTTTACCATTCAGGTGGTTGTGGGGACATCCATGGTTGTTGACACAGTCCGTCGAATATCGCCTGCAGTGCTCTGGGGTGACGAACGAGCATGTCGAACAATGTGCCTATCAAGCAGGGCTGACATCTGTTGGATGGTACCACTCCCTCTGTGACACATGCTAAAACCTTCATTTCGCCACTGTTGCCAACGGCATTCAACAGTTTGTGCATCCCGATGAACATGGACAGCGACACAACCTGTAGTCCATCCAGCTTCACATAGGCTTATAATTCATCTCTCTCAAATGCATCTAAATGCTAATAAACATGATGATGGCGTGTACCAGGCATTTTCGGCCTTCGCTGAACAATTTCTAAGCAGAATTCTAATCTCAACCGTTCCAGCACCGAATCTCAACCTTTCGCACAACTTCCATCTGCATAAACACAATACCATCCCTGTTTCTTCTTGCACCTTTTCTCTTGAGCCACACACGTCATTGGCTCTGGATTATCACCATTTGCACATCTCAACTGCTCACACCCACCCTTCTATTTGCATGTTTGTACATGTTCTTCTGGGTGGAGCACTTTCAATGTCGAGCAATGTATATGCATACGCATATCTAGAAATTAAAATAACTCCCAATCGATATATGCGATATTACGAAACTTTTCCGACATTTGCATGTTATGCGAATGGAGAGTCATATTCAGAGATCCCTAAATGTAAAAATAATATTTTTTCTGGAAAATGTCACTGAGTATAAATTAAGGATCTCATTCAAATCTCTCTAAAGCTCAATTTTCAGCAATATTCTTTTGATATTTAAAGAGTTTTGGAGCCCAAAGCATTTAAAATCAGCGTCATCGAACATAACAATTTACTTCCAAAAGCCCATTAAAACACAAATAATATTTGTTACAACAAGCCGCTTACTGAAATAAATGCAAATTTAGATGTTGGTGTAATGATTCTTGCAGTTAATTAATTATCAGTCAAGTAATTAATATTCAGCGGATCCCCTTCCCTTGCCCCGAAAAGGTTAGAGGAGGGGACCCACTGGATAGTTCGGAGATAGGACGTTGTCTCCTGTCAAGGCCATCCAGCGTGTTCTTTAACGTGCAGAGGGTATGATTACCTTCATACGAAAATTTTTAGAACGAATTTAAGAGCAGAGTTTGCTGTTAAACGTATCCAACTTAATAACTGTAAAAATTTGAGGAAAGTTGTTGAAAATCGAGAATTAGAAAGATTTGAGGGAATCTTCAATTTATCTCGAGTGACGTTTTCCCGTAAAAGAAAATCATTTTCAAATTTAGGGAGCTCTGAATGTTACTTTCTATTCACATAATAATATGGAAGTGTCAGGAAAACGTTTTGGAGCATAGAATACTTTTATTTTAGTTACGAGGGCCGGGGGGGGGGGGTGCTGAGTCGGTAGCGCACCAAGCTCCTAATCGTCAGTTCCCGGTTCGAGCTCTACTTTGGTCAAGCGTTGAGATTTACAGCCTCGAAACCCTCCTCCCTTTCCTGGTCAGTAGCGGACACCGATAGTCAAAGAAAGGCAGCCGTCCGTCGGATGGGACGTTAAGCCATGGCATCGCATGCGGGAGATCCATACCTTGTGCACGTGAAACAACACACTGGATGGTCATGACGGGAGGCTTCCACCTGCCTCCTAACAGCTGTTTAGTGCACGCCCTTCCCCCAACCTTCCCTGAGCCTTTAGGGTCCTTGTGACCTGGCTGTTTAGCTCATTGTGTGCAAAAAAATGTCGATCAGAAATGGGTGCTCCATAATATGAGTTGAGTCCCGTGATTCCAGCGACAGGCATTGCCCTTCTGATATTAGTTAGTAAAACCCAGAGGTTAAAAGCTCTCACTAGTTGGAAGAAACGGTTGGTTTGATCTTATTACAACTGAGCGCCACTTTTTTTTTGCACGCGATGGGCTAAATGGGGGGATCCATTGGAACAGCTGTTTTGGGAGACAGGTGGTAGCCCCCGTCATGGCCAGCCACAGATGGGGTAGACCCCGTGATGGCCACAGATGGTAGATGCCGTGAATGCCGTTAAGCCGTGATGGCCACAGATGGCCCCGTAGACCCAGCCACAGATGGTAGCCCCCGTCATGGCCAGCCACAGATCTCCCGCAGATGGGGCCACGGCTTAACGTCCTACCCGACGGATAGCTGAATTCCTTTCCAAGGCCATCGGTGTTCCCTACTGACCTTGGGCAGGGCGGGGGAATTTTGCGGAGATAAATATCAACGCTGACCCAGGTGGGAGTCGAACCTGCGAACTGCCGATTACGGCTCTCTACCCACTGAGCCAATCCCTCCCTCACATTAGTTGGAATGTCCATTCGCTTTTGAAGAAAACTAAAATCGAACAATTACGAACTGCTTTCTCTTTGAAAACTATAGAAGGATAACATATCGCCTGTGGATATTTTTTTCCAGCTGCTACTTTTCCAATCCTCACATCCATTTTTTACCTTGTGCATTCTTATTTGCGTTCCTATTGTAACATTACATTAAACCATTTCTACTGCTTGTTTGCAGCCGCAAGTCATTGGAACACTGAAAAATCCCGGTAAGAATTGACTTAAAAATAGACTGCGCCAGAAGCGGAAATAACGTAGGTCTCTATTACGAGAAAGGAAATGAGATTGCCCTGCCCGAACTTGCCAGCTATGGAGAAGACGGCCAGACGCAATACGGCTGAAAGTGAACCAGAGGACCAACTTATTATTGGGTGTCATCTACTTCTGAAAGGATAGTGGGTTGGAAGATACGGTTGCGGTTTTTTGGTTTATTATATATATACACCAAAAAGGCATTTGCAGCACAAGTGCTGCATATTTGAAAGCGAACATGTGTAAGGGTAAAACGGGAACTAGGTCTTAGGATAAGAAGGGATTTGCTTTTATTTGGGAAGTTCAGAGAAAATGAAGCAACCAATTCGGTGCAGTTTAATAAGGATATTATACTGCCCTATAAAAGAATTAAATATTAATTAAATCATTACGCAAACTTTTAAAAATGAAGATTTATTTTATTCCTTGGTTTGGAACAATATTTATTAGTTTAATTTTTATTTATTACTGTTTTGAAATATTACATCTTCTATTTAAGTAATGAACGAATAGTGTTGAAAAACGAGATTTAAATATGCAGATTTGATCATGTTCTTTATTTTATTCTCAGTCACATTTTTCCATTAAATACACATTTTAGAAGTTACAGAACTTCGCAGTTAGATTCCCATTGACATAACCTGGAAATTCTTTGATATACACTGCCCTGCCAAAATAATATATATATATGTAATAAAATATATTTTTATACATTTTTATATAATATTATTTTACTATTTTAATATATCTATAATAGAAATAAGGAGAAAATTGGGACTAGATTATTACAATAAGAATGGGAACTTATTTTTGTTGGGGGAGGGTGGGTTAATAAAAACTGAGATAATGAAATAGAAAATTCTACAATTCAGTAAAAATATTATTTAAAAAAATATTTCACAATTTTTTTTGTAGTTCTTTTAAAAAACGAGCTCATGTCATCGTTTTGTTGTTTGTTTTCTCCGTCTGTAGACATTCAACTTTTTTGTTTTAAGAGATAGATTTAAAATTCTTTTTGAATTGGATAGGTAAATCATACGATTCGTCTTTCAGAATCTTCCAAAGGTGTTAATAGTGCCCACGAACTGTGAAAAGTTTTTGAATTTTCGTAGTTTTAATTTCTATCGTTAGAGGCCGTTAAATAGGCCGCGCGAAAGTTCTGATCATAGGTAAAACAACCCAATCGACCCTTATGTGACCTTGAACACAAAACCGTAACGGAAATTTCTTAACCGTCCTGAGTTCTACGACCATAAATAACTCGACACACCAATTCACTTACTAGCAGATAGATACATAGACAAACTCGAGGCATTCGAAGGATCAAAAATACAGTGCCGTTTCCAAGATGTAGAAACCAGCAGACATCATTTGGAATTTCAAACTCCCACGTGGATCGAAATTCGACCTCTGGTCGACTTCAACGGATTGGTGTATCCAGAATTTCGCAACTCTTCAGAGATGCAGGACTCGAATACCCCTGTACATGATGTTCCACGTTTCTGTTAGGTGTAGTTATTATTATTATTACAGTTTGACTGAAATATGACCTCTAAATGGAGACGTCGGATCCAATTTTTCATAAGCTTTCTAAGATCTACGACAAGAAATATCCTCGTAGGCAGGGGAGGTACAGTCGCTCAAAAAATATCCGAACACTCTGTTTGATTACAGAATTTAGAAAGAATATCTGGCAACGATTTTTTTCGAAATTAAAAATCTGGCAACCTTCGTGTACGTACACGAAAGTTGCCAGACCACTAATTTCTAAAAAAAACTGTTGCCAGATATTTTTTCTGAATTCTGTAATCAACCATAGCGTTCGGATACTTTTTTGAGCGACTGTACGTCCCTGCCTACGGGGTGTCATCAATACCCATCCAGTTCAACAGGAATTTTAAATTAATCTGTTAAAACTAAAAAGATGAAGTGTACAGACAGATAAAACAAACAAAATGATGACATTAGTTCGTTTGAAAAACGAACTACAAAAAAAAAATTGCAAAAATATTTGTGAAATAATATTATTAATGAATTGTGTAGAATTTACTTTTTCATTATCTCTGGGTTTTCATTAACCCACCCTCCCTCAATAAAAATAAGTCCGCTGAGAACCCTGTCGTCTTCTACTAAATATCGAACTCGTCTATCTGCTTTGAACTCTAAAACAATTGTCTTTATTTCGTTCAGTTTAAAAATATTAAAAAGAAATTGAACAATAACAGTTGGAAGTTTTATACAACTTCATCTTAGCCCCATATGTTATTCTGACACTAAAAATATATTAAAACAACAATTATAAAATCTCACATAGAATATCATTTAAATCTTTCCTGTTCGGTGGAATGTTTTAGTAACTGGGAAACCCTACTCAAGGCTTATTCTCAGACCGCCCCGAACTAAATTCTAGGTACGTCCTTGCCCGTAGGCATCAAATTAACTCTCTATAAGTGGTAAATTAAAATTTAATTTTTGATCTCGAAGCCCCAACACACAAAGAATCCGAGATTTTTAAAGCTTCTGGGATCTGGGATCCGAAGTACTCCTATATATCAATATTCACATTTCTAGCACTTTTACGTCAAGCTTTGATCTCTGTTTCACTTCTCTCTGACTTTAAAGGACAGGTCGAAGATCGAATTTCGGATTTTTTCTCCCGAGAACTACGATCTGAATTACCCCTAAGTGCAGATTTTCAGAGCTTTACAACTTCTGCATGATGGTCGTAATTAGCGTCATCCTTTGTCACGCACTAACTCACAATCAGCTAATTTTTAATTGTCAACTGAAATTCACGAAATAGATGTCTATAAGAAAATATATAGGTAAAAAACATATCCTATTAAAGTATTCCGATCGAGAATGGTCGCTGAAATAAGGCAAAATCTAGCGAATTTCTGCGATCCTAATTAAACCAAAAAGAAAAATCCGTTTTAATGTCTCCTAAACAGCGTCATGGGCCTACTTTTCCACTGTTCAATTCTAAAAAACTGGTTTTTTGGGACCTGGAATTTCAGTTGTGAGCCAAAAAAGATAGTGCCACTCGGAGGTGGTGTTGATGGTGGATATCCCGCCTGGATCGTAATCTGCAGTTCCCAAATTGGAGTCCCAGCTGGGCGAATGTTGAGACTTATGTCCGCAAAACTTCCACACTTCCCTCGGTCAGGAGGGGACACTGATGGGCTTGGAAAGGCAACTGTCCGTCGGATGGGAAGTTAAGCCGTAGCCAAGTGAACCTGAGAGCCATAACCTGTGCACGTTAAAGAGCACGTTAGGTGAACTTTACGAGAAACGACCATCTGTCTCGTAACAACTGTTCAATGATTCCCCTCCCTCCAAACCTGCTCTGAACCCTCGGAGTCCTTGCGACCTGACCATTTGGACCATTGTGAGCAAAAAAAGTGCCGCTCAGAGATAAAACAATTCAACCCTTTCCTGTATCTACATCTGAGCCATTAAGTCCTAGTGACTTCATTTGGCCAGTGAAGGTAAAAAAAAAAAATCATGCTGACAATTAATACAACCCAACCAAAAAATAATAATTAAGACCTTTCATTTTGAAATCAATAGGATATGAATGATATAATAATAATTTAACAATTTGTTTCCATTTTGAAAGCTTTTAGAAAAAAATTTCGGAAAAATGTTTTTTTTATTTATTATTTTTATTCCAACGTTAATCTAAATATTTCAATTGATTTCTTCAAATCATACGGAAGCCCGAATAATTCAAAAACACGGATATTCTAATTCACGCAATTGACCAACAATATCAGTGTAGAACAATGTCACGTAACAGCCAACAGATCCATTATTAGAATGCGATCACACTGTGTCGTAACGCAAGAATTACAATCAGAGAATATCCGTTTTCAGAGCGGCGGCAATCATTCAGCCTAAGATGAGACTGCGCAGTTGACGCTTTCGAAAATTCTCGTAGATCATTGGTTCACTAATAGGAAAAGCGATCGTGCCGACCTATATGACTTATGAGAATTTTCAAGACGTTAACTGAGCAATCTTCGCCCCCCCCCCCTCCCACTCTAACGTGATCCGAGCCGTTGGTCTACTTTGGTTGTTTTACCTGTCAACGGCACTTTAGTTCGCGTAATGAGCTAAATGATCAGGTCAGAAGACCCAGGGCTGGATCTGGGGGGACGGTGCCTTGACGTATCATCTGACGTGCGACCGTACCTTGACGTGTCCTCTGACGTGCGACCGTGCCTTGACGTGTCCTCTGACGTGCGACCGTGCCTTGACGTGTCCTCTGACGTGCGACCGTGCCTTGACGTGTCCTCTGATGTGCGACCATGACCTGAAGTTCCTTCCGATGCTTATTACAGGTATGTAAATAAGTACAAACTGTTTTACCTAGGAGCTGTACCTTTTTCACATATAATGTACTTAGTGATCAGATCATAAGGACCGCAAAGGTTCAGAGAAGTTGTATGAAGGGAAACCACCGGGTAGCTGTTAGGATACAGATGGTAGCTCCCGTCAAGGCCATCCAACATGGTCTATAACATTTGTTATGTCATTTGACGGACGGCGACCTTTTCAAGCCGTCCCCCTGTTGACAGAGGGCAGGGCGGGGAGTTTTGGGGAGAAAAATCTCAACACTGACTCAGGTAGGACTCGAACCTGAGACCATAAGATTTTGAGCCTGGCACTTCACCGACTGAGCCACCACCAACCCAATACCTTTAACAACAAAACTCAGGTTGGTGCCCTCATAGCAGTGATGACGATTTTATGACACGCGTGCCAAAGGTAACATGCACGATGATTTGTGTTGGCACTCCCTTGAGAGGTGAAGAGAAATAGTGAATACGGCTAGTATAGAGAATTCGAAAGAGAATTAGTATAGAGAGAATTAGTATAGAGAAAATAGTGAATACGGCTAGTTAGAAACAATAACCACAGCAATTCAATATATGTTTATGGATTAATCATTGGTAGCAAGATGACGACTAGGTTGTAATAATTAGTTACTTATTCATTACGAATTTGAATTGTGCATCCATATGTTTAAAATATCTCGCGAAATAACTGGTTACACATATCTCAAAAAGCTGCATCAAAAACAGACGTATTAAAGCTATCAACTGAAGCTTTAATACGTCTGTTTTTGATGCAGCTTTTAGTTTAGTTGATCATTGATTTCCTTTAAAGCACTTCTGTAGAACTTAAAATTTATTTAAGGTTTCTGTTTTTGCTAGACTTATAAAAATTCACTTCGTTCTAGTAAAGGCATCGAAATGTCAGCGATGCGTTGAGCACAAGAGTTGAAAGTAGTATGTGAGTTTGTGCGTGTGTAGGAATGATTTTCATTTTCACTTGTGTAATGGCGAGCCTAAAACTTAGTGTTCCGTATCCTTATATTTGAACCGTTAAAATTTTGTACTATTTGATTTGCATTGTATGATGAACTGATAGGTTTGATCCATGCATAATATAGGAGTGAAATGTCCGCACATTATTTTTTTACTCTAAACTAAAAACATCACCAATAATAAAAGTGACCATGTACAGTCGCTCAAAAATAATATCCGAACACTATGGTTGATTACAGCATTCAGAAAAAATATCTGGCAGCGATTTTTTTAGAATAGTGATCTGGGAACCGTCGTGTCGCGTGACACGACGGTTGCCAGATCACTATTCTAAAAAAATCGCTGCCAGATATTTTTCTGAATTCTGTAATCAACCATAGTGTTCGGATATTTTTTTGAGCTATTGTACGCAAATAATTCATTTGGAGATAGCATTTAAACAGGTTAAACGAAAGAAATAAGCGGTATAGAAACCTTACCTAGATATGTAGCTGTATTTTCAGTAAATCGAGTACTGATTAGTTAAATTTTCTCCAATTTAGAATTTTTTTTGCAGAACGAGATAACTTTTCTAAACGTTTCAGTTTCAAAGACTCTTTAAATACTAAACAAAAACTTCTATAAAATCAAGATTTAAGCAGTTTATTACTGCAATTAAATCTTTAGCTAAACACATATTTTCCTATTAAAGCATGCATAATATATTAGTGAAATGTCTGCGCATTAGTTTTTTACTCTAAATTAAAAACATCAAAAATAACAAAAGTGACCATGTACAGTCGCTCAAAAAAGTATCCGAACACTATGGTTGATTAGAGAATTCAGAAAAAATATCTGCAACGAGTTTTTTTTAGAAATTAGTGATCTGGCAACCTTCGTGTACAGTTCACGAAGTTTGCCAGAATACTAATTTCTAAAAACTCGTTGTCAGATATTTTTTCTGAATTCTATACAAATCAGAATAATAAACATTTACTACTTATATTTGATAATATTATTCGAAATAGTGAGTTCAAAGTAATTAATTATGTATTTACGTAACCAGGCGTATTTACAAACACGTCCAGCGGATCTATTGGTTCTAAATTTTCAATTAATTCTAACTTCTATTTTACATTTCAATCTATTCCTTTGCCTTTTAGGCCTACGTTTCAAAACATGATTGATTAAAATTTCAACATTTTATTGTAAAATATCAGAAAAACTCCAAAAGACGTATAGGGCGATCCAAGATGTAGCTCTACACACTGAGACAAGAAACACACTCAAATACAACGGATAACACACAATAATTCGGCACTGACACAAATATCACACTGCACCACTACGGCTGAGGGTCCAACCTAGAGAAGTGGAGGGAGAATATATTCAAGTACATATTCCGACCGTTTCAGCTTTCTAAATGCACAACTTTTAACACTCTACACTCTGCACACACTAAACACAATAGATGACGTAATCGAAAGAAGCAGAGTAATTAATCCGCTCTGTGATCTAATGACTGAATGTGATCTATTGCTTCTGATGAGAGTGATTGCCATTTGCTGAAATGGCTGAATGCAGACAACTGTTTAACCAGTGTCTCTCGAATAACAAATCCATTCACAGACTCAAATAGGTATTTGACTCATTTCACTTTCCTATTAATAACCTCTCACACTTTGCACTATATGCAAAACAACACACTTCCGACGCTAAACCAAACGGACAAAATAACTACTCCTTTGTGCGCTCTTATTACTGCACGTTTTCTATAAGATTTGCGGTAGGAGATTGCTGTTCGCCCAAAGGGCTGAACGCAGTCACCTATTCAACCAGTGACCCTCACCTACATATTAACAGTTTAAAATATGTATTTGTCTGCTTTCACCCTTTGATTAACAGATCTAACATTTTCCACTAGATACACAACAACACGGTTAAACGCCAATGAATAGGGATAACGTAATTATTCCGCTGTGCGCTATAATGGCTGCATACGTTCTATATCTTCTGTTGAGACAGACTGCTGTTCGTCCAAAGGGCTGAACGCAGTCACTTATTCAACCAGAGACCCTCAGATAAACATTGACAGATTAAAATACGTATTTGTCTGATTTCACATTTTGATTAACTGCTTTAACGCTTTCCACTAGATACACAACAACACACTTAAATGCGAAAGAATAGGGAAAACTTAATTATTCCGCTGTGCGCGTAATGGCTGCACGCGTTCTATATCTTCTGTTGAGGGTGATTGCTGTTCGTCCACAGGGCTGAATGCAGTCACTTATTCAATCAGTGACCCTCAGACACATATTAACAGATTAAAATTCGTATTTGTCTGATTTCACACTTTGATTAACAGCCTTAACCCTTTCCACTAGGTACAGAACAACACACTTTATCGCCAATGAATAGAGATAACTTAATTATTCCGATATGCGTTATAATGGCTGCACGCGTCTTATATCTTCTGTTGAGGGTGATTGCTGTTCGTCCAAACGGCTGAACGCAGTCACTTATTCAACAAGAGACCCTCAGGCACACATTAGCAGATTAAAATACCTATTTGTCTGATTTCACATTTTGATTAACTGCTTTAACCCTTTTCACAAGGTACACATCAAACACTTAAACTCAAATGAATAGGGATAAAGTAATAATTCCGCTGTGCTCTATGATGGCTGTACGCGTTCTATATCTTCTGTTGAGGGTGATTGCTGTTCGTCCAAAATGGCTGAACACAGTCACTTATTCAACCAGTGACCCCAGATATATGTTAAGAGATTAAAATACGTATTTCTCTGATTTCACATTTTGATTAACAGCTTTATCCTATTTCCCCTAGGTACACAACAACAGACTAAAAAGCCAACTAATAGGGATAATTTAATTATTCCGCTGTGTGCTATAATGTCTGCACGCGTTCTATATATTCTGTTGAAGATGATTGCTGTTCGTCCAAAGGGCTGAACGCAGTCACTTATTCAAACATTGAACCCAAGATATATATTAACAGATTAAAATACGTATTTGTCTGATTTCACACATTGATTAACAGCTTTAACCTTCTCCACTAGGTACATAAAAACACACTAAACCGACAATTAATAGGGATAATTTAGTTATTCCGCTGTGCGTTTTAATGGCTGCACGCGTTCTATATCTTCTGTTGAGGGTGATTGCTGTTCGTCCAAAGGGCTGAACGCTGTCACTTATTCAACCAGTAACCCCTACGTACATATTAACAGATTAAAATACGTATTTGTCTGATTTCACACTTTGATTATCAGCTTTAACCTTTTCCACTACATACGTAACAACACACTAAAACGCCAATTAATAGGGATAACTTAATTATTCCGCTGTGCGCTGTAAAGGCAGCACGCGTTCTATATATTCACTTGAAGGTGATTACTGTTCGTCCAAAGGGCTGAACGCAGTCACATTTTCAACCAGTGACCCCCATGTACATATTAACAGAATAAAATACGTATTTGTCTGATTTCACACTTTATTATCAGCTTTAACCTTTTGCATTAGGTACACAACAAAACACTTAAATGCCAATTAATAGGGATAACTTAATTATTCTGCTGTGCGTTATAATGGCTGCACGCGTTCTATATCTTCTGTTCAAGGTGATTGCTGTTCGTCCAAAAGAGCTGAACTCAGTCACTTATTCAAGCAGTGACCACCAGATATACGTTAACAGAATAAAATACGTATTTGTCTGATTTCACACTTTGATTAAAAGCTTTAACCTTTTCCACTAGGGACACAACGATACACTAAACCGCCAATTAATAGGGATAACTTAATTATTCCGCTGTGCGCTATAATGGCTCCACGCGTTCTATATATTCTTTTGAAGGTTAGTGCTGTTCGTCCAAAAGGCTGAATGCAGTCACTTATTCAACCAGTGACCCACAGATATATATTAACAGAACAAAATACGTATTTGTCTGATTTAAAATTTTGATTAACAGCTTTAACTTTTTCTATTAGTTAGACAACAACACACTAAACCGCCAATTAATAGGGATAACTTAATCATTGCGTTGTGCGTTATAATGGATACACGCGTTCTATATCTTCTGTTGATGGTGATTGCTGTTCGTCCAAAGGGCTGAACGCAGTCACTTATTCAACCAGTGACCCCCAGATATGTGTTAACAGATTAAAATATATATTTGTCTGATTTCACACTTTCATTAACAGCTTTAAACTTTTCCAGTAGGTACATATCAATACACTAAACCACCAATTAATAGGGATAACTTAATTATTCCCCTGTGCTTTATAATTGCTGCACGCGTTCTATATCTTCTGTTGAGCGTGATTGCTCTTCGTCTAAAGGGCTGAACGCAGTCACTTATTCAACCAGTGACCCCCAGGTACATATTTAAAGATTAAAATAACTATTTGTCGGATTTCGCACTTTGATTAACAGCTTTAAACTTGTCCACTAGGTACATAACAACATACTAAAACGCCAATTAATAGAGTAATTTAATTATTCCGCTGTGCGATATAATGGCTGCACGCGTTCTATATCTTCTGTTGAGGGTGGTTGCTGTTCGTCCAAAAGGCTGAACGCAGTCACTTATTCAACCAGTAACCCCAGGTACATATTAACAGAATAAAATACGTATTTGTCTGATTTCAAACTTTGATTAACAGCTTCAACCTTCTGCACTAGGTACATAACATCACACTAAAACGCCAATTAATAGGGATAACTTAATTATTCCGCTGTGCGCTTTAATGGCTGCACGCTTTCTATATCTTCTGTTGTGGGTGATTGCTGTTCGTCCAAAGCGCTGAACGCAGTCACCTTTTCAACCAGTGACCCCCAGGTACATATTAACAGATTAGAATACGTATTTATCTGATTTCATTTTGATTAACAACTTTAACCTTGTCCCCTAGGTACATAACAACACACTAAAACGCCAATTAATAGAGTAAATTAATTATTCTGCTGTGCGATATAATGGCTGCACGCGTTCTATATCTTCTGTTGAGGGTGATTGCTGTGTGTCCAAAAGGCTGAACGCAGTCACTTATTCAACCAATAACCCAGGAACACATTAACAGAATAAAATAGGTATTTGTCTGATTTCACACTTTGATTAACAGCTTTAACCTTCTCCAATAGGTACATAACATCACACTAAAACGCCAATTAATAGAGTAACTTAATTATTCCGCTGTGCGCTATAATGGCTGCACGCGTTCTGTATATTCTGTTGAGGGTGATTGCTGTTCGTCCAAAGGGCTGAACGCAGTCACTTATTCAACCAGTGACCCCCAGGAACATATTAAAAGATTAAAATAGGTATTTGTCTGATTTCACACTTTGATTAAGAGCTTTAACCTCTCCACTAGGTACATAACAACACACTAAAACGCCAATTAATTGGGATAATTTAATTATTCCGCTGTGCGCTATAATGGCTGCACGCGTTCTATATCTTCTGCTGAGGGTGATTGCTGTTCTTCCAAAAGGCCGAACGCAGTCACTTATTCAACCAGTGACCCCCAGGTACATATTAACAGATTAAAATACGCATTTGTCTGATTTCACACTATGATTATCAGCTTTAACTTTTTCCATTAGGTACACATCAACACACTTAAAGGCCAATCAATAGGGAAAAATTAATTATTCCGCTGTGCGCTGTAATGGCTGCACGCGTTCTATATTTTCTGTTGAGGGTGATTGCTGTTCGTCTAAAGGGTTGAACGCAGTCACTTATTCCACCAGTGAACCCCAGGTACATATTAACAGATTAAAATACGTATTTGTCTGATTTCACACTTTGATTAACAGTTTTAACCTTCTCCACTACGTACAAAACAAGACACTAAATCGCCAATTAATAGAGTAAATTAATTATTACGTTGTGCGCTATAATGGCTGCACACGTTCTATATCTTCTGTTGAGGGTGATTGGTGTTCGTCGAAAAGGCTGAACGCAGTCATTTATTCAACCAGTGACTCCCCAGATATATGTTAACAGATTAAAATACGTATTAATCTGATTTCCCACTTTGATTCGGAGTCGTTCTCCGTGTATATCACTTTAGAAATAAAAGATAATGAATCGTCAGGTAGCACAGCATCTGGTTTAACAAGTTTCCTTTTGGACCTGTATTAGCGAGGGTCTATGGGTAACTGCTATTGCAATTAACATTGCTTAGATATTGATAAGGCACTCATTGTCTAAAATAAATGAGTGGAGGGTTTAGGTACGTTAGTGTAGTCAAATGATGGCCAAAATCAGATGCCGTGACGACCGTTTCCTTTTCCCTATGATCTGACTATAGGTAGGTTAATTCGAACTAACACTCTTAATGTCTATATACGTTTTAGGTGAATGTGATAAAAATGTATATTCAGCTGTTACGATAACAAATTAATTGATTGGGAGTCGTTCTCCGTGTATGTCACTTTAGAAATAAAAGGTAATGAATCGTTAGGTAGCACAGCATCTGGTTTAACAAGTTTCGTTTCGGACCTGTATTAGCGAGGTTCTATGGGTAACTGCTATTGCAATTAACATTGCTTAGATAGAATAAGGCACTCATTGTCTAAAATAAATGAGTGTAGGGTTTAAGTAGGTTAGTGTAGTCAAATGATGGCCTAAATCAGATGCCGTGACCACCGTTTCCTTTTTCCTATGATATGACTATAGGTAGGTTAATTCGAACTACCACTGTTAATGTCTATATACGTTTTAGGTGAAGTTGATAAAAATATATATTCAGCTGTTTGCGATAACAAAATAATTGATTCGGAGTCGTTCTGTCACTTTAGAAATAAAAGATAATGAATCGTTAGGTAGCACAGCATCTGGTTTAACAAGTTTCGTTTCGGACCTGTATTAGCGAGGGTCTATGGGTAACTGCTATTGCAATTAACATTGCTTAGATAGAGATAAGTCACTCATTGTCTAAAATAAATGAGTGGAGGGTTTAGGTAGGTTAGTGTAGTCAAATGATGGCCAAAATCAGATGCCGTGACGACCTTTTCCTTTTCCCTATGATGTGACTATAGGTAGGTTAATTCGAACTAACACTCTTAATGTCTATATACCTTTTAGGTGAAAGTGATAAAAATATATATTCAGCTGTTACGATAACAAAATAATTGATTGGGAGTCGTTCTCGGTGTATGTCACTTTAGAAATGAAAGATAATGAATCGTTAGGTAGCACAGCATCTGGTTTAACAAGTTTCGTTTCGGACCTGTATTAACGAGGGTCTATGGGTAACTGCTATTGCAATTAACATTGTTTAGATAGGATAAGGCACTCATTGTCTAAAATAAATGAGTGTAGGGTTTAATTAGGTTAGTGTAGTCAAATGATGGCCAAAATCAGATGCCGTGACGACCTTTTCCTTTTCCCTATGATGTGACTATAGGTAGGTTAATTCGAACTAACACTCTTAATGTCTATATACCTTTTAGGTGAAAGTGATAAAAATATATATTCAGCTGTTACGATAACAAAATAATTGATTGGGAGTCGTTCTCCGTGTATGTCACTTTAGAAATGAAAGATAATGAATCGTTAGGTAGCACAGCATCTGGTTTAACAAGTTTCGTTTCAGACCTGTATTAGCGAGGGTCTATGGGTAACTGCTATTGCAATTAGCATTGTTTAGATTGGATAAGGCACTCATTGTCTAAAATAAATGAGTGTAGGGTTTAAGTAGGTTAGTGTAGTCAAATGATGGCCAAAATCAGATGCCGTGACGACCGTTTCCTTTTCCCTATGATGTGACTATAGGTAGGTTATCCGAACTAACACTCTTAATGTCTATATACCTTTTAGGTGAAGGTGATAAAAATATATATTCAGCTGTTACGAAAACAAAATAATTGATTGGGAGTCGTTCTCCCTGTATGTCACTTTAGAAATAAAAGATAATGAATCGTTAGGTAGCACAGCATCTTTTTTAACAAGTTTCGTTTCGGACCTGTATTAGCCAGTGTCTATGGGTAACTGCTATTGCAATTAACATTGTTTATATAGGATAAGGCACTCATTGTCTAAAATAAATGAGTGCAGGGTTTAAGTAGGTTAGTGTAGTCAAATGATGGCCAAAATCAGATGCCGTGACCACCGTTCCCTTTTCCCTATGATGTGACTATAGGTAGGTTAATTCGAACTAACACTCTTAATGTCTATATACCTTTTAGGTGAAAGTGATAAAAATATATATTCAGCTGTTACGATAACAAAATAATTGATTGGGAGTCGTTCTCCGTGTATGTCACTTTAGAAATGAAAGATAATGAATCGTTAGGTAGCACAGCATCTGGTTTAACAAGTTTCGTTTCGGACCTGTATTAGCGAGGGTCTATGGGTAACTGCTATTGCAATTAGCATTGTTTAGATTGGATAAGGCACTCATTGTCTAAAATAAATGAGTGTAGGGTTTAAGTAGGTTAGTGTAGTCAAATGATGGCCAAAATCAGATGCCGTGACGACCGTTTCCTTTTCCCTATGATGTGACTATAGGTAGGTTATCCGAACTAACACTCTTAATGTCTATATACCTTTTAGGTGAAGGTGATAAAAATATATATTCAGCTGTTACGAAAACAAAATAATTGATTGGGAGTCGTTCTCCCTGTATGTCACTTTAGAAATAAAAGATAATGAATCGTTAGGTAGCACAGCATCTTTTTTAACAAGTTTCGTTTCGGACCTGTATTAGCCAGTGTCTATGGGTAACTGCTATTGCAATTAACATTGTTTATATAGGATAAGGCACTCATTGTCTAAAATAAATGAGTGCAGGGTTTAAGTAGGTTAGTGTAGTCAAATGATGGCCAAAATCAGATGCCGTGACCACCGTTCCCTTTTCCCTATGATGTGACTATAGGTAGGTTAATTCGAACTAACACTATTCATGTCTATATACGTTTTAGGTGCAGTTGATAAAAATATATATTCAGCTGTTTGCGATAACAAAATAATTGATTCGGAGTCGTTCTGTCACTTTAGAAATAAAAGATAATGAATCGTCAGGTAGCAGAGCATCTGGTTTAACAAGTTTCGTTTCGGACCTGTATTAGCTAGGGTCTATGGGTAGTTTAGTTTAGTTTACACTTCACAAAAATTGGGAGTTCCTTGCACAGACTTTCCCATAGAATTTATGTTTTCCTTTTTTTTTTTGAAAATTCTTGATGTTCAGTATTTTTTTTTTTTCCTCCTAGATTTTAAGAGATTTTTTTTTTTGTTTCATCTTCCTCCCAAACTTTAGGATTTAATTCTTTTGTTTATTTTGTTTTTGTTTATTTAATTTTGATTTATGTCTTTTTTTTTTTGGTATAAATACATTTTTTTTTTTTTTATTATTATTTTTTTTGGCTTTCTTTAATTTTTTTATAACCCTTTTTTTATTATATTTTTTTTTGTTATTTTGTTAATAATTTTTTTTTCTTTGTTTTAAAAAAAAAAATTTTTTTATTATTTTTTTTTTATTTTTTTTTTTTTATTTTTTTTTTTCTTAATTTTTTTTTTTTAAAGATTTTTTTTTAATAATTTGTTTTTTTTTTCTTATTTTTATTAATGAAAAAAAAATTTTTTTTTTCTCTTTTTCTTTCTTTCTTTTTTTTATATTAGGTTTTTTTTTTTGTTGTTCTGTGTTACAATTTATTCCATATCTCTGTTTCTTTGAGGAATTCCAATAGGAAGGCAAATATTTTTGTTTGAATTGAGATTGTAGGGTGATTTAAAATTAAGTTCAGAGTAAATTCGTTAATATTTATGTTTCTAAGTTTTTCAAAGAATTTTTCTCGTTGTGAGTCATATTTTGCACAATTTAATATAAGGTGTGAGGAATTTTCAGTAATATTGCATTTTGTACATTTAGGTGAGGTACTGAATTTGAGTAAGAATTTTGATTTATTTAAAAGAATTGTATCTGTTCTTAGCCGAAATATGATTTTGGATTCATGTCTGGAAAATGGTAATTGTAGGAAGGTATTAATTTTGTTGGAAAGTTCAAATCTGAAATTTGGTTTGAAGATAGAGTGAAATTGAACATGTTTTTCTAAAATTTTGAATTCTAATTGTTTTATTTCTTTTTTAACATGTATATAAAAATTGTGTGTTGGCGAGATGTTATCATAATCATGTGCTGATTTTGCTATGTTATCTACATATTCATTTTCTTTAAATCCAGAGTGTCTTGGTATCCAACAAAGTTGAATATGGTTATTTTTTTCATTTAGGTTTTCATTATAAAGTTTTAGGAGTGTATGTGTGTAGTATGGATATGTGGTGTATGTGTTGTCTTGTATTAATGTGTGTATAGCACTTTTAGAATCAATGAAAATAACTATTGATTGATTTGTTAAATTGTCTAATGTCCAGTTAAGTGCGGCAAATATTGCATAAATTTCAGCATGCAATATCTGAGTAAAATCAGGCAATTTGTATGCTAATGATATGTTGTGTGATGGAATATATACAGCAGCACTGGATGACCCAGAATCTTTTATGTAGGACCCATCTGTGTAGATTTCCAAACAATTGTTAAATTTTTCAGATTTAAAATTAATGAATAATTGATATAGAGCTTCATTAGAAATTTCATTTTTTGAATTTAAATGTGGAATCTCTGTATAAACTACTGGGAGTTTGTAACACCATACTGCTACAGATTCAGTAATGTCTCCTCGCAGTTCATCTTTAGTTAGTTTATTAAAGAATTCTTTTAATAATTCATTTTCTTTAATTTTTTTATAGAATATAAATCTTTTAAAGTTTAGATAAAATGGGTGGTCTGGTAGTTTATAGTGGAGTCTTGTGTAATATTTTAAGATTAAAATTGAATGCCTAATTTCAAATGGAGGAATGGCTGTTTCAGCCAGAAGAGCTAATGTTGGACAAAATTTTGGTAAGCCTAAAGCAATTTTTAAACATTTGTTTTGAATAACATTTAATTTCTTTAAGTTAGTTAAATTAGGTTTGTCTATAAGGTCTAAGCCATATTCCATTTTTGATCTGATTAAATTTAAGTAGAGTGTAATTAAGGTTTTTTGATCAATACCTTCTTTTTTGAATGCAAAGTATTTAAAAATGTTTAGGAGTTTTGAACCAGAATTGTAAGCTTTCTCCAGATGAGAGTTCCATATTAATTTTGAGTCTAAGTTAAATCCCAATAATTTACATTTGTTGACTTGATTAATAGGTTGTGAGTTAATTTTTAAGAAAAATTTTGGATTATAATTTCTACGTCTATAGAAGTAAATACAAAAGGTTTTATCTGTGTTAATTGTTAAATTCCATTTGTTACAATAATCTATTAGTTTGTCTAATTGTTGTTGTGTTTTTTCTTGTAGAGTATATTCATTTTTGTCTGATACCCAGAAGGTAAGGTCATCAGCATAGCTTGTAAAATTAAATTTTTTATCAAAAATCTTTTTGATGTCATGTAAGTATAAATTAAAAAGAACAGGGGATATGGTAGATCCTTGTGATAATCCTTGTGTAATGTTATAAGACTTAGAGTAGGTTGAGTTTAATTTAACCTTTAATTTTCTGTTTCTCAAAAATTTTGCTAGGAATTCTATTAATTTATAGTCTAATTTAGCTTTACACAGTTTGAGTAGTAAATGTTCTATGGAAACTGTATCAAAAGCCTGTGATAGGTCTATTGACACAGCTAGTACTGTTTTTTTCTTTTTATTGGCAGAGTAAATATCATTTAAGAGTAGTGAGATGCATTCTTTAGAAGATCTGTTTTTTCTGAAGCCAAAGAAGTTTTTTGGTAATAATTTTTTCTCTTCAATTTGCCAATTTAGTCTAATAAGAAGCATTTTTTCAAATAATTTTAAGGAGTTGGATAATAGAGAGATTGGTCTATAAGAGGTTATTTCTGTAGGGATTTTATTGGGTTTTTGGATAAAAATTATTAAAATTTCTTCCCACTCTGGTGGTATGTCTAGTGTGTTCCATATATGATTAAAGATAGATAATAATTTTTCTTTCCATGCTTCTGGAAGATTTTTGAAAAGTTTGTTAGAGATCAAGTCTGCACCAGGGGCAGATTTAAGATTAAGTCTTTTTATTGCTCTATTTAGTTCCAATAAGGAAAATGGTAAGTTAACTGTAGTGTCGATTGATTTTAATTTGTTCAACTGTGTGTTATAAAAGGATTTTTGTCTAGAATCTAAGCTAGGTGCAGTTTGAACTATTTTTAAGTTTTGGGCAAATCTTTCAGCTGTTTGACTAATGGTAATGTTATGTTGTAAGGCATATTGGGCTATTGGAAAAGTTTGTTGCTTTTCTTGGACAATACTTTTAAAAATCCTCCAGATGTTTTTTCCTGGAGTAGAGGTTGTTAATTCTGATGTAAATTCTTTCCAATTATCACGAGAGGCAGTTTTTAATTTTCTTCTTACTTCTGCTTTAATTTTTTTAAAATTGTTAATGTCTTGGAAGGTTCTGGTCCTTTTAGCTTTTTGTTCTGCTTTTTTTCTAATAGCTGTTAATTAACTGCTATTGCAATTAACGTTGCTTAGATATAGATAAGGCAATCATTGTCTAAAATAATTGAGTGGAGGGTTTAGGTAGGTTGGTGTAGTCAAATGATGGCCAAAATCAGATGCCGTGTCGACCGTTTCCTTTTCCCTATGATGTGACTATAGGTAGGTTAATTCGAACTAACACTCTTGATGTCTATATACCTTTTAGGTGAAGTTGATAAAAATATATATTCAGCTGTTTGCGATAACAAAATAATTGATTCGGAGTCGTTCTGTCACTTTAGAAATAAAAGATAATGAATCGTTAGGTAGCACAGCATCTGGTTTAACAAGTTTCGTTTCGGACCTGTATTAGCGAGGGTCTATGGGTAACTGCTATTGCAATTAACATTGTTTAGATAAGATAAGGCACTCATTGTCTAAAATAAATGAGTGTAGGGTTTAAGTAGGTTAGTGTAGTCAAATGATGGCCAAAATCAGATGCCGTGACGACCGTTTCCTTTTCCCTATGATGTGACTATAGGTAGGTTAATTCGAACTAACACTCTTAATGTCTATATACTTTTTAATTGAAGGTGATAAAAATATATATTCAGCTGTTTGCGATAACAAAATAATTGATTCGGAGTCGTTTTCCGTGTATGTCACTTTTGAAAAAGAAGATAATGAATCGTTAGGTAGCACAGCATCTGGTTTAACAAGTTTCGTTTCGGACCTGTATTAGCGAGGGTCTATGGGTAACTGCTATTGCAATTAGCATTGTTTAGATTGGATAAGGCACTCATTGTCTAAAATAAATGAGTGTAGGGTTTAAGTAGGTTAGTGTAATCAAATGATGGCCAAAATCAGATTCCGTGACGACCGTTTCCTTTTCCCTATGATGTGACTATAGATAGGTTAATTCGAACTAACACTCTTAATGTCTATATAACATTTTAGGTGAAGGTGATAAAAATATATATTCAGCTGTTTGAGATAACAAAATAATTGATTCGGAGAATATTATATATAATATTTGTTTGCAATGAATATAAAGGTTATCTCCGATTTAAACATCAAATTATTGATGTGTAAACACGAAAATAATATATTTCAAAAACAAAACCCATATGCAATGGATTCTCTTTACGTCTTTGAAGACACCACCCGTTACAAAGCAATATCACGATGAAAAATCGTTTATCGTAGAGTAAATATTCTTTTTACACTAAAAGTACTATAACAGCTATTCATTGTCGGTTTTCATTTTTTTATGCAAGTTTTTTAATGGTAATTTCCTTGTTTTTAATTTTCTCTATAACTATAAACCTCGCTTTCAATTTTATTGATAACGTCTATTACGCTTCCACATCAAATCACTTAACGTGCTTCAACATACTCCAAAGCTGAGGCATACGCGACATAATAGACTTTTCTTCGTTCCCACTGTTATCATAAAACTTTTCTCATTTTTTCTACCCAGGGATTTACGCTTAAACTGTAATAAGCAAAGTATTTCAATAGCCTTTGTTTTCATAACCATAATAATAACTAACATAGTTTAGTAAATTATAAGCATATAATTAATTTCAATGTAATTCTTCCATTTCCATATTCTTTTCTGAGCATTGGAGTCTTGTGACTTGGACCTTTATTCCATCGGCAACAATGAATTCGCAATGAAGCTAGAAAATAAAGTAGATGAAGCCTTTTCTACATCTTTGAAGAGATCCTTTAGTGTCCTGATGCCAAAGAGATAATTCAACATTTCTGAATCCATCTCTCGACCTAACCCTGCGTACATTTGTTTCAACACTCAATTTCATGTGAATCTTCTGTATTTTCCACATTTGAAGCAAGCGGATACCTCAACGAACCGACACCGACAACTTATTAAGTGTAATAGTGTTGTACAATACGATATTTTGAAATAAATGTATATTTCATTCATTAAAATGTAGCCTTTTCACTTCCAAAATGTATTTCAGGGTTGGATACATACTAGGATCTCTTCCGTTGAAGTACAGTCGCACAAAAAAAATATCCGAACACTAAGTTGATTACAGAATTCAAGAATAGTACCTGGCAACTATTTTATTTAGAAATTAGTGATCTGGCAACCTTCGTGTACAATACACGAAGGTTGTCAGATCACTAATTTCTAAAAAAATCGTTGCTACATATTTTTCCTGAATTCTGTAATCAACCATAGTGTTCGGATATTTTTTTCAGCGACTGTACAACACATTCTTGAATTGCAGAACTATTAGCTGTCTTGAACTCGGGTTTTATGATAGAAGCACAATTGTTATAATGCAATATGGGATGGCAGAGAGGATATCATAGAAGGAATTTGGGGGAGGCACAGAGAAGTCTCTGTGTAGCTACAAGGTTAGGAAAAGAGCGAATTAAAATGTTTAATCAAACAAATGTACAAAAGGGGTAAAAAAAAGTATTATTGAATCTAAATCGCATACTGCTACAGATAAAGACAAAGAATATTAATTCAACACGGGGTGGAAGAAGGAAAAAAAATTGCAAAATTGCGGACAAGAGATCAAGTGTTTTAGGTATTGGAAGGGCCGAATTCTGTTTAAAAAAGGTAAATATATTTCGACAGTTTGTATAGTTATTGACCTCTCACTGATAATATTCGAAGCTAGTACACGTTGGAAAACTTCAAAAAGTTACATCACCATGTGGGAAAACCATGCACTGTTGGGCAACCTACTTCAGGCCGCTGCCCATGCGCCCAACCATGAACGAGGAAATAATATTACCTTAACGTCACCCGGAGCTACCCATGGCCAGCGGGGGACAGCTGAGCTAAAGGATTTACATTATCGTCTGTTCTTTCGTTCCTTTCTTTGTACTTCGCTTGGTTAACCTTTCTCCTTAATATATTTTAAACTAAAATAGTGTTTAGATTAAACTTTATGAGAAGTAAATAATCGTGTACTTTTTAAAAAGTAGCACTTTTACATTTAAATACATCGTGATTTTTTTAATGTACATTTGCACTTGCTACGAAAAACAGCATTAAAGCCAGTTTCCGAAATTATTAGTTTTTATAGATCCGAATGAAGCATAATGCACAAAGGACTAAATGGTAAAATGTTAGTTATTGCTCAGATAATGCATTTAGGAGTGCAGTGGCTAAGAAAGTTTATTAAACTTTCTTAGCCACTGCACTCCTAAATACTGATAATTACTTACTGATAATTGCAAAACTTCAAATAATAAATTTTAATACACAAGCGACCTGCGTCTTTGAATGGCATTATGAAACAGTTCCCTTGGTAATCCCCATGCCCTCCACAAAAACTAATAAGGAGCAAAGATTACTGGAAAAGTAATAAATTTGGTACTTCGAATTAAAATGCAACTGAGGTAGAATTTCCAGTATTTAAACTTTGAACTTTTTAATACTCAAGTGCATCTTTCTCAAACAATTTGTTTTTACACATAATTTGGATTGCAACGTCTTGAAGATATTAAAAATTATGACTAAAATGGAAATTTGATTGCTTATATATAAAAGCAGTTTCGGTCATTGCTTACGAATATCAGTTCCATGTATAATGCTTATCTGTTTGATATTCCAAATCGAGTTATGTCCTGCCTTGTGGTAGTAAAATATTGAACTGAAGGGTTTGGGGAAAACAACTGACATTGTGATCAATCAGGGTCGAGTGTAGGAGGCATGCCTCCCCCTTTAAAATGTAGTAAGTCTGATGGAAGCAAAATATTATTAAAATCGTGCATATTTCACATATATTTCAAGAAAATTTTTCAAATCCTCTAATCAAATGGGGATGGGAAAACTTTATATTGCAATGGAAATCAATTCTCTTGCCGCCCCTTTCTCCAGATCGGACTCTGCCGCCCCTTTCTCCAGATCTCATCTTAGACATGAAAGTTTAATTTAATTAATTTTAATGTGATTTTTTAACAGACGGAAAATTTTCTCTAAAAAATAGGTCTTACTCATTCTGTTTAATCTTACTACAGCTATGGTCATTAATTTGCATGCAAATTTGCCGCCCCTAAAAAGTGCAACCCGTGGAACAACGCCGCCCCAGCTGACAAGCTGCAACTTCTTTGTTTTCTTTCATACGCACTTTCAAATAACATAGAGTTTTTCCCAAAACAATGAACTGTGCCTATAAATAATTTTATCATTTTTTCAATGAATTGAGCTTTCAATGAATTGAGCTTTTCAAATGAATTGAGCTTTCAAAGATTTTTTAGGGGAAATGCTTTAGCACCCTCCCCACGAATAGGCACCCATAACAGTCTGCCGAGTGGTTACAGTGCTTGGCTACTGATCTAAGGGACCTGTTTTCGAGCCCCGGGTAAGGCATGGCTGTTTGTGTTGTTTTTCTGCTCAGGTCCTGCCATCCTCTCAAACCATCTACTATGCAATATAAACTGACAAGCTTCTGTCAGATCTCTGTGGCAAGCAGCTGCTTGAGGGGGTATTTATATATTTATTTATTTGTTTTTTATGATAAAGGCATGTTTCCTTAAGATTTTTTCAGAGCTATCATTATCCCTATCTGCAAAAAAGGTGATCGTAGTTCTTGTGATAACTATAGGGGTATCAGCCTACTCTCTTTCCAGGTAAAGTTCTCTGCATGATTCTATTTAATAGAATGAAGAATCTGGTTGACAGGCAATTGCATAAAGACCAATGTGGATTCAGAAGTGGTAGGGGATGTGTAGGTCAGATATTTTCACTTAGGCAGATTCTTGAGAAATGCTTAGAGTTTCAGAAACCTTTGGTTGCTAGCTTTGTTGACTTCAAAAAGGCTTTCGACTCTGTTGATCGTCATAATTTGTGGTTGATTGTGAGATCATATGGTAAGTTAGTTAACATAATGAAAGCTCTCTATAATAACACTGAGTCGTGTGTGAGAGTTGGTAAGGCTTGCAGCAATTGGTTTAGCATTACTTCTGGTGTTCGACAAGGGTGAATTTTGTCTCCTTTTCTCTTTAGCTTGGTTATTGATTATGTCATGTGAAATTCACTGCAAGGAAAAGATTTTGGCCTTAAATGGTCTAGAGATGCGAACGTTTCTGATTTAGATTATGCTGATGATTTAGCTCTTTTGGCAAATGATGTTGATGAGATGAACTCTTTCATTCGAGCTGTTGATGAGACTGGTAGTAGAGTAGGTTTGGTTGTAAACAGAGAGAAAACTAAAGTGATGAAAATTGGTCAGGCAGGCTGTGATTTAGTTATTCTGAATGGTTGCAGTCTTGAGCAGGTATCACAGTTTAATTATCTTGGGAGCTATGTAACAGATATTGGTGATGTGCGGCATGAGATAAACAGACGAATAGGGAATGTTGTCGCGACTTTTAAGAATCTATGGAGAGTGTGGAGAAATAGGCGTATACATCTAAAGACTAAAATTAGATTGTATAATAGTTTGGTTCTTTCTAGAGTTAATTATGGTAGTGACCGTGGACGCTTTGTAAATAAAATCACAAGAAACTAGATGCTTTCGCAATATTTTGGGCATTAGGTGGTTCAACTTTGTAACTAATGATGAGGTTAGGCAAAGGAGTTTGCAACCTCCTTTAAGCAGCATATTGTGCAGCGAGAGACTCCGTTGGTTTGTCCATGTTGCCCGTATGAATAATTATAGATTGGTGAATAAGGTTATGAACAGTGTGACTAAAGGCCTCAGAAAGAGGGTGAGAGTTAGAATGCTGTGGGCAGACAATGTCAAACAGGACCTTATTAGAATTGTTGTGTTGTGGCCAGATGCAACAGCTGTAGCTCAGGACAGATATGCTTGGAGAACTAAATTTCACTTTCTAGTTGAACCTTCGTGCCCCATGGCTGATTGAGGATGATGAGGATTACAGTTTGTTACATATTTGTTGAAGATGGTGCAAATGGAGAGAAAGGGTTTTACGAAAATGCAATTTCTAAATCACATAATAATGGTTCACTGAAATATACTGCATATCTTAATCTATTATATCATGAGTAACAAATATTCTGTTATACCTAGGGTGTATAGATTTCACTTAATAAAAACCAGGATATTTAAGTAAGTAATAAAAGCCAGGATATTTAAGCATAATAATATCAACCAGGATATTTAAGTAAATATCCAAACATTAGAAAGCTTAAACTAGTACAGTTTAGTTATGATTCCTATTTAATTTAAATGAATTAGTGTCATTTTCCCTTGGAAGTCGTAAACGCACAGAAAAAAATTAACAAAGGCAGTTGTACAATCAGCAATAATCGTAACGTTTGGCATGGCCCCATGAAGGATTATTTTTAGGAGGTTGCTGAACCCAAATTTTTTTAGTGGGGTGTTGAATCAAAATTTTTTAGTGGGTTTCTGAACCTAAGTTCTTTTATGGGTGAGGGATGCTGAACCTAAGTTCTTTTATGGGTGAGGGATGCTGAACCTAAGTTCTTTTATGGGTGAGGGATGCTGAACCTAATTTCTGTTATGGGTGAGGGATGCTGAACCTAAGTTCTTTTATGGGTGAGGGATGCTGAACCTAAGTTCTTTTATGGGTGAGGGATACTGAACCTAATTTCTGTTATGGGTGAGGGATGCTGAACCTAAGTTCTTTTATGGGTGAGGGATGCTGAACCTAAGTTCTTTTATGGGTGAGGGATGCTGAACCTAAGTTCTTTTATGGGTGAGGGATGCTGAACCTAAGTTCTGTTATGGGTGAGGGATGCTGAACCTAAGTTCTTTTATGGGTGAGGGATGCTGAACCTAAGTTCTGTTATGGGTGAGGGATGCTGAACCTAAGTTCTTTTATGGGTGAGGGATGCTGAACCTAAGTTCTTTTATGGGTGAGGGATGCTGAACCTAAGTTCTGTTATGGGTGAGGGATGCTGAACCTAAGTTCTTTTATGGGTGAGGGATGCTGAACCTAAGTTCTTTTATGGGTGGGGGATGCTGAACCTAAGTTCTATTATGGGTGAGGGATGCTGAACCTAAGTTCTTTTATGGGTGAGGGATGCTGAACCTAAGTTCTTTTATGGGTGAGGGATGCTGAACTAAGTTCTTTTATGGGTGAGGGATGCTGAACCTAAGTTCTTTTATGGGTGAGGGATGCTGAACCTAAGTTCTTTTATGGGTGAGGGATGCTGAACCTAAGTTCTTTCATGGGTGAGGGATGCTGAACCTAAGTTCTTTTATGGGTGAGGGATGCTGAACCTAAGTTCTTTTATGGGTGAGGGATGCTGAACCTAAGTTCTTTTATGGGTGAGGGATGCTGAACCTAAGTTCTTTTATGGGTTAGGGATGCTGAACCTAAGTTCTTTTATGGGTGAGGGATGCTGAACCTAAGTTCTGTTATGGGTGAGGGATGCTGAACCTAAGTTCTTTTATGGGTGAGGGATGCTGAACCTAAGTTCTGTTATGGGTGAGGGATGCTGAACCTAAGTTCTGTTATGGGTGAGGGATGCTGAACCTAAATTCTGTTATGGGTGAGGGATGCTGAACCTAAGTTCTGTTATGGGTGAGGGATGCTGAACCTAAGTTCTGTTATGGGTGAGGGATGCTGAACCTAAGTTCTTTTATGGGTGAGGGATGCTGAACCTAAGTTCTTCTATGGGTGAGGGATGCTGAACCTAAGTTCTCTTATGGGTGAGGGATGCTGAACCTAAGTTCTTTTATGGGTGAGGGATGCTGAACCTAAGTTCTTTTATGGGTGAGGGATGCTGAACCTAAGGGGTTATGCTTAAATAACGCTAGCTCCGCAAGTGGCTCAGAAAACAAATATTGTAGAAAATAACTGATATTTTATTTGCTCTCTGATTAGTTTTTGCTTCATGTTTATCTTTTCTTACCATTCAGTAGAACTGGCATTCTACTGACTGGCAAGATGTTGGTTATATCCACCGTACAGATATTTTTAAAATATCGATAGCTAAAGACCATGGGCTTGTTAATTAACAAATCAAAAACGAAAGTAAGGGAAATTTTATTTCGAGAACCTTCAGTGAATGTGAATCTTTAAAATCAACGTATAATAGTAATGGTCACCTTTCTAAACAAGGAAGCTTATGGTTTCCATGGTTACGTGTTTTGTTTCGGTATTAGATATTATTTGTCTGTCTGAAAACAATGTGACTCTAAACTTTATGACTATTCTTATTTCATTAGACTAAAATCACGTAAGAAAATAAATTAAAATTCATTTGTTTCCAGCTGTGAATCCAAGGGGTCCAAGGGGTGTCATCCACCAACCATTTGAGAATTATTTTAATGGTAATTGAGCGAAGAAATATTATTATTATTATTATTATGAATTTCTCGTGCATTTTTTTCAGTAATATTTTAAAGATCTCTGTCAAGACTGATTTTATTTATTTGAGAGATCTGTTAGCCAAATGTCTTTTCTCGATCTTAATCACACAGTAGTTAAGGTACTCAATAAACCCATCAACTTGGTATCTCTTGGTTAAATAATACGTTTAATGAATAGCATTTTACGTTACCTACACTGGGGCGGGGGTGGCTCAGTCGGTAGCGCGCCAGGCTCGTAATCTGTAGTTCCCAGGTTCGAGTCCCAGCTGGGTCAGCGTTGAGATTTATCTCCGCAAAATTTCCCCGCCCTGCCCACGGTCAGTAGGGGACACCGATGGGCTTGGAAAGGCCGCCGTCCGTCGGATGGGACGTTAAGCCGTGGGGGCCACGGCTTAACGTCCCATCCGACGGACGGCGGTGCGCGGAGGTGTGCGACGGTGTGCGGGAGAGCCATACACTGTGCACGTTAAAGAACACGCTGGATGGCCTTGACGGGAGGCTACCATCTGTCTCCCAACAGCTCTTCCAGTGGGTCCCTTCCCCCTACCTTCTCTGAGCCTTTGGGGTCCATGTGACCTGGCCATTTAGCCCATGGTGTGCAAAAAAGTGCCGCTCAGAGGTAAAACAACCCAACAAATACGTTACCTACATACATATTTAATAAGGGCGCAGCTTTAATCCACTGCCCCACCAATAATATCCAGTGACACGCTCCAAGAGCTTGACCCGACTTTATTGAAAAGTCTATCAAATGTTCTAGCTGCAAGAGCATAATAAACCATTTTACTTCCTTTCAATGGTCAGGAAAGAAGTTGCTTTTTTTTTAAATGTGCTGCACTCCCCATTTACTTTCCGCTGTAAGCACGCAGCAAATCCCGCGTCACGGTGTTACACGATGCGCCGTCAGAGTTCCGCAGATCATCTGGATCACACAACATTTTCGCCTAATAGAGCATACATCGGAGAGGCAACATGAAAGTACCGATGCAGAACAAAGTTTTCTAAAAAAATATTTCGAAAAGGTGTTCTGGTGATTTTTCTTTACATCTAGACGCATTCCTTTACAATTTCTATTCAGACACGATTTGGTAGTGGTCATAGAGAAACAAATAATATCTACTGAATTATTACAAATCGTTTCAAAATAATTTTATAATGATTCTAAAGGTAGAAATTTCTTATAAAGCACTAATAAGGGAAACCCATGGAAATATTTCTTACTGTCTTGCAATTAAGTCTATTTTTACTCCCATATTTATTGTAGATTACTGTTTAATGTAGCTCTAGAGAGTACTGATTTGCTACTTTGAATCACAAAAAAAATTGCTTTACTAAGAATTTAAAGTAGACACAGATGCGTTACCTCACATGTGAAACCTTTTGAAACATCTCTAGTATCTTGGTCTTGTTAAACGAAAATTCAGAGGAAGAAATATGGGAAACCTCATTTCTGGAAAGCTTGTCCTTTGGATTTCTTTGTAGCCAAGCGGTTATCACGTTTGGCTCCTGATAGTAGTAGCATAAATGAGTGTTCTGAGCCAGTAAATGGGTCCAGAGAATTCTGTGAAAATCCATGGGAAAAGTTATGGGGGATGAGGAAAAAAGTATGTTTTTTGTGGGGTTTTGTGAAAATATGTGTGAAAATTAGAAAAAACGGGGGTATTTTTTAGCATGTGAAAAACTAATTTAAGTTTTTTTTAAAGATGAGGTTTAAATTAATTTGTGAATTAGTTTAAATGGATTAGTTTGAAATGAGGTGTGTGTATATGAGATAAAATTGATGTGGTTTCTTGAGTTATCATACACTTCAGTGGATTATTCGATTGTAAAAAGACATGGAAATCGGTGTTGTTTTTTGTGAAAATATATGTGAAAATCAGAAAAAACCGGGATGTTTCATGTGAAAAAAAGGTAATTTAAGTTTTTCGGGCAGACGAGATATTTACAAATTTTCACAAAAATGAGGTGTGTGTGTGTGAAAGAGATTAAAAATGATGTGGTTTGTTGAGTTATCATACACTTCACTGGATTACTCGGTTGTAGAAAGCCAGGTAAATCGGAGAATTTGACAAATCGAGACAGTTTTGAGAAATTTGTTTGAAACATATGACAAAATCAACCGGTAAAATGACATTTTCGGGGACGGGGTCTGATGAAAAGATAGACTTTGAATATCTGTGAATGTATGAAGAGAGGGTACTAGATGGAAAAAAATTTTTTTGAAGTGAAAAGTAATTTAGGTTATTTTTTTTAAATAGTCGGAAAGAATTTGAAGTGAAAAGCGATGCCTTAACTGGCATAGTGGTTAGGCAGCTAGCGACTGTTCCAGCAAGGCAAGCTTTGTGTGTTGTGTTAGCTCTAACTAAGGCAGTGGTCAGCAGTGACTTCGGTCTTAGTAGGGCATGTCCTTGTATGAGAAGGCCTGTATTAAGCTAGGAGTAGCTTCCAGGATTCTTCTCTGTCCTATATGTCGCAAATCAAAAAAAAAATGTAGGTTAGAATAATTTTGAACATGTATGAAGTTTGCAAAGAGAGAGAAGAGTTTTATGCTATCGTGCTAAACGGAAATCAGTCTCGATCTCTACAAAAGAACAACGGGGTCGAGATTTACTTTCATTAAACTAAATGGTTCGAGAAGTTGCACTTCGAACCAGTATTCATTCCGAATATCTTATTCGGTTCGATGCACGGCCCTTCTCCCTCTGTCCCCTCCTCCCCTATGCCCTCTCTTCCTCTCTCTGTCCCCTCCTCCCCTATGCCCTCTCTTCCTCTCTCTCTCTCCCCTCCTCCCCTCTGCCCCCTTTTCTCTCTCTGTCCCCTCCTTCCTTCTGCCCTCTCTTCCTCTCTGTTCCCTCCTCCCCTCTGCCCTCTCTTCCTCTCTCTGTCCCCCCTCCCCTCTGCCCCCTCTTCCTCTCTCTGTTCCCTCCTCCCCTCTGCCCTCTCTTCCTCCCTCTCTCCCCTCCTCCCCTCTGCCCTCTCTTCCTCTCTCTGTCCCCTCCTAACTTCTGCCCTCTCTTCCTCTCTCTGTCCCCCTCCCCTCTCTTCCTCTCTCTGTCCCCTCCTAACCTCTGCCCTCTCTGTCCCCCCCCCCCTCCTCCCCTCTGCCCTCTGTTCCTCCCTCTCTCCCCTCCTCCCCTCTGCCCTCTCTTCCTCTCTCTGTCCCCTCCTAACATCTGCTCTCTCTCTTCCTCTCTCTGTCCCCCCTCCCCTCTGCCCTCTCTTCCTCTCTCTGTCCCCTCGTAACCTCTGCCCTCTCTCTCCCCTCCTCCCCTCTGCCCCCTCTTTCTCTCTGTTCCCTCGTAACCTCTGCCCTCTCTTCCTCTCTTTGTCCCCCCTCCCCTCTCTTCCTCTCTCTGTCCCCTCCTCCCCTCTGCCCTCTCTTCCTCTCTCTGTCCCCTCCTCCCCTCTGCCCCCTTTTCTCTCTTTGTCACCTCCTCCCCTCTGCTCTCTCTCTTCCTCTCTCTGTCCCCTCCTCCCCTCTGCCCTCTCTTCCTCTCTCTTTGTCACCTCCTCCCCTCTGCCCTCTCTTCCTCTCTCTGTCCCCTCCTCCTCTCTGCCCCCTCTTCCTCTCTCTCTGTCCCCTCTTCCCTCTCTTCCTCTCTCTGTCCCCTCCTCCCCTCTGCCCTCTCTTCCTGTCTCTGTCTCCTCCTCCCCTCTGCCCTCTCTTCCTCTCTCTGTCGCTTCCTCCCCTCTGCCCTCTCTTCCTCTCTCTGTCGCTTCCTCCCCTCTACCCTCTCTTCCTGTCTCTGTCTCCTCCTCCCCTCTGCCCTCTCTTCCTCTCTCTGTCCCCTCCTCCCCTCTGCCCTCTCTTCCTGTCTCTGTCTCCTCCTCCCCTCTGCCCTCTCTTCCTGTCTCTGTCTCCTCCTCCCCTCTGCCCTCTCTTCCTATCTCTCTCCCCTCCTCCTTTCTGCCATCTCTTCCTCTCTCTCCTCCCCCCAGATCCCCCAAAGAGTTCTCATGTACTCAGATCCTCCCCTCAGATCCCCCAAAGAGTACTCATGTGCTCAGATCCTCCCCCCAGATCCCCAAAGAGTTCTCATGTACTCAGATCCTCCCCAAGATCCCCCAAAGCGTTCTCGTGTACTCAGATCCTCCTCCCATATCCCCCCAAAGAGTTCTCATGTACTCAGATCCTACATCCCAGATCCCAATTGTCGTATCCCCCTAGTTGTCATTATCCATCCAATTGTCGTATCTTCCCAGTTGTCGTATCCATTGAATTGCAATCCACCCAATTGTCGTATCTTCCCAGTTGTCGTATCCATTGAATTGCAATCCACCCAATTGTCGTATCTTCCCAGTTGTCGTATCCATTGAATTGCAATCCACCCAATTGTAGTCCACTCAATTGTCATAAAATTGTTCATATGATCAGTGCAGTTGACTCCCACTCAATTATCGTTGACCCATTTCATTACGCTATCATGCGATGGATGAACCTTTCCGTATTCATTGGAAATTTCGAATGAATACGGAAAGGCAGAATTTAAATTGCCACTGAGACTGACCTGAACACTGTAAATGTTATTTCAATCCCGATGTTATTTATATCCAAATGTTATATTCAATTTTCTTCTTAAAGCATAACACATTTTTATTTTTTCAGTGTATAGACAGGTAACAAGATCCCGGAAGGCTGAGAGAATGTTGTGGGAAGAGGACTGACTGGACAGCTGTTAGCGAAGAGATGATAGTTAACAGGACCGGATCCAGAAATAATAAAGGGGGAGAGATCTTAAACACAATCAAATCGAAATAATGTAAAGGATGGGGGAATGCAAGAGACTGGATTTCCAATGCATCATAACATTCTCCCTCAATTTTTGAGATCTTCCTTAAATATTTCTCGAAAAATGCATGAAATATAAATATGTTTATTAATGTTTGCCTCTGTTACCATTACTAGCATTCTGAAAGTGAGGGGGGGGGCATGCTTCCCCCTAGATCAGGCCCTGGTGATTTAAATCCTCATGCTCTTTAAGGCGCACAGGATATGGCTCTCTTGTACACTGAGTCAAGGCTTAAAGTCTGATTTATGGACTGCGTCTTTCCCAAGCTATTATTATTCATCCCTTGGTTGCCCAGCACACTTGGTTCATGCTCGGGATTGAAATAACATTTACAGTGTTCAGGTCAGTCTCAGTGGCAATTTAAATTCTGAATTTGCTTATAACCGTGAAAAATACAAAATATAATAGAAAAATGGGTTATGGTCGGTAAACAATTCATATCTTGAGCACGAAAGTATAGAACCCAAGTACTTCATTAAACGATTATGATATGATATATGCATATGGCCAAGTGGTTACAGTGCTTGTCTATGGATAAAAGTGACTGGGTTCAAAAAACCACTATTGAAAATTTATTTTCCTGAGTTCTCGGCTTGCTCAGACTTCTATGGTGTATTAAATTACTTACTAAGATGTTATTATTTAACTATGATGTATTAATCCCTAAAGGCTCTTGTCGGAGTTCTGAGTCAAGGAACTGCTTAAGATTAATTTGTTCTTTCCTTATCATTACAAGTTATGGTTTTCACAATGTTACGATAATCTATAACGCAACTCTTTATTACTCTCACACGCGAGAACTTCTCGAGTGGGAGTTATGAAATTTTAGTGTTAACAATTTTGCTTCTTTTCCCATTTATTTCAAAACCTTATGAACTTTATATGACATGTAATAGCAAATTCATTGTAAAAGTATATGTCGTTTTGTTGTTGAATAAACTGTTAATATTATTATGAAAAATTTACTGGGGTCCTAAACACACCTTTGTTTTCGATTGTTTATCTGTTCTGTGGATTTCAAGCCAAGAATTAATTAAACATGTATTAATTTTAATATTCATTCTAAAGTATTTTTTAATCAGATTTCAAAATTTTATTTTCTGTTATGAATTGCCTGAAAGCATTCAACTAGAAATTGTATGAGAATATGGCTTACTGATAAATTGAAAAAAACTAAATATTTGTGAATTATTTAATTATAATCTCATTTTAATTACTATTTCAGCATTTGTTACACATCTTAACGAGAATATTTGATATTTTAAAATCAATATGTCACAACCAAGTTCTTCACCTTAATGATCATTTCACGTCTTTTTGGTATATGTTTTACCTATTTTCTTATTGTTTTTCCTTGTGATATGTCTGTTTGTTTATCGATTATGTGACAAACACACAAACCGACAAATGATGTTACTTTGCGTGGTAAAGTGTCACAAATTTCCTGTACATATGTAAAACAAAATAATAAGCTGAGAAATACTAGTTGTGCTATGAGTCGGATTCGAACCCACATCTTCCAGTAACCGGCAAGGTATGCTAACAATTACACCATCAACTACTAACGTTTCTTCTTCGGCTAATATGATTTAGCTTTCCCGCATTTTTATTTGATTCCAATAGTGGCGCCATCTATCGGTACGTGGTAACTATGTTGTCTCTTAAAGCTGAATTTTAATATTTGTTATTCGTGACAATTTTTTTCAGCTTATTATTTCATGTGTCACTTTGTGTTCTTCTCAAGGCAATTGTTCCACCATACGTACTACATTCTGCATTAAATGAATACTTGGGTGTCAGAAGCGTTATGCAATGCAAAAATCCCCCCCCCCCCCCAAATTTTCTACCCATAAAAAAGGAGATATATGCAAATCGTTCTTCCATCTTCCGAATATGAGCATCCACAGTTAGGTTGTCAAATGAAAGCTTATCTTGTGGGGAGTGTCATAATCGTATGCCTTCGGATCCGGTTTCGCCATTTTTGTCTACATCCTCCAACTGGCCCCCTTTCGAAATGAAATGCCTCCTTTTGCCTTTTCCCCTCTCTCGATCCTTTGTTTCTCCCTCCTGACCTGTTTCCATGAGAAAAAAAAGAAGAGGAGCTAGGCAGACTTCTCGAAAGTTCCATAGCACCGCTTCCGCTCTCTATTTCCATCTGCATACGAATGCTGCTCTTGCCACGTGCACGGCAAGTCACGCCACTAGGTCAAGATACCATCGGGTGATGTCCCTTTGGGCAAGTGTTTCACGAATAAGAGAACTGTAAAGTTCACAAACAAAGGGGAAGACATAGAAGTACCGAACTGAAATTGTAGTGCAGCGCCACCTAACGTAAGGTCCGAATTACTCATTTTCTCTCTGCTCTCGTCATTTTAAGACCGCCATTAATCTGTCTCCTTTCGTAGCTTTGAAAAGAAGATAGAATTGATATGGCGTTTAATTTCTTTATTTAATCTAGTGATTTGACAAATTACGAATTATTGAAACAAATTGCAACCACAACAAATTACGAGTGAAGGACAATAAGAAAATAAGTTAAAAAGAGAAATGAAATTTGACAATTAACTACCACCTATTTTATAAAACTATTTGATTAAATTAATTTTAGTTCCTTCAATCCCCAATGACAGGGTAGCAGACATGAAGCGGTATATCACGGATGTATTTCGACACTATGTCCATCCTTTATAAGAAAAACAAATTTTGCTGAGATTAGTTGTCCACGAATATACAAAACATTTAGTTCTTGCAAAAAAAAATATTGAGATATGCTGTTGATGTCGCTTGGTTTGTTACTAACAGACAACTCATAAAGATTTGGGCATCGACAACGTATATACCCATATTAAATGCATCACAAATGGTTCCTTGAGGTCGTTAATCATTAGTTGACAAAGTTTCAAAGCATTTTAAAGTCCTATTCTGTCATTTTCGGTTCGCTGTAGAATTTCTGAAAGAAGCTTTCTCCTGTATCGCCTTTTTAAACTTACAAGCACGCCTTGATCCATTGGTTGCCCTAAAGACGTTGCATTAGGTGGCAAAACATGGCTTTCATTTGTCAGAAATGAGTTCGCTTGGGTGTGTTGGGGCATTGTCGAGAATGAGTAGGGCCTTTACAGGCATTTTAAGACCTGTCAAGTGGTGTTTTACTTTTGGAACAAATTCTGCAAAGATCATTCCTTAAAAAAATACGAGTCCATCGAAGCAGATTTTTTAGCTTTGTAGTAAACTAGCTGATCAGCTAAATTTAAATGCTTGAATGCACGAGGTTTTGCTGATTTCCCAATTACAAAAAGAGGAAGTTTGTGCGTACCTGCAGCATTTCTATACACAGCCACAATGATCCTTTCTCTGTTTGTTTCCTGATGATGAGGATGATGAGGTTTCTTGTGCTGTCAGAAACGTTTTCGTTAGAAGTTTAAAATTTAACCCAGTCTCGTCTACATTGTAGATTTGTTCTGCTTCTTCTTTAATAAACAGTAAAAGTTTCTCTGAAAATTCATTTGCTGCTAAAGGATCAGCTGACAATTTCTCACAACAAACGCCAAGGTAATGAACACCATGCCGTTTTTTCCAGCGAGAGAGCCGTCTCACGCTTGCTGAAAAATCTCCCCCATTAGCGATTTTAGAATGAAGGATTAATGTTTTTCTTTCAAGATTGGCCCACTGATTGTCGTTCCTTTTGAAAGCTCTTATATGAACCATAACCAAAGTGCATCACCGACAATTTCATTTTTCCGCTTTTTAAGAGTGCACCGAGAAGAAAGCGTTTTTTCAGACTCGACTTGAATGAAAATGACTTGAGTGTAAAGATTTTCCATCCCTTCTGCAGTCATTCACCGTGCTTTTACCAACACCTAGTTCATCACAAATATGCATTACTGGATCACCTTTGTATATATCTTCCAACGCTTTTAATTTCATCTCCATCGTAACGACATTACGCTTACGTTTGCACCCATTCATTTTGTACCACACAATAATTAATAGATCACAACACATACTCCTGTATACGCGCAGTACATTGTGCACTGCAATATTCACAACGAGGAACTGAAGAAAATATGAACTCTACTATAAACAAAACACTCGGAGACTTGCTTCCGCTTCTTGCAACGACCGGTTAAAGCGCAGGCCTGTTGAGCCAAGACCGGATAAGAGAGAATCTACCGTAGTTTGTTTTAAGAACCCTTAATTATTATTATGCAATATCTACTAATATTTACAAAAACAAAGTAAAATAAAGTTTTCTCCCCACATTTCAAAAATATTCCTTGTACAGTCGCTCAAAAAAGTATCCGAACACTACGGTTGATTACAGAATTCAGAAAAAATATCTGGCAACGATTTTTTTTAGAAATTAGTGATCTGTAATCAACCGTAGTGTGACACGAAAGTTGCCAGATCACTAATTTCTAAAAAAAATCGTTGCCAGATATTTTTCCTGAATTCTGTAATCAACCGTAGTGTTCGGATACTTTTTTCAGCGACTGTACAATAGATTCGAACTTGATATCAACGGAAATAAAAAAGTAAAATGTAATTGTTTTCCTGCTAATTAAATATAATTAACACTTCACCACAACAGTGAATAGGGTATTCAAACGTGTTCCGTTTTTTAAAATCCATGAAAAATACAACGAAACTATTTTTCTTCAAATGAAAACATTTCTCAGAACATAGTACGCATCAGAAACCTCGGGATCATGAGGGAATTTTTTAGAAACAGGCACATTTCCTTGTTTCATCTTGCATGCGGAACACTTTCATGGAATTATTTTGTTTTTCGTTCCATACTTCACTTCTGCTTACATGAAACAACTTGCTTTGTAACAATGAGAAAAAGTTATTATTATTTAACATTAGATCCATCCATCCTCCTCCTCAAGCAGCCATGGGCTATGGAGGTCCAACCAGACCGTGCAATTTAGTTCTCCAAGCAAGTCTATCCTGAGCTACATCTACTGCATCTGGCCACTGCACACCAATTCTAACAAGGTCCTGTTTCACATTGTCTGCCCACCGCATCCTAGGTCTCCCCTTCTTTCTGAGGCCTTTAGGCACACTGTTCATAACCCTATTCGCCAATCTATAATTATTCATACGGGCAACATGGCCAAACCAACGGAGTCTCTCTCTGCACAATATGCTGCTTAAAGGAGGTTGCAAACTCCTTTCCCTAATCTCATCATTAGTTACAAAGTTGAACCACATAATGCCCAAGATACTGCGTAAGCATCTGGAATCAAAAGCATCTAGTTTCCTGTTATCCTGTTTACAAAGTGTCCAAGTTTCACTACCATAACTAACCCTAGAAAGAACCAAACTATTATACAGTCCAATTTTAGTCTTTAGGTGTATACGCCTATTTCTCCACACTCTCCATAGGTTCTTAAAAGTCCCGGCAGCAATCCCTATTCGTCTGTTAATCTCATGCCGCACATCACCATTATCTGTTACATAGCTCCCAAGATAATTAAACTGTGACACCTGCTCAAGACTGCAACCATTCAGATTAACTGAATCACAGCCTGCCTGACCAATTTTCATCACTTTAGTTTTCTCTCTGTTTAAAACCAAACCTACTCTACTACCAGTCTCATCAACAGCTCGAATGAAAGAGTTTATCTCATCAACATCATTTGCCAAAAGGACTAAATCACCAGCATAATCTAAATCAGAAATTTTCGTATCTCCAGCCCATTTAAGGCCAAAATCTTTCCCTTGAAGTGAATTTCGCATAACATAATCAATAACCAAGCTAAAGAGAAAAGGAGACAAAATGCACCCTTGTCGAACACCAGAAGTAATGCTAAACCAATTGCTACAAGCCTTACCAACTCTCACACACGACTCAGTGTTATTATAGAGAGCTTTCATAATGTTAACTAACTTGTCTGGTATACCATATGATCTCACAATCAACCACAAATTATGACGATCAACAGAGTCGAAAGCCTTTTTGAAATCAACAAAGCTAGCCACCAAAGGTTTCTGAAACTCTAAACATTTCTCAAGAATCTGCCTAAGTGAAAATATCTGATCCACACATCCCCTACCACTTCGGAATCCACATTGCTCATCACGCAATTGACTGTCAACCAGATTCTTAATTCTATTAAGCACAATTATTTAAAGAATTTTACCTGGAACATAGAGTAGGCTGATACCCCTATAGTTATCACAAGAACTGCGATCACCTTTTTTGAAAATAGGGATAACAATAGCTCTGGTAAAATCCTTAGGAACCATGCCTTTATCATAAAAGATATTCAGAATTTCAGTCATTCAAGTGGTAACCGAAACATTCCCAGCTCTAAGCATTTCCGTAGTAATTTCATCTACCCCTGGGGATTTATGAAGTTTAAGTTTAGAAACAGCCAAAATAACTTCAGATTGTGTTATAGGGCCAACATTAAAGCCACCTGTATCTGGCCACTGCACACCAATTCTAACAAGGTCCTGTCTATCATCATTGCAAACAATGGGAGTAGAACTAACTACATTGTTTAGAACATCACTGAAATGCTCAGCCCACCTAGCCATGACAGAATCCTCCCCTTCTATAACCTTACCTTGTTTATCCTTCAATCCTTGTATGCCTGTCCGTTTTCTACCACACAAAACATTAACTATCTGGTACAGCTCTCTGCTGTTGTGCTGTCTAACTGCTTCCTCGGCTTTGTCAGCCAAACCATCAAGCCAAAGATTCTTATCAGCAGCTAACTGATCCTTTACACTTTTATTAAGCTCTCTGTAATCTTTTCTATTAGGACTAGTAGGGTACTGATTAAGGACATTCCTGCAGTTCCTTCTTTCTGAAATAAGCTCATGTGCCTTATCACTTAAAAAATTCTGCCTCCTCTGCTCCTTTTTTCCTAAAAGAGTACTGTTAGTGTCCAAAAAAGCCTGTTTAAAATGATCCCATTCTTCCTCAACTTCAGTAGTAAGCAAAGCATGACTGTCATAATGACTAAGTAACCTATCACGGTAAGCTTTGGCTATAACTGGATCTTTCAGAGCTTCAGTATTAAAAGTAAATTTTTTAACCCTAGCACAACACTTTTTAAGTTTAAGTTGCAACACACTTTTAACAAGGTAATGGTCAGATCCAATTTCAGCTCCCCTATATGCCCTGGTATTTCTAACAGAACTAGCCCATTTGCTGTTAATTAATATGTAATCAGTCATATTCTTATGCAGCTCATCAGGTGAAACCCATGTGTACTTATGTATGTCGCGGTGTTTGTAATAAGTGTTAGTTATTCTGAATCCACTGAGTTTACTTACCTGTAGGAGACGTTGCCCATTGTCATTGCAGCTACCAATACCAAAAGGGCCTATTACTCCTCCCCAAAGGTCAGAGTCAGTACCAACTTTGGCATTGAAGTCACCAAGAACAAGGGTAACATCTCCTGTCTTGACAGAATTCAAAATATCCTGAAGTTGTTCATGAAACCTATCCTTCTCATCCTCATCGGCATCCTCAGTGGGGGCATAACAGCAGATAACATTGAAGTCTTTAACGCTTGTCTGAAATTTTGCTGTAAGAAACCTTTCATTAATGCACTCATATCCTAGAAGAGCATCACTAGCGTGTCTGCTGAGAAGCAGACCCGCGCCTTGGTGATGCTTATTGTCGTCCCTCCCTGAAAAGAGAAATTTAAGATTATTTTTAAGAATCTGACCTTTATCTGTCCATCTGGTCTCTTGCAAGCCGAGAATATCTAAATTATAATGGTGGAATTCTTGTGTGAGGACATCAAGAGAAAAAGCTCTGTGCAGAGTCCTCACATTCCAACTACCTATGGAGAAAAAATGGTTAGTGGGATGTTTAAAGAAGCTATGTTTATTGAGAGAGGGAATGCCGACAATATCAAACAGCCCCCTAATCGCAGACATGGGGCAAGACCCGTTCCCCCACCACTAAAGGCTGAAGCCATCAACACTGGAAGACTTCCTCCAATGTAGAATTTGACGATGCCAATAGAAGCAAAGAGTTCAGGTGCCTGCGATGACTTCTGCTCAGGATTATCCACCAGCTGATAAACATATCCTGTGAATCTATTCACTTGGGGCTGTCAACCCACAAACAAACAGAAAACACAGCGGAAGATTCTCCCTCCACAGAAGCCCACCAGTGCAGCTAAATCAGGATCCATAATCAAGCTCAGAGCCATATATCTGTCCAGTCCAGTTGGTTTATATAGTCAGCACCAGGACCCTGTGTGGTTGACCACTCCACAGCAGGGTAGAAAAAAAAAAGAAAAGTAGCCATAGTTGTCCAGATCAGTAGGCCACACTAATCTGGCAGCCCTCCCCTTCCGTTCACTTCCACAAGAGAGTATCTCTTTTGAAAGGTACTAATGGTCTGCACCACGAGAAGGCGGGGTCGGACATTAGGTGCTAGGCCTGGCCGGTTCTATGCATCATCACAGGGGATTGGTGCATAGCTCTCCTTCCAGTGATTACCTAGCTAGATAAACAACATTAACTTTCTTTTCTTTGAATCCTAATCTAAATAACGAAAGCGATTGGCTAATACTTTGCCCTGACCACGGTCAGTAGGGGACACCGATGGGCTTGGGAAGACAGCCGTCCGTCGGATGGGACGTTAAGTGGGTGGCACCATGTGCGGAAGAGCCATACTCTGTGCACGTTAAAGAACACACTGGATGGCCTTGACGGGAGGCTTTTATCTATTTCTCATAAGCAATTCCATTGGGTTCCTTCCCTAAATCTTCGGCTTCGGGGTCATTGTGACCTGGACATTTACCCATGGTGTGCAAAAAAAATGCCACTCAGAGGAAAAACAAACCAACCCAATTTGGCTAGTACCTTGAATATTTTCTTTTGAACAATAAAAATTACTATTACATTGAATTAACGGATATTTCTGAATGAGATTCTAAGCTTCAATCAAGAAAACTAAATTTCTAAAGAAAGCCAGCCAAACGCGTAATTCCAAAAATGTCACCACCTGATAAGAAGTTATAATCAAAATAATGCAATGCTTGTACAAGTGGGGTCTGTAAATGGTAGCTAGGTAGTCACTGGAAGGAGAGCTATGCACCAATCCCCTGTGATGATGCATAGAACCGGCCAGGCCTAGCACCTAATGTCCGACACCGCCTTCTCGTGGTGCGGACCGTTAGTAACTTTCAAAAGAGATACTCTCTTGTGGAAGTGAACGGAAGGGGAGGGCTGCCAGATTAGTGTGGCCTACTGATCTGGACAACTATGGCTACTTTTCTTTTTTTCTACCCTGCTGAGGAGTGGTCAACCATACAGGGTCCTGGTGCTGACCATATAAACTTACTGGACTGGACAGATATATGGCTTTGAGCTTGATTATGGATCCTGATTTTGCTGCACTGGTGGGCTTCTGTGGAGGGAAAATCTTCCGCTGTGTTTTCTGTTTCTTTGTGGGTTGACAGCCCCAAGTGAATAGATTCACAGGATATGTTTATCAGCTGGTGGATAATCCTGAGCAGAAGTCATCGCAGGCACCTGAACTCTTTGCTTCTATTGGCATCGTCAAATTCTACATTGGAGGAAGTCTTCCAGTGTAGATGGCTTCAGCCTTTAGTAAGTGGGGAAACGGGTCTTTGCCCCATGTCTGCGATTAGGGGGCTGTTTGATATTGTCGGCATTCCCTCTCTCAATAAACATAGTTTCTTTAAACATCCCACTAACCATTTTCTCTCCATAGGTAGTTAGAATGTGAGGACTCTGCACAGAGCTTTTTCTCTTGATGTCCTCACACAAGAATTCCACAGTTATAATTTAGATATTCTCGGCTTGCAAGAGACCAGATGGACAGATAAAGGTCAGGTTCTTAAAAATAATCTTAAATTTCTCTTTTCAGGGAGGGACGACAATAAGCATCACCAAGGCGTGGGTCTGCTTCTCAGCAGACACGCTAGCGATGCTCTTCTAGGATATGAGTGCATTAATGAAAGGTTTCTTACAGCAAAATTTCAGACAAGCGTTAAAGACTTGAATGTTATCTGCTGTTATGCCCCCACTGAGATTGCCGATGAGGATGAGAAGGATAGGTTTTATGAGCAACTTCAGGATATTTTGAATTCTGTCAAGAAAGGAGATATTTCCCTTGTTCTTGGTGACTTCAATGCCAAAGTTGGTACTGACTCTGACCTTTGGGGAGGAGTAATAGGCCCTTTTGGTATTGGTAGCTGCAATGGGAATGCGCAACGTCTCCTACAGGTAAGTACCCTCAATGGATTCAGAATAACTAACACTTATTACAAATGCCGTGACCCCCCCCCCCCCTTTCGTATTAGGGCGGTCAGACATTAATGTTTGACTCCTTTCCTGGTAATTGGCCGTGCTGCGATTGCGCTGATTACCGAAAAAGGCACTCTTTCATATTAACCCAAAAACTCTACTTACAATAATGAAAAATGGAGAGGAGTCATGTTTTCCCAGTTACACACAATTTATTAAAAACAGCATTACTAAAATACTCTCTAACACAACTTACTCCCTTCGTCGGGATACAGCTTCTTTTACTCAACGTTTAGGCAATGTCAGCCTTTACAATGAGGAGCCAAGAAATTGCTATGGCAAAGTCCATCCATTAAGTCCGAGCTACTAGCTCCAAAGTCATGTTCCGTAGTCCGTTTCCTGGAGCACGGTGGCGGTGGCAGACAGACAATAGTATTTAAGAGGAAAAAATCCAGGTTTACAAATGATGGTGACCCTTACCTGTCTCACGTAGCCGCTGCAGAAGCCTTGGATGGGAAGTCTGGCACTGTCGACTGGGAGCCCATCTGCCTAATCTTGGCCAGACAAAGGAGGCTCGCGCTCATTCCTCACAGGTACTATCATTGTTCGTTGGGCGGAAGGGGAGAGACTGCTCGACGGGACTGCGCGACGAGAGGAGACAACTCATCAAGACGAGAGACACGAGGCAAAAGACACACTTTCCTCTCACTGTTCAACCTTGCCGCCTTTTCCCACCGCGACCTCTAGCGGTGGTCAGCGCGGAAGGCTGACGCGGGCACTCACTATTAGTTGTGGACGCTTGAGCCGAAAATCGCTCTGCCTACTCAGAACCTTTGATGTCGAGTGCGACTCTAGTCCAGAAATTTCTACACCCGGGGCGATGGTCGCCACCAGTGTTATCCGGTGTAATGTGGACAAGTTCGTGAAAGCTGGGTGACCAAAACAAGTCTTTGTACTCACATTAGAAAAGCATATCCTAGGACCCCTTGGCCCAAGTCGTGTCCGCAGGATCAATTTCTGTGGGCACGACACAAACACCACGACATACATAAGTACACATGGGTTTCACCTGATGGGCTGCATAAGAATATGATTGATTACATATTAATTAACAGCAAATGGGCTAGTTCTGTTAGGAATACCAGGGCATATAGGGGAGCTGAAATTGGATCTGACCATTACCTTGTTAAAAGTGTGTTGCAACTTAAACTTAAAAAGTGTTGTGCTAGGATTAAAAAATTTACTTTTAATACTGAAGCTCTGAAAGATCCAGTTATAGCTAAAGCTTACCATGATAGGTTACTTAGTCATTATAACAGTCATGGTTTGCTTACTACTGAAGTTGAGGAAGAATGGGATCATTTTAAACAGGCTTTTTTGGACACTAACAGTACTCTTTTAGGAAAAAAGGAGCAGAAGAGGCAAAATTATCTGAGTGATAAGGCACTTGAGCTTATTTCGGAAAGAAAGAACTGCAGGAATGCCCTTAATCAATACCCTACTAGTCCTAATAGAAAGCATTACAGAGACCTTAATAAACTTGTAAAGGATCAGTTAGCTACTGATAAGAATCTTTGGCTTGAGGTTTGGCTGACAAAGCCGAGGAAGCAGTTAGACAGCACAACAGCAGAAAGCTGTACCAGATAGTTAATGTTTTGTGTGGTAGAAAACGGACAGGCATACAAGGATTGAAGGATAAACAAGGTAAGGTTATAGAAGGGGAGGATTCTGTCATGGCTAGGTGGGCTGAGCATTTCAGTGATGTTCTAAACAAAGTAGTTAGTTCTACTCCCATTATTTGCAATGATGATAGATGCATTGGTGGCTTTAATGTTGGCCCTATAACACAATCTGAAGTTATTTTGGCTGTTTCTAACTTAAACTTCATAAATCCCCAGGGGTAGATGAAATTACTACGGAAATGCTTAGAGCTGGGAATGTTTCGGTTACCACTTGGATGACTGAAATTCTGAATATCTTTTATGATAAAGGCATGGTTCCTAAGGATTTTACCAGAGCTATTGTTATCCCTATTTTCAAAAAAGGTGATCGCACTTCTTGTGATAACTATAGGGGTATCAGCCTACTCTCTGTTCCAGGCAAAGTTCTTTCCATGATTGTGCTTAATAGAATTAAGAATCTGGTTGACAGTCAATTGCGTGATGAGCAATGTGGATTCCGAAGTGGTAGGGGATGTGTGGATCAGATGTTTTCACTTAGGCAGATTCTTGAGAAATGTTTAGAGTTTCAGAAACCTTTGGTTGCTTGCTTTGTTGATTTCAAAAAGGCTTTCGACTCTGTTGATCGTCATAATTTGTGGTTGATTGTGAGATCATATGGTATACCAGACAAGTTAGTTAACATTATGAAAGCTCTCTATAATAACACTGAGTCGTGTGTGAGAGTTGGTAAGGCTTGTAGCAATTGGTTTAGCATTACTTCTGGTGTTCGACAAGGGTGCATTTTGTCTCCTTTTCTCTTTAGCTTGGTTATTGATTATGTTATGCCAAATTCACTTCAAGGGAAAGATTTTGGCCTTAAATGGACTGGAGATACGAAAATTTCTGATTTAGATTATGCTGATGATTTAGCCCTTTTATGCAAATGATGTTGATGAGATGAACTCTTTCATTTGAGCTGTTGATGAGACTGGTAGTAGAGTAGGTTTGGTTATAAACAGAGAGAAAACTAAGGTGATGAAAATTGGTCAGGCAGGCTGTGATTCAGTTAATCTGAATGGTTGCACTCTTGAGCAGGTGTCACAGTTTAATTATCTTGGGAGCTATGTAACAGATAATGGTGATGTGCGGCATGAGATTAACAGACGAATAGGGATTGCTGCTGGGACTTTTAAGAACCTATGGAGAGTGTGGAGAAATAGGCGTATACACCTAAAGACTAAAATCAGACTGTATAATAGTTTGGTTTTTTCTAGGGTTAGTTATGGTAGTGAAACTTGGACACTTTGTAAACAAGATAACAAGAAATTAGATGCTTTTGATTCCAGATGCTTACGCAGTATCTTGGGCATTAGGTGGTTCAATTTTGTAACTAATGATGAGATTAGGCAAAGGAGTTTGCAACCTCCTTTAAGCAGCATATTGTGCAGAGAGAGACTCCGTTGGTTTGGCCATGTTGCCCGTATGAATAATTATAGATTGGCGATAGGATTATGAACAGTGTGCCTAAAGGCCTCAGAAAGAAGGGGAGACCTAGGATGCGGTGGGCAGACAATGTCAACAGGACCTTGTTAGAATTGGTGTGCAGTGGCCAGATGCAGTAGATGTAGCTCAGGATAGACTTGCTTGGAGAACTAAATTGCACGGTCTGGTTGGACCTCCGTAGCCCATGGCTGCTTGAGGATGATGATGATGATGATGTACAAGTGGTAAAAGTTAATCGGTTCAATAATTCATGTCATTTGTATTTTCCTATCATTATGTCATTTGTTAAGGAAAAACCTTTCTTAAATTCATCTTTTATTACAGTTATTGCTGACATTGTTACATTAACACACTAATAGTGATAAAGATAAGATGATGTTACGATAGGTGCTAAATGGTTAGCTGACTATTTAATACCCATCGTAACACCGTCTTATCTTCATAATGCATATCTCCATTCAAGTACAGGATCTAAGATTTAAAAAAAAGTGCGGTAGTTTAAGGCAGAAAGTGTTTCAAACGCTCTGGTATCTTCGACTACGAATTTCTGACCACCATAAAGAACCTATTAACTACTTTTGAACAGTTCCTATTTGGATAAAATTGACAAAATCTTGCGACTAATATTACACAGGAAAAGCTCCTTTGCCTCCAAGTATATTGCAATACACACCACGCATTTTAGCCCACAGTTTAATACACTTCATGGATAATTTAAAACCTTCTTTGTTGTTTAAAAATAGGAATAGCCCTTCTGTAATCCGAGAACAGTTTAAGTTGCGGATACACTTGATATGCAGGTTTCTGAGTAGATTGTGATTTCTGAGATCTCGAAGTTTGTTAACGCTATGATGAGCAAAACGAGCGTAGACCATATCTTTCTCGACACCAGAAAACACAATAATCACAACTGGAACTTATGCATATCTGATGGTACGTAGACTTTACATTTCAGGACAAACTGAACAAATGTTGTGAAAAGTCCTTTCTCAACACGTTTCGAGATGTAATACACAGAAAGACAATGTCAGCTGTTCTAGAGATTACGCGCATTTCGTGAGACCACACTTAAACATTTTCGCATGTTCTTTTTCCTATAAATGTTGGGGAAGGCCTGTTTTCTTATTTCTGTTATCTATAATAATAATAAATACACCCTAAAGCAGCTGCTTGCCTTAGAGGTCTGACAGGAGCCTGTCAATTTATATGCCAGAGTAAAAGGTCAGAGGATGGCAGAAACTCAGCAGAAAAACGACACATCCATCCATGCCTTACCCGGTCATCGAACCCATCTCTAAGATCAGTAGCCAAGCGCGCTAACCAATCGGCCGTGAGACACACTCTACAGTTTGTGAATTTTTCACAGGACTTTCATTCGATGCACACCTTCTTTCGGGAACTCATAAAACAGGCATTCTTTCAAAGCCTCATTTAAATCTTCAGTTAATAAACGGTCTCTGTTTGTTGGATAATGCTCATCTACGGAAGATGTAACACCAAGATGATTCGCTTGTGGGTGTTGTCCAACGTCTTCCGCCATTTACTGTCCTTCAGTAGATCAATAACTCTGGAAACACAACGAAAGATAAGTGTTTATATAATAACCACCATACACGCTACTACAATAACACAGTAAAAATAGCAATAATAATAACAACACAGTAATAATAATAATAACAACAACAAAATGGAGTAGTAGTAGCCCAATCAGATGTTTATCGATATTTTTTAAATGATTAACATCTACAGGTAATGGACAAATACCGAAGACCAACGTAAAATCATTAACATCGTGTTGCACTAACACTTGTTTCCTGTACAGCCTGTATACGTAGTTGCACAGAGTTTACCAGCTTCTGAAAATCAGCAGGAGGGATACAACACCGTTCGTCAATTTTCCTTTCTGAGAAAATATTTTTTTCATTTCGAAATGTTTCAAGTATATGATATTCTTCAAGAACTCTTAATTACTATTCTGCAAAATCTACTAAACTCTACAAAAACAAAGTAGAAAAAAACTTTTTTTCCAACATTTGAAATAAATTCCTAGTACAATAACTCAAAATTGATATCAACGAAAATAAGAAAGCTAAAATGTTGTTGTTTTCCCTTTTAAATTGAAAAACATTGACAATACACCACAACAGTGAACATTGTATTAAAACGTGTTTCCAGTTTCTCAAAATGAATGAAATTAAACGAAAATATATATCCTTCGAAGGAAAATATTTTGCCGGACGTAATACGCATCAGAAACGTCTAATTCCTGAAAGATTTTCTTGGAAACGGGTATATTTACTGATCATTGTTTCTTCTTGCATGCAGAATACTTCCAAATAAATAGTTCCTAGTTGGTTTCTTCTTAGATAGTTCACTTCCTCTTATATGCAAGAGCATGCTTGGTAATAATGTGGACAAAGTTATTAATATCTAAGATTAGATTAACATTCTTCACTTTAAAACCAAATCCAATTAATCAGAACGATTGGCTAGTACACTCAAGTTTTCCTTTTTGACAGAGAAAATTAGTATTTCATTCATAAATATTTCCAATGAGATTCTAAGCTTAAGAAAATAAAACCAATCCCTCATTCAACCAAACCGCACAATTCCAAATATGTCTCTTCCGAATAGGAGGTTACAATCAAAACAAGAGAATGCTTCCATAAGTGGTAAAAGTTAATTGGTTCAAATAATTCATTCCATTTGAATATTCGTCACATTATATCATTTGTTAAGGAAAAACCTGTCACAAATTAATCTTTTATTACTCACTTGTTTCATTAACAAAAGAATACTGATGAAGATAAGAAAATATTACGATCGTTACTAAATGGTTAGCTAACCATTAAGTACCCATCGAAACACCGTCTTATCTTCATAACGCATATCTCCATTCAAGTACAAGATACGAGATTAAAAAAAAATCTGTTGTGGAATGACCCAACCCGTTTCCTCGAACGCATGGAATTTAATGTCCATCATAAAGAACCTATTAACTAATTTTGAACAGCTCGCATTTGGATAAAATTGACATTTTCTTGCGACTAATATTCCCCATGAGAGGCCATTTTTGTATCCAAGTATATTGGAATACACACCACGCCTTTTAGCCCACAGTTTAATACACCTCACGGACAATTTAAAGTCTTCTTTGTTGGGTAAAAATTGAAACAGCTCTTTCATAATGTCAGAACGTTTTACCTGCTGATACATTTGATAACCAGGATTCTGACTAAATTATAAACTCTAAACTCTAGCATCACGAACTTTGTTAAAGTTTTGAACACCTAAACGGACGTAGACCATAATCTACCTCGACACCAGAAAATATATTTTTTCACAACTTTAGCTTATGCATGTTCGATGATACGTAGGATTTGCACTTCAGGCTATTTCTTTCAGAAACTGAACAAATGTTATGAAAAGTTCTTTCTCATTTCGAGATTATAATACACTGAAAGTCAATGTCAGCTGATCTAGAGTTTACGAACAATTGGTGAGACCCAATATAAACATTTTCTCATGTACTTTTTCCGCTAAATGTTGAGGAAGTGCTGTCTGCTTATTTATCTCTTTTGTCCATGTGTTTAGTGGATTCGTAAAAAGAGGAATTCTTTCAAGGCATCATGTAACGGTTCAGTCAATAGGAGGTCTCTGTCTGTAGGGGACAGGGTGTCTCAGTCGGTCGCGCACTACGCTCGTAATCTGCAGTTCTCTGGTTGGGGTCCCAGCTGGGCCAACATTAAGAGTTATGTACGCAAATCTCCTTGCCTCAGTTATTACATGGCACAGATGAACTTGGAAAGGCCGCCGTCCACCGGATGGGTCGTTAAGCCGTAGTCCGCATGTGTGGGAGAGCCATACCCTGTACACGTTAACGAAAATGCTGGATGGCATTGACGGGAAGCTACCATCTGTCTCCCAACAGCTGTTCCAGTGGGTCCCCTTCCCCCACCTTCTCTGAGACTTTGAGATCCTTATGGCCTGGCCATTTTCTCTATTGTGTGCAAAAAAAGTGCCGCTCAGAGGTAAAGCGACCCAACTTCTACAACAACGTAATAATAATAACTACAACAAAATGGTAGTAATAATAGTAACAGCACTATCAGATTTTTTTCGATTTTTTTTAGATTATTAACATCTACAGGTAATGGGGGGAAAAACGAAAGGGCAACGTAAAATCATTAACATCGTGTTGGACTAACACTTGTTTCCAGTACAGCCTGTATTCGTAGCTCCATAGAGTCTACGAGTGTCTGAAAATCAGCAGGAAGGATACAACACCAAAAAAGAAACATGATAAAATCCCGCTTGTTCAATGGAGCTGGAAAACTGTCTGAGATGACGTTAAAGTAGTTCTCATTGATTTTCTAGATCAGGGGTGGGCAAATAGCGGCCCGCTAAGAGTTTTTTGTGGCCCGCCAAGACAGTCAGAAAAATCCGCCTTGAACCGAGATTTCCTTCCCGTGCGCGACCGAAGTTTCGTCTCGTATTTTCCACTAGGACGGCCACATCAATACGCATGCGCAGTATAGATACGATACGCAGTGCTTTTCCGGTTGATCTTGGCAACAGTAAATATATAAATTTCCAACTTTAGTGAAACCATGAACCCTCCGAAAAAACGTAAAATCGGTGATGAATGTCGTGTGTTTAATGAAGAATGGACAAACAAATATTTCTTTGGTAATACAGGGAATAAAGCAGTATGTTTATTGTGTCATGAAACGATAACCGTATTTAAGGAGTACAATCTGAAACGACATTACGAAACAAAACATAGCGAATTTGGCTGCAAACTTTCCAAGGAAGAACGCAAAATAAAAGCTGCGGAGTGTGTGAAAAGGCTGAAGAAGCAACAAACATTATTTACAAAGCAATCAACACTTCAAAATAGCGCTACAGAAGCAAGTTTCATGGTAGCCTACAACCTTGCTAAACACAACAAGCCTTTTTCGGATGGCTAGTTTATTAAGCAGTGTATGGTAGAGTGTGCAAGCGTATTGTGTCCTGATGTTAGAAGCAAATTTGAAAGCATTTCATTGTCAAGAAGGACTATACTGTAGTGCGGTGCATTGACTCAATTAGTGACGAACTCACAGAACAGCTGAGGACTGCGAGCAAAGATTTTGTTTGGTTTTCTTTGGCACTGGATGAGAGCACAGATAACGAAGACACTGCACAATTACTCATCTTTATCCGTGGAATTAATGAAAATTTCGTTATCACAGAGGAATTACTTGGCCTAGAATCAATGAAAGATAGAACCACTGGTCAGGACTTGCTTGAGTGTGCTGTGAATTGTGTGGAGAAAAGTGGCTTGTCCTGGAACAAAATGGCAAGCATTACAACAGATGGGGCCAGAGCTTTCAGTGGAAAAAATGTAGGTATGGTTAAGCTTTTAAAAAACAAGTTACAAGCACAAGACACAGACAGTGATATCTTGTCTTTTCATTGCATTTTGCATCAGGAGAGCCTTTGTAAAGCTGCACTGGACTTAAAGCATGTGGTAGATCCTATTGTTAGTGTGGTGAACACAATCAGAGCAAGGGCACTCCACCATCGATAGTTCCAATCTTTTCTTGAGGATGTGGAGGCAGAGTATGAAGACGTAATTTACCACAACAGTGTGAGGTGGTTGAGCCTGGGCAAAGCGATAAAAAGAGTCTGGGCATTGCAGAATGAAATCCTCTTATTTCTGGACACGAAGCAGATATCTCATGATTTTGTTACAAAAATAGGATGTGAGGAGTGGAAATATGAGACGATGTTTGCAGCTGATGTATTTGAGAAATTGAATGAACTGAATGTGACATTGCAGGGAAAGGGGTTGTTTGCACATGAAATGTGGAAGCATGTAAAATCATTCAAAGCAAAACTAGGTCTATTTGCAAGGCAAGCAGGTGAAGGCAATTTTTGTCATTTCCCTTTATTAGGAAAACAGAAAGTGCCTGAAAGTGTTTTTGCTAAGATAAGGGATCATCTGCAGAGTTTGGAGGACGAGGTCACAAGAAGATTTCAGGACTTTAAGAAAATTGAGCCTAAATTCAATTTGCTCTCTTATCCCATCACTGCTGATATTGACACAGCACCTGAGGAGCTCCAGCTTGAACTTATTGACATGCAGTCAGATTACACTGTGAAAGAAATGTTTAATGCTGTGACATTAGTTGACTTTTACAAATCTTTGTCTGCTGAAAAATTTCCATGTATGAAGAAATTTGCTGGAAAAATGTTCTCTATATTTGGGTCTACATATATTTGTGAGCAAAGTTTTTCTTGCTTGAAGATCATCAAGAGTAAATATAGATGCTCTTTGACAGACATTAACTTGCAGGCTGTGATGAGAATCTCAACAAGCAATCTCACTCCTGATTTCAAAAATATTGTAGAAAAGTGTGATAGGGTACATTTGTCTCATTAAACTGATTCTAAAATTAAATGTGCTTGCATCTACAGATGATATGAAATTAGCACAATAAATAAATTGAATAAAACTGCCACTATTTTATTTAATTTATATTTATTGATTTTTATGGTACAATTTATACCTTTTCTGAAATGCAAAGTTAACTAATGAATGCAATCATTTTAAAATGTGCGGCCCTCCGCTAACCTCCGCTTCCACAAAGTGGCCCCCCGAGCCAAAACAATTGCCCACCCCTGCCCTAGAGGTATGACCCCGCTTACTGCTGCAGTACCCTGAAGGTTAGGATGGGTTACAGAGAATGGTAATATGCATGCTGCTGACCACTGCAAAGCACAGATATTCGCTCCATGCACAGTCCAACCAAAGTCGCACCTCCATTGTTTCCCGCAGCTGAAGGTCACATTCTCATCAACTGGTTGCGTTCTAGTGACAATCTGAAGGATAGTTTCTAGAGATAAGATGCAGTCAGAAAAATGGCTTTTCGACTCTAAAATTTTTCACTGAGAACAAATATTTGTTTCAATTCACGAAACTGAATTCGGTTTCTTAGGAAAATAATCAGTTTATGCAATAAAATGAAAATAAAAATAAATAATCTCTCAAACATCTCCTTCCCAGAGAAGTCTGACAGGAACCTGTCAGTATAATACGCTACAGACAAAATTTGTGAGGAAGGCGAGACCGCAGCAGAAAGACACATCTATACATAGGGTACGACTTTTTTCAGGTTAAAAATAACTCCATTAGATGAATAATTATCGGGGGGAAAATCCTCTTTTTTTTCAATTTGTGTTGAAATAAAAATAATTGAAATATTCAGATATAAGGTAATAATTTTATTATTGACATACGATAACATATGCATATCCATCGTTTCTTCGGCGAGAGGGGCGGGTATGGCCTAGTCGATAGCCCGGCAGGCTCGTAATCTGCTTCAGGGCGACTGATTGAGGGAATATTTAATTTTTAGAAAAGAATTCATAGCGGAATATTTACCGGAAGAATGGTTTGCAAAACTTTTAAAAATTGGTGGAACTGAAAAAATATAGATATAGATGCATAATTTTAATTCCCATAAAACATATAATTTCACGTAATATAATAATAAGTGGTTTGAAAACAAATTAATACACAGAACACTTAACTTTTATAAGTTCAATCTTTATCTGATATTATTGCATAATCATCCTAAAATTTCGGGTGGGGGGAGAGGGGGGTCTTATTTTCCTAACAGCAAATTTGGGGTTGTTAGTTCCTATACTGCACGACTGGCATGTTAGGAGCTCTGCAATAAACAAATTATTAAATGAAAAATAATTGCTTTGTGACAAGATAGTAAGAAACTTAACGTCTTTTATTCTAGATCAAAGGCTCTGAAGTGAGGCTACTGATAATTGAAATAACAAAAGAAATTAATGATACTTTTTATTTATGATACAAGTTCGCCATCAAAAGAACAATTTAAAATAAGCGCATTAATAAATAAAATAAAAATAAATACCTCCTCAAGCAGATGCTTGCCACAGAGGTCTGACAGGAGCCTGTTAGTTAAATTCGCCATAATAGAGGGATCTGTGAGGATGGCGGGCCCTCAGCAGATTTTTTCCCTACTGCACGCGGTGTTCACAAATGGTCACCCTCCCAGGTACCGAACGCGCCAAAAGCTGCTTAACTTCGGCGATCGGACGGTGTTTTCAGATTTAAATTTAAAGCATTTGTTATTTAATTATGAAAACATTTACTTCAACCAAACCCGTATTATTAAGTGTATTGGCCGACACAGTACGTAACTATTTGATGAGGGGATTGAATTATAGATCAGAAGAAAAAACAGAAGCTTTAGTTATCTGAATTTCTTTTTCTATTTGAGTTTACCATACAATTTTATTCGTTTTCCTCTTAATTTTGCTGCAGCTCATTTGTTGTCGCGCTGTAATGCTACAACGAGAAAATATCTCCTGTTGACTACTACACCTATCCCTCGATTTACACTGAAGATAGGTTCCGCACAAAACCGTGTAAATCGAAATCCGTGTAATCGAAATCAAAACCGTGTAAATCGAAACTGAATTATGCACATTTTAGAGTTTTTTTCGTTTTACACGGTTTTACATAGCAAAATCCAAGATTTCGATTTACACGGTTTTGTGCGGAACCTATCTTCAGTGTAAATGGAGAGATAGGTGTATTCTAGATGCTGAAGTGTCGGTGGTTTGACTAAGCAAATAATGATATGAGTAGTGTGGTGCCAACCTGGGGCGCCCCCACGCACTGTGCTTTCCCCCTATGACGTCACCGACCGGAAATTGACCCGTGTTGCAACTGTCCACGTTGCCTTCTCAGATTGAACTCTGACCCCTATGTCGCAATCGACCGGAAATTGACCTGTGTTGCAATCGTCCACGTTGCCTTCTCAGAATGAACTTTGACCATTATGTCTCAACCGACCATATTTTAAGCCCTCTTCATAGACCCCCTGGTCGACCTATATTTTAAGCCCCCCTTCTCGAATAGTCTCGATTTTCCCCTGATTAACCCATATTTTAAGCCCACCCATCTTAATAGATCCCCTGGTTGACCCACCTATATTTTAAGCCCTCCCCTCTTTAAAGCAAATCAGTTTTCTCTATACACGTTTAATCGGTCTCATCTAGCGTCCATACTATTTTTAGTAAGTCTCCTTTATTTAAAAAAATATTCCTTCCGACAGCGTGATTTGAACCCTCTACCTCAGTGCCGATAGCGTCATTGCTCTCGGCTATGCGTTGTTACTTGATGGTGTAGATTAGATGTGTCTCAAACGGGTATAGCCACATAAATCAGGGTAAAGCCATATAAATCACGTTTCTCTTTATTAAGCTTGAGTTTTATATTTCAGATATTAACCTAGGTTTTTTATTATCCTACGTTTTTTTACAACCTTCGTATTCTTTATAACTAACTTTTTTCAGCGTATTTCTTATAATGAACTCCATGACTAGAAGAAGGACAAATCTACAGTTTTAAAAGACTGTCCCACAGAAAATACCAATGGGCAAAAAATTAATAAAAGGAAAAAAAAGCTTAAAAACTTATTCGACATTATGTAAAAAGGGATAATATGGTGACCTATAACTTTAGTACGTCTCCTGTATTTTAAAAAAATTTGCTTCCAACGCAGTGATTTGAACCCTCTACCCCAGTGCTGATAGCGTCATCGCGCTCGGCTATGCCTTGTTACTTGATGACGTGGCTTAGATGTGTCTCAAACGGGGTATAAATCACTTACTCTTTATTATAGCTTGAGTTTTATAATTCAGATATTAACCTAGGTTTTTTATTATCCTACGTTTTTTCACAACCTTCGTATTCTTTATAACTAGCTTTATTTCTGTGTAACCTTCGTTTATAACCTACGTATTTCTTTTAACTCCGTGACTAGAAGGACTATTCTACAGTAAGACTTTACCTCAGAAAATGTCATTGGGTAAAAAAATTTAATAAAAGGAAAAACTTATTCCTCATTATGTATGATATAGATTGATCTGTATGGGTGTCATAAAAGTCCCGCTTTAGAATACGTGTTCGGTACCAAAGGAGGGAAGAGGATCGTCAAAGGGGGGAAAGCACAGTGCGTGGTGGTGCCCCAGGTTGGCACTACACTACTGATGTGGTTAGCAGATGGAGACATCAACAACTTTTGACTAGCTTCTTGTGTAACGAGAGAGACAGGACGTACCTAGGGGGCCCGGAATATTGTATTGTTTTGTGCGCACAAATTTGTATTGTTATCCACCCATTCTGTTTTCCATGGTCCCTGGTCTTAGGTTGGTACACGCTGACTCTCCCCCCCCCCCCCCCCACACACACACTCTGCCATGGTTACCGGGTTTAGGCATGGGCCATGCTCTTGTCCTTTTCCATCCTCTCTGCTTGTTTTCGTCATTTGCTTAATTGAATCACTTACTGAATTACTTTCCAATGTAATTCATAAGTAATGATACACAATTTCATTCTTTTCACCCTCCCAAGTTCAGGCTGTGTGGTACAGATCAACTCTCTCTCTCCACTTATATTTATCTTTGCAATCTTGGTCTTGTCTTATTCATATCTCAGACTTCTCTACCTGCTTTGAAATCCAAAACATTTGTATTTGGAACTAAAAATAGATAGAGTTACATTTGGAACACTAAAAGTAGATTAAAAAAAACTAAAAAAAATTATTATTATTTATTAGCATGTTTGTCTACTGATCAAAGGGACCTAAGTTTAGAGCCCCGGATAAGGCATGGATGTCTGTGTTGTTCTTCTGCTGAGGACCAGCTATCCTCACAAATCCCTTCTGCTATGGCGTATTAAACTGAAAGATTCCTGTCAGACTTCTGTGACAAGCAGCTGTTTGACGAGGGTATATAGATAATATCTACCCTGCCCTCGTGGAGATAATATGACATTGAGGGGATTGGGAAGGCCGACGTCAGTTAAATGGGAAGTAAAATTTTAGCCTTGTGTGCAGGATAACTATAGCCTGTGCCATTAAAACAGTAAGATTGAGGCAGGCTTCCATCTTTCCCCTAACAGCTGTACAGTGGGTCTTTGCTGTAACCAGGACATTTAGCCCATTGTGCAGAAAACAGAGCCGCTCAGACGAAATGTGTTAACTCAAGCATCATTCCATCCTCCTCACCCCAATAGACACGAGCAAGCCCGGATCTGAAAAAAAAAAGAGAGGGAAACAAGAAACACAATCGAGCCGAAAAAACGTAAGGGGGGGGGGGCATTTTCCCCTCGTTTTATAAATTTTTTTTATATTTCTTGAAAAATCCATGAAACAAAATAAGTTTAGTAATATTTATTTCTATTACCCTTACTAGGACTCTGAAAAGGAATAGGAGATGTCCCCCCCCCCCCCTCCCTAGATCTTGTCCTTGGACTCGAGTATGTAACCCTCCACCCATAAGACTTTTTTAGTCACATTACTGATGATCTGAAATGCAAAATAGAACAGACTACTTTTGATTTAATCATTTGCCGAATTGAATCACTTACTCAATTACTTAACAATGTATTCTATAAAACTTAGATACAAAATTTTATTCTTTTCACCCTCCAAAGTTTAAGTTGTGTGGTCCCAGTCAGCTCTCTCTATCCACTTATTTTTATCTTTGCAATCTTGCTCTTGAAGTCCTCTTTTCGGCATTCTTTTTTTCATAACATTTTTCCATCTCTTTCACCGTCTTCTTCCAGCGGGTCTCATTTCCATATTATATTTATTATATATTAATAGCATTACTAATGCTGACAGCCTGTTTTCGGTGTTAAAGTAAAAAAATTTTAATTCATTTTTATAAATTCTGTATTGTTTTTGTTTATATATATTTTTTCCTTATGTAAAGTTGAATGTCAGTGTTGCCAAAATTATGTATTTTAAATAATTTGTAAATTAACCTACATGAGCTTAGATGCTCTTGGGTTAATAAGAGTATTACAAATATATGTTGTTTGTAACCTTATTATTATAATAAAACTGAAAAAAACGAGCATATTTTGTTCACCCACCTGATTTCGTTATACTTACATGACAGATGAAAAAAATAGCTGCGTTTTAGACTACGCATAAAAAACAACTGAACTTGAAGTTTTAACATCTTAATTCAGAAATCGGTCATAGGGTCGGGCGCCTGCCGTATTCTATGAAATGACTAGCTAATTTGATGCTGATAGATTCTTCTACTCCTGGTGCGTCCGAGTCCGGTTGACCTTGGCCTGATGACAGCTGTCAGCCTCCCATCACGTGATGTAACGGTTAAAGCATTCGTTGGCACGACTTCAATGTAACGTTCCTGCTGACGTACAGAAATTTATTATCAATGTGAAGGCAATGGGACTGAAGTTCATTTGGTAGTTCAGTTCCATTTCCGAACTTCGTAAATCATATATATTTTTTCATATATATAAAGAAATTGCTACGACTCGATCAAATATCCCTTTGTTCTTTTGTCTCCTCCATTGAGTGAAGAAAACATGATTCAGGTCCGACCTTGTCTCGGAACTCCAACCGGATTACAACCGGTGACGTGCGAAGGAGGTGAGCTGATTCAGGTCCGATCTTGTCTCGGAACTCCAACCGGATTACAACCGGTGATGTGCGAAGGAGGTGAGCTGATTCAGGTCCGATCTTGTCTCGGACACCAACCGGATTACAACCGGTGACGTGCGAAGGAGGTGAGCTGATTCAGGTCCGACCTTGTCTCGGAACTCCAACCGGATTACAACCGGTGGCGTGCGAAGGAGGTGAGCTGATTCAGGTCCGACCTTGTCTCGGAACACCAACCGGATTACAACCGGTGACGTGCGAAGGAGGTGAGCTGATTCAGGTCCGACCTTGTCTCGGAACTCCAACCGGATTACAACCGGTGATGTGCGAAGGAGGTGAGCTGATTCAGGTCCGACCTTGTCTCGGAACACCAACCGGATTACAACCGGTGACGTGCGAAGGAGGTGAGCTGATTCAGGTCCGACCTTGTCTCGGAACTCCAACCGGATTACAACCGGTGACGTGCGAAGGAGGTGAGTAGCTGCACACCCTGAAAATTTCGAAAGTAGGCAAGAATGCATTTTGTCCACTCACGAATGTCGGATTTGATTTTAATCATACTAATAATACAGGTTGTCCAAAAAATAATGGGGAGTTTCAAGTAGTACCTCAAATAGTGCTGAACATAATTAGTAAATTTCTGCATATACACCGTTCGTGACTGCATATGTTCGATCGTTTTTCCACATCTTGCCATACTCGTTTCCTGACAGATGGATTGGCAGGGGTGGTCCAATTCTATGGCCACAAAGGAGCCCTGATTTGACACCCCATCATTTTATTCTTCTGGGGCTTTGTAAAGAATCGTGTTTACATGAACAAAAATTCCGAGACCTGAATCATCTGAAAGCCAGAATAAAAGGAGTAACTGAACAAGTCACAAGAGATATTCTGCAGCAAATTTACTAATTATGTTCAAAACTATTTGAGGTATGCTTTCAATTTAATATTACTTTTTGAATATTATACATATTATTTTCCTAGATATTGGAATCTCCCACCAATATTTTTTGGGGCATCCTGTACTAATCGGAAAAGATTTCTATATTCCATTTTAGCTCCAACTGAAGATCAGACATGGTATTTTCGCTGTGAACATTAAACAACACGCTGGATGGCCTTGACGGGAGGCTACCATCTGTCTCCCAACAGCTGTTCCAGTGGGCCCACTCCCACAACATTCTCTGAGCCTTCGGGTCCTTGTGACCTGGCCATTTAGCACATTGTGTAAAAAAAATACCGCTCAGAGGTAAAACAACCCATATGGTATTTTCCATCTGCAGGTAGCAAACAAAAAGGAGGTTACCATTTGTCTCCCAACAGTTGTTCCAGTGGGTCCCCTCCCCCAACCTTCTCTGAGCCTTCGGGGTCTTTGTGACCCGGCCATTTAGCCCATTGTGTACAAAAAAGTGCCGCTCAGAGGTTAAACAACCCGTATGATATTTTCCTTCTGCAGGTAGCAAACAAAAAGGAGTCTACCATCTGTCTCCCAACAGTTGTTCCAGTCGGTCCCCACCCCCCAACCTTCTCTGAGCCTTGAGGGTCCTTGTGACCTGGCCATTTAACCCATTGTGTACAAAAAAGTTCCGCTCGGAGGTAAAACAACCAGTATGGTATTTTCCATCTGCAGGTAGCAAACAAAAAGGAGGCTACCATCTGTCTCCCAACAGCTGTTCCAGTCGGTTCCCACCCCCCAACCTTCCCTAAGCCTTCGGGGTCCTTGTGACCTGGCCATTTAGCCCATTGTGTACAAAAAAGTTACGCTCAGAGATAAAACAACCCGTATGGTATTTTCCATCTGCAGGTAGCAAACAAAAAGGAGGCTACCATCTGTCTCCCAACAGCTGTTCCAGTCGGTCCCCACCCCCCAACCTTCTCTGAGCCTTCGGGGTCCTTGTGACCTGGCCATTTAACCCATTGAGTACAAAAAAGTTCCGCTCAGAGATAAAACAACCCGTATGGTATTTTCCATCTGCAGGTAGCAAACAAAAAGGAGGATACCATCTGTCTCCCAACAGCTGTTCCAGTCGGTCCCCACCCCCCAACCTTCTCTGAGCCTTCGGGGTCCTTGTGACCTGGCCATTTAGCCCATTGTGTACAAAAAGGTTCCGCTCAGAGATAAAACAACCCGTATGGTATTTTCCATCTGTAGGTAGCAAACAAAAAGGAGGCTACCATCTGTCTCCCAACAGCTGTTCCAGTCGGTCCCCACCCCCCAACCTTCTCTGATCCTTCGGGGTCCTTGAGACCTGGCCATTTAGCCCATTGTGTACAAAAAAGTTCCGCTCAGAGGTAAAACAACCCGTATGGTATTTTCCCTCTGCAGGTAGCAAACAAAAAGGAGGCTACCATCTGTCACCCAACAGCTGTTCCAGTCGGTCCCCACCCGCCAACCTTCTCTGAGCCTTCGGGGTCCTTGTGACCTGGCCATTTAGCCCATTGTGTACAAAAAAGTTCCGCTCAGAGATAAAACAACCCGTATGGTATTTTCCATCTGCAGGTAGCAAACAAAAAGGAGTCTACCATCTGTCTCCCAACAGCTGTTCCAGTCGGTCCCCACCCCCCAACCTTCTATGAGCCTTCGGGGTCCTTGTGACCTGGCCATTTAGCCCATTGCGTACAAAAAAGTTCCGCTCAGAGATAAAACAACCCGTATGGTATTTTCCATCTGCAGGTAGCAAACAAAAGGAGGCTACCATTTGTCTTCCAACAGCTGTTCCAGTCGGTCCCCACCCCCCAACCTTCTCTGAGCCTTCGGGGTCCTTGTGACCTGGCCATTTAGCCCATTGTGTACAAAAAAGTTCCGCTCAGAGATAAAACAACCCGTATGGTATTTTCCATCTGCAGGTAGCAAACAAAAAGGAGGCTACCATTTGTCTCCCAACAGCTGTTCCAGTCGGTCCCCACCCCCCAACCTTCTCTGAGCCTTAAGGGGTCCTTGTGACCTGGCCATTTAGCCCATTGTGTACAAAAAGGTTCCGCTCAGAGATAAAACAACCCGTATGGTATTTTCCATCTGCAGGTAGCAAACAAAAAGGAGGCTACCATCTGTCTCCCAACAGCTGTTCCAGTCGGTCCCCACCCCCCAACCTTCTCTGAGCCTTAAGGGGTCCTTGTGACCTGGCCATTTAGCCCATTGTGTACAAAAAGGTTCCGCTCAGAGATAAAACAACCCGTATGGTATTTTCCCTCTGCAGGTAGCAAACAAAAAGGAGGCTACCATTTGTCTTCCAACAGCTGTTCCAGTCGGTCCCCACCCCCCAACCTTCTCTGAGCCTTCGGGGTCCTTGTGACCTGGCCATTTAGCCCATTGTGTACAAAAAAGTTCCGCTCAGAGATAAAACAACCCGTATGGTATTTTCCATCTGCAGGTAGCAAACAAAAAGGAGGCTACCATCTGTCTCCCAACAGCTGTTCCAGTCGGTTCCCACCCCCCAACTTTCTCTGAGCCTTCGGGGTCCTGGTGACCTGGCCATTTAGCCCATTGTGTACGAAAAAGTTCCGCTCAGAGATAAAACAACCCGTATGGTATTTTCCATCTGCAGTTAGGAAACGAAAAGGGAAAAGGTTTCATCGCACTTGGTTAAAAGGGAGAAAGTTGATACCTGCAGTGCTTCAACTGCTCATTATTTTAAGTTTGTAAGATACGGCACGATAAGAGCTTATTTCTAATGTGATCTTGGTAACTACCTTGGATTAGTAAACCCTTAGTTGGAAGCAGCGACATAACATCTATATACAGTCAGTGTTCGTTAAATTATGACCACCTTCCTCCATGTTTGGGGGCGGGGGTGTCTCAGTCGATAGCGCGCCAGGCTCGTAATCTGTAGTCCCCAGGTTCGAGTCCCAGCTGGGTCAGCGTTGAGATTTATCTCCGCAAAATTCCCCGCCCTGCCCACGGTCAGTAGGCATACCCTGTGCACACTAGTAGACATACCCTGTGCACGTTAAAGAACACGCTGGATGGCCTTGACGGGAGGCTACCATCTGTCTCCCAACAGCTGTTCCGCAGCCTTCCCCAACCTTCTCTGAGCCTTCGGGGTCCATGTAACCTGGCCATTTAGCCCATGGTGTGAAAAAAAGTGCTGCTCAGAGGTAAAACAACCCAACGCAACCCTCCATGTTACATAGTTGGAAACTAACTTCAAAGCACTATAACTTCTAAACTAAGCTTTTTATGAGAGAATATAACGGAAGATAAATTAAAGATCTCAATCCAATCTATATAAATCCCGATTTTCAATAATGTTCGCTTTGTACTAAGTTAAAAGCAACAATGCAAATCTTATTGCAAAATATCGCAAAATTATTTACATTAACTTTTCAAAATGGGCCGTCCCATTGCCGAGTGGTTAGCACGTTTGGCTACTGATCTAAGGGACCTGGGTTCGAGCCCCGGGTAAGGCATGGATGTATGTGTCGTTTTTCTGCTGAGGTCCTGCCATCCTCACAGACCTTCTACTATGGCATATAAACTGACAGGCTCATGTCTCTGCGGCTCATTTCCGGTTATGGGTTGTGCAATTCTCATTCCTTTAGATGTTATCTACCTCCGCTAAAAGTTTGTACCTATATTTTTGAGACACTCTGTATATATTAGAGATGAGCGTTCGGGTTCAATTTTTCAAGCCCTCCTGGGCTCTAAGTTATCGAGCACATGTCCGCACGAGCCTGAATCGTTTCGACAATTTTTGAACCGGAACTCGATTTTGGGAATAAAAATCCATGTCGCTAAGTTATTAATTATATTCATTTTATGACAAAATAAAAATATTAATGCTATTTGCAAAGAAAATTATTAGAAATACCAGTAGAAACTGAAAGTTTGGTAATAGCATCATTATAAACACCAACATGAACAGTCCATGTCCAGACTTGAATGCTGGGCATCTAGCTTTAATCTATATTTATCATTAGCTGCTTTACAGTTTACACATTTTAACACAGTCTCTTTACATTCCCAATGTTTGTGGTCTTTTTGACCACATTTACCACAAAATCCTGGGGCGGGGGTGGCTCAGTTGGTAGCGCGCCAGGCTCGTAATCTGTAGTTCCCAGGTTCGAGTCCCAGCTGGGTCAGCGTTGAGATTTATCTCCGCAAAATTTCCCGCCCTGCCCACGGTCAGTAGGGGACACCGATGGGCTTGGAAAGGCCGCCGTCCGTCGGATGGGACGTTAAGCCGTGGCCCCGTGTGCGGGAGAGACATACCCTGTGCACGTTAAAGAACACGCTGGATGGCCTTGACGGGAGACTACCATCTGTCTCCCAACAGCTGTTCCAGAGGGTCCCCTCCCCCAACCTTCTCTGAGCCTTCGGGGTCCATGTGACCTGGCCATTTAGCCCATGGTGTGCAAAAAAGTGCCGCTCAGAGGTAAAACAACCCAACCCAACTATATGTAAATATATACTGACAATATATATATATAGACTATATGTAATATATATAGACTATATATAAATATATATTGAGACACTCCCTACCCTCTATATTTACAGAATCAAGCTGTCATGTAAATATATAGTCTCAGTCGATAGCGCGCTAGGCTCGTAATCTGCAGTTCCCAGGTTCGAGTCTCGACTGGGCCAGCGTTGAGATTAATCTCTGCAAAATTCCCCCCCCCCCCCTCCCTCAGTTAGTAGGGTTACACCGAGGGGTTTGAAAAGGTCGCCGTCCGTCGGATGGGACGTTAAACCGTGGCTCCGTGTGCGGGAGAGTAATACCCTGTGCACGTTAAAGAACACGCTGGATGGCCTTGACAGGAGGCTACCATCTGTCTCCTAATAACTGCCCAGTGGGTCTCCTCTTCCTAACCTCTGAGCTCTCAGGGTCTTTGTGACCGAGTCATTTAGTCCATTGTGTGCAAAAAAAATGCCGCTCAGAGGTAACCCGACCCTATAAACATAGCGTTCGGTTTGAAGGCGGTACATTAAACAGCTGGGAATAAGAAAACGTCTTTGTTTTAATGCAAACTGTGTTCAATTTTAGTACAACCATATCCGCCAGTTAAGAAAATTTCCTCTCTAACTCGGGAAACTGTTTCTGATAGTTCTATTGAGGCAAAAGAATGCTTGTTCACTGTGCTTAAAAGTAAACGATCGTTGTCGCATGCGTGACGTCAAATACCAGCTGGCAGACTCAAAGAAAACATTCCATCCTACGAAATGGATGACTTGGTTGCATCAGCAGCGGAGAATGAGGAGCAGCTCTGAATCGACACCTTGTTTCTTCAGCTCAAGTATTTATAGAGGAAAAGAAAACGTGGAATGAACAGGCACAGGAAGCACTCTAAAGGTGGTTGTTTTCTCACAGGCAAAAATAAGCATGTTTCTTTTAAAACTGAAAGAAGCTACATCAAGGGTTGGGTTGGGTTGTTTTACCTCTGAGCGGCACTTTTTTGCACACCATGGGCTAAATGGCCAGTCACAAGGACCCCGAAGGCTCAGAGAAGGTTGGGGGAGGGGACCCACTGGAACAGCTGTTGGGAGACAGATGGTAGCCTCCCGTCAAGGCCATCCATCGTGTTCTTTAACGTGCACAGGGTATGGCTCTCCCACACACGAGGCCACGGCTTAACGTCCCATCCGACGGACGGCGGCCTTTCCAAGCCCAACGGTGTCCCCTACTGACCGTGGGCAGGGCGGGGAATTTTGCGGAGATAAATCTCAACGCTGACCCAGCTGGGACTTGAACCTGGGAACTACCGATTACGAGCCTAGCGAGCTACCGACTGAGCCACCCCCGCCCCATACATCAAGGGACTTTCTTCTATGATATCCAAGGCGCTTTTACGTACATAAGCATTTAAATTGCCTATTAAAAATATAATTTTTTTTCACAAGCACAAAGAAAGGGTTGGGTTGTTTTACCTATGAGCGGCACTTTTTTGCACACCGTGGGCTAAATGGCCAGGTCACATGGACCCCGAAGGCTCAGAGAAGGTTGGGGGAGGAGACCCACTGGAACAGCTGTTGGGAGACAGATGGTAACCTCCCTCAAGGCCATCCAATGTGTTCTTTAACGTGCACAGGGTATGGCTCTCTCCCGCACACGGGGCCACGGCTTAGCGCCCCATCCGACGGACGGCAGCATTTCCAAGCCATCGGTTGTCCCGTACTGACCGTGGGCAGGGCGGGTATATTTGCGGAGATAAATCTCAACGCTGACCCAGCTGGGACTCGAACCTGGAAACTACAGATTACGAGCCTGGCGCGTTACGGACTGAGCCACCCCCGCCCCCACTAAGAAAGGAACTAACGTAATCGAAATGTATGTAGAAATGTTAATGATAATACAGTTTTGTTATTAAATAGTGAAATAAATGTAATCGGTTATATTACACGTAGCACATAACTTCTAATATTCACTTCGCAGTAGCATTTTAAAATAAAAAATTTCAATTTAAATTTAAACATTTTTATTCCTCCCTTTTTTCCTCCGAGAGTAAACAAATTGCACTAATCCAAATATTGGAACTTTCCACGTTATTCGAATGGAAAACTGCATTCAAAACTCCATAACTTTGAATTAAGCGTTTTGTACCAAAATATCACAAGAAATATAAATTCCCTAATCTAGATTTTGAACAATATTTGTTTACTATTTTAAAGAGTTGTGGAAACTGAAACATTTATCATCAGTGTTGCCATTCGAAAGAATTTATCTTAAAATTATAAGAAATCGTTTGTTGTAATAAATGTAGCTTTATAAGTTTGAGTAATTGTTTTCCCCTTTGCACTAATTTTGAAACAGTGTTCAAGACGAATGTAAGACTGCTGTCAAATATTTCAACCTCAACAATTCTAAATATTAAATGAATATTTTCTAAAATCGAAATTTGGATAAATTTATTCAGATCTATAATTTATCTTTTGCAAGATTTTTCTATAAAAAAAAAAACATTTCCAAATTTAGGGAGTATTGAATGTGATTTCCCTTTCACATAACATGGATGTATCCGAATACAGTTGGTAATATACAGGTAACGGACAAAAAATAGAATTGAAACGTAAGTAGTTCAGCACAGCCTCGGGTTGAATTGGGTTGTTTTACCTCTGAGCGGCACTTTATTGCACACAATGGGCTAAATGGCCAGGTCACAAGGACCCCGAAGACTCAGAGATGGTTGGGGGAGGAGACTCACTGGAACAGCTGTTGGGATACCATCCAGCGTGTTCTTTAACGTGCACAGGGTATGACTCTCCCTCACACGGACCATGACTTAATTTCCCAGCCGACGGACGGCTGCCTTTCCAATCCCATCGGTATCCCCTACTGACCATGGACAAAGCGGGGAATTTTGGGGAGATTATCTCAACACTGACCCAGCTGGGACTCGAACTGCAGATTACGGGCCTGGCGCACTACCGACTGAGCCCCAAGAGGAGTGACGAATCGCAATTTTTATAGATAAATGAAAAATTATTTTTGTGTACTAGGCAGAGATCTAGAAAAAACAGCGAGAGGGAGAGGCCCAAGAAACACAACAAACCGGAACGGAAAAATGTAGGATTACCAATGCGGTATAACATTTCTCCATCAGTTTTACAGGTCTTCAAAAATTTCTTGAAAAATGTATGGAATATACATAGATAAGTTTAATGAATTTTTGTCTCTATTAACCGTACTAGCATTCTGAAAGGCGGGTGGGGGCGGCATGGCCCCATTGCCCCTCCCCTAGATTCGACCCTGGCAAGTACTAATAAAATATTACTATGTGAATTTTTCCCCAATCATCCATTAGTTCCAATTTACCCTATTCGAGCGCACTAAAGACGGAAATAAAAAACTTAATTTCTTTGAAACCGAACGTTCTGTATACAGAAGCGATGCATTATTCTTCTAGCTAATATATATACTGCTCACAAAAATTAGGGGATATTTTTATCGCTTCATATTCATTTTGAAATATCCCCTAATTTTTGTGAGCAGTATATTATTTATTTGCTTAAATTATTCTTGCCAAATAAGTTAACTCTTGATTATTCGACACCTTTGATTATTCGATTATATGGGTATATGGGTAGGTCGACAAGCAATTTTGATGTACAATATCATGGAAGAAAATAAAGTCAAATGTCGAACATGTAATAAATAATGGAAAATAATAACACCATGCATTTATTACATAAATACTGACGAAAGGAAGGATCTGAAGATCACTGCAATATTGACGAAATGAAAAATCTGAAGATCACTGCAATACTGACGAAAGGAAGGATCTGAAGATCACTGCAATATTGACGAAAGGAAGGATCCAAAGATCACTGCAATATTGACGAAAGGAAGGGTCCAAAGATCATTGCAATATTGACGAAAGGAAGGATCTGAAGATCATTACAATATTGACGAAAGGAAGAATCTGAAGTTCATTAAAATATTGACGAAAGGAAGGATCTGAAGATCATTGCGATATTGACGAAAGGTAAGATCTGAAGATCACTGCAATATTGACGAAACGAAGGATCTGAAGATCATTGCAATATTGACGGAAGGAAGGATCTGACGATCATTGCAATATTGACGAAAGGAAGAATTTGAAGATCATTACAATATTGACGAAAGGAAGGATCTGACTATCATGCAATAGTGACGAAAGGAAGGATCTGACGATCATTGCAATATTGACGAAAGGAAGGATCTGAAGATCATTGCAATATTGATGAAAGGTAAGATCTGAAGATCACTGCAATATTGACGAAACGAAGGATCTGAAGATCACTGCAATATTGACGAAACGAAGGATCTGACGATCATTTCAATATTGACGAAAGGAAGGATCTGACGATCATTGCAATATTGACGAAAGGAAGGATCTGTAGATCATTGCAATATTGATGAAAGGTAGGATCTGAAGATCATTGCAATATTGACGAAAGGAAGGATCTGAAGATCACTGCAATATTGACGAAACGAAGGATCTGAAGATCACTGCAATATTGACGAAACAAAGGATCTGAAGATCGCTACAATATTGATGAAAGGAAGGATCTGAAGATCACTGCGATATTGACGAAAGGAAGTAGATGACTGCAATATTGACGAAAGGAAGGATCTGACGATCACTACAATATTGACGAAAGAAAGTATTTGAAGATCATTACAATATTGACGAAAGGAAGGATCTGTAGATCATTGCAATATTGATGAAAGGTAGGATCTGAAGATCATTGCAATATTGACGAAAGGAAGGATCTGAAGATCACTGCAATATTGACGAAACGAAGGATCTGAAGATCACTGCAATATTGACGAAACAAAGGATCTGAAGATCGCTACAATATTGATGAAAGGAAGGATCTGAAGATCACTGCGATATTGACGAAAGGAAGTAGATGACTGCAATATTGACGAAAGGAAGGATCTGACGATCACTACAATATTGACGAAAGAAAGTATTTGAAGATCATTACAATATTGATGAAAGGAAGGATCTGAAGATCATTACAATATTGATGAAAGGAAGGATCTGAAGATCATTACAATATTGAGGAATGAAAGGATCTAAAGATCACTGCAATATTGACGAAAGGAAGGATCTGAAGATCATTACAATATTGACGAAAGGAAGGATCTGAAGATCATTGCAATATTGACGAAACGAAGGATCTGCAGATCATTACAATACCGTATGTTGAGAACACTGAGGCAGTAATGCTATTTACTTAAATAATACATTACTCACAACATTTTGGGGATAACTAAAGTTGTCTCTACTTATTCTAATATGACACTATTTATTGTACATATTTACCCAATACTAAAAGCCAAGAAGTTTGCAGTGTTGACTGCTCTCGGAGATCTCGGGTGGTGACGAAAATATACCATTGCACAAGGAGGCGATTAAATGAGCGCTTTGGTAATATGTCATTAGAGCGAATGTGCGGCTAAATAAATGCAGGATAATCGAAAATTTATGGTAGTTCAACAAATGTATTTCTCTCTATCCCTTTAATCTGACCCTGTTTTATCTTTCTAGAGAGCTCCTTTAAATCCCTAAGTTGCATCAGACTGATATTTTGTCTTCTGTCATCCATCAACCTCAGAATCGGCGTCCGTGAACGCGCGAAGATGTTTCGTAAGGGCCGAGTTAAAAACAGAACGATATGAGGGCGTTGTGCGGAATCGGACGGGTAAGACATTTTGGCGCACCGTGGCAGAGTTGCAAAATGTGACTCTTTCTTCGCAGCTGCCATTTAGAATGCCGTGTTGTGATGGTGGTGTGTCTGCACTTCGTATGCCATTTGGCTGACATTGTCTAGGCTGCTCTTTAACTCGCTTCAAATCTGATTCCCAGTCTCAAATGACGTACACATTCTGGCTATGTTACGGTGAAGCGTTTATTCATAAAAAGCTTTTTTTTTCCTCTTCGTACTTAGGCAGTTTCATTCATAAGAGACGAAATGGATTTCCCAGACATGAATTAACGAAATGCATTCGAAGTACCGTATCTGCGCTGAACATCCGGATATTTCGGGAAGCTAAAGGTGACGTCACTTGAGGGGAGATAAGAAGACTCTTCCCATTTTCCTTAACGGATGGGAAATCGCTGAACAGTTTAATTTATAATATTCATTTTGCAGAGTAATAGTAAATTCGATTTAAAAAAGTTCTTCGATCATGGGTTAGGTTTTTTACCTCTAAGCGGCACTTTTTTGCACACCATGGGCTAAATGGCCAGGTTACATGGACCCCGAAGGCTCAGAGAAGGTTGGGGGAGGGGACCCACTGGAACAGCTGTTGGGAGACAGATGGTAGCCTCCCGTCAAGGCCATCCAGCGTGTTCTTTAACGTGCACAGGGTATGGCTCTCTCACACACGGGGGCCACGGCTTAACGTCCCATCCGACGGACGGCGACCTTTCCAAGCCCATCGGTGTCCCCTACTGACCGTGGGCAGGGCGGGGAATTTTGCGGAGATAAATCTCAACGCTGACCCAGCTGGGACTCGAACCTGGGAACTACAGATTACGAGCCTGGCGCGCTACCGACTGAGCCACCCCCTTCGATCATGACGAATGGATCAAATTACAATCTTACCACTGTATTGTTATCGTTTTGGAGAAACTTTAATAATACAAATACTGTTACAGAGCGGAAGAGATGAGGGGATTAGGTTGTTTTACCTCTCAACGTCTTTTTTTTGCATAAAATTGCCTAAATGGTCAGGTCTATGGTCAAGTCTATGGTTGGCTAATGGTCACGTTGGAGAAAGGCGTCCACGGAAGAGCTGCTAGGAGACAGATGATAACTTCCTGTCAAAGCCATCCGGCGTGTTCTTTGACGTGCACAGGGTATGACTCTCCCGCACACGGCACAATGGCTTAAACTCCCATATGATGGACGACGGCTATTCCAAGCCCATAGGTATTCCCTTTCTCAATACGCTCAGGATAAGGGCTAGTGGAGATAAATCTCTACGCTGGTAGAGTGGGACTCAAACCTGAGATTTGCTGATTACGAGCCTGGCGGCGACCCTCGACCCAGAGCAGGGTTGGGTTATTTTAACTCTGAGAAGCACTTTTTTGCATACCATGGGCTAAATGGCCAGGTCACATAGACCCGAAGGCTCAGAGAAAATTAGGGGAGGGGACCCACTGGAACAGCTGTTGGGAGACAAATGGCAGCCTCTCGTCAAGCATGTTCTTTAATGTGCACAGAGTATGGCTCTCCCGCACACGGGACCACGGCTTAACATCTCATCCGACGACCGGCGGCTTTTCCAAGCCCATCGGTGTCCCCTACTGACCGTGGGCAGGGCGCGAAATTTTACGGAGATAAATCTCAATGCTGACCCAGCTGGGACTCGAATCTAGGAACTAAAGATTACGAGCCTGGCGCACTATCCATTGAGCCGACCCTCGTCCCAGAGCAGGGAGATTGGTGCATCTCGGATCAAGTCCCAACTTTAACTACGCATTTTCAGTCTCCCATTATGTTACGCCATTGGAAGACAAAAAGGTTCAACAGGAAAATTTCGATTACTAATGGGTCTCAACTAAGTAGGTGAGGTTTTGCAAATTTGCTCTGACATAAAAAGTAAAGGAATTTTTCATCACTAACAGGTCGCTTCCAGAGATTGCTTCTTATATTCGTAAGCTCATACTACGTCTCAGGTAATATATACGTCTCACAAACTACGGGGCGGGGGTGGCTCAGTCGGTAGCGCGCCAAGCTCCTAATCTGTAGTTCTCAGGTTTGAATTCCAGCTGGGTCAGCGTTGAGATTTATCTCCGCAAAATTCTCCGCCCTGCCCACGGTCAGTAGGGGACGCCGATGGGCTTGGAAAGGCCGCCGTCCATCGGATGGGACGTTAAGCCGTGGCCTCGAGTGCGGGAGAGCCATACGCTGTGCACGTTAAAGAATACGCTGGATGGCCTTGACGGGAGGCTACCATCTGTCTCCCAACAGCTGTTCCAGTGGGTCCCCTCCCCCAACCTTCTCTGAGCCTTCGGGGTCCATGTGACCTGGCCATTTAGCCCATGGTGTGCAAAAAAGTGCCGCTCAGAGGTAAAACAACCCAATACAAACTACGTTTCAGGTCTATCCGTGTCAATGAAACGCAAATCTCAATCAGTGTTTAGATTTCGTTCTTTAAGAAACCAATTTTCCTTCTTCAGTTTCAGTCTTCAGGATAAACTTTCCATGTCTTTCTTGGTGATATATACACTGCTGGCCAAATAATTATGAACACCTACCTAATACTTCAGGGTATCAAATACAGTTCGCATATACCAAAGTTTTCTAATCTCTGCACATAATTCTCTTTGAAATGGATTTTGAAATACTGCTAGCGGTCATTTCTTTCAGCTGATGAATTGTAGCAGCTATTTTGCCATCTAGTTTGTGCCAACAAACGCCTGTCCTTGTCTGTCAGAGATTTTTATCCATCCGCATTTGCCACGATTTGCAGAATGTTTTAACACTGTTGACATTCTCCATACATTTCGGATATTGTGCCCGGTGATTTTCCGACGAGTTCCATCATCTCCAGATGCTCGCTGCCCATCGCTTTCCAATGATGAACACTATTTAGAAGTCAGTCTGATCAGCCTTTTCACCCATGTCACACTTGACTTCGATTTCCATCATGCCTGGCGGGGAATTTTGCGGAGATAAATCTCAACGCTAACGCAGCTGGGACTCGAATCTGGAAACTACAGATTACGAGCCTGGCGCGCTACCGACTGAGCCACTCCCACCCCTTACTTCGCAGTGAAGTAGAATACTTATGTCAGCCCAAAATAAGTGCGAAATTTTAATAACATTGGCGTTTTTCATGGTACAGTCGCTCAAAATTTTTTGAGGGCTTTTCGCTTTTTTTGAGCGTGTACTGTACACGAAGGTTGGCAGATTACTAATTTCTAAAAAAAATCGTTGCCAGATATTATTTCTGAATTCTGTAATCACCCATAGTGTTCGGATAATTTTTTGAGCGATTGTACGTTTTTCATAATAATTGGCCAGGCAGTATATATCCAAAGACTGTAGACAAATGCAATCTTGGGAACTGCAATGCCGCTCACCCGACTCACTGAGAAGTCCTATAAAAGGCATCTTTCTGTCTTCTTACAGTTACCAGTGGTTAAACGTCTGAGTGACGTACAGTCGCTCAAAAAAGTATCCGAACACTATGGTTGATTACAGAATTCAGAAAAAATATCTGGCAACGATTTTTTTAGAAATTAGTGATCTGGCAACCTTCGTGTCACGTGATTACAGAATTCAGGAATAATATCTGGAGCGTGTACAGCAACTGTACATGCTCCAGTTACCGTTCACAGGAAACTGGAGCGTGTGCAGTTACTGCACACGCTCCAGTTTGCTGTGAACGGTAACTGCACACGCTCAATATTTCCGTGAGTGAGCCCACACGATCTAGTATCAAAATAATATGACCACCTACAGTCGCTCAAAAAAGTATCCGAACACCATGGTTGATTACATAATTCAGGAAAAAATATCTGACAACGTTTTTTTAGAAACTAGTGATCTGACAACCTTCGTGTCACGTGACACAAAGGTTGCCAAATCACTACTTTAAAAAATAATGTTGCCAGATATTTTTTTCTGAATTCTGTAATCAACCATAGTGTTCGGATACTTTTTTGAGCGACTGTACCCAGAAATTTTTAATGGAGGAAGGAGGGTCTGTTGACAGTTCTGAGGTCTCTGATTTTCGTTGATTCTAACATTGCATAAAAACAGATAATTGAATATTATAACAACAGAATTAGAAAGTGATATTTCAGTCCTCAAGGGTGGTGGGGTTGTTATAACCTCCCCACTTGGGAACGCCATTTCCCATTTCTCTATCCAGCTGTGACCTTTGGAGTCTTTAAAACCTGACTGTCTTGTCCATGTGCCCAAAAAATGCCGCTCAGAGGTCAAACACCCTAACTTTCATTCTCGAAAGTAATTATCACTTTTCGGATGGTATCACTATATTCTTTATTCGACAATAAAAAAATCCCCATGGGTTAAAAAAAAGCTATTTTATTCTCTTTACCTTAACAATTTTCACGTTCCACATGGCATCACTAAATTTTCAAATCGACAATAATAAATCTTCACAGAAAGAGAGAGAAAAAAATAAGGTCTTTTATATTTCCTTTCCTTCTTTGAGAAAGAAACATCTTCATTAGACTCTTGGGGCGGGGGTGGCTCAGTCGGTAGCGCGCCAGGCTTGTAATCTGTAGTTCCCAGGTTCGAGTCCCAGCTGGGTCAGCGTTGAGATTTATCTCCTCAAAATTCCCCGCTCTGCCCACGGTCAGTAGGGGACACCGATGGGCTTGGAAAGGCCGCCATCCGTCGGATGGGACGTTAAACCGTGGCCCCGTGTGCGGGAGAGCGATATCCTGTGCACGTTAAAGAACACGCTGGATAGCCTTGACGGGAGGCTACCATCTGTCTCTCAACAGCTGTTCCAGTGGGTCCCCTCCTCCAACCTTCTCTGAGCCTTCGGGGTCCATGTGACCTGGCCATTTAGCCCATGGTGTGCAAAAAAGTGCCGCTCAGAGGTAAAACAACCCAAACCCAACCCATTAGAATCTTCCTTTTCTCATCACGCTCTCCTTTGAAGGAAAGACGAAAAGTCTTTCTTGAGTACTTCTTTGTTATGAAATCTCTTCCGTCATTTGATTCGTCTCTGGCCTCTTAATTGCGAGTCCTGATCTGGCGAGTGCAAACGCCTTATGTCATTCACTGCCAGGGTCTGGGATGTTCCGTCTGGCCATTTTAGACAGACAGGAGCAATCGAACGTCTTCCCCTAATTAGGCATTCTAGGACATCCCCAGAAGCTCTTCATCCAAACATAGTGTGCAGTACGTTACCCTTCATCCGAAATGCTCAAGAGACCCCGAGTTGCGGAGAAGTTTCTCAAGATAGCAGAGACTGATCTTCACGCTCCGGGAAGCATCCTGGCAACTCCTCATCACCTGTTATCTAGTATGGCGTTGCATCATAGCGGTTGTTGGGTGGCAAGATTATTTTCAGTGGATGCACAAAGCCAAAGCCTTCGCTAACGTACAGGTAGGAAGAGGAAATGCGATGCAAACCATTTCCTGTGAATCATTAGGCCCCCTCTTAGCAAATTACAAGAACGTCGCGATTTATTTTAGAACAGTTTTTTTTTTCTGAAGGAGCTGTCGCAAAAGATGTCTCAGCAAGGTAAACAGAAATTCGGCGTATTTGGTTTTAGCTATAATTAAAACAAATAGTTTTGCCGATCTTGCAGTTGGGTTGGGTAGTTTTATCTCTGAGCGGCACTTTTTTGCACACCATGGATTAGATGGCCAGTCACAAGGACCCCGAAGGCTCGGGGAAGGTTGGGAGAGGGGACCCACTGAAACTGAAAGAGATATTATTTTAAATAATTTCTTAAATAACTGCATATTTTAAAGTGTGTGTGTGTGAATAATTCTTCCAATATTAGTTTAATTTTCAATAAATTTCTTGGAAAAGATTACTGCTCTCACATTTTTTAACCTCCATACGGTTTATACTAAAAGACTATTATTCAAAATCGACATTTAGATAGAGTTGGGTTGGGTTGTTTTACCTCTGAGCGACACTTTTTTGCACAAAATGGGCTAAATGGCCAGGTCACAAGGACCCCGAAGTATCAGAGAAGGTTGGGGGAGGGGACCCACTGGAACAGCTGTTGGGAGACAGATGGTAGCCTCCCGTCAAGGCCATCCAGTGTGTTCTTTAACACTGGATGGCTTAACGTCCCACGGCTTAACGTCCCATCCGACGGACTGCGGCCTTTCCAAGCCCATCGGTGTCCCCAACTGACCGTGGGCAGGGCGGGGAAGATAGATTTAATTGACATATTTAAATTATCCTCTGCTACATTTGGGGCGGGGGTGGCTCAGTCGGTAGCGCGCCAGGCTCGTAATCTGTAGTTCCCAGGTTCGAGTCCCAGCTGGGTCAGCGTTGAGATTTATCTCCGCAAAATTCCCCGCCCTGCCCACGGTCAGTAGGGGACACCGATGGGCTTGGAAAGGCCGCCGTCCGTCGGATGGGACGTTAAGCCGTGGCCACGTGTGTGAGAGAGCCATACCCTGTGCACGTTAAAGAACACGCTGGATGGCCTTGACGGGAGGCTACCATCTGTCTCCCAACAGCTGTTCCAGTTGGTCCCCTCCCCCAACCTTCTCTGAGCCTTCGGGGTCCTTGTGGCCTGGCCATTTAGCCCATGGTGTGCAAAAAAGTGCCGCTCAGAGGTAAAACAACCCAACCCAACTCTGCTACATTTTCTCATCAAATGCTTATTTTAGAAGTTACAGAACTTCGAAATTACCTTCCCGTTGACAAAATATGGGGGCCGAGTGGCCATAATTCAATAACCACTGTGTATTTTACAAGAATATTTTTAAAATACCATTAGGAAATAGGCGGCGGGACATACATTGCATTATTTGATAAAATGGGGGAATATATTAGTATTTACCACACCTTTTTTTTTCAGCTCGTTTTCAAAACAAAAAAAGAAAACTCTTGTTTTCACTTTGTCGTCTGTGTACGTCTTTAACAATTGATTTTTTTTTCTGTTTTAGATTAATGAATAATGTGAATAATTTCTGTGGAGATCGATAAGCAGATATGAAATATTAATATTCGCACTTTCGGAATCATTCATTAGTTCTAATAGCGCTCTCTAGCGGTGGAAAAAGGTGAAAAATATTGCAAATGATCTATTCAGGCAAGAAATTTGATTTTGGTCATTTGTGAGAGTTACAGGCTACACTGGCAACAACTACTTGCCCTTTTATACAGAGGGAGAACAGATTGGGTTGTTTTACCTCTGGTCAGCACTTTTTTGCACATAATGTGCTAAATGGCCAGGTCACAAGGACCCTGAGGGCTCAGAGAGGAGTGGGTGAAGAGGATCCATTGGATAATTGTTAAGAGACAGATGGCCTGTGTGTCTCCTTCCCCCGCCATTATCTCTTTCCCGCCAAAGCCATCCAGTTTGTTCTTTAACATGCACAGGATATGGTTCTCCTGCACTCGGGACCACGGCTTTATGCCCCATAGGACGGCGGCCTTTCCAAGCCCAATCGATGTTCTTTACTGACAGAGGGCATGGTGGTGTTTTTGCGGAGATAAATCTGAACGCTTGCCCAGGTGGAACTCGAACCTGGGAACTGCAGATTACGAGACTAGCGCGCTACTGATTGAACCACCGCCGCCCCGAGGGAGAATAGGAAAACCACGATCTTTTATACTTACAAGAATTTAATTTTTTTCTTTTATGTGCTGAGGTATCTTCCGCAAAAACCAGCAGTAGTCACCCATCATTGCTAGGTCTCACATGCCTTGGTATCTCTCCTCCATGGTTCGGATATCCTGGTGAAATCTTTCCCCTTGCTCATCACTGACAGCTCCTAAGTTCTTGGGAAAGAAGTCGAGTGCGAGTGCAAGAAATGAATCTTCAAAGACATTCGGCAGCCAACATTTTTATGGTTTTTGAGATCTTAAATGAGCTGATGGTAGTTTTCCTCTTTGTGATTCCCCAGAAAACCCTGGACCACATACGTGAAGGATTTCCATGTATCGCTCTCTTTCACATTCAGTTTTTCTTCGAAGAGGGTATCATTCAGTAGCTTGCTGATCTGAGGACCAACAAAGATCCCTTCTTTCAGTTTGGCATCACTAAGTTTTGGAAATTTCTCCTTCAAGTACAAAAACCTTTTCCCAGTTTTATACATAGCCTTTAAAAGTCTTTCATAAGCCCCAGTTTGATGTGTAGTGGTGGGAGTAGAACATCCGGGGGGGGGGGGGGGTAAACCAGAGACTTATACTTCACATTATTCTTTCCAGGAATAAAAACATCTCTTTTGGGCCAGTCTTTTCTTTTGTTGTGTTCTTTTCTGGCCTACTGTCCCACAAACACAGAAAACAGCAAAATTTTGTGAAGCCTATTGAAGCCCGAGCAAGAGAGATATGACTTTTAGGTCACTATATATTGCCCACTTAACTTGGTCATATTTTACAGCAGTGAGTATTTTTTCCATACTTTCATAAGTTTTCTTCATTCCCACAGTGTGTGTCATTGGAATGGAAGATTTTTGATTTCCTTTAGGCAAAATGACAGTTTTTAAGCTGAATTTTGTGAAATCTATAAATAGACGCCATTCCTTACGGTTGGCGCCATTCCTTAAGTTGTTCCAATTTCTTCCATCAGCCCTGAAATATCTATACAGAAACACAAACCATCTTACATCTCATAATAAGCAGATAAAACCAAATTTCTCTTTCTGAACAGAGGAACTCTAGTACCTTTAGCCAGAAGACTCCACGCTTGAAGCCTTGAACCTAAAACCTCAGCTTGTTGTTTGGAAAGGCCTAGGTCTCGAACAAGATCATTTAGCTCATTTTGCTGCATCAGATGAGGCTCGCTAACTTTTTAGGGGTATATATAGGATCAGGAGCTGTATGTGCCTCGAAGTCTTCCCCTGATGAATGTGAATCCATCTCCTCCCAGTTGGTTGGAGGAGCTGGTATAGGAAGATCTCCTCCATGAGGAACTAGCCTTATGGCTGAAATCACATTTGGACATTGTATTTTGCTTTTGTTCTTTTTCGAAAAGCCCGACACTTTAGTTAAACGAAAATAGCAATCATGCAAGTGACTAGTTGGCTCACCCCAAACCATGGAGCTGAAAGGGATTTTATCTTACCTTTCAACCATTCACTCCGGCCTACAAAACACGAAATGCAGCACACATGTGGAGCCCATGTTTTGTCCTGATCTCCTACATGACATCCAAAATACAAGTTATAGCCTTTCTTCACAATCTTCGTCAATGAACAGCCCTGAGATTTTAAAATATAATTTCCACACACATAACAAAACTTATCTAGCACATTAACACATCAGCGAACATTGCCTTTGGGCCATTTAAACGTCAAAATTCACTCTTCAACGTACAGCACGTGTTCCTCCTACAATGAAAGGCAACAAGAATGGCAGTCGTAGGGTTAGGTTACTGTTACATGTTTTCTCCCACTTGGCAATCAGTGTTGCCACACACAAAAAGTAAAATATCTAATATCATCCCGGTTGCCTGGAGGTGTTGGTATAGGAAGATCTTAATAAGAGTCAAAACGACCAATAACATAAAAACGTGACGTGGTAGCCATTTATTAAGGCCAGATCTGAAACCAACACCTGAAAAATAGTTAAAGGCAGCTACTATTGTTCACGTTATTAAAACCTTGTAAATCAGTGTTATTTTATATTATCTTTGTCTAAGCCTCTGTAGTGTTGCCAAATAACGAACTCCAAGAAATCAACAGTATACAATTAATCTTTTTAACATAAAAAGAATCAACAAACCATTATGAAATGAACTTTCTCCCCAGGTTTTTTTTTCGGATTTTGGATTTAATCCTTTGTTTGTTCGCGGGAGGGGGAGGGGGAGGGGGGTAAAAATAATCGGGTGAAGTCGGGTAACCCGAAAAAGTCATACGCTACGAAGCCCAGATCTAGGAAAAAAAATTATGGGGGGAGGGCAAGAGACTGGAATTTTATTATAGTGTGATATTTTCCCTCAGCTTTAGGCAGCTTTAAAATATCTTGAAAAATACGTGAAATATTCACAAGTTTAATAATTTTTATTCATTACCCTTACTTTTTCTGCTGAGGTCCTCACAGACCTTCTATTCACAGACCTACTATGGAATATAAACTGACAGGCTCCTGTCAGACCTCTGTGGCAAGCAGCTGCTTGGGGGGTATTTATTATTTATTATTATTTTACCCTTACTAGCATTCTGAAAGCTGTGGTAGTGGTGGTGGTGGTGGTGGTGGGGACATGGCTCCCTTGCTCCATTTTCCCCAAATATCCGTAGATCTGGCCCTGCACTCTACAAATAATCTAATAAGCATTCATTGATTTATGTCTTCGCATATTTCTTTATTGCAACCAATATTATACAGTAAAAGTAGAAAGATTATCCAAAGCCTTGAGCAATACAGTTTACGGACGGTAAGTGCAGCTATTAACAGGAGCTTTCTTTTCAGGTTTTATAATCCACAAATTGACATTCGAGTGAGTTTATTCACCTTCAGAGATCAACCCACTTGTTTCAACTTTCCTCAGCTCGGAGCGTTGCTATGGAAACCATCAGCAAACATCACCGATCAATGTGCTAGATTACGGAGAAGCGAAGCGAGTCTTGCAGCACGCAAAGAACTTTCGTGCGGCAACGGCTATTTTTACCTCTTCTGGTGGGGAACCGAGATTGGTTGGAGAAATAAATAACGAAATCAAAATCTTTGCGTGACATGTCTCTGTTAAGTGGCAGATGGCCATAAACCTCTTATTTCCTAGTTGGCATTTGTGAGCTTTTGCCATTGAGAGTGGGAAAAGACACTTGTTGGACACTCAAGAGAGATAGGCTTTGGATTGGATTGGATTGTTTTACCTCTGAGCGGCACTTTTTTGCACACCATGGACTAAATGGCCAGGTCACATGGACCCCGAAGGCTCAGAGAAGGTTGGGGGAGGGGACCCACTGGAACAGCTGTTGGGAGACAGATGGTAGCTTCCCGTCAAGGCCATCCAGCGTGTTCTTTAACGTGCACAGGGTATGGCTCTCCCCACACGGGCCACGGTTTAACGTCCCATCCGACGGACGGCGGCCTTTCCAAGCCCATCGGTGTCCCTACTGACCGTGGGCAGGGCGAAGGAATTATTGCGGAGATAAATCTCAACGCTGACCCAGCTGGGACTCGAACCTGGGAACTACAGATTACGAGCCTGGCGCGCTACCGACTGAACAACCCCCGCCCCAAGAGATAGGCTTTGATAACGAGATGAGAATTTTACGCAGCCAAAGAAACATACGAATATCAGATCTATAGTTACGATAATACGCAACATTTCCTTGCGTAATTACACTGGTGCTCAAAATTAAAAGTTAATGTACAGTCGCTCAAAAAAGTATCCGAACACTATGGTTGATTACAGAATTCAGAAAAAATATCTGGCAACGATTTTTTTAGAAATTAGTGATCTGGCAACCTTCGTGTCACGTGATTACATAATTCAGGAAAAATATCTGGAGCGTGTACTGTACACGCTCCAGTTACCGTTCACAGCAAACTGGAGCGTTTGCAGTTACTGCACACGCTCCAGTTTGCTGTGAACGGTAACTGCACACGCTCAATATTTCCGTGAGTGAGCCCACACGATCTAGTATCAAAATAATATGACCACCTACAGTCGCTCAAAAAAGTATCCGAACACTATGGTTGATTACAGAATTCAGAAAAAATACCTGGCAACAATTTTTTTATAAATTAGTGATCTGGCAACCTTCGTGTCACGTAACACGAGCTTACTGAAAGACAGTGAGACATGAATGAAAGAACAGCAAGTAGGATAATGACGAAATATTTTAATATTATTAGCCGTCCCGTGGCCGAGTGCTTAGCCGTTTGGCTAGTTATTTAAGAGACCTGGGTTCGAACCCCAGGTAAGACATGGATGTTCGTGTTATTTTTCTGCTGAGGTCCCGCCGTCTTCACAGACCTTCTACTATGGCGTATAAATTGGCAGGCTCCTGTCAGACCTCTGTGGCAAGCCTTCATAGGGATTTATTTTCTATATTATTATTTTTTTTTAGAAACTGTTATGGATACTATTTCTTTTAACAATAATAATGTAAACAAATACCGTCATGGCTAGCGTCCTGTCGGTCAAGTGGACTGGGTTAATTGCTTAATGGGTTGGGTTGCTGACCGCTGAGCGGCGCTTCTTCCACACAATGGGCTAAGAGCCTATGTTACAAGACCCACACAAGCTCAAAAGGTTTTCGGAAAAGGGACCAAAGAATGTAAAGAAAGAAGTTCATCCTCTATAGGGACTAATGTAAAAGTAAGTATAGTGCACTTGGTGTAGGGGTTAAGTAGGTTTTACACACAGTACCCTGTAAACTGTCGCCTGTAAATTACAGAACGATTAGTTACCCTTCTGTCATTACAGTTACTAAGTTCTGTAATTCCGTTTTACTAAGAGAAGTTGATTCAACAAAAATGATCTCCAATGGGGAAAAAATATCATCTCTTAAAATCATGCTGTTATTTTTCAACTACGATGAGCAATTTTAATTTCTTTTTAAATATAAATGAATAATGTGTTTGTTGCGGTAGGCAAAGAAACGTTGAACCTTACTGCAAAAGAGACGTTTGTCCCTTATTGCAAAAGAGACGTTTGTCCCTTATTGCAAAAGAGACGTTTGTCCCTTATTGCAAAGGAGACGTTTGTTCGTTACTGCAAAAGAGACGTTTGTCCCTTATTGCAAAAGAGACGTTTGTCCCTTACTGCAAAAGAGACGTTTGTCCCTTATTGCAAAACAGACGTTTGTCCCTTATTGCAAAACAGACGTTTGTCCATTATTACAAAAGAGACGTTTTTCCCTTGTTGCAAAAGAGACGTTTGTCCCTTACTGCAAAAGAAACGTTTGTCCTTTATTACAAAAGAGACGTTTGCCCCTTATTGCAAAAGAGACGTTTGTCCTTTATTACAAAAGAGATGTTTGCCCCTTATTACAAAAGAGACGTTTCTCCTTATTACAAAAGAGACGTTTGCCCCTTATTGCAAAAGAGACGTTTGTCCCTTGTTGCAAAAGAGACGTTTGTCCCTTGTTGCAAAAGAGACGTTTGTCCCTTACTGCAAAAGAAACGTTTGTCCTTTATTACAAAAGAGACGTTTGCTCCTTATTACAAAAGAGACGTTTGCCCCTTATTGCAAAAGAGACGTTTGTCCTTTATTACAAAAGAGATGTTTGCCCCTTATTACAAAAGAGACGTTTCCCCTTATTACAAAAGAGACGTTTGCCCCTTATTGCAAAAGAGACGTTTGTCCCTTGTTGCAAAAGAGACGTTTGTCCCTTACTGCAAAAGAAACGTTTGTCCTTTATTACAAAAGAGACGTTTTTGCAATAAGGGACAAACGTCTCTTTTGCAATAAGGGACAAACGTCTCTTTTGCAATAAGGGCCAAACGTCTCTTTTGTAATAAAGGACAAACGTCTCTTTTGCAATAAGGAGCAAACGTCTCTTTTGCAATAAGGAGCAAACGTCTCTTTTGTAATAAGGGACAAACTTCTCTTTTGTAATAAGGGAGAAACGTCTCTTTTGCAATAAGGAGCAAACGTCTCTTTTGCAATAAAGGACAAACGTCTCTTTTGCAATAAGGAGCAAACGTCTCTTTTGCAATAAGGAGCAAACGTCTCTTTTGTAATAAGGGACAAACTTCTCTTTTGTAATAAGGGAGAAACGTCTCTTTTGCAATAAGGAGCAAACGTCTCTTTTGCAATAAGGAGCAAACGTCTCTTTTGCAATAAAGGACAAACGTCTCTTTTGCAATAAGGAGCAAACGTCTCTTTTGCAATAAGGAGCAAACGTCTCTTTTGCAATAAGAAGCAAACGTCTCTTTTGCAATAAGGAGCAAACGTATCTTTTGCAATAAGGGACAAACGTCTCTTTTGCAATAAGGGACAAACGTCTCTTTTGCAATAAGGGACAAACGTCTCTTTTGCAATAAGGGCCAAACGTCTCTTTTGTAATAAGGGACAATCGTCTCTTTTGCAATAAGGAGCAAACGTCTCTTTTGCAATAAGGAGCAAACGTCTCTTTTGTAATAAGTGACAAACGTCTCTTTTGCAATAGGGAGCAAACGTCTCTTTTGCAATAAGGGACAAACGTCTCTTTTGCAATAAGGGACAAACGTCTCTTTTGCAATAAGGGCCAAACGTCTCTTTTGTAATAAGGGACAATCGTCTCTTTTGCAATAAGGAGCAAACGTCTCTTTTGCAATAAGGAGCAAACGTCTCTTTTGTAATAAGTGACAAACGTCTCTTTTGCAATAGGGAGCAAACGTCTCTTTTGCAATAAGGGACAAACGTCTCTTTTGCAATAAGGGACAAACGTCTCTTTTGCAATAAGGGCCAAACGTCTCTTTTGTAATAAGGGACAATCGTCTCTTTTGCAATAAGGAGCAAACGTCTCTTTTGCAATAAGGAGCAAACGTCTCTTTTGTAATAAGTAACAAACGTCTCTTTTGCAATAAGGGGCAAACGTCTCTTTTGCAATAAGGGACAAACGTCTCTTTTGCAATAAGAGCTAGACGTCTCTTTTGTAATAAGGGACAAACGTCTCTTTTGCAATAAGGAGCAAACGTCTCTTTTGTAATAAAGGACAAACTTCTCTTTTGTAATAAGGGACAAATGTCTCTTTTGCAATAAGGAGCAAACGTCTCTATTGCGATAAGGGGCAAACATCTCTTTTGCAATAAGGAGCAAACGTCTCTTTTGCAATAAGGAGCAAACGTCTCTTTTGCAATAAGGAGCAAACGTCTCTTTTGCAATAAAGGACAAACGTCTCTTTTGCAATAAAGGACAAACGTCTCTTTTGCAATAAGGAGCAAATGTCTCTTTTGCAATAAGGAGCAAACGTCACTTTTGCAATAAGAAGCAAACGTCTCTTTTGCAATAAGGAGCAAACGTATCTTTTGCAATAAGGGACAAAAGTCTCTTTTGCAATAAGGGACAAACGTCTCTTTTGCAATAAGGGACAAACGTCTCTTTTGCAATAAGGGGCAAACGTCTCTTTTGCAATAAGGGACAAACGTCTCTTTTGCAATAAGGGACAAACGTCTCTTTTGCAATAAGAGCTAGACGTCTCTTTTGTAATAAGGGACAAACGTCTCTTTTGCAATAAGGAGCAAACGTCTCTTTTGCAATAAGGAGCAAACGTCTCTTTTGCAATAAGGAGTAAACGTCTCTTTTGCAATAAGGGACAAACGTCTCTTTTGTAATAAGGAGCAAACGTCTCTTTTGCAATAAGGGGCAAACATCTCTTTTGCAATAAGGGACAAACGTCTCTTTTGCAATAAGGAGCAAACGTCTCTTTTGCAATAAGGAGTAAACGTCTCTTTTGCAATAAGGAGCAAACGTCTCTTTTGTAATAAGGGACAAACGTCTCTTTTGTAATAAGGGACAAACGTCTCTTTTGCAATAAGGAGCAAACGTCTCTTTTGCAATAAGGAGCAAACGTCTCTTTTGTAATAAGGGACAAACGTCTCTTTTGCAATAAGGGGCAAACGTCTCTTTTGCAATAAGGGACAAACGTCTCTTTTGCAATAAGGGACAAACGTCTCTTTTGCAATAAGGGGCAAACATCTCTTTTGTAATAAGGGACAAACGTCTCTTTTGCAATAAGGAGCAGACGTCTCTTTTGCAATAAGGAGCAAACGTCTCTTTTGCAATAAGGAGCAAACGTCTCTTTTGTAATAAGGGACAAACGTCTCTTTTGCAATAAGGAGCAAACGTCTCTTTTGCAATAAGGAGCAAACGTCTCTTTCGTAATAAGGGACAAACGTCTCTTTTGCAATAAGGAGCAAACGTCTCTTTTGCAATAAGGGACAAACGTCTCTTTTGCAATAAGGGCCAAACGTCTCTTTTGCAATAAGGGCCAAACGTCTCTTTTGTAATAAGGGACAAACGTCTCTTTTGCAATAAGGAGCAAACGTCTCTTTGTTCCTTATTGCAAAAGAGACGTTTGTCCCTTATTACAAAAGAGACGTTTGCCCCTTATTGCAAAAGAGACGTTTGCCCCTTATTACAAAAGAGACGTTTGTCCCTTATTGCAAAAGAGACGTTTGTCCCTTATTGCAAAAGAGACGTTTGTCCCTTACTGCAAAAGAGACGTTTGTCCCTTACTGCAAAAGAGACGTTTGTCTCTTACTGCAAAAGAGACGTTTGTCTCTTACTGCAAAGGAGACGTTTGTCCCTTATTGCAAAAGAGACGTTTGTCCCTTATTGCAAAAGAGACGTTTGTCCCTTACTGCAAAAGAGACGTTTGCCCCTTATTGCCAGTTTCCCTGCTATATCAAATGCATGATACGAATCGTAACATCGTTTGACGTCATCTCTCAGGCGATGTCGAAGCCTCTTAATTTTCCTTATATGATTTTTTTTCTTATACCCACCCGGGCTCTCAGAGATTCGGAAAGTGCACATCTTAATATTTCATCAATACCTATCCAACACAAAAGGAATATTTAATTTATCTCCGTAAACAAAAACCGTTCGATGTCTACAGACCGACAAACAGACGCCAAAGCGAAACTATTATCTCGTTTTCAAAGAAAACGAGATAAAAGGTGTAAATTACGGAGTGATAGAGACTTTCCAAAATGGTTTAAGAACTGAATATCGGAAGCAGATCAAAGATGCCTCTTATGAAGCCAAGCTCTTTGTGTTTAGGCATGTTGAAACAGGAATCTCACTGAGATGGAGGGATGGGCGCTCGACATTCCCTAAACTCCAAATATCGACGCAAGGAGGCGCTTAAACTCATGTAAAATGATGCAAGTGGTTTCAAGAAAAAAGAAGCATTGTTAAAGAAACAGAGAGGAAAAAAAACGCCTGTTAAAAAAGAATAAGTTTGAAGCAAAATTATGAAAAAATTGTTTCAAAAGTATTTAAAGTAGCTGGGGGTCAAAGTAATCAGGGCACTCAACTAATCCTTATCATAGTTAATCCTTAACCTTTTTCAACTTTGCCGCCAAACAATTTAAAATCGCTTTTCACATTCTGATGGATATGAAGAGATAAAAGTCATTTCTGAGCAGGGTCAGATATAGGGGCGAGTGGGAGAGAGAGAGAGAGAAAGGAGGCCATATTTCCCTTTCGGGGTGCTAGTAGGGATAATGGAGGCAAAAAAATTATCAAACTTGTTTATGTGTCACGCGTTGTTCAAGAAATGTTTCAAAAGCCTCTGAAGTTATACTGCAATGAAAATCCAGTGTACTTTTTTTCTGGCTCAATTGTGTCACTTGCGCCTCTCCTCCTATTTTGGGGCCGGGTGGCTCAATCGGTAGCGCGCCAGGCTCGTAATCTGTAGTTCTCAGGTTCGAGTTCCAGCTGGGTCAGCGTTGAGACTTATCTCCGCAAAATTCCCCGCCCTGCCCACGGTCAGTAGTGGACACCAATGGGCTTGGAAAGCGCATTGGTGCCCTCCGTTGTATGGGGCGCTAAGCCGTGGCCCCGTATGCGGGAGAGAGCCATACCCTGTGCACGTTAAAGAACATGCTAGATGGCCTTGAGGGAAGCTACCATCTGTCTCCCAACCTTCTCTGAGCCTTTGAGGTCCTTGTGACCTGCCCATTTAGCCCATTTTGCGCAAAAAAGTGCCTCTCAGAGGTAAAACAACCCAACGCACTCACTCCGATAACATGAAAGTGTCCGAACACTTTTGGTAACATAGTGTACCTATTGTTTTGATGATACCATCGCAATGAATCTTCTTTAAACTAAGTTTTCATTTTTGCTAAATAAATAAAAAATAAGAATATACGCAATTTATTCTGAATGTCATATGGTCATGTTTTTTAGACCGAGTTAGTCTCATCTCGTAATTTGTCTGTGAAAAATGGCGTTGCCAAAGCCAGAGCCATGATACAGCCAAATCCAAAGGTTCCAGTTGAATCGGAGCCAGAACCTTTTGCAAAAGCAGGACAACAGCAGACGTAAATGTCAAAGGGAAGTTACAACCCCTTAATAATTGGATTACAGATTCGTAGAAAATGCTTGTCGATCGACATAATTTCCGGTTCTTCGTAAAGACTTGGGCAAGTGCTTTCCAAACTTTCTGTAATGTTACCCCTCAACTTATCCATATAGCCTTCTCCCTAACCAACTAATTCTCCCCCCCCCCTGCACATACACTTTGGGTTGTTTTACCTCTGAGCGGCACTTTTTTGCACACAATGGGCTAAATGGCCAGGTCACATGGACCCCGAAGGATCAGAGAAGGTACCACTGGAAGTTTGGGAGACAGATGCTAGCTCCTGTCAAGGCCATCCAGCGTGTTCTTTAACGCGCACAGGGTATGGCTCTCCACGGCTTAACGTTCCATCGGACGGACGGCGACCTATTCCAAGCCCATCGGTGTCCCCTACTGACCGTGGGCAGGGCGAAGGAATTATTGCGGAGATAAATCTGAACGCTCACCCAGCTGGGACTCGAACCTGGGAACTACAGATAACGAGCCTGGCCCCCTACTGACTGAGCCACACCCATACACTTTAGAAACCACTGTTTTAAGCAACATAAAGGTTAAGTAACATAATGATAAATTTCTATAATTAAGCTGATAGAACTGCGTTGTAATGTTTTTAGGAATTGTTAGTAAATAAGCTATTTCATTCATTCATAATAAGTAAATAAGCAACAGCTAAGGAAACGTTTTATCTTTCCTTTTGTCAAAAACCAACCGTCAAAGTAAAAGATAAACGCTTTTTTATTCGCTCTTTTCCTCTACCAGAAATTTCACAGTATGTAGCTCAGTTAGTGGAATTGCACTCCGAAAGTTGAAGATATCTCTATACTTTTTGCACACAATGGGCTAAATGACTAGGTCACAAGGACCCCAAAGGCTCAGAGAAAGTTGGAGGAGGGGACCCACTGGAACAGCTGTTGGGATGGTAGCTGGGGATGGTAGCTTCCTGTCAAGGCCATTGAGTGTGTTCTTTAACGTGCACAAGATATGACTCTCCCACACATGGAGCTACGGCTTAAAGTCCCATCCGACGGACGGAGGCCTACCCCAAGCCCATCGGTATCCCCTATTGACCGTGGCAGGGAGTTTTGCCGGCATTATTTGGTGCCCAGTGTAGTATGTATTGCAGTAGTGAAGCGTTTATGATAAATTTGGAAGCCGATGAGACAACGAAACTGAGTAGTTGATACATCGACATATATTATTGGATGACTGAGCTATCAGTTACTTCTCAATCAACCAATGAGCTACGAGATTGATTATCAATCAATTGAGAGCTCAATCAACAGATACTGAGGGTAAACTTGTCAATTGCACAGACGCGTTGTCTCAGTTGTTTCCACAGTTACTACATATGCTTCGCTACGGAACTAGGGGCGGGGGGTGGCTCAGTCGGTAGCGCGCCAGGTTCGTAATCTGTAGTTCCCAGGTTCGAGTCCCAGCTGGGTCAGCGTTGAGATTTATCTCCGCAAAATTTCCCCGCCCTGCCCACGGTCAGTAGGGGACACCGATGGGCTTGGAAAGGCCGCCGTCCGTCGGATGGGACGTTGAGCCGTGGCCCCGTGTGCGGGAGAGCCATACCCTGTGCACATTAAAGAACAAACTGGATGGCCTTAGCAGGAGGCTACCATCTGTCTCCCAACAGCTGATCCAGTAGGACCCCTCCCCCAACCTTCTCTGAGCCTTCGGGGTCCTTGTGACCTGGCCATTTAGCCCATGGTGTGCAAAAAAAGTGCCGCTCAGAGGTAAAACAATCCAATCCAAAAGCTACGGAACTAATATACAGTAATGACGCACGAATTCTGTCACTCCTTTGGAAGAGTCGTGTTGCTTTACGCCTTAGCGGCACTTTTTCTTGCGTATAACGTGTTAAATGATCATGTCACAACACCCCAAGAACTCAGAGTAGGTCGGGAAAGGGAACCCACTGGGAAGCTGTATGAAACAAATGGTAGCTTCCCGTCAAGGACATCTAACGAGTTGTTTAACGTGTACAGGGTCTCTCTTACACAAAGCACCATGGCTTAACGTTCCATAAGACGGATGGAGGCCATTACAAACCCATTCGACCGACAGGAAAGTAGAAGTTTTGTGGAGATAAATTTCAACACTGGCACATTTTGAACTCGAACCTAAGAACTGAAGATTACAAGTCTGGCTTGCTACTGATTGAGCCAATCCCACCCCAACCCCAACCCCCGAAGAGAAGCGCTTCATCAATAGGTGACAGTTCCTGCGAACGGGTCGCTTTTCTCTTACCAGTGATTCCAGTCCGTTGATTGGGTTGGGTTGTTTTACCTCTGAGCGGCGCTTTTTTTGCAACAATGGACTAAATGGCCAGGTCACAAGGACCCCAAAGGCTCAGAGAAGGTTGGGGGAGGGGACCCACTGGAACAGCTGTTGGGAGACAGATGGTAGTCTCCCGTCAAGGCTATCCAGCGTATTCTTTAGCGTGCACAGGGTATGACTCTCCCGCACACGGAGACACGCCTTTACGTCCCATCCGAAGGACGGCGACATTTCCAAGCCCATCGGTGTCTCCTAATTACCGTGGGCAGGGAGGGGAGTTTTGCTGAGATAAAGCTCAACACTGACCTAGCTGGGATTCGAACCTGGGAACTGCCGATTACGAGCCTGGTGCGCTACCGGCTGAGCCACCCGCCCAAGTCCGATGGTAGAAGGGTTGTTCAAAGCATTGTTCGGAGTAAGGGGAGTGGGGATAGACCCCCCATATCGACGACCTGTTCTCGTAACCAGCCTTTGGAGTAGAAATAAAATATATTTACGTCTCTCCCCCTCCCACAATGCGTAAAATGAGTGTCATTGCGATACTCCCACTACCCTGTAATGTACAATATAGCTGTGGTGCCCTTATGCTTCCTCGCAAAGCTCAAAATAGATCATCATCATTATCCTCAAGCAGCCATGGGCTGCGGAGGTCCAAACAGAACGTGCAATTTAGTTCTCCAAGCATATCTGTCGTGAGCTACATTTGCTGCATCTGGCCACTGCACACCAATTCTAACAAGATCCTGTTTACGATTACCGATATCACAAGTTAATGAAAACGTGACTGAAAACGCCGTTAAATCGGGCTGGGGTGGCTCAGTCGGTAGCGAGCCAGACTCATAATCTGTAGTTCTCAGGTTCGAGTCCCAGCTGGGTCAGCGTTTAGATTTATCTCCGCAAAATTCCCCGCCCTGCCCACGGTCAGTAGGGGACACCGATGGGCTTGGAAAGGCCGCCGTCCGTCGGATGCGACGTTAAGCTGTGGCCCCGTATGCGGGAGAGCCATACCCTGTGCACGTTAAAGAACACGCTGGAGGGCCTTGACGGGAGGCTACCATCTGTCTCCCAACAGCTGTTCCAGTGGGTCCCCTCCCCCAACCTTCTCTGAGCCTTCGGGGTCCATGTGACCTGGCCATTTAGCCCATGGTGTGCAAAAAAGTGCAGCTCAGAGTAAAACAATCCAAGCCGTTAAATCTTAAACATACTCACGATTCTTGATTCTTGACGTTCTTCCTCAAATGTAAACAGAGAGTTCTCGATTTGCGCGGTTAATGCGTTACGAAAAATTACCACTTAAATCAAATTCGCGCAAAACGAGAACCACGTTTCCCACATAAAATAACTGAAATATCCAAATTTGAAGAAATACGTTTCTGTATTAGCTTACCCAATAATTACAGAAGTTTGAAACTGTAATATAGAATACAATAAGTGTAATACAATAATTTAAAGAAGAAAATAATGTAAACTTAAATCTGAGACAATTCAGTATGTACAGTTGCTCAAAAAACTATCCGAACACTATGGTTGATTACAGAATTCAGAAAAAATATCTGGCAACTATTTTTTTTAGAAATTAGTGATCTGGCAACCTTCGTGTCGTGACCGTTCACAGCAAACTGTGAGCGTGTGCACTAACTGCACACGCTCCAGTTTGCTGTGAACCGTAACTGGAGCGTGTACAGTTGCTGTACACGCTCCAGATATTTTTCCTGAATTCTGTAATCACGTGACACGAAGGTTGCCAGATCACTAATTTCTAAAAAAATCGCTGCCAGATATTTTTTCTGAATTCTGTAATCAACCGTAGTGTTCGGATACTTTTTTGAGCGACTGTACACTAAACGAAAAATGTGTGTGAAATAAGAACACGTGTCTTGTTTCGTGTTTAAATTTCTTAACAAAATAAGTTTTATGTTCAAAAATATTTCCTAGCGAACGCGAGTTTCGCACGCTAAAACTTTAAATCTGTGTTTTCTGAATGAAAGTGAAATTTAGTTCCTTACAGTAATTTTTGTTCGTTTTAATTTTTTATCTTACTTAAATTCTATTCATATTTTTCCAAAGTAAACACAAATTAAGGTTTTGGTTTTAAAATTTTACCGTTCTGCAACAAAAAATTTTTTTTCGTTCATGTTAAGTGATTGACCAACTCCGATGTCATTTGCATTGCTCAAAATGGAAAGCGTACACTACGGTTGGGTTGTTTTACCTCTGAGCGGCACTGTTTTGCACACCATGGGCTAAATGGCCAGGTCACATGGACCCCGAAGGCTCAGAGAAGGGTGGGGGAGGGAACCCACTGAAACAGCTGTTGGGAGACAGATGGTAGCCCCCCGTCAAGGCCATCCAGCGTGTCCTTTAACGTGCACAGGGTATGGCTCTCCCACACACTAGGCCACGGCTTAACGTCCCATCCGACGGACGGCGGTCTTTCCAAGCCCATCGGTGTCCCCTACTGACCGTGGGCAGGGCGGGGAATTTTGCGGAGATAAATCTCAACGCTGACCCAGCTGGGACTCGAACCTGGGAACTACAGATTACGAGCCTGGCGCGCTACCGACTGAACCACCACCGCCCCCTCGTGTTAACGTTTCGGCAATGGGACCGTCGAAAGTGGGAGGCAAAGGGACTTGACTCAAGGTCAGTTAGATTTCCAGAATAGAATCTTAGGCCTGATATCTCCTTCCCATGGTTGAGTCCCTACCTGGAAGAGTCCACTTCAGCTAATAATAACAGGGGGAAGGATCCCTCCAGTCATAGTGGACTCATTGACTAATAAGATGTAAGAATGCCATTTAGTAGCCATGATCAGCTTGTCTTGACACGTTTTTCTGAAGGGTAGATGGAATAAGGGTCAGATTCCTCAATCTTGTACAGTCGCTCAAAAAAGTATCCGAACACTATGGTTGATTACAGAATTCAGGAAAAATATCTGGCTACGATTTTTTAGATATTAGTGATCTGGCAACCTTCGTGTCACGTGATTACAGAATTCAGGAAAAATATCTGGAGCGTGTACAGCAACTGTACACACTCCAGTTACCGTTCACAGCAAACTGGAGCGTTCACAGCAAACTAGTGATCTGACAACCTTCGTGTCATGACACGAAGGTTGTCAGATCACTAATTTCTAAAAAATCGTTGCCAGATATTTTTTCTGAATTCTGTAATCAACCATAGTGTTCGGATACTTTTTTGAGCGACTGTACACCTTATTCCATGGCTAAATCAATTGGTAGAACTTTGTAGTTCGCATATTGGAATGGTTTATTCCTAATTGTATTTCTCGGAAATACGTCGTTCTCGGAAATACGTCGTTCATTATTCAGAGCAAGACATGTAATTCTATGTTTTCAAAAATTTATTTCAAAATTACACCTCTAAATGTTATTCAGAGCGAACAGTATACTTTTTGGTAGTCAGATTGTAAAAATGATTCTTTTACCATCCATCGTGGTCCGTTGCGAGACATGAAAGAAGAAAAGTTGCAGTCATCATCATCATCATTCTCAAGCAGCCATGGGCTACGGAGGTCCAACCAGACCGTGCAATCGAGAATAAAATGTGGGAAGAAGTTATAAATTTCGAAATTCGACATACAAGGATTTAAAAAATTTGCCTCAGGCAGAGTAAGGAGTGTCGTTCCCTTATGCGATGTTTCAAAATATTTAGTTTCGTGATGTTCTTCAATGAAATGTGAAGGATAAAAATATAAATGTGCAAAGAGGCTCTAAATTTCTATGCGCGATTTAAAGGTAACAAAAATTCATTAAAATTATTTATTCCGAAGTTAAACGTGATTTTCCATGAATAAAAAAAATAACCTCTCTCCGAGTCAGAAATGTTTCGAAACGTTTATTTACGTGATGCTCTTGAATAAAATGTGAAGGATGAAATTATGCGAAGAGGTTATAAATTTATTTTTAAATGCGATTTACAAGAAATAAAAATTTATTAAAATTATATTTTCCTAAGTTGAAATGTTTGTCATTTTTCTAGGAATATTCGTTTATTGTATTTTTTTGAGAACAACCACTGTAAAGGACTTTAATCAAACTTGTACCCATGGCGTAGTTGATAAGAGCGTTATGTGCTGATAAGTGTGAGCCGTCATTGAGTCCAGTGATTGCTATAGACAGGCTGCAGAGATGTCTTGATGAGGTTGGGTTGTTTTACCTCTGAGCGGCACTTTTTTGCACACCATGGGCTAAATGGCCAGGTCACATGGACCCCTAAAGCTCAGAGAAGGCAAAGGGACTTGACTCAAGGTCAGTTAGATTTCCAGAATAGAATCTTAGGCCTGATATCTCCTTCCCATGGTTGAGTCCCTACCTGGAAAGAAATAAAAATTTATTAAAATTATATTTTCCTAAGTTGAAATGTTTGTCATTTTTCTAGGAATATTCGGTAGAGACAGATGGTAGCCTCCGGTCAAGGCCATCCAGCGTGTTCTTTAACGTGCACAGGGTATGGCTCTCCCGCACACAGAGCCACGGCTTAACTTCCCATCCGACGGACGGCGGCCTTTCCATGCCCATCGGTATCCCCTACTGACCGTGGGCAGGGCGGGGAATTTTGCGGAGATAATCTCAATGCTGACCCAGCTGGGACTCGAACCTGGGAACTGCAGATTATGAGCCTGGCGCGCTGTCGACTGAGCCACCCCCGTCCCTGTCTTGATGAGGTGGAGTGGTGGTACGATAAATGGAAGGTGAAGATAAACACTGAGAAGAGCACTGCCATCCTCTTCAGTGGAAAACTTATTAAAAACCCAAAACTTTTAAATTTTTTAAATAAACAAGTTGAATATCAAAAGACCATCAAATATTTCGGTATAACCCTGAATAGGGTAATTACCTGAATAGGATTTTTTTTATTTAAGCTTACGCTGTTTTTTCACATGGTTCACTCCAAATTGTGGGCGGGGCGGGGCGGGGGTGGCTCGGTCGGTAGCGCTCCAGGCCCATAATCTGTAGTTCCCAGGTTCGAGTCCCAGCTGGGTCAGCGTTGAGATTTATCTCCGCAAAATTCCCCGCCCTGCCCACGGTCAGTAGGGGACACCGATGGGCTTGGAAAGGCCGCCGTCCGTCGGATGGGACGTTAAGCCGTGGCCCCGTGTGCGGGAGAGCCATACCCTGTGCACGTTAAAGAACACGCTGGATGACCTTGACGGGAGGCTACCATCTGTCTCCCAACAGCTGTTCCAGTGGGTCCCCTCCCCCAACCTTCTCTGAGCATTCGGGGTCCATGTGACCTGGCCATTCAGCCCATGGTGTGCAAAAAAGTGCCGCTCAGAGGTAAAACAACCCAACCCTATATGTGCCCCACGAATATACGCAAGATTCAGGTCTTGCAAACAAAATATTGAGATCTGGTATCGACGCCCCTTGGTTTGTTACTAACAGACAACTTCATAAAGACTGGGCATCGACCACATATATACTCATATTAAATGCATCTTAAAAAGGTTTTTTGAGACTGTAAAAATGATCTTAATGGGATTAGTTCTTCTTTGCTTAATTATAATCATAATGTTCTTAATAAGTATAAGAGGTCTAAAATGATGACATTCTCTGAGGAAAGCTACTTGTTTTAGTCTCTTGTGCATGATATATGCTATATTTTTAGCTTGTGTTTTATGTTAGCCTCTAGGGGCCCACCTATGGGTGGTTTATTTGTTATATGTTTTTACTTATGACAACTGGGCACATTTTCAGATGGAGATGGGTTGGGTTGTTTTACCTCTGAGCGGCACTTTTTTGCACACCATGGGCTAAATGGCTAGGCCACAAGGACCCCAGAAGGCTCAGAGATGGTTGGGGGAGGGGACCCACTGGAACAGCTGTTGGGAGACAGATGGTAGCCTCCCGTTTCTTTAGGCCATCCAGCGTGTTCTTTAACGTGCACAGGGTATGAAACTCGCACACACGCTTAACGTCCCATCCGATGGACGGCGGCCTTTCCAAGCCCATCGATGTCCCCTACTGACCGTGGGCAGGGCGTGAAATTTTGCGGAGATAAATCTCAACGCTGACCCAGCTGGGACTCGAACCTGGGAACTGCAGATTATTATACCTGGCGCGCTACCGACTGAGCCACCCCCGCCCCTAAGTGGACAATATATAGTGACCTAAAAGTCATATCTCTCTTGTTAGGGCTTCAAAGAGGATTTAGAAAATTTTGCTGTTTTCTGTGTTTGTGGGACAATAAGGCCAGAAAGGAACACTACGAAACGAAAGATTGGCCCAAAAGAGATGTTTTTATTCCTGGAAAGAGTAATGTGAGATATAAACCTCTAGTTGACCCCTCTGATGTTCTACTCCCACCACTACACATCAAACTGGGGCTTATGAAAAACTTTGTAAAGTCTATGGACAAAACTAGTAAAGGGTTTTTGCACTTGAAGGAAAATTTTTCAAAATTCACTGATGCCAAACTGAAAGAAGGGTCTTGTGAAAGAAGGTTGTTGGTCCTCAGATCAGGAAGCTACTGAATGATACTATCTTCGAAGAAAAACTGAATATTAAGAAGCGCGCTGCATGGAAATCCTTCACGTCTGAGGTCCAGGTTATTCTGGGGAATCACGAAGAAGAAAACTACCATCAGCTCGTTCAAGATCTTCTCAAAAACGATGAAAATGTTGAATGCCGAATGTCTTTGAAGATCCATTTCTTGCATTCGCATCTCGACTTCTTTCCCAAGAACTTAGGAGCTGTCAGTGATGAGGCAAGGGGAAAGATTTCACCAGGATATCCGAACCATGGAGGAGAAATGACAAGGCAGGTGGGACTCAGCAATGAATGGTGACTACTGCTGGTTCTTGCAGAAGGAAGATACCTAAGCCCAAAAAGACAAAAATGAACTTCATTTAAGTATGAAAGATCCTTACCCATGTTTTCTTATTTTGCGTTTGAATATTATTTCATTTGTTACTTTATATTCAGTGGTCTATAACTATGATATTTCTAATTTTTTTCACTTAAATCATGTAATTAATTAATGAGTTTTAAGTTGCAATTTAATAAAATAGTCACATTTATTTTCATTTCAGAGATATGCGTATTCATTGAAATTTGAAATACATCAATCCGTATTTTAAAAAAAACTGTACGTGTTGCAGATTTTTTCAGAGCCATATTTTTCCACAACATCCCAAAATTAGCAAAAAACATCCTATTTGACCAATGTTATAAGAAAAAAGATTCAATTTATTGTTTAGTGTAAATCGCGTAAATCAAAACGCGCAAGTCGAGAACTACACGAAGAAGAATGTAGACAGCAGAATTCCATGGCAGATGGCTAAATAGCGAATTATTTTCTTCTTTTCATCTCCATTGTTTCAAGTACAAAAGGCATAATCATTTGCATATTTCATCTCGTCTTTCCACACTTTGCTCTGGAGCTCAAAGCATTGATCGTGAGGTCAGAGCTCTTGGCAACAAAAAAAAAGATATTTTTTATTTTATTTAAAATAAATAAAAATTAAAAAAACTGTGAGCTAGGCTGATAATCTATATTCCAGGTTCGAGTCCTCATCGTATCAGAGCCAAGACGGGAAAGTAAACACCGATGGTCTCAAAAAAACCGTCGGTAATTTTTTTAATGAAAAAAAAAAAGAAAAACTAGTTGGTTTGCATCACTCCCCTGCTTAAGACATTTTATTTCTCTGCACCCATTGCCATCAACAGCGTTAATAGTGATTAAATGCTTAATAAACCAAAAATGTGCTTGGGTTAATTTTTATAAAATACCGGAAATTTACATATCGTTAAGGAAAAAAAAAACATTAATTTTTCGGTACTGATATTATTGCACATAAAATAATTTTTCGAACAACTGACCTTCTTTAGCGTCATCCCCCCTCCCCCCCCACACACACTACCCCGCCCATGATAAGAGACCTTTTCACTGTGCGAGTGTCGTATTTTCCATTGCATGACCCTCTTAAACTTGGCTCTTAAAACTAACATAATTAGGGCCTCGGAATCTGATAATCTGGCTTCCATTATAATCTTTTCGTTTCGCAATAGTTCTTTTGTTAACATCTCTAAAGAAATTAAACGAAACTCTGACAAATAGCAGTTGGCTAGTTTCCAGCATCTGCTGACACATATGACCATCCCTTGAGTATGTCGGCCACATTTTTCTAGTTTCATTACTCTCAACTCTGATATTTTCCATTTCACTTTTGACCTTATCGATCAATATCCGGGTGTGGCATACGACGCCCACCTTCATAAGTCAGGAGAACATTAAATATGGGAAAGTTGGCCCGGAACGACAATACTTCCTCCATCAGTCGGTATGTGACGTCAGCAGACCCATTATCGTCCCAATCGCGTGAAGATGGGTGGTGCCTTCGGCTCCGGAAGGAAATGCCAAAAGTATCCTCCCAAGCCATTACCCAAAAGCTATAACGAATGACATCAGCAAAGAAAGAAATCATTCCTTGCTTGTGAGCATCGAAGGCTAAGATAGAGGGATCTTTTGACCATTGATGACACGAAAACTTCTGCTGACTCGGGATCCAGCTGCTAAGTTGTGCTGGGTTGTTTTACCTCTGAGCGGCACTTTCTTGCACACCATGGGCTAAATGGCCAGGTCACATGGACCCCGAAGGCTCAGAGAAGGTTGAGGGAGGGGACCCACTGGAGCAGCTGTTGGGAGACAGATGGTAGCCTCCCGTCAAGGCCATCCAGCGTGTTCTTTAACGTGCACAAGGTATGGCTCTCCCGCACATGGGGCCACGGCTTAACGTCCCATCCGACGGACGGCGGCCTTTCCAAGCCCATCGGTGTCCCCTACTGACCGTGGGCAGGGCGGGGAATTTTGCGGAGATAAATCTCAACGCTGACCCAGCTGGGACTCGAACCTGGGAACTACAGATTACGAGCCTGGCGCGCTACCGACTGAGCCACCCCCGCCCCTCAGCTGTTAATACTTCAACGTCTAAGAATTTCATTGCGGGAAGACGTAGACGAAAGAGATTTACTTTCCCGCTCAGTTGCGTCAGCAATTTTAGAGGCAGTCGACGATAGCAATTCAACGGATTGGGCATCGAAATGCATTAACGGGGTGAAGAATTATTCCTTTTTTTTTTCTTCATTGTTTTGAAGGATAGATGAAGTCCTTCAAGTTTCCCTTCTATTATTACTTAATGGAGTAATGTGACGAAGCTTTCTGATTTGATTCTTGTCACATTTTTCTCCGTATACCGTAGTTTCAAACTTGGTAAAATAAAAGTAGAAACAAACTAGAACACATATCGCCTTTGCTGAATTTGGAAATCTCGTTTTCAGAGTGAAGATTTTCATTTATCGACTTTTTAAAAGTTTTAATTCGAAATAATGGAAGATTCGGGAAAACGGCAATATTTTATAAGTTATTATGCAACGTAAGAAATATTTCTCTTTTATCCCTTAAAACGAAAAAAGTTGCTTTTTACAAATCCCTCTGAGAGAAGAGAGCAAATTGTTGCTGTTTAGTGGCACTCTACCACGGAAATTTCAAATTTCTACCATAAACAGATCAATTGTAATATTCGTTAAAAGTTTCGCCTTTTCCATCTTTAGTGTCCTCTAACGGTGTAAATTAAAACCACTGAAGGAATTTAAAAATGAGATTCATAATATTTAATTAACTGACCGTCGGATGAAATGTAAAGCCATGGCCTCATGTGTAGGAGAGGGGCGGGGGTGGCTCAGTCGGTAGCGCGCCAGGCTCGTAATGTGTACTTCCCCGGTTCGAGTCCCAGCTGGGTCAGCGTTGAGATTTATCTCCGCAAAATTCCCCGCCCTGCCCACGGTCAGTAGGGGACACCGATGGGCTTGGAAAGGCCGCCGTCCGTCGGATGGGACGTTAAGCCGTGGCCCCGTGTGCGGGAGAGCCATACCCTGTGCACGTTAAAGAACACGCTGGATGGCCTTGACGGGAGGCTACCATCTGTCTCCCAACAGCTGTTCCAGTGAGTCCCCTCCCACAACCTTCTCTGAGCCTTCGGGGTCCATGTGACCTGGCCATTTAGCCCATGGTGTGCAAAAAAGTGCCGCTCAGAGGTAAAACAACCCAACCCAACCCTTGCCCCCCGCTTCTAGATAGTCACGGCTTTCCATAACTTGGTAGTGTCTTATCAACAGAACCGGGGATTGCCGTGGTTGCATAACATCTGCAACAAATAGTACAATTGTTGGCTCGTACCACACGGGATATCCTTCGCTCACCTGTAGAATCGATGAGCCGTGATCGGCCCACTCCTTGCCGGCGGTTCGTGGTTTTTCCCTCCTCGGACCATTGTTTAAAGGTACTAGCCCACGGCTGACAGTGAGCATCCCACAAGCCTTGCCGTCTCGGAAATGCTTTGACCCAGTCGTCTGGCCATTACATTTGCCCTTTGTCAAATTCACTTAAGTCCGTTGTGTTTCCCATCTGAAGAACAAGAATAACACTGATTAAAAGAGCCAGTATCAGGTGTTATTTATACCATTTCATGACCTCCACAGCCGCCGTCGTTTACCTGCAGTTGCTTCGATTTGTATAAAGACGCGCTGGTCAATGTTTTGGCTCTTCAGTGTATATACATATGGGAATGTGCTCGAATCTGCTTGGGTTGGGTTGTTTTACCTCTGAGCGGCACTTTTTTGCACACCATGGGCTAAATAGCCAGGTCACATGGACCCCGAAGGCTCAGAGAAGATTGGGGGAGGGGACCCACTGGAACAGTTATTGGGAGACAGATGGTAGCCTCCCGTCAAGACCATCCAGCGTGTTCTTTACCGTGCATAGGGTATTTCTCTCCCGCACACGGGGCCACGGCTTAACGTCCCATCCGACGGACGGCGGCCTTTCCAAGCCCATCGGTGTCCCCTACTGACCGTGGACAAGGCGGGGAATTTTGCGGAGATAAATCTCAACGCTGAACCAGCTGGATCTCGAAGCTAGAATCTGCGGACCTTAGCTGCGTTCCACACCTTTCAAAATGAAATTGCTTTATAAATATTCCTTGGAGACTTTCTCCAATCCGCTTAATTTAACCTGAATGCTGCTTTACTATTACAGACATTGATTTGATGAGGTGGAAATTTGCACTTTCCTCTACAGAAATCGCTTTACCGACCTTAAAACTCGGTAAAAAATATTTTAATCCCTGCCTACACCGCCTGGTTCACTACCGTACCCATGGGGTAGGGGTGGCTCTGTCGGTAGCGCGCCAGGCTCGAAATCTGTAGTTCCCAGGTTCGAGTCCCAGCTGGGTCAGCGTTGAGATTTATCTCCGCAAAATACCCCCGCCTTGCCCACGCTCAGTAGGGGACACCGATGGGCTTGGAAAGGCCGCCGTCCGTCGGATGGGACGTTAAGCCGTGGCCCCGTGTGTGGGAGAGCCATACCCTGTGCACGTTAAAGAACACGCTGGATGGCCTTGACGGGAGGTTACCATCTGTCTCCCAACAGCTGTTCCAGTGGGTCCCCTCCCCCAACCTTCTCTGAGCCTTTGGGGTCCATGTGACCTGGCGGGGCGGGGGTGGCTCAGTCGGTAGCGCGCCAGGCTCGTAATCTGTAGTTCCCAGGTTCGAGTCCCAGCTGGGTCAGCGTTGAGATTTATCTCCGCAAAATTCCCCGCCCTGCCCACGGTCAGTAGGGGACACCGATGGGCTTTGAAAGGCCGCCGTCCGTCGGATGGGACGTTAAGCCGTGGCCCCGTGTTCGGGAGAGTCATACCCTGTGCACGTTAAAGAACACGCTGGATGGCCTTGACGGGAGGCTACCATCTGTCTCCCAATAGCTGTTCCAGTGGGTCCCCTCCCCCAACCTTCTCTGAGCCTTCGGGGTCCATGTGACCTGGCCATTTAGCCCATGGTGTGCAAAAAAGTGCCGCTCAGAGGTAAAACAACCCAACCCAACCCATGTGACCTGGCCATTTAGCCCCTGGTGTGCGAAAGCGTGCCGATCAGAGGTAAAACAACCCAAACAACAACAATTACCGTACCCTGGTTCACTCAGAATCCAACCTCTCCTTTAGGGTTTCCGAGAAAGAGCTACGTCATTTTGACGCGCTGAAACAGACGACCTTTACGTTTGTTACAATACTCAGTCCGATGTTTATTGTTTACATCCTGCATCCCCGTCGCTCTTCGTGATGACTCGCACTACAGCCCTCCTCCTACAGGTGGTGCGCAGTGCCATAAAGCCATTTAGTGCCTTCGCTTCCCGAGCATATGGAGAAGAACGCAGCTTGGCCCCGAAAGACAACTAATGAGTCACATTCCCAGACACTTCTAAAAATATACTTATAACATGGATATATATACGATAGCGGGAGTGGATCAGTCGGTAGGGAGCTAGCCTCGTAATCTGTAGTTCCCGGGTTCGAGTCCCGGCTGGGTCAGCGTTGAGACTTATCTCCTCAAAGCTCCCTGCCCACAGCCAGTAGGGGACACCGATGGGCTTGGAAGTAGGCCGCCGTCCGTCGGATAGGATGTTAAGCCGTGGCTCCGTGTGCGGGAGTGAGCCATACCCTGTGCACGTTAAAGAGCACGCTGGATGGCCTTTACTGGAGGCTACCATCTGTCTCCCAACAGCTGTTCCAGTGGGTCCCCTCCCCAGTCTTCAGAGTCTTCAACGTCAGACTATGCGACAAGTCAGTTGAGGTATTCCAAGTCGCATCACCTTGCATCGGACTCGCCAGGAGTGGAGAGCGAGATGCAAAAAAATAAATGCGGACTGTTTATATGTAACATGAATATTGAATGTTTCTGACTTTCTGACTTTCACACTTCTGGATTACTAGAAATTTTTTGTTTTGAGTTGTTTTCGTTTTTTTTTTTTGTGTATTATTTAATGTGATGACTGATGTTTTCAATTGAAATTGTTTCCGTATGGAGATCTCACGAACGAGCCTGCTCTTGTGAGACCTCAAAAGTTTTTGTATACTGTAAAACATTATCTGCAATAAAAATTATCTATCTATCTATCTACCCTGCTCTAAGCAGGACTAAAAGAACAAGAATAACATGGATATATACAATGACAATAGATGCAATAATAAAATTAGAGGGACATGACAGAGCCATTGCACATTAATAAAACGAATCACAATAATTAATATAAAAAAGTATATAGGAATCTTCGTTCATGAACCAAATGGTCGCTCAAATGATGGCAAGGCTTTAAATTTATCGATTACAGCTTCGGCATTGACAGATGATGTAAGATAGAGATAAGTTCCGGCTTTGGCTTTGCCGTGCTCAAATTGGCACAATAAGTTCAAGCTTTGGCTTTGTCGGGCTTAAACTAGACTTGCCTTTGAGACGAAATTTCGACTTTCGGAGTTGGCAACACTGCATTTAATCGTTTTTCCTTGTTACAAAACCAACTTATGCACGTGTTGAATCTGTGCTAAGAGGTCAGGGATGCTTCGGGTGGTATTCGCAAAACTAACTTTTAGTGCAGTAAAAATCAAAATATATAAATGGCATCGTAAAAGTGAGACAATTCAGCAAGTATTTCAATAATAATAAAAAATATTCAACTATGCTTTTGTATCTCCAATCACGGACGAAACTTTTATCCACCGGTTACAGTTACGGTTTTATTTCTATCCCTAGACAAATCGATTATACTATTTTTCTTTTATCTCTCTCCCCCCCCCCCCGTCTATAGTACCATCCAGATTTCAAAATCCTGTCTAAAAGCTTGCGGATGACCCTAATAAAGTTTTTTTAACGTGAATTGTACGCCAGAACATTGCAAAACAAAAATGAACTGCTAAACTCATTATTCACGTGTCTCAAGTTACTCCGCTGTCGGAGAGCAAATTGAGTACCTGGCCTCGAAAGATTCTAGAAAAGATCTGTTATTATTCAACAGTAAAAGAAAGCGCGAGTCTCTCGAGACGAGAGGAGAGACTCTGTTACGTCATCCACGAAGAGAGCACATTGAAGTGAGGATAAAAATAACCTCGAAGTCCGAAAAGCGTCAAAAGAATCATGGGAGACATGCGTTAATTTTATCGAGCAGAGTACTGAGATGTTTGGCAAGCAGACCGTTGCATAAAATGGTTGTGCCATTTTATTTTTCTCGTCTTTTTTTTTTCCTTCTCATAAAGCTTCAAAGCCAGCAGAATGAGTCAGTGTCGCTGTGAGGGTCGATGGCCAAGATCGGATGAAACGGCTTTAGACCGGTTCGCACTGGCTGCTCACGTGAGAATCCGTTGCGCTGCCAGGAAGTGGCATTGCAGGGGAAGAGGAGGGATGGATTAGGGAAGGAAGGAGAATTGGAGGAGCAAGATGTAGGTAGGTCGAATGCAAAAAAAAAGACGTTTCTGCGGAATGCTGATTTTTTTTATTTTTGTGGAATAGGAGCAATAATGCATTCTTCGGATTGAAAACAATCTGTTGCTAATTGCTTTGTGGTGGAAAATATGGATTTTTTTAATACTCTTTTCTCCTAATTCTTTTAACCCCTCCCACGTAGTACTCAGTTGGGGAATAAAAAAAATTGAGTCGGGTTGATTTACCGCTTAGACGCACACAATGGGCTATCAATATTATATTTTTTGCATACAATGGGCTGTCAATGCGTAGTCACAAGGACCAAAAGGGCTCAGAGAAGGTTAGGGAAGTGGACCCAGTGGATAGCTATTAGAAGACAGATGGTAGCCTCCCTTCAAGGCCATCCAGTTTGTTCTTTAGCGTGCACAGGGTATGGCTCTCCTACATAAGGAACCACAGCTTAACTTTAGCATCCGACAACCGATGGCTTTTCCAAGTCCATAGATCGCAATTTTATACAGATACTTAGATAAGCAAGGTAGCAATTCTTGCAAGATAGCAAGGTGGAAGGTTTAATGGAGACAAATATCGACGCTGGTTCAGTTGGAACTCAAACTTGGGAACTGCAGATTATGGTCCTGACTCACTAGCAACTAAGCCATCCTACCTTTGTCCGGTCTTCCATTCAAGTTCCCTCAGTTTCTCAACCACTTGGCCTTAAGTATGAGGCCATTGAGACGTCTCTGATAATAAATCTAAATCTGTTAACAGTTCGAAATTTAAAAGAAAACTGTTGCAATTCTACACTTTGCCAGTAGAAAATTCAAATTCCGAGCTTTGCGATTTTTAAAGTAGTTTTTATGGCGTAGAGAAAAGTCAGAAGAATATGTCATATATATATATAGATTTCTTTATTGAGTATTTAATAAAAAAAATTACGTCGTTTAGGTATTTTAAGAATATTTGATGCAAGTTTCAGAAATGTTCATCAAAACTGATGAATCATTACCGAAATTGTTACCTAAATTCCAAAATACTGTAGCTACAAATGAAATGGAAGAATATGTAAGAAATTTTAATAAACTTTTGTAATAAATAATGTAGAAAGGTTGATTCCTGTTAAAAGTTTTCCCTTGTCAATACTTCGCAAAGAACTTCGCATCTGCGTCTTGTATGTACTCTCTTCCCCCGGGAGAATGGCTTTCCAGCAATTCGCCTGCTTGCCACCTGAAGCCCGGTTACGGTTTAAGAGCCGAGGTGGGCCAAAGAGTCACTGATGTGTTTGGTTATTTAAGTTGAAATGGATAAAGGACAGTAATGGTTCAAAATTGGTGCCAGAATATTTGAACCTTCTAATTATTTTTGCCTTGCAATTTGTAGATACTTTCAATGCAATTGACGCTTTTCGGACTTCGGGGTTATTTGACGCTTTTCGGACTTCGGGGTAATTGACGCTTTTCGGACTTCGGGGTTATTTTTATCCTCACTTCAATGTGCTCTCTTCGTGGATGACGTAACAGAGTCTCTCCTCTCGTCTCGAGAGACTCGCGCTTTCTTTTACTGTTGTTTCTTTAACAGATCTTTTCTAGAATCTTTCGTGGCCAGGTACTCAATTTGCTATCCGACAGCGGAGTAACTTGAGACACGTGAATAATGAGTTTATGCAGTTCATTTTTGTTTTGCAATGTTCTGGCGTACAATTCACGTTAAAAAAACTTTATTAGGGTCATCCGCAAGCTTTTAAACAGGATGTTGAAATCTGGATGGTACTGTAGACGGGGGGGGGGGGGGGGGAGATAAAAGAAAAATAATATAGTCGGTTTGTCTAGGGATAGAAATAAAACCGTAACTGTAACCGGTGTATAAAAGTTTCGTCCGTGATTGGAGATACAAAAGCATAGTTGAATTTAATGCATTCCTTAAAACAATTAGAGAATATTACTGAAATTGTTATGAAAATGGGAAGTTCGAAATAAATTTAAGAGCAAACCATTACTTTCATCATATAAATTTAGGAAATTAAATATTGATCTTGAAAATGAATCACTCAATTTGAAGAGATGCGAGATTTAATCATCAGAGTATGGAAAATGTGTGGATAATGTTCATCTGATTCTTATTCAGATCTTGAATTCCCATCAGGGAGAGATTACCGTTGATGTAACATAGCAATGTAAATTTCGTGGCAAAATGTAAATATTTTTATTTCAAACACGTAACGTTTTGTGAACTATTGTATCTATTATTTTGTTTGCAATCGTAGATTTGTTTTATGATTTTTTTTTCTGTTATTTCTGCTACATATTCACATACTGATGCCACAGACATTTGATGAACTACGATCAGGACCCAAAAACATTTCTGACAGTAGTGAAAAAACTGTTAAATGCGCAGAACGCTGTATAAATTAGTACAAATTTTTAAAAGTAATTTAGACATTGAAATCGTCTATTTATCATACTCTTAGTGTTGGTTGGGAAGAGAGGCATTTTTTTTCACACAGTGGGCTAAATGACCAGGTCACAAGGACCCCAAGGCCTGAGAGAAGTTTGGGGGAATGATACTCAGTGGACAGCTGTTACAAGACAGATTGGTAGCCTCCGGTTGAGGCCATTCAGAGTATTCTTTAACGTGCACTCAGTGTGGCTCTTTCCTGAACAAGGGGCCACGGTTTAAACAGGTTTAAACACGTTAAACGGTTTAAACAGAGAAGGGAGCTCGACTTTGATCAAACCTCTGAATACTGACACAAAAGGGTGCTTTTTATTCATGTAAAAAAACAACAACAAGGGGTATCAAGGAAAAAGTAACGTTTGGTAAACAAGCCGGGAGAAAAAATCATTGGTTTAAAAAAATTAAGTCGGGAGCCAGATTGGAAAAATAACTTCTTTTAAGAATATTTAAATTTGTTGGGTGCACCCAATTGTTTGCGCGCCTTAAATATGGAGGTTATATAAGTTATCCAAAACTTTTAGCAGGAATCTACCTTTCTACATAATTTATTACAAAAACAAAACAAATCAACGTCCATGAGATGGACGGAAGACTTTCCAGGCTCATCGGAGTCCCCCTTTTCTCGGCCCCTTCCGAAACTAAATCTTGGGTACGTGCCTGGTGGGTGTTAGCCCAGATATATCTAAAGGCTGGCACAGTTGGGACTCGAAAGCGCGGGAATTTCAAATTTCAAGCCTGGCGCGCTGACAACCGCCCAACTAACAACCAACAACCCTCCAAAACGAAATCAATAGCTTGTTTTCTATAAAAGAGTTAAAAAAGCCCAGAAAAGTTTATATATATATATATGGAAGAAAAAAATCTATTTTAAAGTGAACATCTCTTACATCTGGACTTTGATTGTGCTCAGTTGATTGTGAGATTGAAAAGAAATAAGAACAGATGATCTCACAAACGACAACCATCTTCTTGTGCGAATCATCCTCCCACCTCAACATCCTCTCCATCTTTCTCCTGTTGTCTTTTCCGTAAGTCTCGGTATTCCGTGACATGGAGACAGTTCTGCGATTCGTTTGGTCAGATTGAATCTCTTTCTCCATTTTCGCCAACAGTTCGTCTGGCATGCTCACAATCATCCACAAGCACGCGCGAGGCTCACTTGGGAGATCAAAAACAAGAAATCTCCAGGAGAAGCACGATTTCCTCCAGGCAGTCCATCAATTCCTCCACGCGACCTACATCCTTTTCTCTGCAGAGCATCCTGTCTCTCCAATATCGATCTCCTGCAGTGCTGTTGAGCAGCTGCACACGACTGTCTGTGTTCTCTCTTTGATAGCGGACGTTTCTTTGCCTGTTTGTAAGTCTTCTCGATTTATCTGCTCTAACCTTTCCTCTCCGTCTACAATGCATTATTTTTGCATCCTGCGACCAAAACCATAACATCACTGCCAACGTGGAAATGATAAAACAAATCAATAAGAAGTAACAAAAATCAGAATTTGACTTCTAGATTTAAGGCTACCTCCCCGTACTTATTTCTAAATAGAAAAATTGGTTTCATCTTTACATGTATGCGCTATACTTCCAAACTACGATGGGACCAGTCGGTAGCGCGCCAGGCTCGTAATCTGCAGTTCCCAAGTTCGAGCCCCAGCTGAGTCAGCGTTGAGATTTATCTCCGCAAAATTCCCCACCCTGCCCAAGGTCAGTAGGGAATACCGATGGGCTAGGAGAGGCCGCCGTCCGTCGGATGAGACGTTAAGCCGTGGCCCCGTGTATGGGAGAGCCATGCCCTGTGCACGTTAAAGAACACGCTGGATGGCCTTGACAGGAAGTTACCATCTATCTTCCAATAGCTGTTGCAATGGGTCCCCTCCTCCAACCTTCTCTGAGCCTTCGGGGGTCCATGTGACCTGGCCATTAAGCCCATGGTGTGCAAAAAAGTGCCCCTCAGAGGTAAAACAACTCAAACGCAACACAGGAAAAAATCCTACTTAAAATGCCTTCCCTTATATAGTTTTTGAAAGGAGCAAATTTTTACATAAATCATCCCCTACCTCACTAGTTTTTTCTTGATACATATATCTTTAGAATAGGCTCTTTAATGCATTTAATGGAAAAGCAGTTTAAAAAACTGGAATTGATGGGGGACAGGGAATATCACGCTAATTCTAACTATGATTACATAAATGGTAGGGTTCTGAATTTTTTTTACCTACTGATTTGCAAGCAGATCTCGGGGGATATCCGAAATTTGACGTCCGATGTGTCCTTTTAAGTCAAGGTTACGTAGAGCTCAAACCTTGATCTACGAGTTCTAGAAACGTGAAATTGGTGTCTGGGAATCATGTAGGAGAGGTTACGGAATTTCTGATACAGGGGGTCTTTCGAGTTCAAAGGCCAAATTTAGATCTACCCGTACTAGACAAAAAAAGTGTACTATAGGTCTGGACTACAACCTGGGTTGCTTTACCTCTAAGCAACACTTTTTTCCGCACAGTAGATTCAATATCCAGGTTACAAGGATTGTGATTACAAGATTGGGGAAGGATGTGCACTGGATAGCTCTTAGGATACAGATAGAAGCCTCCAGTTAAGGTCATCCAGCTTGTTCTTTAACGTGCATACGGTATGGCTCTTTTGTACACAGAAAACGGCATAACATTCCATCCGAAGGACGGTGGTCTTCCCAAATCTATCGGTTACCCCTTTCTCACCGACGGTTGTATTGTTTTACCTCTGAGCAGCATGTTTTTGCACACAAAGGGCTAAATGGCCAGGTCACAACGACCCCGAAGGGTTGGGTTGTTTTACCTCTGAGCGGCACTTTTTTGCACACAATGGGCTAAATGGCCAGGTCACAAGAACCCCGAAGGCTCAGAGAAGGTTGGAGGAGGGGACCCACTGGAACAACTGTTGGGAGACAGATGGTAGCCTCCCGTCAAGGCCATCCAGCGTGTTCTTTAACGTGCACAGGGTATGGCTCTCCCGCACACGGGGCCACGGCTTAACGTCCCATCGGAAGGACGGCGGTCTTTCCAAGCCCATCGGTGTCCCCTACTGACCGTGGGCAACGACCCCGAAGGGTCAGAGAAGGTTGGGGGAGGGGACCCACTGGAACAGCTGTTGGAAGACAGATGGTAGCCTCCCGTCAAGGCTATCTAGCGTGTTCTTTAACGTGAACAGTTGAATGGCTCTCCCGTACATGGGACCGCGGCTTAACGTTGCATCAGACGGACGGCTGTCTTTGCAAGCCCATCAATGTCTCCTATTGACTACGGTCAGGGTGGGTGATGAGCTTTGAGGAGATAAATCTCAACTTTGGCCCATCTGGGATTCGAACCTAGTAGTTGCAGATTACGAGCTACCGACTAAGTTACCCCCGCCCACTCACCAAGGGTAGAACGGGAGTCAGCGCACATAAATCTCAATGCTGGCACAGTTGAGACTCGAACCTGGGAACTGAAGATTACGAGCCTGGCGTGTAACTGAATGTGCCCAACCTCTATACCCCTGAGTTTAGTAAGATATGGTGGAATAACAGTTTCAACAAACCCAAAACACAATAGAAAATTCAATTCAATTCAATTTTTATTCAACATAGATATGTATCAATACAAAATTTTATTAAATATACCCAGCTAAAGTAACTGAATACTTGAGCGCTGGTGTATAATTATGACAAAAATATGAATACAAAAAATTAACAAGGCAACAATTGATAATTGAACCAATCAGTGATGTAGAAGTAAAAAAATTGATTTTACATACAGTTATCATTCATTGTTTAGTATCCATTCAGAAAGAGATTTATTAAATAAATATTTAGAAGTAATTTTCTTCATTTTATCTGGAACACTGTTGTATAATTTAGGCCCAATATAGTTTATATTACGGGTAGTAGCTTGCTTTGATATACGTGGTATTTGCAGTTTAAATGATGAGTCTCTAAGTGGTATATATGTCTGTCGAACCTGAAATAGATTTTGAAATGGACATATTCAATAACTTTTAAAATGTAAATTTGAGACAGAGTCAGTAACCCCAATTTCTTAAACATAGGACGAGATTCAGAGAAGCGACCTTTATGGTCAATGATTCTAACTATAAATTTTTTCAGAATCAACAATTAATTAATCAAATTAAGCATAAAAAGTAGAATGATCCGCAAAACCATTCCATAGGAAAACCTCACCAACCAATAATAAATCCATAGTTAGAGGCAGCTCAAAATACCTCTCTTCAGCTACATAATATTCCTTATTAATGGCTTCTGAGCTCTCCCCGCGAGACTAAGACATTCGAAAAATTCCTGTTTACAAAACAACTCTTGAGCTCTCTGGCTAGACTCAATCTATTGATCCTTGGCTCCTCAGCTGGGATGCTGGAATACAGAAGGCTTCGCTGTTTGCTTTCAGTCTGTCCTTGGAATTCAGAGTTGTCGAATCAGATTCTTAATCTCAAAGGAAAATATAACTGAAATAATAAAAATCGCTGTTCCTACATGGACTATAAAAAATAAAACAAATTTTACATTCATTATACATCAAAGGTTTTTCAAGCTTTTTTCTTTTCCAAATAGGGGAGGGGGTGGCTCAGTCGGTAGCGCGTCAAGCTCGTAATCTTCAGTTCCCAGGTTCGAATCCCAGGTGGGTTAGCGTTGAGACTTATCTCCGCAAAACTCCCTGCCCACGCTCAGTAGGGGACACCGATGGGCTTGAAAATTTCCAATTTTAATTGTAAAAGTTTAAGAAACGGAGGAAATTTAAAATTTAAAATTTCTAGAATAAATATATCACTTGCAATTTTGAAAATTTTCCGCCCTTAGAGGATGCAGTTTAAACCTTTTGGGAGATGAGGAGAGTTGGAATCTATACCTATCCGATTTTATATTTAATATACAGGGTGAATCTGAAAAAGTGGGCAAAACTTTACGGGGTGGTAGAACGCAGCTATACGAGCAATATTCGTCATAGAAAGTATGGTCGGAACGCAAACGGCGAGCCGCTAGGTGGCGTTGGAAATGGTATAAAAGGGTCGGTCCTCGCACCCAACGGCATTTCTACCGTGGATTGCCGAGAGGATGGCTGGTTATACTAACCACGAAATGGCGGATATGCACTTTGTGTACGGTTACATTCCTGTTAATAAAATGTTTTCTGAAGTATCTCCTCTCCTTCTTGTGTTCATTCTTTAAATGTGACAGTGGAAAACTACCTTTTAACTTCTCACCGCTTGCGTTCCGACCATACATTCTATGACGAATATTGCTCGTATAGCTGCGTTCTACCACCCCGTAAAGTTTTGCCCACTTTTTCAGATTCACCCTGTATATATAAATCCATTTCAGTACAGTTTATATATATTTTTCTCATGACTATTCAGCCAATAGAGTGGCTAGAATCTCACCACATGAATTTTGACAGAGGATATTATTATAATAATGAATGACCTAAATATCTTCGCTGAAAATGACGCAGATTTTGATAGCAGCACTGCAGTGAAGAGAATTGTTGCCGATGAGATAATGCTCCGGAAAATGGGCCACACAACCTGACCCATCTTCCAGCCAGTAACTGTTGTCTCGCATCACTAGCAAGTTCACCACGCCCTGGCAAGTGTAGTTCGTTTTAAGCTTATTCATTAAATTTTCTTTCATCATTCTTCATTTTCAATGCAGAATGCATTTATAAAATCATGTTTATCATCTGTATATTATTGTTTAAGTATCCCAATAATCCCGTAATATCTTGATCGTAGATAATAAATTACGATATCTGGAATGCATCTCCATAGGGACTAGGGGCGGGGGTGGCTCAGTCGGTAGCGCGTCAGGCTCGTAATCTGTAGTTCCCAGGTTCGAGTCCCAGCTGGGTCAGCGTTGAGATTTATCTCCGCAAAAATTCCCCGCCCTGCCCACGGTCAGTAGGGGACGCCGATGGGCTTGGAAAGGCCGCCTCCGTCGGATGGGACGTTAAGCCGTGGCCCCGTGCGTGGGAGAGCCATACCCTGTGCACGTTAAAGAACACGCTGGATGGCCTTGACGGGAGGCTACCATCTGTCTCCCAACAGCTGTTCCACTGGGTCTCCTCCCCCAACCTTCTCTGAGCCTTCGGGGTCCATGTGACCTGGCCATTTAGCCCATGGTGTGAAAAAAGTGCCGCTCAGAGGTAAAACAACCCAACAACCCATAGGAACTATGCTATAACGATTCAGTACAGTGTTGAACAGAATGCTGCAGATAACAGTGTACTGTGCAACAACAGAAACTTCTGTTGCTGCACAGCACACTGTTCTGGTATAGGGAGCCCCTCATTGAATTTAATCATGATCTTACACCTTGATACCTTGGATACTGTTGCTATTGCTGTCCCTGCTGCACCGTATACTGTTGTTAAGCACTAAGAAATATTCAGGAAGGCTGGCTAAAATAATGGGGTACTTTCGAAGAGGTCCATACGTTTCGGGAGGTCAAGGACAGGCAAGTGTCAACTACCAAGTGGATGGTTATTTCACTTGTGTGATAATATTTAATTATTTTACATATAGTTCTTCAGAGCTTTGCTACTCTCTTAGGAATCGCGACCAACATTTTGAGAGCATCTGTTTTAAATAATCAGGATTATATTTTCGAGTTTTTCCACGTTGTATGTATAGGGGCTCGGATCTAGAAAAAAATAGAGGGGAGGGGGGGTAAGAAACGCAATCGAGCTGGAAAAATGTAGGGGGGGGGGTGCAAGAGACTTGATTTTTCAATGCACTATAACATTTCCCATTCCGTTTTTTTTCTGAGGGTTAAAAAAAATTCTTGAAAAATGTATAAAATAAAAATAATCTAATAATTTTTTGCCTTTTTTACCTTTACTCGCATTTCGAAAAGTCCCACCCCCGGAATATATATTATTATGGACCGCTGGGCTTAGAAAGGACGTAAAACGGTAACCCTGTTTGCAGGAGAAAACTGTGCGTCTTACAGTTGTGTTGGGTTGTTTTACCTCTGAACGGCACTTGATTTGCACTCAATGGGCTAAATAGCGAGGTCATAAGGACCACGTGGGCTCAGAGAAGATTGGGGGAAAGGGACGCACGGGACAGCTACAGATGGTATCCTCCCGTCAATGCCATCCAGAGTGTTCTTCTACGTGCACAGGTTATGGCTCTCCAGCACACGGCGCCACGGTTTAACGTCTCATCTGACGGATGATGGCCTTCCCAAGCCTATCGGTGTCTCCTACTCCAAGGGCAGGGCAGGGAGTTTTGCGGAGATAAATGAGAACGCTGGCGCGTTCATGAAGGAAGACTTCCAGCTGTCACCTAACAGCTGTCTAGTGCAGGGGTGGGCAAATAGTGGCCCGCTAAGAGTTTTTTGTGGCCAGCCAAGACAGTCAGAAAAATCCGCCTTGAACCGAGATTTCCTTCCCGTGCGCGACCGAAGATTCGTCTCGTATTTTCCACTAGGACGGCCACGTCAATACGCATGCGCAGTGTAAATACGAAAACAATTGCCCACCCCTGGTCTAGTGGATACTCTTACCTTCTTTGAGCCCTTTGACCTAGCTATTTACAATATTATGTACAAAATGGAAAAAAAAGCCGCTCAGAGACAAAATGAGTCTAACATTTGACAATGTTAAACTGTCAATCTGCTACTGTCAATGGTACCTTAGTTACTATTGACATAACATGGAACTGTACCCAATAGTAACTTCTTATATAAGTTTTCTATTAAAAAAAAAGGACTGAAGGTGATTGAACATCTCAAACAAATCTATTTAAATCTCGATTTCCAACAACATGCTCTCAGTATTTAAAGAATGTTCAAAAATGGCAAAAATTAGCATCAATTATTAAGCGAACTGCTGAAAATGCTCTCCACATGTTGGTAACGTTTAATGTAACAGTTATTGTTTTCTTTTCAATTTGTTTTCATTAACTTTACAGAACAATTATATAAACTGTATCCTTGCTATTAAATATCCCAATTACCGTAACTCTCTAAATACTGGGGGTGGGGGTGGCTCAGTCGGTAATGCGCCATGCTCGTAATCTGTAGTTCCCAGGTTCCAATCCCAGCTGGGTCAGCGTCGAGATTTATCTCCGCAAAAATTCCCACGCCCTGCCCATGGTCAGTAGTGGACACCTATGGGCTTGGAAAGGCCGCCGTCCGTCGGATGGGACGTTAAGCCGTGGTCCCGTGTGCAGGAGAACCATACCCTGTGCACGTTAAAGAACACACTGAATGGCCTTGACGGGAGGCTACCATCTGTCTCCCCCAACCTTCTCTGAACCTTCGGGGTCCTTGTGACCTGGCCATTTAACCCATGATGTGCAAAAAAGTGCCGCTCAGAGGTAAAACAACCCAACTCTAAATACTGAACACATATTATTGAAAATCGAGATTCAAATATACTGCTCACAAAAATTAGGGGATATATTATCGCTTCATATTCATTTTGAAATATCCCCTAATTTTTGTGAGCAGTATAGATTTGATTGAAATCATGAAATGATCTTCAACCACATTTTTTCATAAAAAGCTTGTTTAAGAAGCTTCTGAGTTACCATCAGAAGAGTTACCATTGGATACAATATAACACGAAATTGTATCCAAAAAAGTGGTCGCTTAGTGTATATCATTGTTTCAACAGAGAAATCGCTTCGTAAACAAGAGGAGAATACAAATGAAGGATGAATTTGAAAATGCACTGTCAAACACGATGACGAAGCAAATACATTCAACGTATAAAAAATCACATTCAGAATATATTAACTCTTGCGGATGTCACTATGACTTTGCTTAAATCTTACAACATAAGTCATAAGAGTATATCAAAATAAGAACGTTGACTTGACTTTTTTCATTCTTTACGTGTGGAAAGTGGATAATATCAGATCAACGTACTTTTATAGCTGTGGAATATTAATTATAAATAATTAAATGTTTGATGTCTGTAAATGGTAGATAGAGACATACGTTGGAATGAGAGTTGTGTACAGGGGCGGATTGGGCCTCCGAGACACAGGGCAATATCCCAGTGGGCTGATCAAATTTGGGCCTCTTGACGTAACATATACTGCTCACAAAAATTAGGGGATATTTCATCGCTTCATATTCATTTTGAAATATCCCCTAATTTTTGTGAGCAGTGTAATTTCCGTCTTATAAAGACTTCTCGTAAGTTTTTTGCTTATTAATACGACACTGTTTCTTTTTTATTTTCATCTTGATGAAACGTATGCATATTTTAAAATTTCCTTCAAAAACAAACAATGCAGACCAGAGTTTCCTTCCAAGAAGCATTCAGAAGAAACCTCTTAGTGATTAAAGTTCGGCGGTATGGAGACGTGAAGGCCATAAAGAAGATGCGAACTATAGAAGAAAAAATATGACAACCAGAATTAGGTTGAAAATGAGAGAATTGAGCTGTTAAATTTCACTGATTTCAAATCCCAGATGCTTTACAATTACCCCTCGGAAATCATTTAAACACATGGGGAAGGGCTGGATACATGGAGAATGGACTTAGTTGGGTTGTTTTACCTCTGAGCGGCATTTTTTTGCACACCATGGGCTAAATGGCCAGGTCACAAGGACCCCGAAAGCTCAGAGAAGGTTGGGGGAGTGGACCCACTGGAACAGCTGCTGGGAGACAGATGGTAACCTCCAGTCAAGGCCATCCAGCGTGTTCTTTAACGTGTACAGGGTATGGCTCTCCCGAACACGGACCAACGGCTTAACGTCCCATCCGACGGACGGCGGCCTTTCCAAGCCCATCGGTGTCCCCTACTGACCGTGGGCAGGGCGGGGAATTTTGCGGAGATAAAGCTCAACGCTGACCCAGCTGGAACTCGAACCGGGGAACTACAGATTATGAGCCTGTCCCGCTACCGACTGAGCCCCCCCCCCCAATGGACTTAGTAGATTGTTTTACGGCAGGATGCAACTTTATTGTTTAGTGAAGCACTCTGATTGTTGCCAGAAGGTGTCGATAGTGGTTCCCTTAACTGAGATTTTGCCTAAACGCCAAGCCATTTGATATTGTCTTAATTTTTTATCGTAGCAGTCTTACGTAAACCAGCTTTGGAAATATATACACATTTTTTTATAAAGAACCTTTCTTGCATTCTACAGATCGAAAATTCAGAATAGACAAACATGTCCATTGGCCATGAAGTTTTAAATATACCAGATCAAAATATTTCTTTCCGAGTTCATTTTGTCTTCATTTTTGAGTTTGTCTTGTTTTAGAGTTAAACATTTTTAAGTTGCAGAAAAAATCGAAGCACGCCAGTATAAAACCAAGATTACCTGAATAGAGTTGAATTCTCGTGATTTTTTTATTTAAGCTTACGCTGTTTGTTCACATGGTTCACTCCAAATTGTGGGCGGGCGTTGCGGGGGTGGCTCAGTCGGTAGCGCGCCAGGCTCGTAATCTGTAGTTCCCAGGTTCGAGTCCCAGCTGGGTCAGCGTTGAGATTTATCTCCACAAAATTCCCCGCCCTGCCCACGGTCAGTAGGGGACACCGATGGGCTTGGAAAGGCTACCGTCCATCGGATGGGACGTTAAGCCATGGCTCCGTTGTTCGGGAGAGCCATACCCTGTGCACGTTAAAGAACACCCTGGATGGCCTTGACGGGAGGCTACCATCTGTCTCTCAACAGCTGTTCCAGTGGGTCCCCTCCCCCAACCTTCTCTGAGCCTTCGGGGTCCATGTGATCTGGCCATTTAACCCATGGTGTGCAAAAAAGTGCCGCTCAGAGGTAAAACAACCAAAACAACCAACCAAATTGTGGTTTTACACTGCATTAAAAAAATAATGCAAAATGAGAGTTTCTAGAATGCCTTAAATTGCTTAAATAAGCTGAAAATTATATTTCAACAACTACAACAAAAAACAAATGTTTTTTTATTTATTTAACCCATTTTACTGAAATTGGAGTGTAAAAATATTTTTCTACATTTTCCCACCGGAATGTTTCACATAATTTTTTAAACTTTGAAAACAATCTATTGGCCAGGTTTTCACTTTTCATCAGTAGTGAAGGGGACTACCAATTCGAATATCGGGAAGAAAAGAATTATTTGCTCAAAGGGTGAGGGATTTTTAGTGAAATTTTAAATGCTTTTTAAAATCGATCGTTTTAAGTGAAAGTGGGATTTAAAGAGGCGCTTTTCTCGTTTTCAAACAAAGAAAAAACAAAACAAGAAAATGCAACTCATGAAATAATAAGCTGGAAAAAAATCGTTTTTGCCGTGAGTGGGATTCGAAGCCACGTCTCCTGGAAATTTTTTCAGTTTATTTTTTCATGAAAATTATTTAAAATGTTTAAAATTTAATTAAAATCATTTACCACGCAAGAAACTGTTTTCACTTTGTCGCCTGTTTGCTTTTTTTTTTCCATTCCTTCTGTAGACATCCAACATTTTTACTTTTAGAGTTAAATTAAAAAATATGTTAGTTTAGGTATTGATTCAATTTCAAAATTCGCATTTTACGAATCTCCCAAAAGTTTAAACTGCACCCCCTAACGGTGGAAAAAACGGTGGGAAAAAAAAGTTAAATGTTGCAAACGATGTATAGTCGCTCAAAAAAGTATCCGAACGCTATGGTTGATTAGAGAATTTAGAAAAAATATCTGGCAACGATTTTTTTAGAAATTAGTGATCTGGCAACCTTCGTGTCACGTGACACGAAGGTTGCCAGATCACTAATTTGAAAAAGAATCGTTGCTAGATATTTTTTTCTGAATTCTGTAATCAACCATAGGGTTCGGATACTTTGTTGACCGACTGTAGGTGGTCATATTATTTTGATACTAGATCGTGTGGGCTCACTCACGGGAATATTGAGCGTGTGCAGTTACCGTTCACAGCCAACTGGAGCGTGTGCAGTAACTGCACACGCTCCAGTTCGCTGTGAACGGTAACTGGAGCGTGTACAGTTGCTGTACACGCTCCAGATATTTTTTCTGAATTCTGTAATCACGTGACACGAAGGTTGCCAGATCACTAATTTCTAAAAATATCGTTGCCAGATATTTTTTCTGAATTCTGTAATCAACCATGGTGTTCGGATACTTTTTTGAGCGACTGTAGGTGGTCATATTATTTTGATACTAGATCGTGTGGGCTCACTCACGGAAATATTGAGCGTGTGTAGTTACCGTTCACAGCCAACTGGAGCGTGTGCAGTAACTGCACCCGCTCCAGTTTGCTGTGAACGGTAACTGGAGCGTGTACAGTTGCTGTACACGCTCCAGATATTTTTCCTGAATTCTGTAATCACGTGACACGAAGGTTGCCAGATCACTAGTTTCTAAAAAAATCGTTGCCAGATATTTTTCTGAATTCTGTAATCAACCATAGGGTTCGGATACTTTTTTGAGCGACTGTACCTATGCTAGAAAATCGAAATTTTTGTTTGTGGTGGAACTTGAAGGTCATGAAGTTTGCATAGGCAGCAATGCATTGATCACTTACCCTCAGAGGGTGAAACTTTTTTTTTTTTCAAGAAATAATTGTTTGCTTTTAGAGATGAATTGAAATTTTTTTAAGTTGGATAGGTTTTGAAATATATATCACAATTCGCATTTTACGAATCGCAAAAAATTAATGTTCGCCTTCTAACAGAGAAAAAAAGTTGAAAATTGCAAACCTTTAAACTGATATTGCGAATGATGCCTTTATGCTAGAAATCTGAAATTTTTATTTTAGAATGTGAAGGTCACGTAGTTTTCATACTGTTGCAAATAAAAACTACGTGACGTTCACATTCTACAATAAAAATTTCAAAATTCAGTAAGTTGGCTCCTTTGGGGGCGGGGGGGGGGGGTGAAACGCAATTGTTTTAAGAAATATTGGAAAATTATTTTTCAGTTGGATTGGCACTAATGAAATATTCGCATTTTAAAATTCATTACGCAGTTTTCATTTACATCGTTAGGGTTGGGTTGTTTTACCTCTGAGCGGCACTTTTTTGCAAACCATAGGCTAAATGACCAGGTCACAAGGACCCCGAAGGCTCAGAGAAGGTTGGGTGAGGGGACCCACTGGAACAGCTGTTGGGAGACAGATGGTAGCCTCCCGTCAAGGCCATCCAGCGTGTTCTTTAACGTGCACAGGGTATGGCTCTCCCACACACGGGGCCACGGCTTAACGTCCCATCCGACGGACGGCGGCTTTTCCAAGCCCATCGGTGTCCCCTATTGACCGTGGACAGGGCGGGGAATTTTTTCGGAGATAAATCTCAACGCTGACCCAGCTGGGACTCGAACCTGGGAACTACAGATTACGAGCCTGGCGCTCTACCGACTGAGCCACCCCTTACATCGTTAGAGAGAACTAAATGTGAAAAGGCGATACTTTTAATGAATGTTGCAAAACGATATGTTTATGGTAGAAATTTCGGTGGTAGTGTCAAGAGATAATACAAAAGTCAAGAGAGAATTCCACTGACAGCAATCTGCCCAATCAGAAGGGTGGGGAAAAAAAACGTAGCTTTTAAATTTACGGAATAAAAGACAAATACATTTTTACGTTGTAAAGAATGACATAATACTACTATTTGCAATTAACCAGTAATCCATTAGTTCGAACTAGGGCGGTGGTGGCTCAGTCGGTAGCGCGCCAGGCTCGTAATCTATAGTTCCCAGGTTCGAGTCCCAGCTGGGTCAGCGTTGAGATTTATCTCCATAAAACTCCCCACCCTGCCCACGGTCAGCAGGGGACACCGATGAGATTGAAAAGGCCGCCGTCCGTCGGTTGGGACGTTAAACCGTGGCCCCGTGTGTGGTAGAGCTATATTCTGTGCACGTTAAAGAACACGCTGGATGGCCTTGACGGGAGGCTACCATCTATCTCCCAACAGCTGTACCAGTGGGTCCCCTCCCCCAACCTTCTCTGAGCCTTCGGGGTCCTTGTGACCTGGCCATTTAGCCCATGGTGTGCAAAAAAGTGCCGCTCAGAGGTAAAACATCCCAACCCAAAGTTCGAACTAAATCTTTTAAAGAGTGCAAAAGTAGGAAAACGAAATGTTTCATTCATTTTGAATACGAGATTCCTATGTTCGTTAGAATTGACTACTTTCGATTTCAAACTATGAAAATGGTAACTCTAAAGGGGGAAAACAGACCTAAACCAGGTCCGTCCACCCTGCACCTCATGAAATAAATTTTCAATATACTGAATCTGGTTAATTTTCTCAAAATTTTTGACTACCACTTTTATGTACATAACTAAAATCTTTTGCCAATTAGTGGCAAAAAATATAAATTAAAAATTTTTAAAAAGGCCTATTTTCCTATAGGGCCTTGAAAAGTAGAAAAGAAACCTAAAGCATATCGATGGGGCAAGCAGTCACTGAGTTCGTATTCTCTTCAAAGTAAGGTAGGGCGCCGATTTACCTACCCAACAAGATTGCCGGCGCCTTATCTTCCTTTGAAGTGGGTTGGGTTGTTTTACCTCTGAACGTCACTTTTTTGCACACCATGGGCTAAATGGCCAGGTCACAAGGACCCCGAAGGCTCAGAGAAGATTGGGGGAGGGGGACCCACTGGAATAGCTGTTGGGAGACAGATGGTAGCCTCTCGTCAAAGCCATCCAGCGTGTTCTTTAACGTGCACAGGGTATGGCTCTCCCGCACCCGGGACCACGGCTTAACGTCCCATCAGACGGGCGGCGGCCTTTCCAAGCCCATCGGTGTCCCCTACTGACCGTGGGCACGGCGGGGAATTTTGCGGAGATAAATCTCAACGCTGACTCAGCTGGTACTCGAACCTGGGAACTACAGATTACGAGCCTGGCGCGCTACCGACTGAGCCACCCCCGCCCCTTTTTGTCCGCTAGAGCATCTCAAGTTTTTCCCAACCTACGTTGCTGATACGTAAAAGTCAGCTTGTCAATATGTGCGTGTTTCTAAATTAGAGTAAACATTCTCTCTTTATTGATTTGAGCTTTAACTTCCTGGGAACAAATGGTTTTTTTCCATTTCCTAACCTATTTTGTGGGGCTTTCGAAGCTTAAAGACTATGCAAATATTCCTCTGAACATGTCCATTTACTTTGGACCATTAGTTCTGCATGAATAAATCATTATAAGGATCAATTCTGAAGGGATGAATGACCGCTAAATGACTTATGGCGTGACATAAAAGATCAGATTTGAAGAAAAACGAAATGGTACATTTGCATTTTATGTGGATATGTGCTTCTTTGCTAATAAATTAATGTTTCAAGCAATTTTTTTTATATAGAGTGGCATTTGAAAAGTCTTTGGAGACGCTGAATGATTGCTTAGCTAATCAGTTCTCCAAAAAGCGATGTTTCCTCCGCAGTATCCAATCGATCTCAGCAGTTTAAGCTGGGCCGGGGTTGGCTCAGTCGTTAGCGCGCTAGGCACGTAATTTGCAATTCCCAGGTTTGACTGTGCCAATGTTAGGATTTATCTCCGCTAACCCCAACCCTGTCCGTGGTCAGAAAGGAAATACCCATGACTTGGACTGGCGGCCGCCCGTCTGATGGGACATTAAACCCGTGGCCAGGGGTAGGATACCATAACCTGTGCACTTTAAAGAATACACTGGAAGGTCTTGACGGAATGCTACCATAGGTCTCCTAACAGTTTTCCAGTGGATCCCATTCCCTACCCATCTCTTGCGCCAGGCTCGTAATCCGTAGTTCCCAGGTTCGAGTCCCAGCTGGGTCAGCGTTGAGATTTATCTCCGCAAAAATTCCCCGCCCTGCCCACGGTCAGTAGGGGACACTGCTGGGCTTGGAAAGGCCGCCGTCCGTCGGATGGTACGTTAAGCCGTGGTCCCGTGTGCGGGAGAGCCATACCCTGTGCACGTTAAAGAACACGCTGGATGGCCTTGACGGGAGGCTACCATCTGTCTCCCAACAGCTGTTCCAGTGGGTCCCCTCCCCCAACCTTCTCTGAGCCTTCGGGGTTCATGTGACCTGGCCATTTAGCCCATGGTGTGCAAAAAAGTGCCGCTCAGAGGTAAAACAACCCAACCACCCATCTCTGAAACCTTGGGGTCCTTGTGACCTAGACATTTATTACATTGTGTACAAAAAAGTGCCGCTCAGAGATAAATCAATTAAAGTAGTTAATGTAAATACTCCATTTTTGAGACTCTCAGAATAATATTAGTGCTCAACCAGTGTAACTGAGGCTGAAAACCATATTATCAATGGGAAACAGAAACGCAATCATTCGAGACTTACGGCAAAAGAAGCACACCTAGGTTGGGTTGTTTTACCTCTGAGCGGCACTTTTTGCACACCATGGGCTAAATGGCCAGGTCACAAGGACCCCGAAGGCTCAGAGAAGGTTGGGGGAGGGGACCCACTGGAATAGCTGTTGGGAGACAGATGGTAGCCTCCCGTCAAGGCCATCCAGCGTGTTCTTTAACGTGCACAGGGTATGGCTCTCCCGCACACGGGGCCACGGCTTAACGTCCCATCCGATGGACGGAGCCCTTTCTGAACCCATCGGTTACCCCTACTGACCGTGGGCAGGGCAGGGAATTTTTGCGGAGATAAATCTCAACGCTGACCCAGCTGGGACTCGAACCAGGGAACTACAGATTACGAGCCTGGCGCGCTACCGACTCAGCCACCCCCGCCCCGACCCAGCTGGGACTCGAACCTGGGAACTACAGATTAGGAGCCTGGCGCGCTACCGACTCGGCCACCGCCGCCCCAGCATACCTAGGATAAAACAAAAAGATGGACGAGAATCAGACCAGCTTTCTCTCTGTCAAATATACGCATAACTTTTTCCTCCCAGAAATTAGTTACTATATGAAGGTCTCATCTTTCATGTATGACTTAGTTCCCGATACAGAAAAACACTTAAAAGTAAGAGTAACTGGATTAAACAGATTACAGACAGAACAATGTTACACTGGGACGATTTAAAAAAAAGTTTTTATTATCTCCAAGACGATATACAAACTGCATTGCTGGCAGATGATGATATATGACGAAAATGGTATATCGTCATCTGCCAGCAATGAAATTTGCATATCGTCATCTGCCAGCAATGAAATTTGCATATCGTCATATCCCAGCGATGATCGGAACTGATGCCAAACTAGTTGTGATTTGTTGAGCGGCGTGAATGTTCACTGAGCATAAGCATAAAACATCCAACACCAGTTTCTCATAACAATTTACCTAAAACTGCCGGTGCCATATCATTGAAATTAATATGAATTCAGCACATGCTTTCGTCACTAGAATGTTTCGCTTTTATTTAAAAAATTGTAGGGCACGTATAAGATAACCATTTTTAATTTATATATTTTAATTAATAAATTGAAATAAATAAATTCAGTTTTTATCATTTAAAAAGGGGTGGGGTTGGCTCAGTCTTCAGTGCGAGAGGCTCGTAATCTACAGGGATCTCAGGTTCGAGTCCCAACTGTGTATACGTGAGATTTACTGTATCTCCGCTACTGGTCTTCGGTACCGATCATGCCCTCGGTGAGATAGGTACCGATGAGATAGGTGAGATAGTACTGATGAGCTTGAAATGGCCCCGTTCCTCAAATGGAATCCGAGACCCTCGTGTGTAGGAAATCCATACTCTGTACACATTGAAGGACATGTTGGATGGATGGGAGACTACCATCTGTCTTCTAACAGCTATCCAGTGAATCCTCTTCCATGATGATGGCCCCCATCGTGGCTCAATCGGGGGGGGTGCCTCAGTCGGTAATCTGTAGTTCCCAGGTTCGAGTCCCATCTGGGTCAGCGTTGAGATTTATCTCCGCAAAATTCCCCGCCCTGCCCACGGTCAGTAGGGGACACCGATGGGCTTGGAAAGGCCACCGTCCGTCGGATGGGACATTAAGCCGTGCCACCGTGTGCGGGAGAGCCATACCCTGTGCACGTTAAAGAACACGCTGGATGGCCTTGACTGGAGGCTACCATATGTCTCCTAACAGCTGTTCCAGTGGGTCCCCTCCCCCAACCTTCTCTGAGCCTTCGGGGTCCTTGTAACCTGGCCATTTAGCCTATGGTGTGCAAAAAAATGCCGCTCAGAGGTAAAACAACCCAACCCACTTCAATAACCCTGTAAGATGACTTCAGTGTAGTGACTGCCTGTGCGTGATATTCCACATTTTGCTATGACTTGAAGCTTACCGGTAAGAAATAAAATTTTGCATCTGCCACTTCTTTCACAAACGTATAAGTAAATCTACGCCTGTCTTTAATTGCATTGTGATTTCATTGTTTCTCATTAATAATAGCTTTTCTATTGTCTAGTTAAAAGCTTTATGTAAGAAATCCGCGCACCTTCTCTTGAGGTCTGCGATGTTTTTACAGATAACACCTCCCAGGACCATCCCCGTGACACTATTGAGCAAAACCGGAAGCGGGCGTTATCAGTGTCAAGGGAAGTATAAACACAAAGAGATTCCGGGTTACAGGAAATATCTATTACATAACTTTCTGCTAAATAGTCTGTGATTTCTAGGATTCAGGCGGAAAAGATATTAAGTCACTTTCTTGCTTAATTAGCGCTTGCTGCATTCTCTGTGCCAAGTTCTTTAAATGCTGTGAAAAAAAAATAAAGCAATTCACTTGTATACTTGCGAAATTATCAAGCAACCGAATGCTACGGAGATCCAAACGGACGCTGCAATTTAATTCTACAAAACAAGTCTATCCTAACTTACATTCTAACAAGGTTTGGATTGCTATTGTCATCTCATTCTAAGTCTGCCACCTCATTCTGAGTCTCTTCTTTTTCCGTAAATAACATATTTTCCAAGGCAGTGTCTCACAGTTGGTAGCGCACCAGGCTCGTAACTGCAGTTCCCAGGTTCGAGTCCCAGCTGAGTCAGCGTTGAGACTTATCTCCGCAAAACTCCCCGCCCTGCCCACGGTCAGTAGGAGACACCGATGGGCTTGGAAAGGCCGCCGTCCGTCGGATGGGACGTTAAGCCGTGGCTCCGTGTGCGGGAGAGCCATAACCTGTGCTGTTCTTTAAAGAACAAGCTGGATGGCCTTGACGGGAGGCTCCCATCTGTCTCCCAACAGCTGTTCCAGTGGGTCCCCTCCCCCAACCTTCTCTGAGCCTTCGGGGTCCATGTGACCTGACCATTTAGCCCATTGTGTGCAAAAAAGTGCCGCTCAGAGGTAAAACAACCCAACCCAACCCTCCTGCACATTATAATTTCTTTGGTACGCTGCTGGAAAGACTATTTCGGTTTTCAGTAGTTTTTAAAATAAGGTTTTTAAGATAAAATAGTACTGAAGGTAAAAATCTAAATAAAAATATCTTCAAATCCTATATTTTAACAATAGATATTCAGCATTTAAAGCTTATGGCTAAGTTAAAGCTAAGTTAAAGAGTTATAGCAGATTGAATACTGAAGAGCAAAAGTTGACGATCTGGAATTTATCTCAAATTTAACTAAAACAAAAGCAACAACTGTTTTATGACCTTTAAAGAAAATAAGTGAATATTTTGAAAATCATTTCTTCCCATTTCGTAAACGTTGACGATGAAACTTAGATTTTAGAGAGATTTGATTTATTTCTCTGTCTTCAGTACCATTTTGCCATAAAAGTCTTATTTTAAAAGTTACGGAGTTTCTAATTTGGCTTTCCAGCAGGACAGTATTCGAATTCTCTCATTTTTTTTTTTTGCCTAGGGAATATACACATACCGGCCACTGATTTAGAAACTTTTATACCTTTATTCAAAACAGTTGGGTTGGGTTGTTTTACCTCTGAGCGGCACTTTTTTGCACACCATGGGCTAAATGGCCAGGTCATATGGACCCCGAAGGCTCAGAGAAGTTTGAGAGAGGGGACCCACTGGAACAGCTGTTGGGAGACAGATGATAGCCTCCCGTCCAGGCCATCCAGCGTGTCCTTTAACGTGCACAGAGTATGGCTCTCCCGCACACGGGGCCACTGCTTAACGTCCCATCCGACGGACGGCGGCCTTTCCAAGCCCATCGGTGTCCCCTACTGACCGCGGGCAGGGCTGGGGTATTTTCTGGAGATAAATCTCAACGCTGACCCAGCTGGGACTCGAACCTGTGAACTACAGATTACGAGCCTGGCGCGCTACCGACTGAGCCACCCCTCCCCTTTATTCAATACAGAGTTGGACCTCCTTTAGCCCGAATTACAGCACATATGCGGTTTGGCATTGATACCACAAGATGTTGGAGTGACTTTATATATCTAGCATACCAGGCGTTCACCACATAGTCCTTTAACTGGCTCAGATTTGACGGAGGAGTACTTTGCTCCCAGGTCTGCTTTTCTAACATGTCCCATACATTTTCAATGCGGTTCAGATCCGGGCTTTGTGGTGGCCAGGGTAGATGGTTGAAGTCGCTGTCATACTCGCTGAACCACTGCTGAACACATCTTGCGGGATGGACAGTAGCATTGTCGTCCATGAAACAGCTGCCACCTGCTGGATAAAAAGTCGTTATTGCAGGAGGGACTTGATCGGCAACAATGTTCAGATAATCCTTGGAGGACACCCGACCTTCCAGCAATATCAGGGGACCCGTTCCGTACCAACAGAACGTGCCCCGCACCATGACACCGCCTCCAGAACCTTGAGTTGTGTTTACAAGGCAAGTTGGGTCCATTGCTTCATGGGGCTCCCGCCAAACTCTCTACCTACCGTCGGTACAAACAGGTGACCTCCACTCGTCAGACCACATGACTTTTTTCCAGTGTCCAATAATAGCGTTCCTGACACCACTGTAAAACTTTCCGGTTCTTCGCAGAAATCAGTGGTTTCCGGACATGCATGCGACTGCTAATACGGATCCTTTTCAATTCCCTGCGCATTGTTTGCCGAGATATGGGTCGGGAACAGCCTTCACTGAATGCAATTGCTGCACACAGGAAACCCTGTTGGGGCGGGGGTGGCTTAGTCGATAGCGCGCCAGGCTCGTAAACTGTAGTTCCCAGGTTCGAATCACAACTGGGTCAACGTTGAGATTTATCTCCGCAAAATTCTCCGCCCTGCCCACGGCCAGTAGGGGACACCGATGGGCTTGGAAAGGCCGCCGTCTGTCGGATGGGACGTTAAGCCGTGGCCCCGTGTGCGGGAGAGCCATACCCTGTGCACGTTAAAGAACAGCTGGATGGCTTTGACGGGAGGCTACCATCTGTCTCCCAACAGCTGTTCCAGTGGGTCCCCTCCCCCAACCTTCTCTGAGCCATTGGGGTCCTTGTGACCTGGCCATTTAGCCCATGGTGTGCAAAAAAGTGCCGCTCAGAGGTAAAACAACCCAACCCAGGAAACCCTGTTTCTCCGTACAAGCCTTCTCAGACGACGGCAATTTCATCCCTGACAGATTGTCATCGCGCCACACTTACGCCTAAGTAATGAGGGTTATTTTTCCACTGATTAAAGACCCGAGATATCTCACCTTTAGAGGAACCAGTCAGTTCTGCTGTTTTTAAAATCGTCGCTCCAGCCAGACGGGCACCTACAATAAGACTTTTATCAAATCCCGAAAGATCCTTTGTTTTTCCATTGTGATTCAACACTACTGACGATTAGACGAGCAGCAGTCTTAAATAGTTGTCTAGATTATACGGAGATGAACGTGACCACGTATTTTGCATATACTCTGGGTTGGTTTGTTTTATCTCTGAGCGGCACTTTTTTGCACACCATAGGCTAAATGGCCAGGTCACATGGACCCCGAAGGCTCAGAGAAGGTTGGGGGAGGGGACCAACTGGAACCGCTGTTGGGAGACAGATGGTAGCCTCTCGTCAAGCCATCCAGCGTGTTCTTTAACGTGCAGAGAGAGGTTCTCCCGCACACGGGGCCACGGCTTAACGTCCCATCCGACGGACGGCGGCCTTTCCAAGCTCATCGGTATCCCATACTGACCGTGGGCAGGGCGGGGAATTTTGCGGAGATAAATCTCAACGCTGACCCAGCTGGGACTCGAACCTGAGAACTACAGATTACGAGCATGGCGCGCTACCGACTGAGCCACCCCCACCCCTGTTATATACTCTGGGTAAGTGACGTATATAGTAAGTGGCGTTCAAGGGGGTGCGGAGTGCCGCCCAATATAGCAGAAAAACGATTTTTTTTTTGTCACAGAATATGCTCTTTCAGAAGATGAGAAGGATCTCGTTGACTGACTTTCTTCTTCATAATGGCTAGTCGCCCTAGCTGAGCTACAGAACTGTTGGCAGGGCAACCGCTCTTATTACAAGAACCAATTGTCCAACAGTTTTATGATTTATCTGCTGTAGAGGCACGATCAATGTATTTGTTAACAAGCCGAAATTTTGTGTAAGGAAAGTTTTTTGTGGAAAGGCATTAGAGTACAATAATTTGAGAATCGATGCAGCAGCAGATAATTAAATGCGCGAGCTGTCGATAGGTTTACTGAGGATGTGTCACTATGTGTTCCGCAAAAACAAACACTGAAGTCCGAGGAAAAAAAATTGGGGAGGTTTTTTTTCTTTTTATTTGAGAATTTAGTTTCGATGAAGCTCCTAGAAATTTGTTTTGGGGGCTGTCCGAGAATTCAGTTTCTGGGAGGATTCGAGAATTTAGCTGAGAATAAGACTTGAGTAGGGTTTCTAAATTACTAAAATATTGAAAGGAGATGAGAACTGCGTGCCATGGATATCTGGAGCAGAGCACTGTGGAAGAGACCCATGTTGACAGCTCTGCACAAGGCTGCACGGCAGCAGTGTGGGCGGCGCCATAAAGAACGGATTGTCGCCTCTTGGAAGCGTGTGATCTGGTCGGATGAGTCAAGTTTTTGCTTGTATTCGAATGATGCGAGGCCGCATGAAGCCTTCCATGAGGACTGTGGGCAAGGTTCTGTTCAAGCTGGAGGAGGCTATGTGATGTTATGGGGGTGTTTCACGTACGAGGATATAGTCATTTGGTTGCGGTGACGTCATATTTGAACCAGAAGGGCTATATGGAGCTACTGGACGACCGCATGTTGCCTGGGGCGGGGGTGGCTCAGTCGGTAGCGCGCCAGGCTCGTAATCTGTAGTTCCCAGGTTCGAGTCACAGCTGGGTCAGCGTTGAGATTTATCTCCGCAAAATTTCCCCGCCCTGCCCACGGTCAGTAGGGGACACCGATGGGCTTGGAAAGGCCGCCGTCCGTCGGATGGGACGTTAAGCCGTGGCCCCGTATGCGGGAGAGCCATACCCTGTGCACGTTAAAGAACACGCTGGATGGCCTTGACGGGAGGCTACCATCTGTCTCCCAACAGCTGTTTCAGTGGGTCCCCTCCCTCAACCTTCTCTGAGCCTTCGGGGTCCATGAGACCTGACCATTTAGCCCATGGTGTGCAAAAAAGTGCCGCTCAGAGGTAAAACAACCCAACCCAACCGCATGTTGCCTTTTTTTGCAGCATCCTCACAGTGAACACCAGAAGGATACCCCCAGTCTCTCAAGACGACAATTGTTGCGTGTACAAGACTCGAAGTGTGTCGGATTGGCACGACGATCATTCTGAAGCCTTCCAACATCTTGACTGGCCCGCTAAATCCCCGGATTTGAATCCCATAGAAAACTTATGGGACTATTTAGGGCAACGAGTGAAGCGCCGTCCCAGCCATCCGGCCAAACTGCGGCATATGCAGCTAGAAGAGTGGATGAATATTGATGTGCACTACATCCGCACACTGATGTCATCCATGCCAGACAGGATTTCGGCTGTTCTTCGGCCGCACGGAGGCATTACGCGCTATTAGGGTGACATTCAGCCAGGGGTGATTAATTTTGTGTCCGGTGAGCTTATATAATATGAACTTTTTATCTTCTCCTCACTTTCAATTAACTCCAGGAATGGAATGTATTTGCCGGTATTCATTACTAACCTGCATGGGCGCAGGAAGCGGGGGGATAGTTCTCCCCCTTAAAAAAACCGATCAAAACATTAATTTATGTTGATTAATAATATCAAGTATACAAAAAAACATGCTTTTTTTATGAAATCTAAAATTGATATTCTTTTGTTTCCGGAAGCATATCCATTTTTCTATTCATCGACAGGAAAAGATTTTCACATCTTTTCAAGGGTGTTCCTTTTTTTCCGTTTTGTTTTCAAGCACCTTCAGTTGTATTATATGACGTATGCATGAGTGCCGTATTCGCAACTGCACTTATCTATGAACCGCTAACCCTAAATATTTTTATCGTGAAATATTGGGGGGGGGGGGGGGCTTAGTCGGTAGCGCGCCAGACTCGTAATCTGCAATTCCCAGGTTCGAGCCTCACCTATTGAGTGCCAACGTTGAGATTTATATCTGTAAAACTCCACGCCTTGCCCTCTGTCAGTAGGGGACATCGATTAGTAATATACCATTATATGTGCAGCTGGGCTGCCCGTATCCTGATAATAGACGGCGCCACTGGCGAATCAACAAAAATTGCGAGGAATGCTTATATGTCACTTTGTTGAAGAAACGGTTAGCTTCTGGTGGTCTAACGGTTATGACACCCAGCATGCTTCTGGGAAACGTGAGTTCAAATCCCACTCAGGACAATCAATTATTTCAAGTGTTCCTTGTCTACAGGACGTTTTCCTGTGATACTTTTTTACTGAAGTTTCATTATATTCTTTTCCACTACAATTGAAACATCGAGTCAGCTTCTAGAAGTCACCAAATTCATAATCTTTAGCTCCCAGCTTGGACTCCCATCTGCGCCAACCTTGAGATTTATCTCCGCTAAACTTCCACCTTTCCCTAGGTGAGAAAGGGAATGCCAAAGGGCTTGGAAAGATGTCTCTGTCCGATGGGACGTTAAATCGTGACACTGTGTGCATGACAGCCATACCTTGGGCATATTAAAAGAACACGCTGGATTGCCTTCACGGGAGGTTACCATCTATCTCCCAACAGCTGTCCAGTGAATCGACTTCCTCAACCTTCTCTATGATCTCGGTATCTTTGTGACTTAGGATTTTAGTCGGGGTGGCTCAGTCGGTAGCGCACCAGGCTCGTAATCTGTAGTTCCCAGGTTCGAGTCCCAGCTGGGTCAACGTTGAGATTTATCTCCGCAAAATTCCCCGCCCTGACCACGGTCAGTAGGGGACACCGATGGGCTTGGAAAGGCCGCCGTCCGCCGGATGGGACGTTAAGCCGTGGCCCCGTGTGCGGGAGAGACATACCCTGTGCACGTTAAAGAACACAGTGAATGGCTTTGACGGGAGGCTACTATCTGTCTCCCAACAGCGGTCTCCTCACCCAACTTTCTCTGAGCCTTCGGGGTCCATGTGACCTGGCCATTAAGCCAATGGTGTGTAAAAAAGTACCGCTCAGAGGTAAAACAAAAAAAAAAAGGCTTTTAGCCCATTGTATGCAAAAAAATAAATAGTGCCAGTCAGAGATAAAACACTCCAACGTAATCTGGAAGATTCTACCGTAAAACAAATTCCACATGACAGCTAAAAATAAATTTGCCTTCAAGTAAAAACAAACTGTTAAGCCTGATTTTTAAACTCTCAGCTAACGACAATAATCCCAAAAGTTCTAACCCGTTGACATTGACCAAGAGCTTTCTCGTTTCTGGTAAGCAAACCGAGGATCAGTAGGCAATCCTACAAGAGGCAAGGCCAAGATCTTACCAACTTCTGGATGCCACGTGCATTTCAGCATGTCGTCTCTTAGCCTCAGTCTGAAATAATCCATTTCAAGTCAGCTGTTGCAACCTCCAATGAGACGACGGATGCAGCTGCAGCTTGCTAAATTCATTCATTCATCGTCCAGAACCAACCAGTTGAAAGCGGATTTTTGTAGTTTTTCGTCTTCCCTGAATCAGATGCTGGAAATGAAAGATTGAATTAAGAAGAGGAAGTGAGTATTTCTTCACCAAGTAACGACGGGTGATTGCGAAGGATGCAAGTCATAGAGTGTATAAATCAATTGAGGAAATGTTCATATTATTTCTGAGTACGATTAATTTTTATCAGTGTCTTGTTTCTTCCTTATAGCTCGAAGGATTTAACTTCTTTGAACTGATTAAGGAATTTTATAGAGTTGGGTTGTTTTACCTCTGAGCGGCACTTTTTTTGCACACAATGGGCTAAATGGCCAGGTCACATGGACCCCGAAGGCTCAGAGAAGGTTGGGGGAGAGGACCCACTGGAACAGCTGTTGGGAGACAGATGGTAGCCTCCCGTCAAGGCCATCTAGCGTGTTCTTTAACGTGCACAGGGTATGGCTCTCCCGCACACGGGCCACGGATTAACGGCCCATCCGACGGACGGCGGCCATTCCAAGCCCATCGGTGTCCCCTACTGACCGTGGGCAGGGCGGGGAATTTTGCGGAGATAAATCTCAACGCTGACCCAGCTGGGACTCGAACCTGGGAACTACAGATTACGAGCCTGGCGCGCTACCGACTGAGCCACCCCCGCCCCAACCAACTCAGGATAATGATTTTGAATTTTGGTCTATGCTAAGTTACGTAATTGGCGAATAGTGGTATGATTTTTTTTCGAGGTTTTATCCGATTTCGATTTTTCCCCATTCTCCACGAACTGTAGAGTAAGTATTCGGGTTAACCCCGAAAAGAAATATGCATTTCATAACAGTTTGTTGATTTTTTTGCTATAAAGAGAAAAAATTAAATTAATATACTGTTGATTTCTTTGAGTTTTTGCATTTGCCAATATTGCATAGGCACAGACAGGCCTGCCAAATTACGGTTCATGAAACAAAACATCAATATACTGAATCTGACTCATTTCACCAATTTCTTTTGGGAGCGGGGATGGGCTCAGTCGATAGCGGGCCAGGCTCGTAATCTGTAGTTCCCAGGTTCGAGTCCCAGCTGGGTCAGCGTTGATATTTATCTCCGCAAAACTCCCCGCCTTGCCCACGGTCAATAGGGGACACCGATGGACTTGGAAAGGCCGCCGTCCGTCGGATGGGACGTTAAGCCGTTTCCCCGTGTGTGGGAGAGACATGCCCTGTGCACGTTAAAGAACACACTGGATGGCCTTGACCGGAGGCTATCATCTGTCTCCCAACAGCTGTTCCAGTGGGTCCCCTCCCCCAACCTTCTCTGAGCCTTCGGGGTCCATGTGACCTGGCCATTTAGCCTATGGTGTGGAAAAAAGTGCCACTCAACCCAACCCAATTTCTTTTGACCAAAAATTTTCAAGTGCATAACTAAATTATTTCGGTAATTCATAAGAAAAGAGTTGGGTTGTTGGGTTGTTTTACCTCTGAGCGGCACTTTTTTGCACACCATGGGCTAAATGGCCAGGTCACATGGACCCCGAAGGCTCAGAGAAGGTTGGGGGAGGGGACACACTGGAACAGCTATTGGGAGACAGATGGTCCCGTCAAGGCCATCCAGCGTGTTCTTTAACGTGCACAGGGTATGTCTCTCCCGAACATGGGGCCACGGCTTAACGTCCCATCCGACGGACGGCGGCCTTTCCAAGCCCATCGGTGTCCCCTACTGACCGTGGGCAGGGCGGGCAATTTTGCGGAGATAAATCTCAACGCTGACCCAGCTGGGACTCGAACTACAGATTACGAGCCTGGCGCGCTACCGACTGAGCCACCTCCGCCCCCGCCCCCTATAGAGCAATGATCACCAACTTATTTTTAAGGGCTGCATGCGGTCCCCGAGATCACTTTAAGTGGTCCTCAACAAAATAAGATTTCGGGAGTTCTTCAAAAGTTGCCATTAACGAGGGGGCGGGGGTGGCTCAGTTGGTAGCGCGCCAGGCTCGTAATCTGTAGTTCCCAGGTTCGAGTCCCAGTTGGGTCAGCGTTGAGATTTATCTCCGCAAAATTCCCCGTCTTGCCCACGGTCAGTAGGGGACACCGATGGGCTTGGAAAGGCCGCAGTCCGTCGGATGGGACGTTAAGCCGTGGCCCCGTGTGCGGGAGAGCCATACCCTGTGCACGTTAAAGAACACGCTGGATGGCCTTGACGGGAGACTACCATCTGTCTCCCAACAGCTGTTCCAGTGGGTCCCCTCCCCCAACCTTCTCTGAGCCTTCGGGGTCCATGTGACCTGGACATTTAGCCCATGGTGTGCAAAAAAGTGCCGCTCAGAGGTAAAGCAAACCAAACCAAAGCCATTAACGAGTTATCATTCTCGGTCCTAAAATTATTATGTTAAGAGTAGGAAGGAATGGATGCGGGGGGGGGGGGGGTTGCATGGAGAAGGAGGGATCAGATTCAAGGTTTACCAAGGATCACATTAAATCAAAAAGTAATTTTTTGTAGTTTTATTTTTTAGCATCTGCTCTAGTAATATGTAGAAATCTTTCTTTAAAAAATCATAATATACTGAAGTACTAATATACAGGGTCATTATAAAAGAATATCATATTTTAAAGTATTACATTTTATTAAGTAACAGAAGTAATTGTGTATACACAGTGCCACTCGGAGCATTCGCGGAGCAAGAAATATTTGCGGGGCCCATTGTTTCTTCCTCGAACTTGAAATCTCGGGTGTTGGTTGGGGCTCCTTAAAAAAATTCGCTTTTTCTTGTCACGTGTTCTTTATTTTTTTTATTTTTTTTCTCCTGTCTTGCCAAAGAGATCTGAAAGGAGCCTATCAGTATATTCGTCATGGAGATTTATGAGAAAGGCGAGATCTCAGCAGAAAGACAACACTTACTGATTTCAAAACATTTTTTAACGGAAAGTGACTTAATTTAAAAGAACTTTATTAATCGCCTAATTGAAGATGACTCATTACGTCAATCAGCACAGAGAAGCGATAGGTGTAATAATAATTAAAAAAAACTCTAAGCTGTTTGAAAGTTTATAGGGATCGATATAAAGTTTTAGCACTCATAAATTTTACTGGTCAAAACGAAGAAAATCAAAGCAGGGTAGAAACCCAAATGTTATTTACTGAGTATGTATCCACTATCAAGCTGGATGAAGATGGATGTAGAAGAAAAATTGTCTTGAGCAGGCTGGGATCCGAACCCACGAACTCTTGTTGACATGTCAGGTGCTCTGACCACTGAGCTACGGGACGCTCATCAATCTCTCCTCCACTGCTGGTGTGATGCTATACACCATCTAGTAAATCACTGTCTTTTGAGTTCACTTGGGGATTTTATTTCTTCAGAGCTATCCCAGATATCTGCACATGAGCAGCACGCTAAAAGAACCTCTTGGCTGAATTTTTTCTCTACACTCATCTTCATCCTGTTACATAAAACAGCTTGATAGTGTATAGATACTCAGCAAATCAAAGATAAGCTGTAAATTCATTTATATAAACACAAAGTACTAATGATTACAGCAGAGGTGATGCAAATTCCAATTTGATCACAAAAAGTATGTATATATCAGCAAGAGGCCCTTGTAGCTGTCGTGTGCATATACGTACTGGGATGACTCGGAAGAAATAGAATCCACAAATGAACTCAAAAGACAGTTATTGACTAGATCAGGCATGTCAAACACGCGGCCCGCCGGGAACTGTTCTGCGGCCCGCCAAGATTGATAACCAATACGTTTATTTAACTTTTGACAACACTGGATTCTTTAATTAAAATTATAAGTACGTACACGGTACATGAATTAAATAAATGTATTTCAGAAAACATTTTCATTTATATATAAGGGAATAAAAGCTATGCTTCATCTTTATTTCCATTTGTTTTTTTTTGTTTTTTTGCGGCCCGCGATTTAATATATAATACTTAATATGGCCCTCGGTGGTTAACGAGTTTGACATGCCTGGACTAGATGGTGATAGCATAATATCAGCAGTGGAGGAAACATTGATCAGAGACCGTTGCTCAGTGGTTATAGCACCTGACATGTCATCAGGAGGTCGTGAGTCCAGATCCTACCTGGCACAAGATAACTTTTCCTGCCGTGGGTTGAGCTTTACTTCTGTAGTACTGTTCACCCTAGGTTGTCGTGGGCTGTGCTTTACCTATATGGTACTGTATGTCCCCGACCTTTAGATAGTGGTCAACATGACATTATCCCTATACTGGTAGTGCTTTAGGCGGAACTAGTGGGTCTTGTCATTAAGTACATCTACACCTATCTTCATTCTGTTAGGTAAAAGAGCTTGATAGTGGATAAATATTCAGTATCTATCCATTATCAAGCTATTTTATGTAACAATTATCAATGATGAGCTGTGAATTCATTTGCCCAAATGTTATGCTATACACTAATCCCTCGATTTACACGGCAGATAGGTCCCGGAAAATCGGGACCAACAACCTGTGGGAAAAAAGCGTATAGGCTCCAAATAGTCATTAATAAAACTTACATTAAAAGTTTTATTTACGCATATGTTTTATCAAATTTCAGTTTAGCAGTAATAATAAACATTAATGTAACGTTTTCTTCCCTCGTTTGCACAAATTCAGGTTAATTTCTCATATATTCCTTTTCTGTCACGAAAAATTCTCATCTTTAATGTAGACCATGGTTATACACCCTTTTATGCTTCACGCACCCCCTGGAAATGTTATGTAACTGGCGTACCCCTTTTATAGATAGATAAAACTATAGTTATAGTATAACAATGGGAATAATATAAAACATATATATAAATACATTAAATTTTGTATTCAGAAATTACATATGTCGATAAACACAAAAAATGACAAACAATTTAACAAATCTTATAAAATTATAAACATTTTATTGGGTAATCAGTGAAATGGACTTGTTATTAGATCTAGCGATTTTTGAGCTCTCACGGCGTAACCCCAAAAAATTTTACCACGTAACCCATGTTGAGAACCCCTAATGTAGACGAATCAAACACAAAATTTGAAAGGATATTTATGAATAATAAATAAAATATATAAATACCCCTTTCAAGCAGCTGCTTGCCACAGAGGTCTGACAGAAGCCTGTCAGTTTATATGCCATAGTAGAAGGTCTGTGAGGATGGCAGGACCTCAGCAGAAAAACAACACTAACATACATGCCTTATCCAGGTCTCGAACCCAGGTCCCTTAGATCAGTAGCCAAATCGAAAATAAATTAAAAATTAAGCATTTGAACCAAGACTTAATGCTTTATCTTGTAAAATAAGTATTATATTTATGAAATGAGCCCTCTGTAATCGAGTGGGGTTGCGGGTCCCGAAGGATCCTCCCCTACTGGGAAAAAAACTCGTGCTCCGTTTTCTCAACACTACACGAGTAGTGAGAGTCTACTTTAAGGCTCTCGCCACAAGAGGTTATCTCAGAGGAGACCAGTAGGGGATTTGGCATATGGGTGGAGTTAAAGGGCTAGAAAAATGTGGAAAATAAGTAGAAGAGCGACAGAAGTTTCGGTCTCAAAGTATGAGTCCCGGAGCTGGCAGACAAGCCAGCCCAAATCCCTCAGGTTTGCCTTGACTTGGGCATTTCCATTGGATATTGTGGATGGCCACCTGCTACCTTTCTGATTGCCTGGGTCCTTCTGAGTTCGTTAGCGAACCCCTCTGTTATCAGGCAACGGAGGATGCAATGCCCGACATCTGTGTCTGGAACACCACAACCACAGTAACTGTAGGCAGATATCTTAAAGTGCTCCAGATAAGCTGGGAAGTTTTTGTGTTCACTTAATACCTGTGTAAAGTAGACACTAAGGACAAACTGACTTCTGTATGAATGTCTTCGTTTGAAGACCATTACAATCGTGTCCCAGAGCCTTTGCCACTCTGTAGTCATCTGCTTGCCTAATGTAAGCTTCAAAGTTGGTCTTGAAGGATTTTTTTTTGAAGGGTCAAAGTTCGTTAATACGGGTTATTTGCTGGTTGGCCTTATCCAGCTCCGGTGTAACCCTCTGTACAAGCCTACTCAAATCAAGGGATTTGCCAATTGCAAACCGTTTGTTGGGGAAATAATTGGGATTTTTATATGGAGGTAATGTTGTGCCTCCTATAAGAAACTCAATATATTTATGGTCGCTATTAGTGACCGTATCTCTAACTCACCAACCATAGATCAGATGGATGCCGAGGCGGTGCCAGAGGAAAGTCTATCCAGCTTTGGCCTCTAAGACCATCAAAAGTAGTTCATCATCATCATCATCCTCAAGCAGCCATGGGCTACGGAGGTCCAACCAGACCGTGCAGTTTAATTCTCCAAGCGTATCTGTCCTGAGCTACATCTGCTGCATCCGGCCATTGCTGAACACCAATTCTAACAAGGTCCTGTTTGACATTGTCTGCCCACCGCATCCTAGGTCTCCCCCTCCTTCTGAGGCCTCTAGGCACACTGTTCATAACCTTATTCGCCAATCTATAATTATCCATACAGGCAACATGGCCAAACCAACGGAGTCTCTCTATGCACAATATGCTGCTTAAAGGAGGTTGCAGACTCTTTTGCCTAACTTCATCATTAGTTACAAAGTTGAACCACCTAATGCCCAAGATACTGCGTAAGCATCTAGAATCAAAAGCATCTAATTTCCTGTTATCTTGTTTACATAGCGTCCAAGTTTCACTACCATAACTAACCCCAGAAAGGACCAAACTATTATACAGTCTAATTTTAGTCTTTAGGTGTATACGCCTATTTCTCCACAATCTCCATAGATTCTTAAAAGTCCCGGCAGCAATACCTATTGTAAAAGTAGTTGGTGTGTCATAATCGGCAGAGTTAATAAAATCCAGAGTCAGATCTATTCTGACATCTTGTCGTTTTGATCCACAGAGAGGTTGCTTCGCAATGAAGTTATCTCCCACTACTAAGTTCTTCTATTTGATCTCAGTTAAGATGTTCTGTAACTTAGTCAACGAGTCTTTGATATTCTGACTAAGTTGACAGTATATTTATACTCCCATAGCCAATCTCCACTACCACCACTGTGGCAGAGTGATATGCCATCACTTCAATCACTTTAGGATTCGAGACAACAATTCCAGCTTTAGGCTTGGCTTTTTTAAGTCAAAATAGCCTGCTGGTCAGAGGGAATCCCTCATTGGGTTCTCTGTGCAGTAGGGTTCTGCAGTAGAGTAACATCGACTCCCTGTTTCATTTCCTGACCGATTAGGGCTATTGCAACCCTTGCCCCATTTATATTTATTTGCAGGAATTTTATTTTGCCTCGCAAGCACCATCTGGATCTCTACTGTCCACATTGTCTGTGCGTTTCTTTAGTATCTTAAATTCTCGCTTGTACAGTCGCTCAAAAAAGTATCCGAACACTATGGTTGATTACAGAATTCAGAAAAAATATCTGGCAACGATTTTTTTAGAAACTAGTGATCTGGCAACCTTCGTGTCGTGTCACGTGACACGAAGGTTGCCAGATCACTAGTTTCTAAAAAAATCGTTGCCAGATATTTTTTCTGAATTCTGTAATCAACCATAGTGTTCGGATACTTTTTTGAGCGACTCTACGACGGATAGTTGCTGTCCATCTCGCTGTGCACAAGATCACACTTGGCACCGTTGCTTATTCGCCTGTTTACAGATGATGCACCCGAGTTCTTCTTTTTACACTCCCTAAAGGAGTGCTTTCCTACACATTAGAAACACTGCTGAGTCTTCACGGTGCCCTTTTTTTTTCGTATGCCCGAAGGCATAGCACTTGTAGTATCGGCGTACTTTTATTTGCCACCGAGTCCATCACACAGTAATCTTACCTACACTCACAAGTTTCCTATGCGTAGTGCTGCTTATTTCCAAGTTCACTGTATCTTCCCTACCTTTCAGAGGATACAGTGGGTTAAAGTTGACATGTTCCTCTGATAGGGCATTCTGGATGACCTTCTGGAGGTCCTTGTAATGCACTTCCTTATCAACATCGTAGAGTGTTATTTTTGGCCTCAGCCTTTTTGCTGCCTAAGGCCTCTACGTCTTCCTTGAGCGTCTCATGCTGCTCTACTGCCTTATTAAGGCAGTCAACATCCTGCGGTGTGCCACACTCAATGATGACCCCATTTTTTCACAATGATTTAAGTGTCATTACTCCGAGATTCAACTCGGTGGAGTTAATACACGTCTTCAGGCTATCCCTCACCACACAAAATGACTTCTCCTTGTGTTTAGAGAAGACCAGCAAGTCTTTGTTCAGGACGGCTGGGTTCCTATATCTCCAGACCACCTTTTCCTACCCCCTGATCATCGACCGCTTTCACGCAAGTTGGTTTCTGCCCTGTCTGCTTAAGGGGTGCACACCGTCCGTTCCTCAAGATGTCCTGTGAAGGTTGATAAGGTGAACTCTTGCTCACAAACGATAGCGTGTAGCTTTTTAGCTACACCCACCACCTTCATTTGCACAGCTTTTTCGACCTAGTGTTGATAAAGGATTATCACCAGTTCCACCAAAAGGTCTGTTGCTGCAGACAACCTTGCTGAGCCTTTTTAAATTACTTTATTAGGCTCCCCTTCTTTGGGGGCCATCTCTGATCTTCTGTCTTGGCACCCATCCTTACCTGTCTCCTTAGAGTCCTCCGTCTCGATTGCGTTTGGAGGCCCTTCCTTTTCTGGGTTTCGCTAGTGGATGAAGGGTGAGTCTCTGGTACCTCCTCCATTTCCACTATAGGGTGGGGAGTTTCTGCTGGCTTGCCGTCCTCCTTTTCCTTTTCTATATTCAACTTACCCGATATGGCCGTGCATTAATCGTCTCTTGCATGTTTTAGGGAACATAAAGATTCCTGAATTATACCGAAACTTAGGATTGCCTCTCAGACCAAACCATGACCCAGCTTGGACGAGTCTGGGCCCCGACTGGATCCAGTCAACGGCACTCACCACCAGTCAGTTGGCCCCTGCAACTGCCCCAACCCCCGGTAAGAGTAAGGGATGCTTCACGAACTGATTGATATGAGTGGGCAGTCTCAGACCTCCCGTTTTATTGAAGCAGGGACCAAAGTGGCATATTGGGCTTTCCAGTTTCCTGACCCTCAGCCGCCAGGATCCCCTTTTCCACATGATATGGTCTACAGGTGGGCCACTCTTAGGCATGGAAACCATGATAAATTCATCCTCCTTGATCCATTTGGGCTCTTCCATACATATTCCTAAAAATAATGGCTTGCCACCAACCCTATTAGATATATTGTCCAATTTCAGCAACCTAAGTAGCCAGTTCTCAATCTCGAGTCCAACTTCAGGTAGAAATGGACTAAACAATTCCAACTTAGCCCAGGGAGGCATGTCTCCTTAAGTGAACTTTACCTTGGAGATGTCACTTTTTGGATCTAATTGGAACTTGAAAATTTTCAGAAACAAAAACCCGAGTGGCTGTGCCACTCTAGCTTTGTGTTGATCCATGTTGAGGTGTAGCTCGAGGCAATCTTTGTCGCCTCAAGAGCTCACATTTTGCAGCACGGTTGTGAGCTCACATGAGCTCACAACCGTGCACAAATCTGTGCTTATCCCTGTGGATGTCTTCTCAGATTGGGAACTTTTAGTCTGACCTTTCTACCTTGGCATTCCTGCCTTGTCCCCTGCAATTGCCCCTATCCCCGGTAAGAAGAGGTTCCACAAGATGGGTTCCATTAAACATGATGGTTCCTATTTGATACGGTAAGAGGAGGTTCAACATGATGGGTTCCATAGAACATGACGGTTCCTATAAATAAAGTCTGTACCCTGGTGGACACCATAAAACTTGAGGGTTCCTATTTCTTTCAACTCCGAGCTCTGATGTCCACCAGGGTACAGAATTCAGTTTAGGGAGGTTGCCTCGCATCCAGTCCTGATGCACTCGGTCACCTCTCTGACGATGTCATCCAGAGCCCTTCTCTTTAATACGAATAATACTAGCGACTGTTCCAGCAAGACAAACTTTGTGTGTTGTGTTAGCTCTAACTAAGGCAGTGGTCAGCAGTGACTTCGGTCGTAGTAGGGCATGTTCTTGTATGCGAAGGCCTGTATTAAGCTAGGAGTAGCTTCAAGGATTCTTCTCTGTCCTATATGTCGTAAATCAAAAAAAAAAAATTATTTGCTGGTAGATCTTATCCACCTACAGTTTAACCCTCTGTACGAACCTGGTCCAATCAAAGGATTTGCCAATCGAACTTGCTGCTAGAAATGCGATAAAACATATCTCGCTGCCGATTCAAAACACATTTAATTTCATTATGATGTCGCAAGACAGACTGCATGACAATGGCAAGAATATAATTTTCGCGAAAGAATATAAATATAATTTATTACAGATAACAATTTTATTAATATAGGAATTTACTATTATTCTTGAAAATAAATTATATCAGCTAAAACCGTTTAGTTGCTTTTACTTAGGGATGGCAGTCTAATGGTCTCCTCTGAAGCTATGACACTGCTATTTCATAATTATTACATCTATATATTAAAATATATAAATGCCTAGCATGTAAACTGAGTCTATAAAATTGGTGTAAAACAAAACTGGTTGCATTTTCTTCATCGTGTGAAACCATGTAAATCGAGGAATTTAACCAGAAATATTAGTCGAGAAATATCAGGCAAAATCCAATGTGAGGTATATACTTAATGACAAGACCCACTAGTTCCGCCTAAAGCACTACCAGTATAGGGAAAATGTCATGTTCACCACTATCTAATGGTCGGTGATATACAGTACCATATAGGTAAAGCACAGCCCACGACAATTAGGGTGAACATTACTATAGAGTAAAGCTCAACCCGCTGCAAAACCTGGATTTTAATCCAAGTCCCGGGGCGCCACAAACAAGGATATAAAGATCCAAGTTGCCTCGGCTCCCGTGACGGGAACTCTTAGTCCGGCCCTTTCATCTTGGCTTGTCGGACTCGAGCAACTCCAGTCAGCAAGCCCTCGACTTCATTTAGGCACTCAAGCCCCCTCACCTCGACAAGGTGGTTCCCTATCGAAGGGAATGTGAGGTATATCAAAATAAATCTTACATGAAAAAAACTACTCTCGAAAGACAAATAAGAAAAATTAGAAAGATGTAGTCATCAGTTGGGAAGCGCTCGTGGTACCTTTAGAAACAATTTACACGACTCGGCTGTTAGCGTATCAACAGTTCTAACAGATTTTTAGTAGATTAAGCTATCAATCACTTGCCAATCAACCAGTAATCTATTAGAATGAGATCAATGACAAGTAACTGATAGATGATGATAGATCATCAATGACGAATGAGAACTTTCGATGCATAAACTATGCAGTCTCGTTGTTTCAGTCGTTTCAAAAGTTGTCAAACACAATTTCCCACTGGACACTACAATCCTTGAGACCTGGTCACTTAGCCATTGTGCAAAAAAACTGCCGTCCAGAGGTAAAACAATCCAACTGACACCAAGAAATTAAAATCGATTGATAATCAGTAATCGCAATCGATACGTGATCTGAGTGAAATTGGGGGCATGTGAAATCTGACCGCCCTTTTCGATATAAAATCACCCTGTTTTATTGGTTCTTTAAAAACGTCTTCAAAAATACTGGTAATATTGTGTGTTAAATTTTTTTCGCCTCCGTTCCGGTTACTAGGGTTTTCAAGGAGAGGAAGACGAACTATGTAATAAATACATCTATGACAATACCCCTGAAAAAAGGGGCAATTTTTTCAGGTTTCCCATTAGAAAAAATAAGTTGAACTGCACTTTTTTTGGAACATAATAAGCTGAATGGCCAGATTACGAGACGGATATCCACTACTAGGAAATATGTCTTCGGTCATGGCCAAAAACATTTCTTTAAGGCCCGCAGGATATGCTTTCTTAGCAACGATACAAGGCTTGACGCCTCCGCACATATAGTGGGGATTAGAACCTAGTATCATCAGCTAATAAGACTGGCGGGCTATGGACAGCCATCCCTCGCCCCTTAGAAGGAAAAAAAGGTGATATATAAGAATAACTCACACCGTGGACGCCTTGAAAGGTAGCTGTGGCAGATGAAAATAGACTTCGTCAAAAAAATCATGTGGCTCACGAAGTGTCTGGGTTTTCTCAAGAAGAACAGAACGTTTTACGACAAGCGTCTGGCTGGTAATATTATTCTAAATAAGTGGATCAAAAATCCCAATTTTGTGCTGAAAAGCTGACAAATTGATTCTGATCTTCTTTCCCGTCAAAGTTGTCGCCACAATCATTGCAGACTTACGGGCTGAACTTCCGAGGGATTCTCGGCAACAGTTTCTATTAACTAAACTGCACTGCATACATTAATATGCATATAATACTGCATATACTATAATAACATAATGCATATTCTATAATAACATATAATACTGCATATACTAATTTCCTAATACTGCATATACTGCTAACTGCACTGCATACTTTTTCTTAACGGAACATTTCGGGGCCTTATGGATTTTTAAAGAAAAATATAGTTTTAGATTCGTTGAACGATTTGGGGCCCCCTCCGTAGCCGCTTATTGTTAAATCCGCCCTGTAAACCCAGCATTTTTTAAATGCGACAAAAAAAATGTATTTCGCCGGCTATTTTCTAAGTGTTTGCAATAGTTTTCGAAGGAAATTTAATGAAGAATGGGTGGGTGGATGGGTGGATGTGGGGAAGTATTTATGGACATACCCAGGATTTAGTTTTTAAGACGGTATTTTTTTTGCATACTTGGTTGCGAAAACTGGCATCTGAGTTCAAATCACGGAGTTTTTTAAGGTTGCCCTATTCTTCCTCCGATGTCACACGTTCTCACAGGTCTTTTCCTACAGCACATTGAAAATACTAACACTCAGAATTTTGTGAAATCTCCGTCGTAAATGAGCGGCCTGAAGAAAAAGAAAGGGTCGACCGAGCAGTCGTTCCATTCAGTAACTCAAGATTAACCAGTGCTTCTACGTACAAATTAGGGGCGGGGGTGGCTCAGTAACCAGGCTCGTAATCTGTAGTTCCCAGGTTCGAGTCCCAGCTGGGTCAGCGTTGAGATTTATCTCCGCAAAATATCCCGTCCTGCCCACGGTCAGTAGGGGACACCGATGGGCTTGGAAATGCCACCGTCCGTCGGATGGGACGTTAATCCGTGGCCCCGTGTGCGGGAGAGCCATACCCTGTTCACGTTAAAGAACACGCTGGATGGCCTTGACGGGAGGCTACCATCTGTCTCCCAACAGCTGTTCCAGTGGGTCCCCTCCCCCAACCTTATCTGAGCCTTCGGGGTCCTTGTGACCTGGCCATTTAGCCCATGGTGTGGAAAAAAGTGCCGCTCAGAGGTATAACAACCCAACAACCTACCTACAAATTAAAAACAACTTTTGTAACCTTCATGGTAACATGTGATTTTCGTCTAGATTTTTCTCTAGTGTCAGTTATAACTGAAACTGATTAATCATATACGTACTTACATAAATGAAACTGATTCATCATGTTATTGAGGTTAGTATACTGACGATCAAAAAAAAAATTAAATTTACAGATTTTTTTCTCCAAAATTTTAACTACCATTTTACCATACTTCCTATGATTATTTTGAACTAACAGAATTGATTTCAGCAGTGATGGTCTAAAAGTTCTTTTTCACAGTAGTGATGCAATTGTCATTTTCATAATATTGATTTACAACGAAAACTGAGGCGGGGATGCTTAGTCTGTAGCGCTCCAGGCTCGTTATATACAGTTCCCACGTTCGAGTCCCAGCTGGGACCAATACCCGCTTTTGGCTAGGACAGCGTTGAGGTTTAATCTCCGCAAAACTCCCCGCCCTGCCCTCGGACTGAAAAACTTATCTTTGCTCAAGAGGAAAAAATAAAGTCAAATGCAATTTCTTAAAATAAAAGTCAGTAGGAAACACTGATGGGCTTGGAAAGGCCACTGACCGTCGGATCGGACACTAAGTCGTGGTACCCTGTGCACGTTAAAGAACACGTTGGATGGCTTTGAAGGGAAGCTACCATCTGTGCAGTGGGTCCCCTTCCCCAACCTTGATTGATTGATTTGCGACATATAGGACAGAGAAGAATCCTAGAAGCTACTCCTAGCTTTTACAGGCCTTCTCATGCAAGGACCCTACTACGACCGAAGTCACTGTTGACCACTGCCTTAGTTAGAGCTAACACAACACACAAAGTTTGCCTTGCTGGAACAGTCGCTAGCTGCCTAACCACTATGCCAGTTAAGACATAGTGGTTAGGCAGCTAGCGGGGTTCTTATGACCTGGCCATTTACTCCATTGTGTGCAAAAAAATTGACACTCAGAGGTAAAACAATCCAACGACGAAAACTTTTCTCTTATATTGCATGACGTCATATTGCTCATAAAAGGTTGTTATTGCCTTGAATATAAAATTAGAGTAAGACATTGGAAGAGCGCAAAACCTCCTACTCCTAGATTTATTTGCTTTTTAACTTTATAAGCGATTTTGACGATTCCAATAATGAAAAATCAATTTGTATAACACTTTCTAACAATGGACACATACTTTATCCTATAATTTTACAATTGAATCAGTACTCTCATTTTCCTTTATTTTGAAACTTATGTCTTCTTTTTGGAAATTTTATTCAATCAAAAATAAATATTACAGAAAACCTCCATGTTTGAGGTAATTCATTTCCGCCATTTGATATAATTTAATTTTATTGATCATAAACCACTGATGTACAAATCATTGCAATCGTAGCTACATATAATTGTTTTCTTGTTGGCACAACAGCTCAGAAAATCTTTTTCTCTCTATTCTTTACGTAAAGGTTGCTTTTCCCAGACCCTGAGATCGAGAAATAGTTCTGTCTGCCTCTAGAGTCAGCTTGGCGACTGTGACGTTGTGATGCGGAGATAAATACGCATGCGCAATAAGTAACAGCACTGCTGATGCTTGAGCACACAGCTTCAGCCGGCGAAACAGATTTTGTGTAGTTGCGTCAGTAACGGAGAAGAAGATCGGACTCCCTGCATGACAATTCTGTTTGTTGTTCAACCTTTTTCTGCTGAGAAATAACGTGGAAGGTAGGTAAAAAAAAAAAATCTATGTTTGCAAGTGAAGCAAGTTCAGCTTTTCCTTCGTTGAAGCTAAAAAAAAATGTTTCCGTAACATATATTGTATGCGTTATGTTTATTATTCGGTGGGAATTTTCATGCCGCATCATGCTGTTTGGTGCTTTGCTAGAAAAGTCGGAATTACAGAATGAAGTGTTTTTAACTTTTTAATATTGCACTGTACATACTGTATATTATTCGTATCGCGAAAAATGCTGTTGTTGAGGGATTGTTTAAACATATTGATTACTCGATATAATTTATGGTTATGAACTCAAAATCATCAAAATTGCTAAGATCTTTGCTAGTGGCGAAAATGATGACCAAGTTTGGCAGTCTGAATTTGTTTGGTTTTTTTTAATATATTCCGTTTGAAACAGGAAGATTGTCAGTTATTCAGATATGGTTTTTGATATCTTCTTATCATATGCAACTGCTTATGAATAGAGGTATAAGTGTTCTGTAGTGCAACAGGCTCATAATTTATGCTCCTAGATTTGAATACCAATTGCGTCATCGTTCAGTTTTTCTCCGCTACCCCATATCTTTCGCTTTTTTAAAAGTGACAATGCTGCTCATGACCGTCGCTGATTGGATCTTTAGAGCAGGTTTTTCAAAATTCTGCGAAAGGGCTGAAAAGTTGAGAATCTATAAATAACCCAAAATAATTTGGGGGACTGGGAAGCTTGATTGTAGTCACGACCACCAAATAAACAGGCAGTTTTTCTAGGGAGAGATTAACTACAAAGTTCTCCAAATTGCCTATTATTGAAAATCGTTTGTCCTTACAAAATAAAAAATACCACACAAAAGTCTCATGAGAATGGAACATTTATCGATCAAATGACGAGTATGCTTTTTAGTACAAGTAAACATTAAACAGAGAAAGTGTAAAGTAACTGAATAATTTCTCTTTTTCAATATTAAAAGTGATGAGAGATAGTAACCAAGATGTGTGTGAGTGGGGAGAATTCATCCCTTCAGATAATTGTTTGGGCTGTAGTGACTAGATATCTTGGTGTTCAGAATCTTTGAGACACCACTTTGTTTTTTAAAAAACCTAAAAGATTTTTGTAAAATCCACAATTAAAATATACAAATATTAACCACTCTGGAAGTCAATTTAATTTTTAGAGGAAAAATTGTCTTGAGACGGGTGGGATATGAACCCACGACCTCCTGATAACATGTCAGAGTTTAGAGCACCTGACATGTTATCAGAAGGTCGTGGGTTCATATCACACCCGGCTCAAGACAATTTTTCCTCTAAAAATTAAATCGATTTTCAGAGTGGTTAATATTTGTATATACCAAGAATGTCGAGTTTATTCAATATTTAATCACAATTAAAATGTATAATATTTTCCTATATTAGTGATAATACTACAAAAATCATGTAAATCATAAACCAATATAAAATGAATGATAATGTACCATAAGAAGCATGACTATATTAATTATGTGCATGAATAATAAGCATTTTTCCCTAACTGTGCTAAACTATAGTTTCCAGCTGTGTTGGCACTGTTCTATTCTATAGTTTTATTATAGTGTTATTTAAACTGTTCGTTAAAATGAATAGGCCTCATAGGAAAAGCCATATTATAAAGTACAACAAATAAAAACAGTTACAAACATTACTGGTTTGTATTATTATTATTTCAGATCATATTAAAATAGTTCCTTAAATTGCATTCAGAAATTTTTTCCAAAGGCTAGCCGTCCCGTGGCCGAGTGGTTAGCACGCTTGGCTACTGATCTAAGGGACCTGGGTTCGAGCCCCGGATTAGGCATGGATGTGTGTGTCGTTTTTCTTCTGAGGTCCTGCCATCCTCTCAGATCTCCTACTGTGGCATATAACTGACAGGCTCCTGTCAGACCTCTGTGGTAAGCAGCTGCTTGAGGGGGTATTTATTTATTTATTTTACACTGCAAAGAAAAAATATCTTAACTAGGACAACCTTGTAACTTGACTTGAGACACTGTTATAAAATAAGCAACTGATTTTAACAACTTATATATTCAAGTTATGCAGAACTAAAAATATTCTAGCCGCAGAGTTTTATTTATGATAAGTGACATTGCACTACCGGAACTCTTCTCTGGCAATCATGGGACCATGGCTTTCTAGATTCCAGGTCCTTATGGAGAGACAAGTACAATATATGGAACATAAATAATAAAAAATAATAATGATGGTGGTTCATTTTAATTATGATATTATACAGAATAAAAAAGTACACTGTATTCAAGTGCTTACCAATGTAAGCTCAATTTTACACTCCCAAAGTTTTTCATATTGTAACTTATTGCATCTTGCTTGAAGGCAGGGGAACAGATGTTCTCCATGACAATGCTGAACATTGAAGGTCATCAGGATTTTCACTTGATTTCACAGCACAATAGTTCAGTTGTTTTAAACACATCTTGCAGTTTAATTGTTTCATATATATATTTAGCTTTGATTTTTGCAAAATCTTATATATAATTTATATACCCATATAATATGTTGCTCAGGAAACTTTTTATTCCAATTCATGAATTGGCTTTTCAATTAGGCTGATGGACATCAGTTTAAAAAATTTCCTCTTCATTAACACTTCATTATCAGTGTTACATTTATTAGGATGGTGGTAAACACAATGAAAGAAGACTGTTAACTGAAGCACCACTCACATGATGAACCAGAGAATTGCAAAGTATCGGTTTAAAATATGACTGAAGAAAATGAAGCACCAATTTTAAATATGAATAGCCTGAGATTTTGGGGAAAAAAAGCAACAGTTTAAAAAAGTATATGGATTTCAGGACATTGAAGCTTGCCAATTCAAAAATTACACATTCCACTATTTCAAATAAATTTTATTGATTTGAGAATGCTATTTTTGTACCACTGATTAATACTCTACATAGTTACATATTATAGAATTAGCATTGTTTATACAGGGTGTCTCAAAAATATAGGTACAAACTTTTAGGGGAGGTAGATAACATCTAAAGGAATGAGAATTGCATAGGAACCCATAACCGGAAACGTCATGGGAAAGTGGTAGCAGAGGTACAAGATCTGAAAGGACACAAGACAGTGATTAATGGGAAAACATTTATTGGGCATAATTATTACAAATGGCATACTAGATGATACATTTCATAATGTTACAGCAGATGCTCGAAGTTTCCACCATGAGACGCGATACATGCGTGATGCATGTGATGCACAGTGGCCTGGTACATGTCTGTGTGGGAAGCGTTCTTGATACATTCGTTGAGCGGCTCATCCATTTCCCTCAGCTATTCCATACACTAAGTGCATGTCTGCCAGCTCCCTGTTTGAATACCTTTGCATTTTCTCCGTCAGCCGACTACCGCTCGAACGAGGAAATCCGAAATTTCCCCTCTAGCGCACTGATGAACAGCGCCACCTATTGACTTACGGTGACGTTTCCGGTTATGGGTTCCTATGCAATTCTCATTCCTTTAGATGTTATCTACCTCCCCTAAAAGTTTGTACCTATATTTTTGAGACACCCTGTATAAGACTTAAATGTTATCAACACAATGTCATTTCAAATTCTGTACAATTTATACATATCTAACAGTTCATATTGGTTATAATTAAGTGTAGTTTAAAGTCAACATATATTTTTATAAAATGAAATAGAAAAAAAATATTGAAGTGATGTTTCACTGCTTCTGAATATTTCAATTTCTCATGTTTTTTCCCTCGAAAATAATTGTTGTTAAAATTGGCAAATGTATTGAAAAGGAAAGTTTAATATGATTATACAGGATTATTCAGAATTAGATCTAGATTTGAAGATAGCACAGTTCTGCAATAACCATAGCTAAAATATTAAACCAAGAACATTACATTGTTGTGCATCTTAGTATTTTGTTAATATGGGTTCAGGTTACACTACCATGCACATATGGTATTGACATATACAGAGTCAAAATGGCAGATGTAATAGATAAGAAACATGTTTTATACTTTTTGTTGCATGTAATCATGCTGAACATTTGTAAGTTGTAGAAGTCATTAAGGTATGTGTCAGTATAATACACTTAGTTTCATATTAATAGTTGTGTTTATTTTAGAGTTGTCTTTTAGTATTGTCATTTTGTTTAATGTAACATTTTCTCAATTTATACAAAAAATGAAATTATTTCTTAACTACAATTTTATGGTACATATGATATTAGAAACATTTGTACCAGTTTGGAAATTTTATCTGGCATCAATCTTTATAGACAGTATATTAAATAATATACATTAAAATTGAGATGCTGAATAAATATATAACAGTTATTACCAAGAATCAGGGGCCCCAATATTAGAGGGATAATCAATTTCCAATTCGTCTGATTATTACTATGAAGTAGATAATAATAAATGTTACAAAAGCTAGTATGCTTCAACATCTAGTGATAAAAAATAGCTAATTTGAAATAACATCTGTAATGGACAATTAATGTTGGTTATCAAGTGCACCCCGGCATTAAAGATCTTTTATCAAGTGGTTATATATACTCAACTTAGGACTGGTACCACTGTCAGCTGCAACGTGAAAGAACATGACAGCAAACAGTCAAAGGCAATAGCAGAAACAGCCAAAGTCTACGATACTTCCAAGACTATTCAGGTGAAAGATGTGTGTCAGCCGATCCCACAGAACTTAGGTATGCTAACCAATGAAAAGCTATCCTCAAAACTGACATCATCATTTGTATCTTTGCCCAGACAAAGAGACCTTGAGTAAGTTACATTTCTTATACTGTAATATAGGTTTCACTATAACATAGCATCCATTGCCAATGGCAATGGACTGTATAAAGCATTGATGCTAGATAAAATTTCCAGACTGGTACAAATGTTTTCATTATTGTATATACAGCAAAATTGTAGAAATTAAACAAATTATATCATTAATGGTGCAATTGTTTAACTTTAAAAAAATAATTAAATATATTCTCTTTTCAAAAATAGGAAATCATCCTTCAGCACATTATCAGCCATAAATCTCTAAAAGTGGATATCAACTTGTTCAAGGCAAATGGAAAGTGTGATAAGTAGCTTGTCTGCCACTCTCCCTTATGATGGGAACAGTTTATTACCAGCACCCACCAAGTGGAATGCACTGCTGGGTGTTTACATAATGGTCCAGCTTGATACCTAAAAGTATATAACTAAATCATATAAATAACTGTACATAGAAACTGGAGGTGTTACCCAGTCTAGGTAAAAAACTGACATTCTTCATGCTGCGTTAACGGAAGTGCCAGTGATAGGTCCTCAGTACTGTCTGCATTATTTGTATGTAAGCGTCTTGTGAGGTGTACCAATTCAGATCCTTGTGTTTCATTTCTATTTTACATAATCAAAAATGACTGTTACATATTCACTGAATGTTTCAAAGGCCCGCCTTTGTGGTTTTGCAAAGCTGTTACTTAGATGGCGAGGCAGCATCTACAAGTTGCTCTATCGAGAAATGATGATATTCTGTGGCCTTTACTACAGTTTAAGTGCTCTCTACAGATACATTCTTTCTGAAAATCAGAGAACGTAAGTATTTTTTTTTCCATATTTCATTATTGTAACATTTAAAAAGATATAATTACTATTTGCTATGCTATCATAGTTTTGTTGCCATTCAATAATATTGTTGAAATGCAATTTTTTTTATATGAAATAATTTTTTTCTTTTGCTATTTTGCCAGAATTTACTATGGGAAGGAGAACTTTTTTGTACATAAATAAAACAGTAATGTTGGATTAAAATATTTATTACTAATCTGTATGTAAAGAGCAAAACAATTAATTTAATTAAATTTTCACAATTTTTTTTCAATGCTGTTACAACACATACACACATACATATATATACATTATAATAAACTCTTAATATGACTAGTTTTAATATTGTATGATTAATGTCTTTCAAAGAGCATGATATTGCATAATAAAAAAAGTATATTGTGCTGGTTTGTCACAGCAGTTATCCTGTGTTGTGGCAAAGTTTAATCCACATATACATGATCTTGTCAAAGGATATCAGAAGACTATAGCATCAATTCAATGTCAGTCTGATTTTGATGTGGCTAAAATAACAAATTCTGACCCACCCCTAACATAAATTAGAGCAAACTGAACAACTATGCATGTATAAATATATATATATATGTTGCAATGAAAATATCACAATAACTCCAAACCCATGGAAGCTTCTATTAGACTAAATAACTACAAAAGGATAAAATAAAAAAAAGAGCAAAAGCAGTCAACATGACCAGTAAGTAAATAAATGATCACAATGATGTACAAAGCAGAATTGTTTGTATGATACTTGTGCAGGGTTGAGTTAGATTGTTTTACCTCTGAGTGATGGACTAAATGGCAACATCAGAAAGATCCCAAGTTGAAGAATTAGGTAAGAGAAAGAAACCCAGTGGATAACTATTAGGTAATAGATAGCCTTGACAGAAGAATTCCATCTAAACATGCTTTTAAATGGGCACAGGGTATGGCTATCTTGCATATGGGTCAAGGCTTAATGCTCCATCCAATGGAGGTAGCCTTTCCAAGCCCATCAGTGCTTGTTTAGGCATCATCAGCTAACAACAATGTGCAGTCATTGACAAACTTACAACATATTATCAATGACTACTGAGAGAACAGCTAAATCACTCTGAAGATATCTAGCACAGAAAATAAATGCATCAATACATTTCTGTCATCAAAAAGAAATGCATTTAGAGCACCAGACATCATATTTTTTGATGGTCTTTGAGAGAAGCTCATGTATGTGGATTGAACTTCATGATAACAGAGAACAGCTGCTCTGCTAAACCAACATAACATTCTTTTTACATTTCAATATTGAGCTGTATGCAAGACGTGTAAAAGCAGGATCTAAACAGTTTATTATTATATTAAAATATTGTATTAGTGAAACAATTAGTTCACTGCATTTAAATGAAGTATCGAGGTACAGAAATTGTTTAATTGTTTTAAGTTGTGATGGATTCACTTGTGATATCCAGTCAATTTATTGAACTAGTTGTTGAAAATATTCACTTCCAAACTTGTCAAAATATGAACAATTAATTTTTAACCATAAAAATAATATAAACTGCAATTATTGATAATGAAACATTTATTTTTAAGAAAAACGGTTGTGATTACTCTTTCTTTTGCTGACTCATAAAAAAAGATGATTACACTGAATGTGGTTTGCATCATTTATTTGCTGAAATAATAGAATAAAAATTACAAATGGAGAGAACTGGTAGTCAGTAAATTGGACTGATTTGATATTTACATTTAATTTTTTGTATAAGGGTTATATTTCATAATATGAGTAAAAAAAGTATTCTTGTCTGATTTTACAAAAAATAAAAAGCCCTAGAAAACTTTCACTGAACTGTGAATTAAATCCACTTTAATATTATGTTAATAAAAATGCAATAATCAGTTTCAAAGTATGCTAATTTACCAATCTTATGACTGCCATACGTTTCAAACCTATTAATAGTGAGAATCACTGATATAAACATTGCAATCTCATCCAGTCACGTTCAAACTATTAAAGACACTTAATAGATTCCACATAAAAGAGCATGCCCTAATATATTCTTTCTGGAAAAGAACTCAAGACTGTTTAATGAAATATAAATTACTGGGTGAGAAACTGTGAATGAATTAAAAAATGTAACTTTTCCCATCCCGAGTTCTGGAATTTTGATATTAAATAAAGTTCATCACTTATGCAGTTTGTTAAACTAGGAAAAGATATGGGGGGAAGGTAATCCAAAATTTTGAGAGTATGTCAGGAATTTAAAATCATCAATCTCAATGGAAAATATGCAGTAAAATATGATTAATATAAGTAATTGAAAGCATTGGTCTTTTATATTTTGAAGAAAATTATTTTGTGTTTTTATTCTTTAAAAATAAAATAATAAATACCCCCTCAAGCAGCTGCTTGCCACAGAGGTCTGACAGGAGTCTGTCAGTTTATATGTCAGAGTAGGTCTGAGAGGATGGCAGGACCTCAGCAGAAAAACAACACATACATCCATGCCTTAACCGGGGCTCGAACCCAGGTCCCTTAGATCAGTAGCCAAGTGCTAACCACTCTGCCACGGGACGGCAAAAAAACCCAACGTTGTGATTTCAACCAGCTACCTTGGGTCAGGAGCTTATATCTGTGCACTAACGCATTCTTTCTCACTAAAATTCATATAACTTATTTTAAGGGGAGGCCAGATACCATGGATCACTCATGCATGTGCCACTGTGCTGACTTTATATGCATCTTCATTTAAAAATGATTAAATACGTAAGATTTTTATTCAATACTAAGATATATTAACAACCTATTTAACTACTATTGGTTAGTATTATTAAGGAATAATTGTTAATTTTTAAATTATATTCGATTTTTTTTTTTTTTTTTTAACTTTTTGCACTCGAAGGTTTTTTCACTATAGGGAAGTAGCAACTCGAAATTATTTTGCTAAAAAGTTGATGAAATTTTTTACAACTAACATAAAAATAAATCGTACATAAACAACATAAAATTAAACTCATCTTCACTGGTACCAATTTCATCATTTGACTCCATTTTATAACCACTAAAGGAAGACTAAGTTTAAAATAATAATTTTAATTAAACACAATGCTGTACTATGAAGTGCACATAGAAAATAGATTTACACATCTAAAATGTAAAGAGGAAAGATCTGTTTATAAACAAGTTATTGTCGCCTCTCAGTCGCTGTTCGAATTGCTGCATCAAACCAAGTGGCGATTTAGAGTCGCCTCTCGAGTGCAAAGGGTTAATAAAGAAATCTCTATGACAGCATCTTTCCCAGTATAGGCATGACTTGTGCATAATATTTAGAATTAATGTTTTTATATTTAAAAAAAAAGCCGTTCCATGTCCAAGTGGTTAGCACGTTTGGCTACTGATCTAAGGGACCTGGGTTTGAGCCCCGGGTAAGGCATAACTGTTTGTGTCGTTTTTCTGCTGAGGGCCTGCCATCCTCTCAGACCTTCTACTATGGCATATAAACTGACAGGCTCTGTCAGACCTCTGTGACGAGCAGCTGCTTAAAGAGGTATTTTTTTTTTATTTTATATTTAAAAATCAGTGTATATTGCTAAAACTTCTATGTTTATTTTAATGAATTGTTTTCGCAATGTTTGCAAATGACAATATTTCTTATTCTCCAGGGTTTTTGAAAAACTGACAATCTACTGTGAAGCTTTCACAAATCTCATACCACTTTCATTTGTTCTGGGTTTTTATGTGTCTATTGTTGTAGGTCGCTGGTGGCAACAGTACACAGCAATTCCTTGGCCAGATAAGTAAGTTGACATATTTGAATACTTAAGTTTTTGTTGATTGAGGAAGATGTACATGTTTGAGAATGTTGAAAATTATGAATGGATTTGTTCTCTGAGTTGAAATTTAAGCTTTTATGTAAATTATTCATGTTGATCTTTTAGCATAGGTTTTTGCTCAAATAGTAAGTCTTACATTACTCCAAAAGCTCCACCTGCACTTTAAATTGATATAAATGTTATTCAGGGGAGTAATCATGCCAGGCTGACCAAACTGCCAAAATATTTAAAGTTCTTTGCCATTGAGCAATAAATATTTGAAGTTTATCCTTCAAACTATTTGCATATTAAAAGGTTTTTAGCCTTCACAAGGTGTAATGGGGAGGCCACAATTTATTAAACTTGGGTACATTTCACACCTTTTTCATGAAAATTTTTAAGCACCTTTAAAATGAAGGGGAAATGTTACACTGAAATCTAGTCTCTAGCCCACCCCTTTTACTTTTTTTATGACTCTACTGCAGTGCTTGACACCTTCCCCTCCCACTTAATTTTTTCCTAAATCTGGGCCTGGAATGAATAACTTTTACCACTTTCTTCATAAAATATTGCTAAAATTGTTTTCAAATGGGGATAAGCAAAATTTATATTAAAATGTTTATATAGTTACAACTAAACTATTTTGAATATGATTCATTTTCTCCTCTATTGAAAACTAGAATGATAACATATTTCTGGTGACTATGGAATGCTCGTTTTCAGAGAAAAATGATTTTTTTTTTTTTTTTTTTTTTTTTTTTTTTTTTTTTTTTTTTTTTTTTTCCAAACTTTGCACTCTTTAACAGTAGTAATTTGTACTAAGAGGTGATTGGAAAATGTAAATAGTAATAATATATTATTAGCCCTATAAAATATCAAAAGCATCTCATTTATCCCTTAAAATAAAAAAAGTTGGATTTTTCTTATCCATGAGGTTAAAGGGCAAAAAGTATACATAAAATAAAATTAATTATTTATTATTACTATATTATTCAAAATTTTAAAATTAAGCACAAAATTGATGAAAATAAGGACAACTGGTCGAGTTCTAATAAATTTAATTTTAAGTAAAACGCATACAAAATTCATTCACCAGAATTTTTAGGATAAAAATATCTGTAATATTACTTCAAGTTTCATATTTTCTACATTGACTGCCTCCTAATGATGGTAAATTAATGGCCATATGGAAGATTGAAAACCATGAATTATATTTCGATAGTACCTATTCAACTCAAAAGAGAATTTTTTATTAATCTCTCAAAGCAAAAAGTTCTGTTTTCCCACCCGTCCTATGGATCATGGGGGACAAATTGTTACTGCCATTGTAAATCCCTTGATCATCACATGCCACCATTAAAACCTCTGGGCACCTCCCCAACCTCACTGTATCTTTTTCTACATGCACACTGGGATAAACCCATGTCCCACAACACCACCACAAAAATAATACCCCACCCTTTTTAAAAACGCCTTCACCAATATAACATAACTTTAAATTATATTTCCCAAATTCTTCAATAGATGGCACCACAAATACTACCACCCACACCTCCACGCAAAGTGCTCCAAGCCTGACATAAGCAAACACTGACCACAGCACACTAACATCTATGCCTGTCGCACAATAACAATTTCATCTGATGCTGCATTGCAGCAACAATGTGAAACATGTAGTGCAGAAAAAGAAAATAATATACATTATTATCTTTTTCTGGAAAAGTGACATATACTGGAAGTCTACAAATACTTTGGTTAATGTGCTCAGCAAGTTGTAGACTTAATCGTATTTTATCCCACTGTGCCACTTTTAAAGAGATGCCAATCTTGCAATAGAATCCTCAGTAAGAACAACAGCAAAAATCAAGAACACAGTGAATTCATAGTAATGAAGACTGTACTATCCACTACAGAACAATAGACTCTCCTATTGATCAGATATCAACCCAAGGAAAAACCAAGGTAATTTCATAGATAAAAATAAATCCAACTAATTCTCTCAGCTTTTATAGACCTTACAGTGATATAGAGTAATTCTATTAATTTTAAATCTGCACTGTGACTTAAACCACTTCCTTTTAGAAAACCCAAACTTTCTTCTCACTAATATCTCTAATTTAAAAAAAAATTGCAAGATTAGTGAAAAAACAGTGAAAAATTCCAAACATACCTAACCCCATTCTCTGTTATATTCTTGCATCTATCAACTCGGTGTTGCAACAGCATTATACCTTAGATTTAACGTTAAAATCAATAATAACAGCTGTTCTCAACCATGGTGTCATTATCAGTTTTGTGGTGTATTACAAATAATTAGTTACTAATAATAGTTAAAATACTAAAGTTTGCAAATGATGTACTATTTTTATAAATTAGAATGGATTCAAAGTTATCTGTATAATAATGTTACTCTTGATCATTTGCACTGAGCATCACTTACATCATAGCTCTTTTTGCCTCATTCAAAATAGCTGAATGGGTTTCATAAAATATCGGAGGCCCATGGAAGTGTGTTGCACAGGTGAATGTCAGCCATCATGTATGTTGTAATGGAATAAAGGTTGAGAACCACTGAGCAATATAGCATATCGGAGAGTCTTGTAAAACATTTTTAATTTGATATATCATAATAAACCACATAAGTTCATTCGATTTTTACCAAATTTTCAATTGACCAAAACCCCTAAAAAGAGAACAGTTCTCAGACAAAGAAAGTCAGAAAAAGACAATTCCCAGGTTCAAATCCTAGCTGGGTCAGCATTGAGATTTATCTCCACAAAACTCCTCACCCTGCCCACAGTCAGTAGGGGACACCTATGGACTTAGAAAAAGGCCGCCGTCCGTCGGATGGGATGTCAAGCCATGGCGCCATGTGCGGGAGAGCCATAAAATGTGCATGTTAAAGAACACACTGGATGGCCTTGATGGGAGGCTACCATCTGTCTCCCAACAGCTGTTCCAGTGGGTCCCCTCCCCCAATCATCTCTGAGCCTTTGGGGTCCTTGTGACCTGGACATTTTGCCCATAGTGTGCAAAAAGTTTCACTCAGAGGTAAAACAACCCAAAGATACCTGCTTCATAGCAAAAGGCATAGCATTAATTCCAATGTAGAATAGATCCACTTGTAGTTATAAAGCTTCAACATATGAGTGATAGCTATTTACAATATGATGGCAAAAGAGAGTGAAGAAAATGATACTAAAACAATACACTTATTTAGTGTTTCTCTTCCTAACTGAAATTTTTTTGTGCACTGACTTAACCCAATTCAAAATGCCAATATTTTTTCCTCACTTCTATGACTATGCATGTGTCAAAGAAATGTGAAAAGTTATCTGTAAACATACCAATATCTTAAGAAATATAATAGTGATTATTATATTTTAAAGAGCAGTATCACCTTATTGAATCTCAAAATTTTATGTGAAGGTTTTTATAAATATGCAAAAGAAATTCAAATGCTCAAATATCTAGTTAATATTTTTTCAGATTACCAACAATATTTTGAAGTTCCATTTCAGATAAAGTAGTGAGATATCTCATTTGGTAAATGCATGGATGTTGTAAGCAAAATGTTATTCACAGTTGACACTGCATACAAATTTTAATGAACATGCTTTGCCAATGCTTTAGCCTCCATTTCCAGATATATAGCTGTTATTTTATTAAAGTATTGCAAAATACAACACTGCTGAGAATATGATATTGGTGAAAGAATAGAAATATAGTTTGTTGTAGCTGCCAAACTTTTTAATATTGGGATTAACTATAATTTTTTAAATACTGACAAAATTTAGTGCATTTTCTTTTGAGGGGACTAAGTCTCCTCTGAAGCTAAGCTACTGAAATCTACCACTAACTTATAAAACAAACACGTTAATTTTTATGTCTTATGAATTTACTAGAACTGTATGGTTATTAAGTTTTGACAATTTTTTTGTAGACCATGCATGTTAATCGCTGCCTATGTTCATGGATCAGATGAGAGAGGAAAAATAATCAGGAGAACGCTTGCTCGCTACCTTAATCTCCTATGCGTACTAACATTCCAGGCTGTTAGCACATCAGTTAAGAAAAGATTTTCTACACTGGAACATGTGGAAGAAGCTGGTAAGCATTCAATTTTGTCTTTTCTCACTGGCCATTGTTCAATTTGTAACCTACCTCCTCCAAGTATGACATGACTTCTTGGCAAAGTATTTCAATTTACCTTCCAAATCTTCACAGTCTATCAAATTTCACTGTCTGGTGTTGCCATATATGGCTATTACAAATTTTGACACATTTCTTGTAATGTATCATATACACTTAAATAATTTCTAATTACTTTATTTATTGCAAATTTTCTGCATTATTTCATTGGACTTTTTCCAACATTATCATGGTTGTGTCTTGAATACAATACTTGATAATTAGACTTGGCTGGGACTGAACTAAGGACTAATGGCTTGAAAACCAAATATCCTATCACTAGACTTAAAGTGAGAGTGAGTGTAGGTTAGGATGTTACGAAATAAAATCTAGTGCACTACACTGAAATTTATATTTTTCCTTCATCTTTGTAAGAAAGATATCAATGGGTGTTCCCAACTGTTGTACATTAAAAAATTATGGTTCATTGTGCAAGAGAGTCTAGCCCATTTACACTGAAGAATATACTGGAAAACTTTTTGACAGTGTTGAATGACAGTAGAGCAGTGGTCCTTAACCGGTGTACTGCAAGCCTGTGATAAGTGTGCCATGGCATTCACATAAAGTCTAAAAATAAGCTAAAAATATTAAAAAGCTTGAAATATAAATTAAACGGCCACAAATTATGTAATTATATAAAGAAAGGATTGGCAGATTACTATTACTATTTTTATTATTGAACAATACTATTTGATAGAATTGTGTAATTTTAAAAACATGAGTAAAGGGTTTTGAACTGGTACTACATAGCACAATGACATTCTACAAATGAGGGTAAATAACAAAATGAAGGTGATTCGATTTATCAATACAAGAGGTTTTAATTTACCAAAATATATTAACTTTGGTGTGCTGCAACAAAGTAACCCAGTACTAGGGTGCAGTGAGGAAGTGAACCCAGTACTAGATGTGCCATGACAAAGTGAAACCAGTATTAGGTGTGTCACAATGTGGAAAAAGGTTGAGAACAACTGCTGCAGAGCAGCATTTTTCAAACTATGGATCGCGACCCATTAGTGGATCATGAAATCAATTTTAGTGGGTCCTGAGCAGCATTTAATGAAGTAGAATTGAAAATATCAGTTTTATTATTTTTTTTTTTTGTTATGGTTTAGTTTTTACTTTATTATATGTAGTAAGGGCACATATTGTTTTGTGAAACTTTTGTTTCAGTTTATATATATACTGTATACACATACAGTGTACTGAGGCATGATGTAAAATATACTTATTGTAGGTTGTGATCAAAAAAAGTTTGAAAAACACTGCTCTAGAGCATTCCTGTGAATCATTTCAACCCTTTTTAATTGGCTAAGGTATACCTGGTACATCAACTATTTGAATTTTTGGATTTCAGAATATGCTTGCATTGATATTATGAATGTTCTGGGTTCTAGGTTCATACATGTATGTTTCCATACAATGTTATGCTTGTTTTTTTGCACTACTCTTGGCATCTCTAGCACGATTGGATTCCCATGAAATCTACTGAGTGTTTCATGAGTTTCATGATGGATTTAGTGTGTAAACCAAGACTTTTCAGTTAAGTGTTGCAAGTTATTTGATACATGTATGCAGGCTTATTTGATTGCAAGCTACTTTTACTGAACTATTAGAGGACTAATAAAAAACAGGTAACTTTAATCACAAATTAGAAGTTGTATCAGGGCCGTGTGGTAGATTTTCTCATTATGATGCAAGTCTTCAAAATGCCGCCCCTTAAATGTTTTTTCTTTAAAATAACCTTCGATTGCGATTTAAAAAAACTGCACAAAATGTACGAATACTATTTTTAATTTGAAAATATAAACTATTTTAAAATAATATCAACTACAACAATCTACTACAGTTATACCCTTCTAACTTTAACTTTAGCAAATTCGTTAATTAGGGATGGGTAGTCTAGAGTGGCAGCCAGTGTAGATTCAATAGAAATTAATGACAGATTTCTAAGTTTTGTTTGGCTTATTGAACTTCTTAAGTAGTGTTTTATTAATTTGGAAAAACTTCTTTCCCCACTAGCTACAGAGACAGGGAGTGTTAATAAAATTCTCAGAGCTACAACAGTATTCGGATACAAAGTAATTAAGTTATTTTGGCACAAATAATTTAAAACATCCAAAGGTTTCATAGAATATGGTAGCATTTGGGATACATCACGTAATTCTTCTTGAAGATCATTTGCATTTATATCCGATTCATTTTCGACCGAAAGTATTGACTGTAGACTGGTACAATAATTTTATAGCGTTTTGTCATCTACATCCTTGATTTTTAAAATGTAATATAAAAACTGAAAATTTTTGCTATGGGTTTCCAGAAGAGTGAATCGTTCATTCAGAGAATTAAGGGTAATGTCCAGAATATAATTGAAAAAGTTTATTTTAAATTTATTCTCCTCTGTTAAGGGTTGATCGACAGCTTCTTCATAGTCAAATTGACGCTTTTTCCTTCTGGCTCTAACTTCAGTTTCGGCAGGAAATTCTGAACTGCATTCAAGATTCTCTGCAATCTCATTAGCAGCAATTTTCATCTAATCATATCCGGATTGTCTATAACTTTTCACTTTTTGTATGGTTTCTGATATATTTGTATGGTTTCTGACCATATATATGGTATGATATGATATATCAGAAACCATACAAAAAGTCAGATATATTTTTTTTTATCAGATTTTATATTTTAGATTATATCAGATTATATCAGATTTTATATTTAGTTTGTCAGATATATAGCTGTAACTATAAATCTGACAAATTTATAGTTACAGATTGCAATAGCTTCGAGACTGAATTTATTTCAAATAAAATATCATACCAAAGAATTACACTGCATATAAAGTTGTAATTTTTAATATTTTTTGCTAACCCTCTTGCTTTAACTTTAGTTTCTGCATCTCTGTTGATGTCTTCTATTATTTGGAATAATGCATCATAGATTTCGCAAAGTTGAAATCGTAAAGGTTTTAACGCATCTACTGCGCTTGACCACCTAGTAGCACTCAATGGTTTTAGAGTTAATTGTGAAACATATTTTTTGGCACTTCCCAATGCTTTGTAGAACCAGAAAAAAAAAAGTGTAAAGTTCTTGTACAATATAAAAAAAGTTGTTGTTTCTGTAGAAGAAGACGCTGCATCATTCACAAATAGGTTTAAAGAATGACATGCGCAGGGCACATAAAACGCCCTTGGATATTTTTCAAGTATTCTATTTTGTACATCCTTTCTTATTCCTTTCATATTAGCTCTGTTGTCATAGCCTTGTCCTCTAAGCCACTTTAACTCAAAACCTAACTTTTCCAAATGTGTCAGAATAAGTTCTGTCAAACCCTCTCCGGTTGAATCACTAGCTTAAAAAAAAAAAACCAATAAAGAATTCTTCAATTTCATATTTATTTTGAATGGAGTTTAAAGCGACAACTCTTATTGTTAATGAGAGCTGTTCAATATGACTTACGTCTGGGATACAATCGGCGATTATCGAAAAATATTTAGCATTTTTATTTCCACAATTTTGCTTAAAATTACATTTCCCATCAAATTTATCAATTCATCTTGTATATTATTGCTTAGATAAGTCACAGACAATTTATCAGACTCGCGTTGAACTCTCCTGATATGTTCTTCCATAACTGGATCAAACTCAGAAAGCAATTCTACCAAATTTAGGAAGTTTCCATTATTAGGCTGAAACAAATGTTCAGTTGTTCCACGAAAAGCTAAGCATTGTGAGGCCAATAGTCTAATTATTGACATAATTCTTTTTAGTACTCCTCTCCAATGCTGAATTTCCATATCCATAATTCGTTGATATTCAGCGTCAATAATTTTTTTTTGCTTTAATCGAATGTCCAATTCTTTTCATGCTCTAAAAGAATTTCTGTGATTTACAGACTTTTCGTGCATTGTGAGGGCTCTTATAAGATTTCCCCAGTCAGAATAACCTTTTTTGGGCCAGTCATTAATAGCAGACGAATTATCAAATAATATACAACAAAAGCAAAAAACGGCATCATTTGTAACAGAGTAAATCAACCAACTTCTCTCAACGACTTCACTATTGCTCAACACTTTCAAATAATGCGAGGGCAAAAATCTACGCCTTCCTTTATTAATAGGAAACTCGAATTCTTTGATTTGACGTGGACCCCTCTCAACCAGTATTTGACGAGTTTCAGATGACATGCAGAAAGCATTCCATAATGCAGGATCAGAAGGAATTTCGTTTAATATCTGCTGGCTGCCACTGCTACCCGGCTCTTGATGAACTTCTGATGGTGTTATTTTTTGGCTCTCTTCAACAACTTCTTCTGGAAGTGATTGGGGCGGCACTGAGGTTTTATTTGCCAAATCCAAAGCAGTCGCTGTTGATGTGGACGGCTCATCTAAACAGGACTTTTGTACTAAGAATTCCTCCTAATTCCTAAGAATGCTTATCATGCTATTAAAATAGGGTAGATAAAATAACGATAGAAATGAGTTGCAAAGCTAGTAAGATTTGTAGGTAACAGAACATAATAAATAGATAACGAATATCTGTCAAAATGACAGCTAGCAGCCGTTTTGACATATGCCTTTCTTTAACTTGTTATTGTATTGTCTCCACTTCAAAGTATATGAATTAGGTAAAAATAGAGCAATAAATAACGAACACAAAAGTAGGCAAATGCAAATAGTTCCTAAGCAATTCTCACACACAGAATGCAAAAGTAGCCCATATTACCTAAATAACTATCTATCACACAGAGGCACACGTTCCGCACCTGAGATATACCCAGTCCATGCAAATGCTACTTTTTAATTCGAGTCCCTATTGTCATAACATAATCATTTTCAATGACAACAAATAACTACAATTGCTGTAAAAAAACAATAATTCTCTTACCTGATCTACTTTTTAAACATAAAAACTGAATTAGTATAAATGCACAAATATTATACTGATACAGATATAGTATGTATCTGATTTACTGATTTAAATACAGCACAGCCACTTGTCACTTCTCATGACAAACTAACATTAAAATCAAATATTGTCAATAATTGTAAGCTCAAAGCAGAACTATCAACACGTAACACGTGCAATTGTCTTTTGTGATAATTTCCGCCTCAGCTTTTAGGAGCGGCCGTACGGAATATTGCAAACAAAAATAATAGCTTCGCGCTGTCAGATCAAAAGTCTTTCGGCGAGCGCTCACCAACGATGCACCTGCACCAGAAACCGAGATCAAAGGGTACCGAAAGTGCTTAGGCAGAGGCTTACGATAAATCATAAATCGTATACATCAATATCGGAATAACATAGACCAATATAGAAAAGCGTTGCGTAAAGATTTTTAATTATTGAATGGTTCAAATTGTATTTTGATTTCGCTGCTTATGCCGCCCCCTTACGGTGCCGCCTGATGCGGCCGCCTCTCTGTATCATAGCACGGCACGGCCCTGAGTTGTATTGCAAAAAACAGAACTGCTAAAATGGAGTACTACATATTTTTGAAAGTAACTGTTTCAAATTTATAAATACTTTTATTGCTGAGATATGACTAAATTATTGACTATTTAATAAAATGCTAAGCAAAATATACAGTGTGGACATTGCATTTGTCAAAAAAGATACCACTACTATCCTTATGCATTAATTGGGAGGCAGGTGACAGCCAGTATCATTTAGAAACAGGACATGCAATTTTCGTTCAGAAACAAACTGATTTGGTCCTCTATGTAAAGACCATTGAAAGTGCTACTGTGCAAAGTCCTCTGAAAGCAACCATGTTTCCCTTCCTCCCAAAAAACTTTTTTGTAACACATTATTCATCTATTAACCTATGATAATTGAGTTTCCAATGAACTATTGGCTTCCTTGAGATGTTTAATTTCACAAATGTGTCTAGTCCAAAATATTTTATATTCTCATCTTGTCTTTCTATTCTGCTACATATCACTGTGGAGAAGGATCTTTCTGAAAGCATTCATTGAAGATGATCAAACAACTACCATTATTTTCTTTACATATTTTCAGTAGCTTCTGTAGTGTTTAATTGTTCTCAGTTATATAATTGTTTTCGTTTTAAGAAATAAGTATGACTGAATTTTCTTGAACATTCCATTTCAAAATCTAACAGCTTTTATGAATAGTTAGATGAAAAAAACTGAGTTTCAACTCAGTTTTTTTTTTAATTAACTATTCATAAAAGCCCCCAGTTACATGCTGGGTGTTGTTGACCGCTAACTAACTATAAGTGGCCAACTGTTTCTTCAGCTAATGTGACTTATAAACTTTCCAAAATAGTGTTGGTTTCATTCATGGTATCATATGTGTTGGGAACAGACAGCCATGTTGCCTCATATGCTGGAAATTAATATTTAATCACTCATGTCTAGGCATTCTCTTAATAATCCAATGGGCAGACAATGTCAAACAGGACCTTATTAGAATTGGTGTGCAGTGGCCAGATGTAGTAGATGTAGCTCAGGACAGGCTTGCTTGGAGAACTAAATTGCATAGTCTGGTTGGACCTCTGTAGCCCTTGGCTGCTTGAGGATGATGATGATGAATCATAGAATATCCAACATTATTTGGGAAAGTTTATAAGTCAAATTGGCTGAAAAAATAGTTAACTACTAGTGGTCAAGAGCACATGAAGATGCAGGTTTGAATTCCACTCACAGCAAAACTTATTTTTTGCAGCTAATTATTTATGAGTCCCATATGTACAGCATATCTCCTGTTATAACTCAACCATTGAATTCTTAATTTTTTTTTACCTCACAGAACTAAAGTAATAAAATGCTAAATACAAATTCTGTTACATTTTTTCTTGTGCAAATAAATAAATACTCCCTCAAGCAGCTGCTAGCCACAGGAGTCTGTCGGTTAATATGCCAGGTCTGTGAGGAAGGCAAGACCTTAGCAGAAAGAAACACAAAGAAATATTCATGCCTTATCAGGACTCAAGCCCAGGTCCCTTTGGTCAATAGCCAAGCATGCTAACCACTTGAACATAGGTCTAAATATAATTTCTAATAAGGTATTGATGCAAACTAACAGTCAGAAAAGCTTCCTTAGAACTGATCCTGTTAAGATGTTGATACTACTGAAACCATGCCAACCATAAAAATTTCACATTTCCAGTGAAAGGTTTTAAGAAGAATAATTTAATAAATTGATCTTTAGATGGAAGGGAAAATTTATGTTAGCAATAAAAGGCTTTTCCATCAGAGGCAATTGAATGTGCTATAAAAACTAAATTTATCAGTTGTGGCCAAGTTGTTAGTGCGCTTGGCTACTGATCAGCAGGGCCTGGGTTCGAGCCCCGGGTAAAGCATGATGTTTGTGTTCTCTTTCTGTTGAAATCCTGCCATCCTCACAGACCTTTTACTCTGGCATATAAAACTAACAGGCTCCTGAATACTTCTGTGGCAAGCAGTTGCTTGAGGATTTTGATATTGAATGTTGAATTTGTATGGTTAGCCTTATAAAAATTGTTATTTTTAACTGACATTGGATACATTCTCCCTGATTGACACATCTTCCTGTGTATTAGTGCTTACCAGAATTTGTAGGGGGTTCCTGAAAATCAAAATCTGCAAAGAATCTAACTTTGGCTATAAAGAATCCCTTTAATATTTGGTGAACTGTAATATACAACCATATACATCAACACAGATCAGCATCCAGCAGCAAGAGCACCTGATGCATAAAAAAGTTGAGATATATAACTACACAGAACAATTTTCCTTTCTTACAAACAATTGTTACCAAATATTAATATTCAATTTGCCATTTGCTTATGTTGAAACATAAATTTGGCTGTAATTAACCTATGATTAATCTTATATATTCTTATATACATTCAGGAAGAGTAGATATATAGATTCACTGTTACCATCCATTAATTAGATTATTAGTCTCTTTCCATAAAAGTAAATATTGATAAGTTATAGACCTAGGATGTGGGTGGGTAGACAATATCAAACAGGATCTTGTTAATATGGCATGCTGTGGCAAAATGCTATAGTAATAGCTCAGGATAAAAATGTTTGGAAAGGAAAATTACATGTTTCTGTTGGAAAACTCTGTAGCCCATGGCTGTTTGAGGATTATTGTGTGTGCATGTAAAGTTAATACTATTTTTAAAAATCATTTTTAATAATCACTTGGCCATGGGCCATTCAGTACCAAAGAGAAACCATTTATTATGTATGATGCCAATTCTCTCATGAAAGAAAATTTAGCTTATAGCCTGAGATTAAGAAGTGAATTGACCAAGTTGGTAAGGAAAAGCTTTTCACATGACTCGCAATGTACAATGCATACCTCACTTGATCTAGTTACTCTTTTTTCATTGATCAATTATTAATGCAAAGTTTTACAATTTATTTAAAAATAGCTTTTCATCCATTGTCCAAGAATGCTTATTAGATTCTGCATTGTCAAGAGTGCCTAAGATTTTTTATTTTTTGGTATGATGAATATATTAAATATTCCTAGCCAGAATATTATAATATTTATACAACATCAAAATATTTTCCATGTCATTTAATCAGGATTAATATTTATGAATCATACTTAACCCTTAAAATGCCAGAAGACAGTATAGTTCCCAGAACCAAATTCAGTCTCATATTCAGTGGGAACTATAGTTAACAAGAGAATAGGCTCCAAGTTTCTATTTTTCCCCATAGAGATCGTCTGTTTTAAGATTTTTAAAATTAATCCTGAAAATTTGCGAATTAAATCTGATAATAGAAAGATGCCTGAGTATTTGGATGTTCTTTAAAGCTGAAAATATATATATATGGTGTGTGGTAGCCATTTTTGTGATCTCATTTTGCACTGGAGTGTTTCGGCTGTTTTCTTCCTTCTGGTAACATTTCCAAACCTAAGTTTCACACAGAACATCTTTAAGCTGTTGCTATTTGACTTTTTCTTAATCTTTTGTAATTTCCTCAGGAGATAACTATCAAAATGGATATTTTTAAATGGAAGATATTTGCATCATTTCATAAGATGCATTTATCTAAGCATTGCAATATTTACTATATTTTCGGTTTTTAAATTGTTTTTTTTTTCTTCAAATATTTTATTTTCTGAAAATTCACAGTACCCTTTATTTTGGTGTAAGACTCGACCAATTATGTCTGTTAATTGTTTAAGGATAAGATTTCAAGGTTGTTCTTTTTTCCCCCCTGAAAGCACATCAAAACTAACCTGGCCATCAGATAGAATTCTGCTCTACAAAGCTGGCATGTTAAGGGTTGAGTAAACAATCTTTTTTTTCTAAAAAGAGAAAAAAAAAGATTGATTTTTTTTAGAGATACTTAAATTATTTTTCTTCTTTGATTGAAACACATCTCAAAACACTCTATTAAATAACATTTATTTGTAAAAATAGCATTATGTACATACTTCCATTTTAATTTCATTCTTTCAGGCCTGATGACTAAGGAAGAGCGTAGAGTATATGATGAGATCCCAGTAAGTCATGGTAAATGGTGGGTACCTGCACAGTGGTTTTCTTCATTAGCAGCCAGGGCAAGAAAGGAAGGTCGCATTAAAGATGATATTTTGCTAAAAGCACTCTTAGATGTAAGAAAAATTAAAGTTATTTTGCATATTTCATATTAAAATTTTATTGCAGTTTTTATATTTAAAGAAGTTTAAAGTAACAGAAAATATATATATTACATTATAGTATTAAGAATTATTACCTTTTCCTTAAGTTAATTCACATTTTGTCAATGTTTTAAAATTTTTAGGGGAATTATAATATATTTATATAGATACACTAGATTTTTAAGAAACCAACTAAAATGTCCTGATAAATTTAGAAGGATATTATTCCTAAGTTTATTCTTAGTAAATTGCATTAAGGAAATATTTGTATATGTGGGCAAGTTAAAAATAATGTTAGATTTATGAGCTTCAGTTTAGCTATTATAGATGGATGTAGCAAGATTAATATTTTGAAACCAAAATTGAACCTTATAATTTTGAACCTGTATATATAATATTGAAACTGGATGGCTTTTACTTAAGAAAATGGTGAGGTTGAATCGATCATATTAAAATATTTATATTGTGACTCTGAACTCAGATTTAATTTGGCAGAATTAAAGTATTTTTAGTTTAATTTTCATTTCGATATTCTATATCATATTTAAAAATTAATGTTTTCCAACTAATTTCTTAACACTATTTAAAATGATTTTATATTCTATTAGGAAATGCATATATTCCGTGGAAACTGTGGAATGCTGTTTAGCTATGACTGGATCAGTATACCTTTAGTATATACACAGGTATGTTAATGAAATGAATTTAACGTTTTCTGAAAAATTATAGCAGACTCTTAATTCTAATACAGAATAAAAGTTACTTATAAATATTTCTGATGAATATAAAAAGATAATTTTAAAAGAATAAGATTTGTAGTTTTTCAACATCATTCCCAAAATTACATTTTCTGATGTTTTCAGGTATCTTCTCATTGACATATCATATCTTATTGACAGTCTTCTGTTAGACCTCTGTGGCAAGCACTTGAGGGATAATTTTTTAATTGTTTATCAATTTACAATTTTATTAGGTTCAACATAGTCACAAAAGTATTAATTTTACAGAAGTTAAAATATTTTCACAGAATATAGTCATTTCACTCAAAATGTGTTTACTAGAGTACTTGTCAGTGATAAAAAGGTTACCCTAGAAAATTTTTTGATTTGAAAATTAAATAAAAAAAACCCATATTTATGACAGTTTGTGGACCACATTAAAACGTTCTTATCTGCAGATAAGTAAAGTTCAGTCTCATAACCATTCAGGTTCTCTCAACACATCCCAATAATATTCAATTTCATCTTTGATGCAACATATAAGATGACATTTCATGGTGTTTGGTATGATTTTGATGTATACCCACAAAAAAAAGTAAGTGAAGTGATAGCTGGTAAGTAAGAAGGTCAAAGAAATGGTCCACCATAACTAATCATAATTATGGAAATATTTCACCCAGAAAATTCTGACCATTAACCATTAGTGAAGTAATGCATCATCTTGTTTAAAAGACCTTGATTGCCTGACTTTCATTAGGCAAAACTACACATCTGAATAGCAAATATGATTCGAAATATGACTTCTAATATGTTGCAGCAGACATGGACAGAAGTTGAATACCATCTGGATGTGCTGAGGGTTTAAATGATTCTTTTATTGAACTTTACAGAGGTATAGATAAAAACTTTTCTAGTTGATCTACAAACTGTCACAGATATCACTATAAGTATATTTCTTTTTTTCTTTTAATTTCCAAATGGGATTTTTTTTGGGGGGGGATAACTTGTAATATATCTATATATATATATTTCTTTAATATTATTAGGCATTTAATTTTTTTAGTGTAATGTTTTGTAAATTATCCAGTTATTAGTATTGTGGGGGGCCTTGACTTTCCCTTAGCATCAACGTCCGATATTCTCAGGAACCAATTTACCTTCGATAAGAGCTTTCATTTTAAGGACTGATGATATTTGCAAGAACTGATGGCTTTCTGATACAGCTAGGGACAAGGAATGGGTGGAAAGTTCCAGTTATGTGGGTGGAGTTTTGGGCCAATCAGTGTGCAGAATGTCATTTGTACAATTGTTCTCAATCAATTAACATTAGTGTCTTTGTTATTGTTCAGCACAACATCCCTGCTTTGTTTTGAAATACATAAGAGGCATTGTTATTCTTTGTTTATCCTGTGTTTGATATGGTATGTTGTACAGTGTAAACAGAGTGCATTTTTATGAATTATAATTAATTTAACTGTGTTTATGTTTGAATTATCACCTCCCACCACCACTATGCCATCATTGATTTCATCAGTCCTGCACTTGAAGTCTAAGGTAAATGCTAATTTATTTGATGATGATTTTGAGATGTTTTATTTCTTCAATAATCTTTATTAAACAGTCATTTTTAATGTAAAAATCAAGTATAAGTAAGAAATACCTATTTTATGTGTTGTTGGGAATGCTGCCAAGAGTTTAGAATGAATTACAGGAAATCGATGTATTATTAGGTTTACCTTATGATATTTTCAACATAAATGGGTTTTGTGGAATGAATTATCATCATATGTTGGGCCCCACTGTATGATTTATATTTATTACAAAAAATGTGTTCTTACATTTTTCTGTATGTACAATATTAGATACAGAAATGCTTAAACTGCCAGTGTTTAAAATAGATAAAACACTTTATATTTAACATTATGCTGAGAACTTAAGTTCCAATATTTCCATTGTACAGTGTTTCTATTTATTACAGGTGGTGACACTTGCTATTTACACCTATTTTCTTGCTACTGTGATGGGAAGACAATATCTAGATCCTGAAAAAGGCTACCCTGGTCATGAAGTTGATTTGTATATACCTATTTTTACCATTCTGCAATTTTTTTTCTACATGGGCTGGCTAAAGGTAAGTTGAGCTTGCCACAGTATACAGAGTATAATGCTTACACAAATAAAAGTATACAAGAAATTTTTTATCACTTTAAACATATATATGAAAAACATATTCCACTTACAACATACTTTAAGCATTATATTCCAAATATATTTGTTGAAATTTACATTATTGTATTTAATAACTGTAATAATAAATTAACTCTTCAAAATACTCAGCTTTAGAAACTCAAATAAATTTGCAGGCCCAACTTTTTTAATTTAATAGAAATTATTCAGCTTAGGTTCTGTGTGTAACAGGCCTTAACAGCTGATTTAATTATATTTAATCAAAAAGAGATCTTGCTACTGCTTTATCACGTAAAAAAAAAACAGTAATTTTTTTAATAGGCCCCTAGGCACAGTGCCCATTGGATAACATGGTCCTGTTCATGTAAGATTAAAGGTTTTATTTTATGAAATATCATTTACATCTTTGAAGGTTTTGGAGATCACAACTATCACAATGCAATTGGAAAATTAGCCTTAATGTTAATAAAACACATGATACAGGGACCAATTCCTCATAATTTTCCTCCAAATAACTTGTTGCTATTGTGTTGAAACAATCCTCACTGTATTCTGCTAATACTGATTATAGGAGGATATTGGGCTGGGTGGGATCAGAATCCATAACTTGATCATATCTCAGGTACTTTGACTATTGAGCTACCAGTACAGATTAAGTTTTTTTGTCTTTGGAATATCCTAGGCTCAAGTAGATGTGATTGTAGATGTAGTTACCATCCATCAGAGCTCTGCAGGATCATGCACAATATCAGCAGCACACAAAGAGGAGCAATCTAATTTTTTTGAGCAAATCTATTTTTTTACGCATTCATGCATTACACATTATATGCTAGTAAATATTAATTAAAATAGTCATTATTTTTTTTCATATTCACATCAATCCAATTGTTTATATTTAAACCACTATCTTTACTGTATTTTGCTAATACAAGGAAAAAGGGAAATCTTGATCTTCCAGTAGCTCAGTGGTCAAAGTGCCTAACATGTTATCAGCAGATCAAGGGTTTTGATGTCATCTAGTTAAAGACAATCCCCCCCCCCCCATACTTAATATTAGCAGAATACAGGGAGGATAATGGCTTAAATATGAATAACTGAATTACTGTGACTCAGGGCTTGAAAAAATACCCATATTCCTATCCATCAATACTATATTTTACTGGAGGATGACTGAAAATTAAAGATTGATGCCCATGTGGATGAGTGGCTAATTTTTTTTTCATTACAAACTTTCAAGAAGTGGGGAGATACTTGTTTTTTTCCCCACTGAAGTTAATCTGTACTTCTATGGCACAGGAAACATTGAATATAATCAGGAAAGAAATTTGAATGGTGTACCATTGGATAATTTTGACTCAATTCCTGCTGTGAATCACTGGCTTGATTCTAGAGTGATAACTTGTCATATTGATGGACATAATTAATAGATATCATGTGATGTTAGAGATAAGGAAGATAATTAAGAACGTTAACTGAAATAGGGAAAAAAATATATATAGGGTGTGTTTTAAACATGAATGACAATCACAGCGTTACTTGTTGACTTTTAAATGTCTATAAATCATAAATATTTTGTGGAAAAAATATTGGCGACATACAGGACTTGAACCCGTAACTCTTCAGAAACATGCCAGAGTATTCTACAATTGAACTCTCTTTTTTTTTCCCCCACTAATTTAAGACTAAACTCCACCAAGATTTCGGCGCCTACTGTTGGTGCCATCTATCATCTCGGATGGCAACTATTTCTTTTTATATTATGAAAAATAAAATTTTATATTATGTAAGATAAAAATAAATAATCTTAAATTAAGCAGTGGAAAAAAGACAGAGCTGGCATTAGTTCAATGGTAAAATACTCTGGCATGTTTCTGGAGAGACCTGGGTGTACTTTTTTGTATATAGATTATTTTTATGTAATTTAGTTTATATTATTATTTGAATGATTTAATAGTAAAGAATTCTGAGTCGATTAGTTTGTAATTGAACTCTAAATAAAAGTATCATTAAGAATTAGGTATCGTATAAGTAAATTTATTGGTTTTATGTGCAGATTGGGAATTTTTGGAGGACAAGTTAATTTTTATGCTGCCTGTCCTTGAGGATGGGTGAGTTTTTTCAAAAATTTCAAGTCTGCTGTGGATATAGGAAAACAAAACTTTAAGCCTATTATCATTAAAGTGAACAGGTAACATTGATTCGCATTATTTTGTAAATGTTTTCAAACTGTTACATAGATGCAACAAATATTCATGCAAATATTTAGTAAAAATATAAGTTTTGATGTTTAGAAGAGAATATTTATCTCAGCATTTATTAAAGGGGAGTTTAAGAATATTTCTATGGCTGCCTCTCACTTTTGTCAGCTAGTTCACAATGGGGTGGGGGTGGCTCAGTCGGTAGCGCACCAGGCTCATAATCTGTAGTTCCCAGGTTCGAGTCCCAGCTGGGTCAGCATTGAGATTTATGTCCGCAAAATTCCCCACCCTGCCCACGGTCAGTAGGGGACACCGCTGGGCTTGGAAAGGCCACTGTCTATCGGATGGGACATTAAGCAGTGGCCCCGTGTATGGGAGAGCCATACCCTGTGCACATTGAACACGCTGGATGGCCTTGATGGGAGGCTACCATCTGTCTCCCAACAGCTGTTCCAGTGGTCACCTCCCCCAACCTTCTCTGAACCTTTGGAGTCCTTGTGACCTGGCCATTTAGCCCATGGTGTGCAAAAAGTGCCACTCAGAGGTACTACAACTCAACTCAGCTAGTTCACCTTACTATATGACAGTATTCTAGTCTTATTACACAGGTTGGGTTTGTTTAACCTCTGTGCAGCATGTTTTTGCACACAATGGGCTAAGTTGTTAGGTTACGACCCAGAGCTGGGTTTGGTGAAATTGACCCACTGGACAGCTGTTAAGAAGTCTTCTAACAGCTTTCCAGTGTGTTCCCTTTCCCAACCCATCTCTGATGGAAGGCCAGCCATCATATTCTTGCACATGTGCCCATGGCTTAATGTCCCATCATATGGATGGCTATCTTTCCATGCCCATTGGTGTCATTTTTCTGAATGATTGCATGGGGGGGGGGGGGGATTAGCAGAGATAAATCTGAATGCTGGCACAGTTTGGGCTTGAACCTGGGAACTGCAGATTACGAGTCTGGCATGATACCGACTGAGCCAACTCCTGCCCCTGTTACACAAATTTCCATGTGGTAGACAGTATCTTATTTATTTCACATCAGGGATGTACACAGAGGTCGGAGGGACCTGCCACCCCCCCTAAAATCTTGCCATCTTAAACTAAATATCAAACTTGTCTACTTGCTTTGAAATCCAAAACAATTGTCTCTGCATAATTTTATTTTAGCCACATATTTTATGTCAGACACTAAAAATAGATAAAAAAAAAAAAACTATAAAATCTCATTCCATGTAGAATCTCATATTAATGTTAAAACAATAGACCATAGCCAAATACAAACAGCAGAATTACCCCATATAGAGCTTTCATCATGTGAAATATCAGTAATTGCAGTCTACCATTCCCACAGTTATTCATCATCTGATTTTATGGATGAAGAGTATATTATGCAGCGGTTAAACACAAGAAATATTATAACTGGTGATATAAATATGGATTTGTTAGCAAATACTTCTCATCTTGTAAATGAATATCTAAATATAACTGCTATGTATG